>OU898280.1:135152280-135869780 GCA_918026665.1 Diabrotica balteata
GCGTGTCACTGATAGGACTTTCAAACTGATCCAACTCTCAAAAAAATTAAAACTTGAAAAACAAAAAATAATAAGAAGAAACTTGGTAGGTTTACGGAAGTTACGATAGATGCGGTATCATTGCAAACTCTGGCGAGCGATATTGCTGCGATTGGTGCACGTGATCCTAGCTGTCGTAATGTGCAATAGGACTGCGTTACCCTTGCTTAGTTTATTTTAAACTGCCCCGTTGTATGTGCACATTTTGTCATCGCGCATTGTTTCTTTAAAATTTTAAAAATATTTGTTCGATATGTCCACGAGTAAGCCTTCGACTTCAAAACGAAAATACGAAGATGATATTGCAATTCGCGATTTTCAACCTGCTTGGGAAGAACAATTTTTATTTACTAATCGTAATACTTCAAAGCCTGTTTGTTTGATATGTGGATTGTCTGTAGCAGTTCCGAAAAAATTTAACCTGGAACGACATTATAAACAACTGCATAAGGACTTCAGCAACAAATATCCTATTGGTTGACATTTGCGAGCCGTCTTTATTTAAAAAAAAAAAGAAAACCCTAGCCAGCCAACAGTCACTGTTTCAGAAGAGAATTGATGAAATGGAAACTATCGTTAAAACATCATATGAACTTTCTCTGCTGTTAGTCCGGAAGAAAAAAGCCTACTCTGATGGAGAGGAGATAATTAAAAATAGTCTGGCAATATTTGCTAAAAATGTGGGAGATGTAAAGATCAAAAATATGGTCGATAATATTGCATTATCCCGAAATACAGTCATGCGCCGTATAGATGATATGGGCCAGGATGTTGTTTCCCAAATTATAAGTGGATTACAATCCTGCAAATTCTTTTCTTTAGCGTTGGATGAAAGTTGTGACAACACAAAAAATGCGCAGTTAAGCATTTTTGTCCGTTATACCAATGATAATTTTGAAAATGCTGAAGAGCTTCTGGATTTACGCCAACTAGTCACAACAACAGGAGAGGACATTTTTCAATAGCTTAAAAACGTAATCGAAGTCAACAAAGTTGAATGGTCAAAATTAGATAGTGTTTGTACAGATGGAGCTCCTTGCATGGTTGGTAGACTAAAGGGGTTTGTTACATTACTGGAAAACTATTTTAGAAGAAAAGTACCATTGTATTATTCACCAGGAATCTCTTTGTGCCAAGGACCTAAACATGTCATCTGTTGTTGACCCTGTAACACGCTGCATTAACAAAATACGAGCTCGGGCATTGAATCGACGACAATTTCGAGAACTGTTCGCGGAAGAAACGGAGCAAGATGGAGAGTTACTTCTCCATTGCAGTGTGCGCTAGCTCTCCAAAGGAAATGCTCTCGAAAGGTTTTGGAACTTGAAAGAGTGCGTCTTAAAATATTTGCAAGAAAACAATGAACTACCTAGTGAGTGCTCGTTACTTAATGATAAAGATTGGCTTTGGAATTTAGCTTTACTCACTGATATTATGAGAAATTGAAATTTATTAAATTTAAGATTACAGGGAAAAAATTGTATTTTTCCTACTCTAGTTGGTCATATATCTTCTTTTGTGAATAAACTTATGCTTTTTTGTAACGATTTTGGAGAACAGAGATTGACACATTTCACATTAATGCAGGAATTAGCCAACAAGGTCAGTAGAACTCCAAATTATGACAGATTTAAAAACCTTATATCTATTTTGCTAGGTTCATTCAATACCCGGTTTGAAGATTTTCAAAAAGACAAAATGAATGTTGACTTTTTCATAAATCCTTTTTCTATTTCTCTGCACAAGATATCAATTGTTACTCAGCTGAAATACAGATCGAAATTATTGATTTACAGAACCACACTATACTAAAAACCAAATATAGGGAAATTATTTCAACTGTTACTAATCCCAATTATATTGAATTTTGGAAATTTGTACCAGCAAACAATTTTCCTAATTTACACGAGTTAGCTCTGAGATATTGTTGTAGATTTGGTTCAACGTACGTTTGTGAGCAAATGTTCTCTATTATGAACATAATAAAATCAAAATATCGGTCACGATTAACTGACATGCATTGAAAAAATCTAATTCTGTTGGCTAGTTCCGAAATTAATCCCAATATACATGAATTAATTAAAAAAAGACAAGTTCAAATACCACATCAAATAAGTAACTGTTTAATAATTTGAATTTTAGATAATAAGAAAATATTTAAGTTTTTTTGTTTAACGTTTTTATTTTATTTTTATTAACAATAAAGTAAGTTTGTTGTTATGTTTTACTTATTACGTTATTTTTTAAACCTCCACTATCTTGACTAAACGGAAAAATGTGGAATTTACATAAGAAATACATATTGTACCGTAATATTATTAATATTTAGTATCCATATTAGTATGTCGAAAAATTTTAGTGGCACGCCAAATTTTTTTTTTGTTCTCATATTGGCACTCGACTTAAAAAGGTTGGCCACCCCTGCTCTAGAGTTATGACAAATATCTAAATAAAATTAAGCACAGGTTTACAGAAAATATACTTTTACACGTTCGGTGCAAAGTTACCCCGTTTTACGGTAAATATTTTAGAGTTGCGTAGTTTTGATGTTTCATTTTATAGACTAATTTTTTTACAATGATCTAACAAATGATGATGGCACAAAACTATTAAGGAAGTATATTATAAGGTATTTTAGACTATCGCAAAATATTATCATGCTTCATGAAAAATGAACGCAAAAATAGAAACACACAAATTAGAAGTCACAACATCAGCCTAGAAACCCCCTTTGCACATCTATGGCGTTTTGCCCGATTCAAAATTATAGTGTTCTGCTTATTTTTTATTCAACGCGTAACAGGAAAATGCCATTTATGAGAAAAATTCTTATTTCGAAGAAACCTGACAAGATTGGTAAATTCGAGGACAATTCCAACATTTTCAAATTATAATAAAGACCCAGATTTTCGACTTTTTTCTTTCTGGTTGTATGCTATTGTTAGTTGGCAAATTGCCTCCACATTGGATATAAATTGATTGATTCCAATGGAATTATCTCTCGATACTAGGGCTTTTATTTTCGCTAGCGGAAGATATGATTATATGCCAGCATGAAACCGTTAATAAAAGAGACAAATCTGTTTAGCTCAATCACATTTTGTTGATATATTGTTCTGAATTATGTGCTCCGTACGTATGGATAATTCAATATTTTCATGTCTCTAAGATACTCGTAAAGAATACAGCAAATGTAAAATGAAAGTATTGATGTATATTGATGTACTTTAAGAGCAAGACTCTATCAACAATTATTTAAATAAAATTATTCATAACATAGGTACAGGGTGTCCATAATATCTCTTCACTCATGAAAAATAGAACATGTGAGATATTTTCGGTCTGTGTGACATAAACCAACGTGTCTTAAAATGGTTTCTAAAGGAACTAGAGCCCTTAAAGATGGTAGGTACATCAAAATGTATTTTGTATTTATATTTTGCTATTTAATAAAGAATAAAACTGCATATAAGTATCTAATAATGTGAATATAATATAAAAATAGATCATAAACACGTTCTTAAACATTTTAAAATATTTTTTCTTTGACCTTAAATAACAATGTTTTTTAATATTTTGTGTGCCCTTCTTTAGCTTCGATGACAGCTTTGATACTCCTTAGCATGCTTTGAATGTTTCTCAGGCAGTCTTCTTTTATTTTATCGTTTCTGTGCAGGTGGCAATAAGTCTCTCAATTAACTGCTGCTTATTTGTGACAGTTTCTTAGGCAATCCCTCTCTTCATAAGCTCCCATATATTTTCAATCGGATTGAGGTCTGGGGAATTACCTGGCCACTTCAGTACTTTAATTTTCTTTTTTTCCAGGTACAATGTTATTGTTTTTGCCTTATGGCATGGTGCTGAATCGTGCATAAAGGTAAAATCCTCCGATTCGCCAAATCAGTCTTTGATTTGTGGCATAAGCTTTCTTTCCAGAACTTCAATATACTGATGTTAATTCATCATTTCATTCACAATGTATAGCCTCCCTGTGTCCTTACTGTTAATCACAGACCATACCATGATTTTGAGAGGATGTTTTACTAGCTCCACTATGCAATCATTGTGATATTTTTTACCCACTCGCCTTCGGACGAAGGTCGACTTATCCATGAGTATCTCCACTGTAGACTCATTTGAGAAACAAACCTGTGAATAAAAAAAACTATAAGATATTTTTTAGGATAAAAATAGTGGTTATAGTGATAATGATTAAGTTATAGTAGTGGGGTAATTTACCTTATTCCAATCTTCAATTGTCCAATTTTGGTGTTCTTTGGCCCATTAGAGTCTCTTTTTCATCATTGCGATGAAATTTTGTTTTTTTTGACAGCGCGACATGATTTGAAACCTTGCTCAGCAAGCTTTCTGTGGACTGTCATGTCAGAAACTGCTTCACGAATAAGTCCCGTGAGGATTCTTCTTGGCTTCTTTCTATTGTTTACGAAGATATCCCTAATTTTTTTCGTCCCTGCGTATAGTGACACATTTTTGACCACATTTTTGGGCACGCTGGTAAGTCAGGGGTTTGTTGGTATCAATTTTTTTCTTGATATTGCTCACTGTTGCTTGTGCTACTTGGCATTGTTGAGTTATCTGACGTTGGGAAAGCTTTTTATTCAATAAAAGTGTCTTTCTTTTAAAAAATTGAAATGTTGTGAAAATGTTTATAAAATTAAAACTGATAATTTTTTTTACTCACAATCACCACTAATACATTAATAAAACATACTACAAAGATAAAACGATACTAATCTTTCAAAAACAATACAAAAACATACAAATTCAGTTGTAAACTCCAAGCGCAAATTCACAACAATATGTATGTTGTCACATAATTTGACACAAATGACAGTTCTAGAGCTGTAAACAGCAAAAAAGTAAGGTTATTAGTGACAAAATATATTGGTTAAACAATTAATGGGATAATCCCTCCAGATACTGACAAAGAATGTAGCGTAGAATCTTTTAAGTAATTTTAAACTGTTTGTCCTCGTTTTAGTGTAGTGTTTTGTACAATTTTATGTCATTATTAATGTTTCCACATTCTACGCTTGCCAGATAGTTTACATTTGACGAAATGCCCCTGAAGATGCTATTTTAAGCGAAAGTACTTGGGCTAGATTTAATTAACTTTTGCTCGATAATAGCCTTATTTTTCAAAGTTTATAAATATATTACTTTATGTAAACTTGGCTGATATGAGAGTTCAGTTTATGAAAATTATACTGTAAATTAATAAAAATAACAGTAAAAACAGATTGAAATTTAAGTATAACTCAGCAGGGCTTACAATATCTATTGTTAGTCGAATTAACTGATATTGGAGGAATATTATGCATACCTGACAAATATATTTCGTGTCCAGTTTCCATAGAAACGGGTGTTCAGCAATAACTAGCGCGTCAGGATTCACCCGCCAATACCTCAATTAACTAAATTGACATATTGTTTACCAATAAAATTTGCCTGCGAATAATTAACTTAGATAGACCAGTGCGTACGGGAAAACTGAATATATGTACATAATTTTATAGGGATTGCATATCATACACTAATTGCATATTAATAAATATATTTACTGAATAATCTAATAATACTGATCGTGTATAATACCGAAGAAGTGTTCTTTCATGGTATTTACTCAAATGACTATTTTTATTATTATTAGAGGAGAAGGTGGTAATATGGCCCCTGCATATTTTATGGCCCCCTCCGTATTTTAATAACAAAGTGCTGAAATCTAGTGGAGAACGCTGGAACTAGTTCACTAGTATACCAACTGGCCGGTAGGAGCGCTGTGAGCCATTAAATGCAGTCACTCAGTAATTGTGCAGTAGTTTGTGTTTTGGTCAATCTTCAAAACTTTGAAAGGTATGTAAATTTCTTGATTTTAACTTACCATAACCAATAATAACTTAGTTCTAAGTATCGTGCATATGAATAAGAGGTTATTACCTACAGTTTAACACAGACTAGAATGTTCTAAGTCTTTTACATTTTATCTTGTAACCACGTGTTTTAAACTTTTTTTTTGTGTGTGTTTTGGCTTGGACAATTGTCATTCAGCCAGTCTCAATCAAGATAAGTTTATTAATGTAGTGTGTGTGTGTGTGTGTGTGTGTTTGTTTGTGTGTGTAGAGTAATTGTCTTGATACTTAGCAAAGTCGACGTCATTGTCTTTGCTAAGAGACGCTAATTGTATCCGAACGTCTGCGGTCCCTCCGGTGTGTACCGATCACACAAGGATAGAAATTATTTTTATTTATTAATTTTTTTAATAAACGAAAATTTCCACCCAGGTGGGATTCGAACTCACGACCTTTAGGTTTAAAGGCAGGCACTCTTACCACTGAGCCACAGAGGGGGTCAAGTATTAAACTTGGAGATGTGTGTATTATGGCCCCCCTAGGTAATGGTAATATGGACCCCGGGGTCCATATTACAAGCAGTTTCAATATTTGTGGTTTTTTTTATTTTTCAGATGCCTAGAATCAGCTTAACACCTAAACCAGCCAGAAAAAGACAAATTTGGGACAAGGACAAAATGAAAGAAGCAGTAGCAGCTGTCACTGAAAAGAAAATGGGTGTCAAAAAAGGTTTTAAACATTTTGATGTGCCTAAGACCACTTTAAGAAGATATGTTAAAGAGGCAAGTACATCTGAAGCCACTGAAGTTTACACAAAAAAGGTAGGTAGGAAACCAGCTATACCTGAAGAACTGGAAAATGAACTAGTGGAGTACCTGAAGTATATGGAGGCAAAATTTTACGGGCTCACTCGCTTGGATGTTCGTCGAATGGCTTACCAACTAGCAATTAGAAATGGGATTCAAACCAACTTTAGAAACGAAATTGCTGACAGGGCTTGGTTGGACCATTTCCTTAGACGAGACAAAGACAAGTTGTCAATCCGAAAGCCAACTGGAACATCATATGCTCGTGCAAAAGGTTTTACTCGTAAAAGAGTTAATGCCTTTTATGACTTGCTGGAGTCCGAATATTCAAAACACAAATAACCAGGTGACCGTATTTGGAATGTGGATGAAACGGGCCTGAGTGTAGTTCAGACAAAAATACCACAAGTTATTGCCAGTAAAGATAAACGCCAAATATGTTCTCTAACTGCGGCAGAACGTGGATCTTTGGTCACAGTCATATGTTCAATGAGTGCAGGAGGATCTTATGTCCCTCCGATGTTGATTTTCCCAAGGATAAACATGTCTGATCTCCTTATGAAAGGAGCTCCTCCTGGGTCAATTGGAAGAGCTCACCCGTCTGGGTGGGTTCAATCAAATCTGTTTAGAGACTGGTTAGCTCATTTTATTGAAAAAACAAATCCAACAGAGACTTCGCCCATACTACTTATCCTTGACGGTCACTTTTCGCACACTTGACGGTCTTGTTCTGGGCCTCAAGCTAGCCCTAAAGGACAAGCAGCCAAGTCTAACTGTACCCCACGTGCCAACGCTGGAAAATCAAAGAAGAACAACCCTAAACACAAACGTCCAGCTGACAGCAGTGACGACGACGATGATGATGATGATGATTACGGGATGCCGCTCTCCACTTGCTCCGGTGAATCACCTTTTGATCTATCAGTTGGAGAGCCTCAACCAAACCAAGATGACGCATCATGTATTTTTTGTGATGAAAAGTTCACCAACAGCGTGCGGGGGGAACTATGGGTTCAGTGTCTCATGTGTTCACTGTGGGCACATAACGAATGTGCAGGGGCAGAGAAGGATGAGTACGTCTGCGATTTCTGTCGTTGTTCGTCCATTATTACCATGTAGGACATTTTAATTTTGTAGACTAGACTATATCTACCTATACATACATATTATGCTGTATCTACTTATATACACTCTATCTACTTATGTATAATAAAAAGGTTTTTTGTTCAATGCAGTTATAATTTTCAGAATTTGCCAATATTTCCTTAAATTAATAAGGGGGTCCATATTACAAACACCATGGGGGCCATATTAACTGCACATCCCCTTTTCTGATGAATGTGTCAACTTTTAAAAAATTATTTAAAAAAAAAATGTAAAATGAAGTCTTAAACCGCTTTACCTATTACAATGTGTTCGGTAACTAACACCATATCGTAACTAAGCTAACAATCTCTGTTTTTTATTAATAATATCAATTTTACAATAAAAAATCAAAATGGTGGTCCATATTACCACCTTCTCCTCTATTATGATTATTTTAAACTTGTCGGATTTTAGTTCTCGTATTACTTAGTTCTCGTATCATTTTCAGTTCATTTTGTGTTACGGGGTTGTTCATATAAAATATTACTTACAGATCTAACATATAATCTAACATAACCTAATTCTAATTTATTACAGCGTAACAAGATATATCCTAAACGCGACAGTTTGTAACCCATCAGATGGTAACGGACAATTCGTAGCGGCGACACTTTGTAACATCGATGGTTCGTAACTACAACTATTCGTAACAGTATAATTCATCAGGATTGGTGTTTCTTTCGAACTATAAGGTGGGCTCGTGAAGCGCGAATTATGAATGTTCTTGGGAAAAACACTTTTTTTAAAAGTGAACTTCACAAATAAAACTTTTATTTTCGACTTACAAAGATTTTAGTTGCAACAACAATAAAAAATCAGACTGACAATATTGATTTTTACATAGTGTTTTTATAATTGCTAATCTTGCAGTCCAGTACGTCGCAATTCAGTCCAGAATGATCGAGCGGTAGTCCCGTGTGAAATCCGCGTGGTAGAATTTACTGGATGGTAGCGGTCATTGTACTGTAACTACTCCATTCCCTAAAGAAGTTTTGTGAGGGACGAACAGAACTGTTGGGTTGGCCACAGTATAGTGCTTTAAAAAGAATGTTGGTCTCTTCTAGGGTTTCGTCGCTAGAGTTGGGTTCTTTGTTATTTGTTTTATACCTGTAACATATATAGAAGCAGATTATTGTAATAAAGATATATAAAGGAGTCATCCAAAAATGATTATGACTAGGGTTCCATAATTTCGGGTTAATTGTCTCTAGATGTTCCTCTGTGCTCCTAATTTTGGGAAGCATTAACGGTTCCTTTGGAATGGTTGTCGTTGAATTTATGTAACTCTGGATTGGGATAATATATATTATATAATTTTTTACTGTTTGTATTTTGAGAACGATTTCCGAAGTGGAATTTGAAACGTCAATAGACGTATTTTTATCTTTAATTGTGGCTTATTCCCAGTTAAATAGTAATTAATTTAAAATGCCATAAGAAAATAGCTTCAGAACAATATCTGGATTGGGGTTTTGAATTCACATCTGGGCGGAAGATTGATAAGATAAATTCCTTTTAGGCCCAAAATTTTTGTTGTAAAACATCGAATTGTAATTTTGGTTGATTCGTGGAATATTCCTATATAGTGAGCATCTGATAATCTTTGCATGATGACATCTCGAGTTTGGACGGCGCGGCGGTGTATTGGCAAGAAGCTTTTTGGGTACTCAACTGCAGGATTTGCTTGATACAGTCGTCAGTTTTCGATGCCTCTAGTATTGTTTCCTCTTGGCAAAGATATCTTGTGTCGATTCGGGCACATGGTTCTTCCAAATATTGAAAGGATTTTTCGTTTATGAAGAGATATGGCTCAGGAGGAATGATTGTAGTAGAATTTGTGGTAGGTATAGGAAATAAATGATAATAAGTAAAGGAATTAGAATGTAGAACAGGAAAATAAAGGGTAAATATAATAGTATGGTTTGAATAATAGGAATCTACTTTGATGATGTCGTAGTACTTTAGGATGTCTACGTCTTCGGTGTACACAAGCTAGTCTGGTCATTTTATTGATGATCCATTTTATTTCGTCTTTCTTGATCACACTGTTATGGAGAGTGTTTACACGAGAAAAGGTAATTGCTTCTTTTAGGTCATTAAGTAACTGAAGTATAATTTGAAGGGTCAAATTTAATTGGTCCAGAACATTTCTTGCTTGCAAATAATGATTGAAGTCAAAAATAAATGTATTGAGATTCGTGCTGATATCATTTACTTCTTCTGCTATTATTTCTTGGTTGTGTGTTACTAATGAGTTTCGTTGAACTCTTTTATAATCTTCTTATTCAAGCTAATGTGACGATTAAGATGATTTATAAAATTTTCCTGATTCGTCTGTAAGGTTTCTATAGCATTGTTGTATTTTTCTGCGTCATCTTGATCTAAATTTCCAGAAATTACTTTGATAATGCTTCCTAGTCCATTAATTAGCCCTCTTCTTGTTCTACTATAGGGGTAAATTCCAAGAGCTTGGTCGAAATTTTGTAAACTGCTAAAATACGGATGGCTAAGTCCATTTCGAATTGATGTGGTTACTGTATCGTACTGGGTTTCAATTATGTCCAATTCTTCCTTTATTGGTAGTAGTCTGAAAAGGTGTATAAAATCGTGTGTACTAGTATGAATCTTTGCTTGTCCCAGGTTAAGGGGAATTATTCCTGGATTGTCTTTCAGATCCTTGATCTTCACTTCTTCTCCCATCGTCAAGGTGATCCTGTGGGGAAGGTTTAGAATTAGTTTTTGACTTAGGTTGATGTTTTATGTTTTTCTTGTGAACTGTAGCTTTTGATGTATTTACAGTCACTTTGTTGTTCCTTTTTATATGTTTTGCGGAATATCGCGGACGTAATTTATTTTTGGTAACTGTTTTTCGTGTATAGATTTTTGTGCTGGGTTTATACATAATAGGGTCATGTCTCGATTTGTTTATATTTTCTATGACTTTATTTTTATTCTCTTGTATATGCTGGTTTACTTCCTTGTATAATTCCTTTGATATCTCTCTATGATTTTGGATATAATTGTTCAAAATTACCTTTTGTATGTCAACATCAAAGGGATCTTTTGCGTCGATATGTCTGTTTAATATGTCAATGAGTCTTAACTTCATTGCTGAATGTATGGAATTATTGTATTCAATTATAGCGTATAGCATTTGTTCTTTTATCGAGAGCTTTGCCTTGGTGTTTCTTAAGACTCGAAGATGTTCGATTATTGTAGAATGAAATCTCTCAATCATCCCGTTGGATTGCGGATTCTCTGGTGTCGTATAGTGGTTTGAGATTTTGTGAGAATCTACAAATTCTTGTATTACTCCATTTTTAAATTCGGTACCATTATCAGCTACTATCATTGTTGGGAGTCCATGATGGCATGATGTGTTATAAAAATTAATAGGGGGTTGAGTACATTGATTGCATTTCCTCCATTTATTTCTTCTTCTGTTTCAAATAAAATTGCATACTTCTTTTTCGGGTTGAGAAGTTCATTAAAAAATTTTATGGTATCAGCTTTTAACTGATCTTTCGATAGCTGGATATGATAACGTCTTTTATTTGGAAAGGTTTGTATAATTGCTGGATGTCGTGGATTGTAGTTGACAATTTTGACTATAATTTGGTTATTATAGAAGTTAAGTGGTTTTTCCGAAATAGGTATACCAAGAATTGGGTTTTTTACTGCTATATGTATTGTTTCATTTTCGTCTTCGTCCATGTTTTGATCTTCGTTTTCAACAGTGTCTTCTGGGATGTTTTCTGGAATTAATACATCAAATTATAATACTTGATATTTAATAGTACCCAGTAATAAAAAAAATTGAATTTCCAATTTAACGCCCTGTATCTTTCTTAATATCAACATTTTATTAAAACAATTTGGCTTAAATTATGATATTTCAAAGTGTAGAATCTGCGGTTTCTTTTTGTACAATTACTTAAGGACCGCCCTGTATATAATGTAGTGTTGCATTAATTTTGTATATTTTTATTAAATGTAACAATTTCATTAAACTGTCTCATGTGAACTATTTCTATAATTTTCTATTTTGTTTCTATAAAATGTGTGAATGAACTATTATAGGTCAAGTAGTCGAAACACATTAATTATAAAAAAAAATATTTTTCCCCTAATATTATGAATATTTAGTTCTGATAAATAAAAATTGTTTAAGTACTGGCCTATAAAATAGGGCAACGCGTAGTTTTGGTTTATCACCGAAATTCCTGATTATTACTGATTTGGGAAATAGACCACAAGTTGTAAATTATTTAAAACATGATGCTAATCGAAAGTCAAATTAACGAAAATAATTTGAACAGTACGGATATTGGAGACGGGCCATTCGCAAATATATGTCCAACGCCAACCACCGTCACATGTCGCGCACTGCGGGAATTCTAGATTATATTGCAGTAATATATTTCATGTCCATAATAAACTTTGATCTAAAACTTACTCTTTTATTTAACTAGAAACAAACAAATCTTGAGAAAAGATATATGATATTTCAAAACACTTTTTTTATATTTAAAGGGTGACGGATGTTTATGTAGGAAATATGAGAAATAACTGGTTAATTAATTAAAGTTTCTCCAGAGAAATGGAGATCATATTGCAGGGACCTATATAAAGATGATCAACGCCAAGAGCTTGTTAGCCAAATCTCTGACGAGGTGGAAGAAGAACCTGATATACTCCAAAATGAAGTAAGACAGGCTATCAACAAGCTCAAATATAACAAAGCACCAGGTCCAGATATGATAACAGCAGAAATGCTTAAAGCCACAGAAGAAACCGGCGTAAAGTTACTTCATCTACTCTGTAACCAAATATGGCATTCCAAACAATGGCCTGAAGACTGGACAAAATCTACAATAACGACCATACAATAAAAATGCAGCTTCCATAAATGCGACAATTATAGAACTATCTTTCTTATATCCCATGCCAGCAAGATAATGCTACATATAATCAATGAGAGACCTTCAAAGAGAAATTCCACAAGAGCAAACTGGATTTACCAAAGGTAGAGGCACTCGAGAATGCCTGCTGAATATAAGACAGATAATCGAGAAATCTAGGGAATTCAACATCCCACTATACATCTGTTTTATAGATTACCGTAAAGCGTTCGACAGGGTCAAGTGGAGACACTTATGGCGATTACTAAAAGAAGTAGGCGTACCACAACATCTAATTACGCTTATAACTGAACTATATGAACACACTACTGGATCAGTTAAAGTACTTGACACACTTTCGAACGAGTTTCATCCAGAACGGGGTGTCAGACAAGGATGTATACTATCTCCACAATTATTCAACATATATGGAGAGTATATTATGCGAAGAGCACTTGAAGGATGGAAAAAGGGCATCTCAATAAATGGTCATAAACTAAACAACCTACGTTTCGCAGATTACACAGCCCTTCTTGCAAATAGTCAAGCAGAGCTGATTAAACTTATACGACTGATCGAAAACGAAAGTGAAATATTTGGTCTGCAATTAAACATATCAAAGACAAAGATCATGATAGTGGATAGACTACACAACAATCATCCACACATAACCACAATTGACCGGTTCGAGGTTGTGAGCTCATACTTATTTCTGGGATCATTATTCACAAACACAGGGTCATTACAAGAAGAGATTAAACGTAGATGTGATCTAGCAAAAGTTGCCACAGCAAAAATGACCAAAATATGGAAGGAATGTCAAATTTCAAGAGCGATAAAGATGAGGTTGATCAACTGCTTAATATTCCCAATACTGACCTACGAATGTGAATCTTGGACTCTGAAACAATCGGAGAGAAGAAAGATAGACGCCACTGAAATGTTCTGTTGGAGACGAATGTTACGAATTCCTTGGACCGACCGTAGAACAAATAATTCAATTTTAAGAGAGCTAAAAGTTAGCCAACGACTCTCTAGTAAAGTCCATCTCCAACAATTAAAACATTTTGGGCATGTTATGAAAACAAACACAGAAAACATGGAAAGACTCATAATACAAGGAAAGGTAGAAGGCCGAAGATCACGAGGAAGATCCCCAACAAGATGGATAGATCAAATTACAGGAATATGCCAAAGACCTATGCATGAATTAAAAGAAATGACCAGAGACAGAGATCTCTGGAGACGGACAATACACGACATCACGTCGACCACTACACTCCCCCTGGGGGGTCAGGATTGAAGAGAGAGAATTAAAGTTAGACAACCTTAAACGATTAAAATTTATAGGATTGTAAATAAAAAAATCTATTGGTATAACTCGTGAATTATTATCAGTCCAAAAAGTCACACTTACTCCTTTTGAACGTGGCAGATTACAGCTAAAAGTCCAAGTCTCTGCGTGCCGTCGCCTTCAAGTAAAGTGACAAAAATATTTTCGTGTACTTAACTGTAGGTGCTCTCATCACAAAGTCTTGCTTAGTTTTTATACCATCGCATTAGCACTTTTTGATAAATGTAATAAATTTGATAAGTCTCGAAAAGTAAAACTTTTAAAAGATTCAACTCTAAAATGATAAAAATTTGACTATAGCCAATTTTAATGCGGGAAATACATTAAAATGCATACATGCGGCATAATAGCATTAGAAGTTACCATATGGTAACGGTAGAATGGTTAAGATACATTATTACTAATATAGATGAAGTTGCTTAGTTTGACTAGGATTTAAAACAAAGATAAACATACATTTTTGGAAATATTTGTTACTTATTTATATTGTGCAAGTTTATCGAATCTTCTTCTTAGGGTGCCTGTCCGTTCTAATGTTGCCCAAAATCGGTCTTGGTCTTGTTCTTGCTTTTTTGCAAGACCAAGACCGCCTAATTTTAGCAAGACCAAGACCAAGACTTACCTTGCAAAACTTAAGCAAGAACAAGACTACGCCTGCGAGACTCTTGCGTCTTGCAGTTAGGATTGAGTGCCGTTTTAGCGAATATAGTAGTTCGGGTATATGCTTAAAGACTCTATAAGACGCACAAAAATATGTAATAAAAATTTGAAAAACTGGACTTATGCGCATTACGAACAATACCATAAACATACATACCGAATCAAAATATTAATTAAAAAAACACATTTGACACGTGCTCAGAGGTCATAATTACAATGTAAAAATAAAATATTTTGTTCATTCTTTCCCAGCAGACGATTTCTTCGCTCTGGAATTAATTGTCCAGATTTTGATAAAAGATGAAACATTTATTATATTAAAATTTTATTTAAATATTTAAATATTTATTTAAATAAATAAAAGTGTACCAAACTAGAGGCTTTATCTTTAATGGTAAAATACGAAAGTATATTATTTAAAACTGTGAATTTTCTGTGTTGTCAGTTCGCAATTGATTAAAAAAAATTTTAAATTCCTTTTATCACAGATAGTGTACTAAAAAGGTAACATAATATGTTTTGCGATTACTCGTATATTGGTGTCATCAATGCCGACAAAAAATACATTACTAAAACGAAACCTATTGCTTATTATATAAAATATTGGAGCTGTTGCTTGATAGTCAAAATTCTGGTCAGCAAAATATTGTATGTCTTTTTAACAAAGAAGTTTGATATTTACAACTTTAAACGACTGCGCTGGTTGTTACTATTTAAGCTGTTGGTATAATATTTTAAAGCAAAATATCACAATTGTTTTAAAACAAAATATCACAATGTTTTGTTTCTGTGCATTTACCATTTCGGAGGGATAGACGGTTATTGCAAAATGTTTGTACATTGTAAACTGTTTGTACTTATTTTGCTTTTGTACGTTTTTTTAAAGAAGCCTGTAATTATTGAAATATAAAAATGTGAAAATAAAGCCTTATTTTCTTTCAGTTAATTTTTTAAAGTAGGTAGATACATTATGCTCATTGACTTTGAACCATATATATGTGGCTTAAACTATTATTGCAGAATACCATTCTTATAATTCTTGGTTTGTTATTCGGTACTTAGGGTATTAGATAGAACAGTGGCGCACGCAGAATTTTCCTGTGAGGAAGAATTTTTTTTATACTACCTACATTTCGAGTCCTTAAAATTTCTGAAGAACAGTGTTGGAATAGTGCCTTGGGGTGGTTTAACCCCCAAAAGACCCCTGGGTGCGCCACTGAAATAGTAACGAACATAAAGTAACTAGTAGTAGTTACTTTTTCGACATCACTAAACTTTATTCCCAATTGAGCTTTTCTTTGAGTCTAATGTAATAATTATTTTTTTCCATATAATCCTTGTTGTTCTCGCAGTGACAAGTTTACAATTTGACATAATAGATAAAGATTCAAATAGTTCTAGTCGAAGTAGTGAAGTTAAAGGTGTAGATCTAAAAGACCTAAAAGCAAATTTGATGAGTTTTTCGAAATAATTCATGCATCCCAAATTGCTTTGTGTAAATTGTGCCTACATAGAAAGGTTGAAATAAAAATAAAAAACAGAAACACGTTAGGATTAAGGAAGCATCTAATATCTTTTCACAAAAAAGAATTACAAATATTTCTTCCTGAAAATCCAAAATTCGGTGGAGATATCACAAGCTTTTTAATAACCGCTGGAAAAAGTGGACATGTTAAAAATATATACTTATTACCAATCACATATATTATGTACCTACTACTGGGTAAATTATTGTCTTTATTAAGTAGGTATCTCCTTAATTTAAAATAATTCTTTTGATTATCATTGCTTTTTTACCTATTCCTTATTTTTCAAGTTAGTATTTTATATGAAAGTAGAACTAAGATTGTTAACAACATTTATTTTGCTTTATTAAGTGGATTATAGTTCGTTATCTGATCACCTAAAGAATCTATGTCCTTGATACATGTGAATTTTTTGCCACATACCAATCTTTTTTAAAATTTCCAATTCATATATATTGGGGGGTCCATCAGTTCCTTTCTAGAAAGATAATTTTCTTTAAAATACAGTTTATGTCATTAATTTGGGTGTTCTGTGTTTTAACCATATTTTAGCACATGTAAGCTTATGCAAACGCAAACGTTTATTAAGAAACAGATTGACTTTCGTAGGGAATAGTAGATAGCTGAATTAGTTAGAGCATAGGCACGGATCGCTTAGATCGTGGCTTCAAACCCCACCGGGTGTCAGTTGTTTAGACATTTATTAATTTGGTTGGTCTTTATTATGTCTATGTTAATTCAAGCTTAAAATGTACTTACTCTGTTACGTTGTTTTACGATCCAAAGTAAAATTGAATAAATAGCAATAGGCTAATGGGTAACTGCAAGACTTGCAAGACTCTTGCTGCAAGACCAAGACCAAGACCAAGACTAGGAGTGCAATACCAAGACCAAGACCAAGAGCACGTTTATTGGTGCAAGACCAAGACCAAGACTGTCTAAGTCTCGTCTTGTTCTTGCATTTGGGCAACACTAGTCCGTTCCGAACATTGGCGATCATTTTGGCTATGATGAATTTCTTGGTTTCTATACGAAATAGCTGTGTTGAGGTCTTTCTATACCATGCTCTCAGGTTAGAAAGCCAGGATATTCTTCTTCGTCCTGGGGCCCTTTTTCCTTCAACGGTACCTTGAAAAATGCATTGAAGTAGCTCATATCTGCCTTGATTTCTCAATATATACCCCAAGTACTGCAACTTACGGGTTCGCACTTCACGGGTTCACACGAAATCTGCGGTTCTGTTCATCCTCCGCAGTACTGCTTCATTGGTGACTTTGTCTGTCCATGGTGTCTTCAAGATCCTTCTGTATAACCGTAGTTCAAAAACCTAAAGTTTTGATAGAGTTTCCTCCTTCATTGTCCACGTTTCTACTCCGTACAGAAGCACTGAGTACACGTAACATTTAACGAGCCTTATTTTTGTTTCTAGGGTGAGGTCATGGCTCTTGAACACAGAGCTCATAGTCAAGAATGCACGTTTTGCCTGTCCGATACGACATTTAATCTCTTGGATATTGTCCCACGACTCATTGAATATAGTTCCCAAGTAGTTGTATTGTAAGACACGTTTAATTCTCATTTGGTTCACATACAGATTTGCTCCAGTTATGTTTTCCTTGCTGATGATCATTAGCTTGGTTTTGCTGGTGTTTATATCCAGTCCATATGTCCTATTTGTTTCCGTTATTTTGTTCATTAAGTTTTGCAGCCCTTTTATGTTATTGGAAAACACTATTGTATCATGTGGATACCTCCAGTTATTGGGCTTGACTCCATTTATTGAGATGCCTTTATCAATACCTTTTAGAGCGTCTTCAAAAATGTGCTCCGAGTACAGACTTTTTTATACTTTCTTTTACACTCAATAGTTGTCAAGTTATAAACTAAAAAAGTACAAAAAATAAGTTTTATTTTAATGATTGCTCTTTGATTTTTTATTAACAATTTTTTATAAGATGTTTGTTGATATTATTTCATGAGACATTCAGGATATATTCCGGGAAAACTCCACCTATTATCCAAAAATTTCCAAAACGTACTATTTTACAGATCTCGGTTGGAATATTAGTAATAAATCTCATTTCTTTTTAAATAATCTTGTCAAGATATGAACTACTCAACGATACTGTTTATATTTTATTAAAACATAAGAAATAATATTTTACAAAATCGGTAAGCAGAAATAAATTTATAACAAATCAATGACTAGCATCATATTGATATATACCTACATAATTGTGACATAACAGTTTATAACAGTATTTGTTACCTAAAATTTTTTTAACTACACACAAAGTCTGCAAACAAATCAATACTTTTATTTGTTTTATTTTATTTTATTACCTGGCAAGAGCCGAATTGCCGAGTAAGAACGGCTTTCAAAATTCTCTGTGAAATACAAGCTAAGGCATCGATGTTATAAACTAAGGATGGAGCATATCGATATTTTTACAAATGTAGCTGATAGACGACGGAACTAACGTCATATAGCTACAATGTCCGACGTGAATTTGAATTAAGTAGAAGGTCTTCTATTCGCCAACAACCTTGTAAAATGCACCCATTTCTCCATATTACTATCTTTATCACCCTACCACAATTCAAGTACCTACTTTAGGTGAGAACTCAATCAGATAGCTAAAAAAACTTGTAATTACACTTTCTTCTTAACGTGCCTTATCAAGACCACTTGAGTTGGCTATTAACATGGCAAAATTCTCTCTGTCTTGAGCTATCCTGACCAGTTATTGTACTAAGGTTAACAAAATAAAAATTAGACTTATTCACAATCAATTTATTGTACCTCGGATGACCGGTTTTGAACCTTAAACTTTTCTGCTGTTTCCGGAGACTTAAGACATTACTAACAGAAAGGACAAACACACATCATGAATTTTTAACGTAATTACAATAAAGAACTGCTCAAACAAAATAAAACAAAATCTCCCAACACAGCATTGTGAAAAACATTACAATTCCAACAAAAAATTTAATAAAGAAGCAAAAGCTATTACGATTTGGTTATGAATCTTTTAATTAATAGCAAAAGTATTTAAAACCGTAATGTAAAAACATCTCTGCATTATTTGTTTACAGACTTCACGAACATTTTTTGGTGTGTAACACTCCTACAATGCTAAAACTTCACACGAATCTATATTTGAGCCTTCCATGCGGCTAAAATCAGTAATAATGTCCATATTTGTACCGAACGCTGCTATACACCCTTCGAAATTATGTTGAAACATCCCATTGGTCTCCATCATTAAACCGGTCCTATTAGGAATCCCTCCAATGTAAAAGGTTCCCGTTGGGTAAAATTTTGCGTTTTTGTCTACCTTTTTCTGAATTTGAAAAAGTTTCTCGTCAATTTTTAAGGTAAGCAGCTCAATATTGAGGTCTAGTTTATGCCAAAGGCCATCAGAAAGTTGACTGTAGGCAGGAACTTCTAAAATATTTTGTTTGTTCTTTTCGAAACCTATCCATATCTTCAAAAAACCATTTTCTAGGCCTATTCCTATATTATTTCCTCCCTGAAAATTATAAAAAAAGGTAAATTAAAATTATTATATTGTCATAATATTAATATAAATATTAATATAGCATTAGTGTATATATATATATATATATATATATATATAATATATATAAATATATATATATATATATATATATATATATATTAAATGGCCAAATATATGGCCTAGGAGACAAATTCGCTAAACTTCCCGTGCTCGAATCGGTATCACTAAAGTGTTATGATCATTTCGGCCTATCCCAGCCATCGTCAGACACTTGGGCTGATACAAATTCAAACTCGGAACTCCCATACAGTCTTCGTAGTTGCTCCCATACAGTCTTCGTAGACACACTGTCTCAAGACTAGCAACTTCAACGTGGAGTCATATGTCGCCATGTTACCTAATCCAACGGTAACTTTAACATCTTAAACCATTATAAGAAAATTTGTAAACTAAATGTAATTAATTATTTGTTAACGGGTTTTTACCCATGTATTTAGTGGCTACATTCATGTACTCTTATACACTGATGATGGAATATGGATTCCGAAAACGTTTTGTCTGTTTAACTTAGCCCGTTTGGGTTCTTAATATATATCTTTTACAAAGGATTTTTAATAAATTTTTTAATATATGGTATACAGCCAACTACAGGAACGTAGATTCCTTGTGAATAAATCAAAGGTTTAATATTTATGCTTTTAAAATAAGGATTCCAAATAAGGTCACGTTAGTGTCTAATATATTTTATTCCTCAATAATATGTAAGGAAAAGTCTTGTATACACATGACCCAACATTTTACCCACCAGATTTAAGGATAAAATACTTAATAAATATACAAAATGCAATTTTAATTTTAATACCACGAATTTTATTCACAAACTTTTCTGACATTTTTTCCGAATCAAATGCAAAAATCATCTTGCTACAAAAAATTGGAAGGCATAGTGCTTCGTTGCCTCGCCCAAAATAAAAATGCACTATACTCCTTTTCCATCATATTGATAGCACATTATGTATGCAAATCCTCAACAGGTCAAAAAATCATAGGCGTCACCCTATACTTGTTTTGAAATAAATAAAAAAAATTAATATTTTACGATGCCGTCAACAATTCATTATCTTTTAAGAAATCTTCTGTAAAATAAGTGTCCACTAATCTCACTATACCTTTCTTGTGCGTAAAAAACGTCGGTATATATGCCACACGATTATTGTTAATTATACACGGGTGATTAACGAGAGAATTCAATGTTTCACGAAATAAATTAATGTAAACAGTAATTTAAAGGTGATTATTGTTTTCTATACAAGATATCGCCTGACACAAAAAGAACACCTTCTTTGAACGATTACCTGGAATAACTGATAAAGCTTCACTAATGATAGTTTAAGTAGTTTTAATGCCACATTACAGCTTATGCCAATCATATAAATTAGAAATTGTTTGCATCTTCCATTTAGTTTGTGGATGTACATTGTTCATGTCTTACCTACCAACGTTTTTGGTGTCGATATTTTGTTATTTGAATTTAAAAATGACGTCAACAACAGGTTTTATCCCGGTTAAGTGTAGTTTTAAAGGTACCTTCAGTCTAAGAGAGAAAAATATAATATTAAATGTACACGATGCACTTGTACATCAACGCCCTTTAAGTAATGTTCGTGAAATCGTTAACATGTGTTCAAATATGACAGGGGTTGGAGAAGCACCAATTTATAGATTCCTAAAAGAAAGAAAAGGAGGAACTGTTTCATCTTCCAAGAAGAGTGGAGGGAGTAAACCCTTGGAAATTGAAGAAATACATAAAAACATGATAAGACGCAGCGTCCACTCATTTTTTTTAACAAAGAATTTCCAACATAGGACAAAATTCAAACATTAATTAGAGAAAACGAACAGTTACCAATCATAAGCAACAAGAAATTATGGGGACTATTGAGAAATATGGGATTTCGTTGGCAAAAGAATAGAAGAAAATCCGTTTTAATTGAAAAAGATTACATTGTATGTTGGAGACGAGATTATCTAAGAACTATTAAAAAGTACTGAGAAGAAGGGACAACAATTTTTTATTTGGACGAGACTTGGCTAAATGAAGGTCATACTGTACCATATCTATGGGTTGAGACAAATGTGAAAAGTTCCCGTCAGGCATTCATCGAAGGTGTATCTACTGGAATAAACAATATTCCCGTTGGAAAAGGACGCAGACTCATAATAACCCATATTGGAAACGAATACGGTTTTGTCAATGGTGGATTATTAAGTTTTGCCTCAAAATCAACCAAAGATTACCACGAGGAAATGACTGCTGACGTTTTTGAAGAATATTTTGAGCAAATGTTGGATTTAATCCAAAAAAAATTCTGTTATAGTCATGGGTAATGCTAGTTACCATTCAAGACTAGCAGAAAAATTGCCAACAACGGCATGGAAAAAAGGAGAGATAATCGAATGTTTGGATAAACATGCAATTGAGTACAAGGAGAATTCGACAAAAAAGGAATTATTACCCATTGTAAGGCAACATAAAGCAGCTTATAAAAAATACATAATTGATAAAATGGCATTAAACCGTGATGTAATTATTTTACGTTTACCCCCATACCACTGTGACCTGAATCCGATAGAAAATATATGGTCTTAAGTAAAGGGTGAAGTCGGACGCAACAACAAAACTTTTAAATTAGAAGACTTACAACACTTATTAGAACATTCCTTATCAAAAGTAACTCCAGAAAATTGGAAAAATGCTGTTAGTCATGCTCACAAGGAAGAAAATAAAATGTGGAATTTGGATAATATGACTGATGCAATGCTGAAACCGGTAATAATTAACATTGGAGTTGAAGATTCCTTAGATTCTGAGGAAAACAGTGAATCTGAAATGGAATTTGATTAAAATAATATTCATTTTTTTTACAAATCGGCCCCTGTTACGGCCACAAATTATTTTATATATAACCAATAAAATAAACATCTTACATTTCATGCAAATTCATTAGTACCTGTTAATCTCCATCACTCCAACATTGGCAACTTTATTTAGAGATTAGTAACCCTCAAAACTATTGTATTCTATTCTGCTTCAACCTTTACAACCTGGTGGTCATACTCAATTAAAATTGTTTTCCTATATACTTCTGGAAACTTGTTGACAAATATCTATTTTTTATTGAGTCACCC
Source organism: Diabrotica balteata (assembly GCA_918026665.1). Classification (NCBI taxonomy): domain Eukaryota; kingdom Metazoa; phylum Arthropoda; class Insecta; order Coleoptera; family Chrysomelidae; genus Diabrotica; species Diabrotica balteata. Next base: position 135,175,296 of record OU898280.1, read on the forward strand.
GTATCAACAGTTTAGGGATTTGCATACATAATGTGCTATCAATATGATGGAAATAGACTATAGCGCAATATTTCTTATAGGAAACCAAAGAATTAAAAGTTATGCAACTACATGATTTATAAAAAAGAAACAAACAACATTAAAGATAGCGCAAATAAATGCACCCACTAGAAAATTAGAAACAAGCCATTAGAATTTGTTGCAACTACTTCTTATAACAAATTTTACTACAAACTAATTTCACACTACAACCACTCACCTTTCTGTTCCAAAATAGAAGACCGTTTGGTTCAACCGTAGTAAAATTTAGAAATATACTCTTCACACCTTCTCTTAGTTCTCTCTTCTTATCCCCAACCTTACTCATAATTAAGTAACTATCACCACTGAACCTGGGATTAATAACAGGAATTTCAAATTCGCAAAAAGCACCCGTCCATCCTACTTGACAGGTACATTTATTGTTTAAGCATATTCCTCTGTTTTTGCAAGTTCTTTCATCACAAAGCATGGTATTTTCACATGTTTCACCAAAATATGGTGCTGCACATGAACAGTGCGGCTTCATAAAGGAATCTAGCCAACAAGTTCCACCATTTTTGCACGCTTCTCCACCACATGGGGTCCCATCACAGTCAATAAGATTCCTAGAGTCTTTAATATTGTCTTTATTTAGTGGTATTTCTTTGTCGTTAATAGATAGGTGACGGAGACATCCTTTCAAATGAACAGGTAAACTAGAACCAACGAACAAGGGTAGTCTCGACATATCTGGAAGGCCTCCCAAGTAAATAGTTTCTTTATATAAATTTGTTGTATGGCTTAAGTCTAATATACCTGTGTTTATAATATTATCTACAGAAAGGTATACTTTTTTGCCGAAACGTCCGAACTGGATTTTGTGCCAAACGCCTTTGACCAGGAGTTTTGAACTTCGAATTACTAGACCGGAAGAGACAATTTTGCTGCTACCTATAGAATAAAAAGATTATTGCAATAATAAAATATGATATTTAATATTAAAAACATTAAAAGACAACTAAATTTTTCGTTGTTTTTTTATAGTCGCCGTTGCTTCATTAAATCCAATATGTTTTCTGTCAAAGCTTTCTTTTTCAGCTTTGATATGCCTTTTAAATTCCTTCCATAGATTCTCTTAACTGTTATAGTTAGGTTCCTTAAGCCTTACTGTATACCTAGCAAATTTCCATTCAAGTTTGGCTACTGAGTGGGGCCGTCATTACTTTGAGTCTATTACAAATCTAGTGGTTTCTTTTCCTTTCTGACATCTTAATGTTTAACAAATAATAATAATAAAGATAACATGGGTTGTATGTATTACCTGACTGTATTTTAAGTTCTAAGACGCCATTCTGAACCGATAAACAAATAAATCTTAGATCTTTTTTTCCCATATATAGGACAACACCATGATCCTTCAAAATCCTTATCTCAAATTGTATGTGGAACTTTGTACCTTCGAGTTCAACGGGATTCAGAGTTATAAAGGATCTTACTCCAGTTAAACTCACATCAGTAATTTGCTCATCTAAAAGTAAAATATATATTAAATTTATAATGTTATAGTCTATATTATAGTGTAATCAATAGGGTGACCAGATTTTATTTTGTAGAGCCAAAAGACCAAAAATTGCGCCTTTTGCACAAAACATTGGCCACCTCTTACCGCTATGACTTTTTCTATTAATTATTATTTTTTTATTATTTATACTGACTTATTTTATGTTGATCATTACTGATCTTCTCTACCAGTTTACAAAGTCCCTTAAATTTAAAACATGGTATACTCACTTTTCTCGCAATATTGTCCAACTTGGCCGAAAGGGCAATCGCATTCAGAATGTGAAAGTAAAGGAACACACCTTGAATTTTCTGCACACATGGTGTAATTACTGTTACATAAGTTATGCTTAGATGAACATAATGGTCCAAACCAATCATCTTGGCATAGACACCTAAAAAAGGACAAGCTTGTTATGTTATTTTATAACTTTTTACGTTAAATATATGGGAAGAATACTCAAAATACCATGGATCAGCAGAACCAGACTAAGAACTTCTAGGACAAATTCTATAAATAAATCTTCTAGAACCAGAGACTTCTCGGACTTCAGAAAACTATTTTAAATATCATTAGGAGACGTAAACTGGATTAAATTAGGGATATAAGTAGAGGACCAAGATATGAATACCTTTGGGTAACTCTTTTTCTTCTTTTTATATAGACATAAATCTGTCTGTGTTTCAATGTGCCTCCAGTAAGTTGTAATTTCATCGTTTTCTTGGTCTTCCTACTAATTGTCTTTCTATTTTCCTATTGGGGAACCGTCTCTTGGCGTTTTTACTACCCTATTTGTTCTTATTCGGCTTATATGACCATTCCATTCTACTCTTCTATTTTTACCCAGTTCTTGATGTTCCCCACCTAACATTTGTTTGAGCTCTCTCAGTCAGATCGTGTTTCTGCTGCATATGTCATTATTGGTCTGAGGACTATTTTGTAAATTCTGCCTTTAATAGTGTGGTGCCTATATATTTAAACTCCATCACTTGTTTTTTATCTAACCTTCCAGCTCTAATTTATATCTTAGTAGATTTGCTGTTATAACCATGAATTTTGTCTTTTACTAAGTCAAATAACTTATTAAATTTTCTAACAGTTATATTAAATTGCTGCAGCATACGTTGTGAATCATCTTCACTTTGAGAGATTAGGATACTACTACTGAATGAATTACGGAAAAACTTCAGGAGTCAAAAGAGTCTAACAATGCCAAGGCGAAAATACGTCTTTTCCGCACTGTATTAAAAATGACTGGCTAAATGAAATTAAATGCTGGCTGACTTTATAGTTTGCTTATACTAGTAGGCTAAAACCAGACTTGAAGTCTATAATTAAAGAAAAAATACGTAAACTATTGTATTTCGGCACTTTACAAATATCTGTGAGATGACATTGACTAATTAGTAACTTAACAAAGAACCTTATCATATCGTTGTTATAGTTACATAAACCATTGTATTCTTACATGAAAGTACTTCCGTGATGTAAACAAGCACCACCATTTTGACAGCTTCGTTCATAACATTCGCTTGTGCCACACTGGCCGACTGCTCTACCGAAAGCCTTCATTGACCCCTGAAAAGGTATGACCACACTTCCAGATTTCATTTCCAAATCATAAATACAACCTGAAAAGCCTGTATGTAATGGCAGATCATGCGGCAGCGTGGAAAAATTCTTTACATCGAATCCTCCTAAAACAATGAAGTTATACAATGTAATACTTTAATATAATAATATTTACTTTTAACAAACTCACGTAAATATATATTTCTGACTCGTTGGTCGTAAATAAATACTATTTTATTTTTCCTATGGTAATCGTTTTCCAAAGTAACGTCATGTATGGAAAGTCGAAGCAAAGAATAGGAGAGAATGGAGACTTATCCTTGAGCAGGCCAAGACCTACCATGGGTTGTGGAGCCAATGATGATGAATCGTTTTCTAAGTAACTTTTCCAATTATAACTTGTTTGCACGATAATGACGACCAACGAATCATAAATATGTATTTACGGTTGACTCTCAAGGTTTATACCTTTTTGGTCTGTTTTGCAAGCTATGCCGACAATCTTTACCTTAATTTATAATAGCATTATTACCTAGCGCTAAGATTAATACTATTACAAGAATTAATATTAAACTCAACAGTCTACCGGGTTAAACCACGTAGTTTATCATTGCGCCGAGCTTTCGACATCCTCTTTGAAGCCTTCTTCAAGGCTTCCTAGAATTCAGTCTCCCGAGATCCCAGACTTTACTACACCGATCACTAACCAATGCATTCTTAGTACTAGGAACAGAGGACGGTTCATTTATACCGTCGATGATGACAGTCAAATTTTGAATGGCGGGTGGAGCGTACGATAAGTTCTTTATGAGATGTCTGCGTTTCGAAGGTAACCGTATGCCGCCATCTCTTTTATTGAGACAATTGGGACTTCTCGGATAATTCTTGGTTTATTGTAAAAGCAGATTGGAACTATAGTTTTGGAGTTTTCAAAATCAATTTTGTGACATGTATGAAGATGGTATTGATCTAGAGCTGCAATTGAATCGGATTTGCGAACAGAAATTGAATGTTTGTTTGGCCTACATAAGATAAAGGGCAGTCTGCACAAGGAATTTGATAAACTTTGTGTTTTTCAGTTGGAATGTTGTCTCTTATGGATCGGACAAGAGATGAAAGTTTTTGTTGGGGGATTAATATTGTCTTTATTCCTCATAATTTAAGAATTTTGTCGATTTTGTCAATGACATCTTTAATGTAAGGACGAAAAGCTTTTGTATCATGAGGGTCTGAGTCTTTGGGTTGAGATTGAGTGGGAGATTGATGTCTGTGGATGCTTTTATTAATGACTCATCCTAGCCCATGTCCAATAGTTATATCTCAACCGTTATCTAACTCTAACATACTTTAGTTTTATACTACTATATATTTTGATTTTTTATTAAATGCAAAGGAGGGAACTTTAATGTCATAAATTACCTACATACAGGAGAGGCACTACATCTAATTGTACCAGGTTTCCCGGTGATCTTCCAGTAACATTTCCTAAATGTTCTACATAAAGCCACGCCCTCCGACCTACATGGCCTAACCGAACTAAGTAATCCTTAGAGCCTGCTTTTATTGCCTGTGACGTAAAAATCCTTCTAGGACCTAAAATAAGAAAATAATAAAAAAAGTTAAGTCCTATATTAAATCTTTATGATAATTCTGATAATTATAATCATCATGGTAAAGGAATAAGAACTTAGTAATAAAAGTACATAATTTCTTCGTTTTTAAATTTTTAGGATCACTAGTAGTAGGTACAAGAAGACAGTATCTGAGCGAAACACAAGACTTTAAATAGCGCAAATATTAGACAAGCACCCCCAGTGAGTAGAAGAAAGTTATGACATTTGTCGAATTGTCTTTAATCATATAACGGTTAAATTTTTAGATTCTCTCTCTCTCTCTCTCAAATACCCCCTACTTAGATCCAACTTAATTATTTATCTTTCACTTCACATACTAGATTATGACTTCCAAAAATAGTACGCTTTTGTTGCATTAATTTTAGTAAAAATATAAATTATATATTTACCTGATCCTAAATTCCAAGTAAGCATTATATAACCTCTTACAAAACTTACGGCCACGTGATCAGAATAGAAATCGTGATGACCAGCTTGTCCTATAAATAGAAGCAAAGAAATTTGTTCCATTGTTGTGGGTGTAAATCTGAATTTAATTTCCATAGATCTTGATATTCCATCTGGGAACGGGTAAGCTACAAATGATGATAAACCATGGACAGATGATGAAAAATAAGGTTGGATCACTTTTAAATCTAAAATGAAGAAGTTGATAATATATTATTTAATTTTTCTAATTAAGTTAAATATTTCGAAGTTTTCCACGTAAATATTTACCGTTTTCGCAAAAATGACCGTGTTTTCCATAAGGACAAAGACAGATATAGCCACTGTTTGTAAACGGTATACAAGTACCACCAAAAAGACATGGATTATCATCGCAAATAGATATTTCACAAGATTTTCCCAAAAATCTAAAAAAAAATTCAATAATTAACTATTTAGATATAATAAATGAACATGTAAATATTTGATTGTCAAATAAAAAATTAATTTAAGTAAAATTTATTGTTAAAATATATTATTTATAAGTATAATACAAAGTACTCCAAAACAAAAAAAAAACATTAATTTTTGTTGATTAAAACCTTGGATATTGCGACTTTTATACATTTTAATTCTAAGCCAGATTCCCTGCTGTAAGGACTGCTCTGTCAGTCAATTTATTATTGCCCCTATTTTTCCAGTAAAAAGTACATTATTATCAATGACGTCTTAATGAGTTTTTTACATTTTTGTCGGTCCTATCTTACTATTTCTCATTGTCTCGCTCCTGAGATCATCTTTTTACCTTTTCCTATGCTGTCCTACAGAGCTTTTCCCATCTGGTCTGTCCCAAAACGCTTTGTTTAAACAGCGATTTTCATTACTGCGTACCACGTGTCCTGTCGATCTTAGTCTATTATCCCTTATATATCTCACTAGACATTATTTTCCGATGAGACACTCTATATCGTCGTTTTGTCTGCGCCTCCATTTGTTTGTCATCCTTTCTCTGCAAGGGCCAAATATTACTTGAAAGATTTTACGTTGTCATACCAGCAATTTATTTACTTTTTTTGTTAGCTTCAATGTTTAGCTTCCGTACACAACTGCTGGTCATATTTTGTACCCGGTGAGAGAAGTTTTGACATTATTTGATGTTGCAGAGCAAAACAAAAAATCTGCGTTTCGTCAGTATTTGCGTTTTCACTTTAATAACGGCAGCTAGTTTCTTTTTGTATGCCTAGCTCAATCATTGCATTCCATAGTCTTAGACGATTAATTGAATCATAAGCCTGTTTAAAATAAAAGTAAAAGGCACGTACTTAGTACTAAAATGCATTAAAAAATATATTAACTAAAATATCCTTAGCCTTTTCCGATATTTACATATCATATTATTTGTCAGATTTAGCCATACGGCTCACACTCCCTCTAAGAGGTAAATTCACTCATCCCAGATACCTACGGTATCAAAAGAATTGAGCTGTGGTGGGACTCTTTTCATGTTATTAAGTCCTAGGTGACTTGGTACGTCGGTGTATCTCCCAAAAATTTTCGCACGCATCTAGACGTCGATGGTAGCACAGCTTTTTGCATGATCTTATATAGATGTTCATATAGACCCAGCTTTTTTATGTTTACTAGGAAGTTCTTCGGAATGACTCCAGTGGTAGAAAGAATAATAGGTATATTATTTATTATTATTTATATATTATTAAATGGTAATAGTATTATATTAATTTACCCATTTCGGCAGTGGCACTGCCAGTTTTCTCCGACAGAACTGCAAGAAGCACCATTTTTACACGGGTTTGATAGGCAGGCTAATGATGAACATTCGGTGATTTCATGACCATCTTCTGCATCGTCGTATATTTTAATTTTCTTTTTTTCAATCTACAAAAATGTTACACATAATACTTCCTTTAAAATTACAAGAAATCTTATTTAACAAATTTAAAAACACCACAAACTCTTTTACGATAACTATTTTTTAAGTATACCACTAGTGCCATATTTGTCATACTTTATATCGCAACAATCCGTACAAATTGAATTCTCAATTATAAATGTTGGCAAAAAATGAAATTAAAAAATTACAAAGGGGAAACATTCAAGCACACTCTGGCTTTTATGAGAATACTGCCATACATACAGTCCAGTCAGTGGTGTGACAACAAAACTGTGTCTTCTCTATCATATAATTGTGGAACTCAACCAACAGTCAAACTGGAAAGATTATTTCGCTCCGAAAAAACTAGGAAGGAAATTGATTGCCCAGACATTATACAATAATATATTAGGCACATGGGCGGTGGGGATCTGCAAGACTCCTTTTCAGGATTATATCCAATAAAAATTAAAAGCAAAAAATGGTACCACCAGATTTTTTATCAAATGCGGATGTAGCAGTAGTCAATGCTTGGCTATTAGACAGTCGAATCAAATAACAAATTGGAAAAACTAAAGAGATTATACCATTACTGAATGTTAAAACAATTCTAGCTAAACAACTAACTAACAGTGGTGTTTTACAAAAAAAAGTAGGTTGGCCTAGAAGTTCCACACCTGAACAACCATCCAAAAGAAGACGCATTGAAGCAAACTGGACTATAAACAGGGAAAGATGTAAGATGATAAACTGTAAAGGAAAATCAAGGGTCCAGTGCGAGAAATGTAAGGTGCAATTATGTTTTAATTCTAAAAGTAGTAACTATTTTAAGAAATTTTCCAATTTGGAATAGTTTGTTACTGACGATACATCGATCTAATGTGTATGACAATTGGTTCAAATAATAAGTTTTTATATATAATGTTCCCAAATAAGCACACATTTTTTTTTTCAACAACCGGATCACTTTAAAAAAGAAAAAGTTAAAACGGTGAATTATATATACATTTATTAAGATCAATTTAATATAATTTGTTTAAAAATCATTTTTTTAGGTAAGTTTGTGCACCAAAGGAAACTTCAGATCATATTGATGATGTACTACAAGATGGTACTCTGTATAGGACACTTAGAATACTAAAACAAGTGTTTGTAACAAGGTAATTGCAGCTACAGTTTAGCAGACAATATTTCCCTAAAGACACTATGAGCCTTCTGTATTATTTGACTAAGCGCACCCAAAAAAAACTGATCTTCAGTCAGTCACTCTCAAATGTTTACGGTATGCCTCAGGATCTGCTCCAGCTAATTCGGTTAATAATGGGGTGATGCTTCTAAATGTTCTAGACGCTGAATCCATGACCATACCCACCAACGACGATGATGCCATTTTATTTCTGTTCTACACTTATTACTTGCTGATGGTTTAACGTCATTTTATAAATTAATAAAATGAATGAAAAATAAACAACTAACAGCTTTAGCTTTCACTTTCACCAAAGATAAAGCATCAGCAGTGTACACTCAAAGTACACGATGTAAATTCACCTTAAAAGACTAAAAGTCTTTGAAATGTCGGGCTATTGAAGCATGCTAAGACTTTCAAATTTATGTCCATCAAGTCACAAACAACAGCATAGTTTAATAAATAAAAATAATCTGGAAGTTATGTCAATAAAGTAATGCAGGTCAACGTGATCCATCCATGAACCATAGCAAGAAAAGATGATGGAATAATTTATTATGTTAGATATGTATGGTAGAAATAACACAACTACTTCAAAACGGAAAATAACTTGTTACTGATTCCCACAATATCGGCAATGAAATAGAAATTATAGGACGAGTTGTGTGCTCTAACAGACACAGCGAGAGTCTTGAGGTATCTCGAAATTTATTATTTGTAGTTCACGGAAAGCAGTTCAGGAACAGAAACGAGCAGAATTTTTTACATTAGGATTTTCATCATGCTATGGAAATCTTCAACTAGTTCTAGAATTATGCGACACTGCACCTACCGATACTCTACAGACACTTAACAGACGCTCAATGAAATCCAATATTTGATATTGAAGAAACAAAAACACATGGATGAACTATGTGACTATGTGACAACAACATTTGAAGAGGACAGGAATGTCACCATCACACAAAATAAAAATGACGATACCGGACCACCTATTCTCGAAGAGGAAGTAGAACCTGCCATAAACAACATTAAGGAGGGAAAAGCCGCAGGACCAGACGAGTTCTACTCACAATTTTTGAAAATTATGGATAAAAACGAGGTAAAAAGACTTACCTTGATCTTCAACAATATATACCAAAGTGCAAAAATACTCCAAGAATGGCTAAGAGCAACTTTTATAACAATCCCTAAAAACCCAATCCAAAAGGCCAAAAAATGTGAAGATTATCGAATAATTAGCCTTATGAGCCATCTCCTAAAAACTTTTTTAAAAATTATACATAAAAGAATATATATATAAAAAGTGTGAAGAATACATGACAAACATGACAAACACACAATTCGGCTTCAGGGATGCATTGGGTACTCGAGAGGCATTTTTTGCAATACAAGTTCTCTTTCAAAGATGTAGAGACGTGAAAATATTAAATGCAATTGGTCTAGACAACAGATATCACCGTGTAATAAACAATATCTATTACGAACAAACTGCAGCTGTTAGAGTTGGGGATCAGTTAACAGACGACATAAAGATAAAAAGAGCTTTGCAACAGGGATGTATATTTTCCCCAATATTGTTCAATACATATTCAGGGCACATTTTGATGTATTTTACATACAATTGTATTTCTATCATTAAACTTCTAAACAATGACCATATTCGTTTTGACTACATTTATTTTCCTTATTAACCCGCTTTAAATCTCTATTTTTGTGTTTAGAATTGTGTATTACAGTTAGATATAAAAAAAAATATTAACATACTTTTAAATTTGTCATGCAACCAACAAAACCGTCAACAGGTATACCAACTTCTAAAGCCAAATAATGAGGAAGCCCACCGAGATACAACCAAGCAGTGGGGCGAGGAAATTTATCTATTTTAGCTACTTGATCCCCAGTCATAGACAAGCTGTCATTTACTTTAATCGATGCATTACAATGTTTGAAATCTTTGCTAAAATCCAACCTAAAAATATAATATCAAACAGTAAAAAAGCAATAACAACAATATTGGTTTAAAAATATTACCCAGCTTTGATGTTCATATCATAACCATTGTTAACAGGTACTTTAAGTTCACTGAGGAGCATGGTTTGGTATCCACAAGAAAATTTAAATTTTAAGAAACCGTTTTCCATGTATAAAGCCATGTGCGGTGAATCTACATTGGAAAAAAATATTATACCATCATTTGCCATAGTTTTAGCTATAAATTCAACATCCAAATGGTAAGTTGAAACATGAAGTTTATGTGAAAGGTAAGAATTTCCACCGAAAGCTGCTCTTTTGACACCAAGTTTGGATTCACAGTAAACTCCTTCGTAGTCAAAATTACAAAGGCACTGAAATACATAATAAGGTAAAATTTGACACTTTGAACAATATATAAATGTTACCTTATGTCTTCCCTCTATGTATATACATGTACCTCCATTTAAACATTTTGTTCTACTGTTTGTGCAGTCTATAATCACAGCTGTAGTGGTTACTTCGGCAGTCGTAGTTTCTATTGTTGTAGAAATGGTAGTTGTATCTGTTTTTACAACTGGTTCTGTTGTAAAAAACGTCGAAATAAATGTAGTCGTTTCTTCAGAAAATGTTCTGTTTCTTTCTCTCTCCCTAACAGTCGTACTCAAGGTAGTAGTGTCTTCAAAAAGGGTAGAAAAAGTTGTAAATTCTGTAGTCTCAAAAGTTGACAACATTGGCGCACTGCTAACTTCTATAGGAAACGTACTTGGAAATTCTGAGGAAGTTGCGGACATGTTTGAATAAATAGTAGACGTGGAAGGCTCAAACTGAAAATCTGTGGAGTAAACTGAGTACTCAGAAAAAGATGAAGTAGTAACTGTGGTACTTTCAAGATCAGTGACAGTATTTTCTTCTGTAGTGGTGGTATCATTAGTACTAACAATTACTTCCGTGGTACTTATTATGGTGGTATCGATAGTACTACTCTCAATAGTATTTGGTTCCGTGGAACTAATTTTGTCACTAGAACTCTCTATAGTACTGCTGAAAATGGTGTCTGTAGTTGTAGGTATAAATTCTGTGGTAGAAATAGTTGTACTTAAGTTAATATCAAAAATTGTTGTGACAGAAGTCGGTTCATTTGTACTAGTTATTGCTGTAGTACTAAGTGTCGTATTAGGAAAAACAGTGGTTAAAAAAGTTGATTCAAGATTGATAGTTGGCACTTCAGTTGTGGTACTAAAAGTAACACTTGTAGATATTGTCTGATTATCATAAGTAGTTGTAGTAGTTACAGTAGGTACTGGACTGACGTAGCTGCAGTCGAGAATACCATTAGGCAGTATAAGGCATTCGCATAAGACACCAGTTAGCCCTGGGGGACAAGAACATGTAAAATTGTCTACACCATCAATACAACTACCACCGTTCTTGCACCTAAAAAATTTCTAAATTTTAAAAACAAACACCGAATATATTTAAATAACATAGTTTAAATCAATTAACAAAGTTACACTTATTTCGGTATGAGGCATAATGATATTAAAAGTTTAAAAGTATGCTGTAGAATTTCTAATGGATTAGCAACCTTAGTGAAATGTGTAGGAGAATTATTCATTAGGAATGTATTAAAATTCATAAAGAAATACATTGCGTCCATATATTAACTCATAAATGCATTATTAGCTAATGCTAATAATGCATTTAGCAGCATATAATGCTAATGCATTATTAGCTAAATAAACAATAGGATCAGAAATTCCCGAAACAGGTCGATTTTTGACTTTAATTTACTATTTTTGCAAATTATAACTTAATATTCAAGGTGAACCAACTTCATCATCATCATCAATGGTACCACAGCCCTATTAAAGAGCCTCGACCTTCCCAAGTCTATTATGCCAGGCAGTCCTATCCATTGCCAACCGTTGCCAGTTTGCTGCGCCTATCTTTTCTACCATCCTCATCTACACCATCCTTCCATCTGAGTTTTGGCCTACCCCTTTTTCTACTTCCCACGGGTTGTGACATAAGGATTCTTCTACGAGGGCTGTTCTGCTATGATCTTGCTAGATGTCCTGCCCATCTTAGTCTTTCTATTCTTATAAGAGATACTACGTCTTTACCACCAAATATTTGTTTATGTCTGTGGTATAAATCGTAGTTGTATCTCCTCCTCTAAACACCATTTTCACAGATGCCACCAAATATTCCTCTCGGGATCCTTCGTTCAAATATGTTACTGACTCTATTGTTGGGCATCTCTAATCGCCTTTTCCAGTGCTATGTTGAAAAGGAGACACGCCAGCGCGTCTCCCTGCCGCAGCCCAACATGCGTTCCAATCGCCTGTGATTGTTCGCCCTTTATTTCGACTTTGCAAACCACATTACGCATTGTAGCCTTAACCAATCTTATCAGTTTATCGGGATGTGGAATTCATTCATGGCTTCATACAATTTATTTCTTAGGACACTATCATAGGCAGATTTGAAGTCTACAAAAATATGGTATGTATCGATATTGAATTCATTGGTTTTTTCCAGTATTTCCCTTAGCACAAAGATCTGATCTGTTGTTGATCGACCAGGCCTAAAACCACTTTGATATTCCCCGAGAAGTTCCTCTGAATATGCACTTAGGCGACCATATAAGATCCTCGAAAATATTTTGTATGCTGTGTTAAGGAGGGTTATTCCTCTATAGTTTCTAACTCCAATATTCCAATTGGTCACCCTTTTTGTGTAGCGGGCAAACGATTCCAAAAAACCACTCTTCCGGGCTTTTTTCCTCATTCAAGGCTCTCAGTATTATTTTATATATTTGATTAGTCACAGTAGCACCTCCACATTTAATAAGTTTCGCCGGTATACCATCACTTCCTGGAGATTTATTGTTTTTTAGGTGTTTTATTGCATCTCGTACTTCTTGAATTGACGGAGGCTCTAATGGTGAATTGTTGCTTGCTCCTGCGGGTGGTTGATTTGGATCTGGATCTTCTACTTCTATAGTAAGTAGTTCTTTAAAGTGTTCCCCCACCTTTTTAGTACTTCTTTTCTATTTAGTATATGCAGGTGAACCACCTTAAGGTTTACTAAGTGCTACGTGTGGTCAGTGCTGCTATATGGCGCAGAGAGCTGGATACTCAAAACGAGAGATATAAACAGATTAGAAGCTTTTAAAATGTGGCTTTATCGCCGTATCCTAAAAATACCATGGACAGCGAAAATCACAAATATGGATGTCCTTAAAAGAAGAAACCAAGAACGCCAACTTTTCGAAACCATCAAGAAAAGGAAAACGGCGTATCTAGGTCACATCATGCGAAATGAAAAATACCAGTTCCTCCAACTTATAATCGAGGGTAAAATTGAAGTCAAGAGAGGAATGGGATGCAAGAAAATGTCCTGGCTCCGAAACATAAGGCAATGGACAGGGATTAACGACATACAATCTCTGATACATATTGCAAGAAATAAAGAATTAATGGAAAATATGATCGCTAACATCCATTAGTGGATTTGCATCTGAAGAATAAAGAATTTTTTTTTAGATGGAACCCCTATATTTTTTAATTTATTGATTTTCTTGATAAGCTGATTCCAAATTGGAATTTTTGCATTTTTGCCACCCTGTACCAATTTGATTTTAGGAATCAGCTCAGCAAGGGAAAACTGTAAATTGAAAAAAAAAGTGGGGGTTTTATTATTTATTTAATTAATTTGCAATGGTTATAGCCAACCTTGATTAGTAGAGACGGCACGAGAAGAAGAAGTTGTTTATTTAGCTAAAATTTATGCGTTACTTTATAGACGCACTGCATATTTTAAGTATTTTCAAAAGTTTTGTAGTCCTATAAGGAAATTCCACAGAATTAGCTAATAGTCCTGTATAAAGTAATACCTGGGACCAAGCTGACATTCATCATATTGATACTGACACAGATCTCCATGAAAATCAGGTACACAGTAACATACATGGTGGTCATTTTCGTAGATACACAACGCTCCATTTTTGCATGGACTATCATCACATATTTGCATTACTTCTTCACAGTTCCTGCCAGCAAATCCTATAAAAGTAATTACTCTCGTTATATTTTTACATCTAGGCAAATGAATACTTATATAAAAAGTTATACATATAATAAAAGCATTCTCTCACTGAGTTCCTGCTTCAACCTAGCTAATTATATAGACTATTGATAGTTTTACCTTTTTTAGTATAGTGAACTGAAATTATGTTTTTGTAATCCCTTAATACAGAGGCTTAAACCTTCCCAACCCATTGAGCCACTTTTGGTCGCTTCGGAGAACTTTTTCTGTCTTCAGCCCACTGGCGTGTGTTCATTCTGTTCTCTGGAGGTTATTAGTGAATACAGGTTTCATCAACGATTATCAGTCGACACCAAACGTCCAACAGACTACGCTTCATGAGAACCAATCACTAGTTAGAAGTGCTTACACGATCATGTTTTTGATCAGTGACCAGCAAACGCCAGAATATTTTTTTCATATTCAACTAGCGCGCTCTTTACAAATTTTGGTGGCCTTTGTCAATTCACGCACCTCCACTTTACGACCAGCTAAAATTATTCAAGGACTTTCTTCGCATTTCCGGCATAACTGCATCGAAAAGCCGTCCACTACGTAGTTCATGCAATGTAAATATACGGCTACTACAAATTATCACGAAACCAAAATTTTACAGTATAGTGTGAAAGAGTATAGGGTGATTCCCTTAATACTGATCCAGCTTTTATTGTGTTCCTTTGGCTAATTTATTTATCAAATAATAATGTTTAATAAGAAATCTAAAAAATTTTCTAAAGATTTTTCTAAACACGTCAACTTTATACAGCTGTCAAAAATCTGTATTGCGCAAAAATTTGATTAGTATTCAAAAAACACGTAAGACTTTCTAGAAATAATATTTTTTTAATTGCAGCGAAGGAGGATTTTTATCAGACGATCTGTCCAAGACGTCTTAAAATAAAATATTTAATTGTTATATTTCGTCTAATTACTATTTTTTCTGTCTATAACTAAATATGTTTTATACTTACCAAACAAACAAGCACATGAGTAGTCCGCTAACAGGTCTATGCAGATAGCGCCATTTTGACAAGGGGCTGAGAGGCATTCGTCTATTTCCCAGTCACAAAGAAAACCTCCCCAACCTACAATAAGGGTAACCAAATTGACAAGATGAATATCAATTTAGGACTTTATGTAAAAGGTAAGACGTAAAAGGGCCGATGCAAATTTTTCTTTTCAACATGCTTTGTTGGTCAAGTAAGTGCTACAGGGAGAACAAAATTTAGTGGCATTTCTTTCCGCTGTATAAAGAAATTCTTTAAGTTTTAATATAAAAAGCTATCAGTCTTAAATACAAATAATGGAAACATTGGTAAGAATAAAAAAAATAATAAATTTTAACATATTTTTTTATGCATGGACATCAAAAAGCAATATTACAGCGGGAGAAGGTACAACAAAAGATATAAAAATTAAATTTAAATAAATATCTTCTTCTTCTTCACCCTGTAAGTCGTCTACTGCTAGACATAGGCCTCTTCCATTTGCTTCCATTGATTTCTACTCTTGACAATTCTCATCCACTGCTTCCCGCGACTTGTTTGATTTCATCTGCCCACCTCTTCTATGGTCTGCCTACTCTTCGCCTGTTTTCTCTTGATTTCCAGTTTATTAATCTCTGTGTCCATTTTTAGGGATTATCTCGGTCAACATGTCCGACTTATTGAAACTTGAGCCTTGCCATACGTTCTGCTACATCAGTAATCTTTATTCTTTCACCAATGTCGATATTTCGAATACTGTCTCTCAAACACATCCCTAGCATAGCCCTCTCCATCGCTTTTTGGGTTATACTGAGCTGCTCTAAGGTTTTCTTTGTAAAAGCCATGGTCTTGTCCTATGCCTAATTTCCACGAATTTCTATCATTCCATTGTTCTTCGGTCAAGTCTCGGGAGCTCATTGCCTTTGTTATTCCCTCCTTCCAAGTTCTTTTTGGTCTTCCTCGTTTCTTACGATTTATGTGGTATCCATTTCATGGCGATTTTTGGTAGTCTTGTTTCTGGCATTCTTTGAACATAGCCATACCATATAAGTTGTTCCCTTTCTATGTCTGTTGCCAGTGATCCATCTACCCCCATCCGATTCCTTATTTCATCGTTTCTAATTCTGTCTGCCCTAGATATTCGAAGTGATCGTCTAAATACATCCATCTGTTGCTTCGAGTTTTCTTTTATTGCTGTATATATGTGTATATATATTGTATTTTCGTCTTTTACCAATTTCTGAGCTCCAAAGAACTCCGTTAAGGCATCCAATTGTTCTACGGGCCTGGTTTATTCGTTTTCTAATTTCCCTATTGTCTGTGCCTGTGCTGTCGAAATCAATTCTTAGGTAGGTATATTCAGTGCAGAATGCAATTTCCGTTGTGTCCATCTGAATGTTGGATAGTTCTGCGCCTATTGGGAGATATTTTGTTTTTTGTGTATTGAGTTCTAAATCCCACTTTTTGTATTCTTTCTGTAGTTTTCTGGCCATATATGTCAGGTCTTCTTTATCGTTGGCTATAAGGACTTGATCGTCTGCAAACTGTAGGGTATATAGGCAAGTTTCTCCCAGGTCAATGCCCATTCCACTGCACTTTCTCTTCCACTGATACAGTGCTTTCGCCACGTAGATTTTCAACAATGTGGGGGATATGCAACACCCCTGCCGGAGTCACTTGTTTACAGAAAATTTTTTGAAAGTCTATTTCCAATTTTTATTCCCGACGTTGATCCTTCATAAAGCTGTTTAAGGGCGTTAATTATTGTGTGGTTTATGTTTGTTTCCTGCAAAACTTTCCATAGCTTTTAGCGGGTACAGTATCATAGGCCTTCTGAAAGTCTATAAGTATATAAGTCTATATATTTGTTTTGATTGATAGGTTCTCAAGTCTAACCTTATGCTCTTTTTAACTTTATTGTTAATAACCTTATACTCTGGTGATTCTTTCAATGTTCTTCTTCTTTCTTCCATTAAATTCAGTGTTGTTTGTTTTAATGTCATTTTTCTCGGATATGTATTTTTACCACAGATCTTTTTTGCAGTTTATGTTATGCCATTCGTTAATTTTTGTGTTATTTCATTTATTTCTTTCGTGTTGAATACTGCTAAAGGTCCTTGCATCTTTTTTGGTTCACTTGTATATTCCTCTTGATTTATTTCGATTGCTTCTATGTTTTGTAATTTATCCATAAAAATGGTGTTAATAATTTTCTTCTGTCGAATTTCGTATTTACTTCTATTAGCACCCTAACTAATCGATGATCACTACCAGTGTTGACATAATTTAATACAGTAACATCTTTAGCAATGTTTTTGAAGTTAGAAAGTATAAAGTCAATTTCATTTTATACTTTACCGCCTGGTCTGTGCCACGTTCATTTTCTCTGCATCTTTTTCTTTTAGAATGTGTTTAAGCAAAATAGTTTTTCTTTGCTAAGGAAATTTGCGAGCATATCTCCCCTGTGATTTCTACTTCCGAGTCCAAGAATTCCAATATATTCGTTGTCGTTGTTATTTTCGTTCTTTCCTATGTCAGCGTTGAAATCTCCCGTAATTATTACGTAATATGTTTTCCCTAAGTTTCTGGCTCTTGTAATATCTTCATAAAGTTACTTCACCTCGTTATCATCTGCAGAATAAGTTGGTGCATAACAGTGGATTATTTGCTTGCTGTATCTACGATTTAGTTTTATTACCAGATAGATAACTCTATTAGAAATCGTTTATAATTTAGTTACCAAGGTTTTAATTGTCTTATGTACCAAAAACCTACGTCTCCTATACCTTGGTTATTTCCTAAATTGAATTGGTCCAAAGTATGCCCTGATTTAATAAAGTAGTTTCTTCGCCTTTAAGCCTTGTCTCGCATAAGCTTACTATGCCCCAGTTTATGGTCTTAAGTTTTTCTTGCAACTCTTCTAGATTATTTTCTATCGTCATCGTTCTGATGTTACATGTTCCAATGTGCATTCTGTATATACTAAGCGTATTCTAGCCTCCCCCAGATTAAACAAGGCAGACTTTTCAACCTTATGGAAGGTGGCCAACACAGTCATATTTCCCAAACCAGGGGAAACTCCCAACCAACCCTGAATTATATATTCATGTCGCTAATTTACAAGACCTATTTCGCTAATAATCACCCTAGGTTAAGTCTACGAGAGGATCCTTAAGGAGAGGCTCATAGAATTCCTAGACACTCACTTCTCCATTACAAACTTTCAATTCGGATTTAGGTTTGAACATTACACTCAAAATGCATCGATTTAAGCAGCAACCTTCATATTACAATCAATGAACGAAAAAACATACGTCATATGCATCTTCCTAGATTTCCAGAAAACTTTCGATCAGGTCTGGCATACAGGACTGATTGAAAAACTACATCTTGCTGGACTGCCCACAAGTTTCGTTAAAAGAATACATTATCCAACACGCTATCCACACCATTTACTCTACAAGCCGAAGTCACCCAGGGCTTAATTCTAACTCCAGTATTGCACATAGTCTACAGCAGTGACATTTTTCGCCGTCAAACTAGATCGGAGTGTCCATTGCTAGTTGCTGACGCTCCTCACTGCGAACTTATACAGAGCTACGCAGGGACAACCCTTTATATTTGAATCGTCTGTATACAATATGGCCACCGTTATTATACAAAATATTTGGTTGCCTGATATAACTGATAAACTGATATAACTACTATAGTGTAAAGCATGTTAAAAAGCGAATGGTATGAGTAGTAACTCTTAGTATTAATATTACGGGAACAGATATTTACAAGTTCTTTATTATTACCTACCCTTTTGACATTTACAAGTAAAAGTCTCTCCAGGGCCCTCTTCACAAATGCCTCCATTTGCACATCTGGTTTCGTTGGTAGCATTGCAAACGGCTATATCGACTTCACAGTGTACTCCTGAGTAGCCAGGAAGACAACTACAGGTATATCCATTTTGTGCGTCTAAACAGGTACCATTGTTTTGGCAAGGATTGCTGTCGCATTCGTTGATGTCTTCTTCGCAAAGGGTCCCTTTAAATGTCAATATGTTAACTATATTATAATAGTCCGAGGAAAAATAAAAAGGTTGTAAATTAATTGAAACAGATCAGATCAATTTAAAATATAACATTGATTATCTAAAATTAACTATTTATTTATATTGGTCATAAAACATTGTTGAAATAAACAATTATAGCAAGAGACATGGTTATACTATAAGAAAGTTTGGTATAACAATCAAATCTTGAAATTATGAACTATAACATCATGTTTTTCTTCCTTAGCTTTTTTCTATTTAGAGGTCCTCTCTAGCCTTTTGCCTCTCTTGTTACATGATGTCCCTATTACATCATTGCGATTCCAAGTTGCAGTATCATAACCAGCACGATTTTCAGATCTATAAGAAAAGCTATAATTTCTGGTACAAAATTAAGTGCCAAATTTTCATCTTACTTAAGGGATGTATTATTAGAAAGAACAGAAACCGCCATCGCAATTTTTATTGAGGAACTAATTCAAAGAAGAATTCCTGTAAATGTAACTCTTGAGTTGTATTAGTTAATGTAACAGTCAGGGCCACCAACTTCCACTTCCCAAGCTGGTAAAAAATTTTCAGCTAGCAAAAGATTTATAAAAAGAAATGCATTTCATAATATCAAGATCACGGGAAAGAGTACTGCAGCAGATAAAGCAGCAGCAAAAATATTTCCATAGGAGCTAGCAAAAATTATTAAAGATGGTGACTATTGTGCCAATCAAGTATGTAATGCTGATGAAACGGGAATGTTTTGGAAAAAAATACCTAACCATTCTTACATCGCAAACAATGAAAAAACCGTAAGTGGACATAACGCAAGTAAAAATTGAGTACCTTCCGCAGACATCCTGACAATGCGGATGCTTTGTTGATCTGACTCCTTAGGTCCTTTACTGGGTCGTGTGTGTTTAATATATCTATGTTGAAACCGGTCTTAATAAATCAATCTCTTAGACCACGTGCTTAAAAAGGCAAATAATAAAAAACATACAGACGGTAAAACACTTCACACTTGTATTTTGGTATAAAAACACATAGTTAAAACTTTTTAAAAAAGTGTCGTCAAAATTTATGTAGTAGCACAACGTTTTTGATCTGAACAGATCATCCTCAGTGCCTTATGTAGTTGAAGCTAACAATAAAGTTGTGGCTGTGACCTCCATATATTGGTTTACATCATTCCAAATTTTAAATTTTAATTATGTTGTGACTCTAGGTCGATGACAATGGATAAAATTTTATTACTTTAGGGACTACATGTCTCCCTGTTCGATTTTTAACACGTGGTACTTGTCAGTTAAAACGACACAGACCAACTGCTCCTTCTTCTTCTTCAGTGCCTTATCCGGTCCGGATGTTGGCGATCATCAAGGCTATCATGGTTTTGTTGACTGCTCTGCGAAACAGCTCCGCTGAGGTCATCCCAAACCATTGTCGAAGATTTTTCAACCACGAGATACGACGGCGCCCCGGTCCTCTTCTGCCAAATACTTTACCCTGCATAACGAGCCGCATCACGTGGCCGAGGTACTCAAGCTTACGTTGTTTAATTAAATTAAGAACTTCTTTTTCTTTTGTCATGCGCTGTAGGACCTCAACGTTGGTGACATGGTCCACATAAGATATTTTTAGTATCCTTCTGTATATCCACATCTCGAAGGCTTCGATTCGTTTTTCAGTGGCTTGCGTCAGTGTCCAGCTGCTCCAGTAACTGTTTTTATGTGTCAATGTATTGTGTAATAGCTACAAAATGAATCTTAGGACGACTAAGTCATAAAAATAAATTAACTTTTTCAATTGTTCTAAAACAGTTACGATTTTTTATATGGATGTCTTGAAGCAGAATTAAATAAACTCGAAATTTTGGAATATTAGGACGGTTGAAAATAAAATTTACCCAATTCATTTTGTTAAATGTAATACATAAAATAGAAAAAAAAACGTATAGAAACCTGAATGTAATAATTATTTTGTTTTACAATACCGTGCGACATCTCGTAGCCAACAGTAAAAGTTAAGAAGAAAGATTTAATTTCAAATATAAGTTTCTTCTGTTTTGCATCGTAAAATAAAACACCGATTAATCAATATTTAATTTGGAAATTAAAACCTATTATTTTGTTTTAAAATATCGTGCGACATCTCGTAGCCAAAAGTAAAAGTTAAGGAGAACGATTTATTTTCAAATATAAGTTTATTCTGTTTTGCGTTGTCAAATAGGACACGAATTGTAATATTCTTATTATAACCAATATTTCAATATTTAATTTGGAAATTAAAACCTGACGTTTCAAAAGGTATGAGGGAAAAAATTGTTATTAAACTATGTTTTAAATACTTTTCATTAAAAGGCATCTAATGGAATAATAAGAAGTTTTTCAAATCATAAAAAGCGTATAATAGTGATACAATAATAATAAATAGTGAAATACCTCGAGAGTATTTGTGGTGAATACAAGATTAAATAGCCAACAATCTTTTAGGTGCTATGGCCAGTACTGAATTGAGTTTCCAGTGAAGTTTCCTACCAGTGTGAGTGTGTGTCTTGTGTTTTTCCTTCCAGTATAAGAAGATTTGCTATAGATGTATATAGATAAATTCTTTTATAAACAGTGGTAATAATAAATTAGATATAGAACTGGAGGACAGTGAAGCCGAATTTTAATGTTTATTGCGCGTATTGTTCGCTAGGTGGAAACAAATAAGGGGATAAAAAATGTAAACATTATTTCAAACTTCACTTGTTTCCTCTGATAATTAAATGGAATTAGCTGTGTGTGGTTTTAAGTAAGATAATAGTGAGGAGTGTTTGCACCAGCTCTAATTGTAATTAAAAAATTAAAGATCTAATGAAAAAAAGGAAAAGGGTAATCGTCAAATTTTGTGACAATTGACAAATGACAATAATAATTTATTTGAAATCCTTAACTTATGCATCTGGCAATAACAGAGATGTACCTAAACATAAGAGAAAGCTTTAACAAATAATCCACAAGGAAAATTCATTAATGTCGTAGTTTGCGGCTGTATTCCATAAATCACAAAAATTTATGCTCTATAAAAAGGAAAAAGAACCCTTTCGGGATATATAGAACGTTTTCGGTATGAGAATTCCATCATCAGTGCCGATATTAGGTATAAATGAGTGAAGCCACTAGATAAATGGGTAAAACCCTTTAAATGCTATTAAATTTAATACCTCTATTTAAGTTTGTCACTCCATTTTTTGCGAGGTCTTCCGATACTTCTTCTGCCGATTGGTGACTTATCTCTTGCTGTTTTGACAACACGAGTCTCCCTCATTCTGCTTATGTGATTATTCCATTCTTTTTTTTTTCTATTTTATGTCTTCATTTATACACTGTATGTTAAATTTTCTTCTAATATCTTCACTTTTCTTTCGATCTTTCAGCGTATTTTTATTTTAATTCTTCTCAGTACTTTCATCTCTGCCGTTTATAGTAACCTTTGTGTTGTGACTGTCTCAGGTCTTGTTTCTGAGGCTTATGTCAGTACTGGTTTTAAAATGGCTTTATAAATTCTTGAGTTCATCTTAGTTTTAATGTGTCTCTTTCGTCATATAATGTTATTGATGCAGTTGATCTCTGACTTTTTGTCAAGGTCTCCATAGTTGGGCAATGTAATTCCAAGGTATTTTATTTCCATTACTTACATTTCCATTACATTGGGCGCCAACGTGGGGCACCAAATTAATTTTACTTAACTTGAATTTTAATATTCAATATTATGATTATTTGATTATGATGATTAATATTCAATTTCAATTAATTTTAATTGAAATTTAATTAAATTTTCACTTGACTTGAATATAAACAAACGCTGAAATAACAAAACACAACAAAAATTAAAATGTAAAAGACTCCATTTCTACGACGTACAAAAATTATAAGGCGACCTCGAATAAAACATTAAAAGAAATTGCCGAAGTACACATCTTTAAAATAATAAACAACTCTAAAATGGTTTTATTACTTGGCGACGCTGTAAAGAACGAAATATTATTTGGGTTTTAAATTGAAAGAATTCGGTGTTTTAATACGTACAAATAGGAAACTAAAATAGAATAAAAAAATATTCTGCGATTTTTCAAACATTTATAAAGGGATTTCAATATATTACATATACGAGGGGATTTCAATATACACCAAAGAATCCATGAAATTGCAAATGCTACAAGGTAAAGATATGTATGATGTAAAAATAAACTGATAAATATTGAAGGTCGGTTAAACATCAATATACAAACTATTAACACAAATTGATGTACTTACCAGAATATCCAGCTGGACAGGAACAATTAAACATAGCGATTCCGTCGATACACACCCCACCATTTTTGCATGGAGATGACCAACATTCGTTCCAGTTTGTTTGGCACTGTATGCCAGTGTAACCGTCGATGCAGTAACAAAAGTATGTGGAGTTTAGATCATCTAAACAAACACCATGCACGCATGGGTTACTCAAACAGGCAAATCCGTTATGCACGCCGGGGAAGTCCAGTACAAAGACAGATAGCATAAACAGCCATTTCTGGCTACCGATTTGGTACATGTTGCATCATTGGCTTTTCCCTGTAAAAGGTTATATACTCTGATAAAAGTATCCAATTAACAAGAAGATACACTTCAGAAATAAAAATAAGAAGCCCTTAATTCTTACAAAAATGGATTTTTGTTATATAAACTTATATTGTAAAACAGTTAGAGAAAAATAATTTATAAGCTTGAAATAAAAAGTAAACGGAAAGGAGATTATTGTTTATGCACTATTTCTCCTAAATAATATACTAGGAAAACATGGAAACAGTCATTCATAAAATATATGCTTATACCTATGTATAATTTATTTATATTTTAAACTATTCTAAACTGAAGTTGAAAGAACAAAAATGATCCTCAAAAAGAGGGGTGAAAGATGCATGTTTCCAGAAGATGTAACACTTTCTGAAGAAAACGTTAAGACCAGTTTAGCTACATACGACGTAGAGAATATTAGCATCAACGAAATGAACAATAATATTATTCAAACATTGAAACAAGCTGAAAGGGAATACTGTCCTCATACTAAAAATGAAACCAAAATTAAGCCTCAGACAAAATATCTTCTACATGAAAGAAGAACACTCAGGGAAAATCAGGATCATAACAAAAATGAACAAGGGAATCTTGAATAAGAAAATTAGAAATAAGGTTAGAAATGATCTGAAACGATGGAAATAACTAGAGTAATGGAAAAAAACAAAAGATTAAAGGTAGTCAGACAGGGCATGTTCATTGTACGAAAAAACATCTACAAATTAAGAAATGAACAGGGGCAAATCACAGAGGATCGAGATTAAATCATGAACACTCTAGAGAGTTTTTATAGCCACCTACACAACAATGTATTCGGCGTGGATCATTACCAAAGATAATTAATCAGGGATCTAAAATTTTACTGAACGTAACAATTAATGAAGTTCGAAGGTCAGTGCAATGATAAAAAATGGCTAAAAAAAGATTATGGCAGGTCCTTGCAAAACTATTCACCAGGTAGCAGTATCACCAACTCAGTGAAATAACCAATGTCTAGGTTATCATACTTCATAAAAAAGGCTACCGACTTCAAAAACTGCAGGCTAATAAGTCTACTTTCCTATATTTATAAACTATTTGCAAAAATAATTACGAAACAATTAGATAATAAATCGGAATTTTATCAGCATATAGAACAGACGGGTTTTAGAAAGGGCTAGGAACAAATAATCATCTATAAGTAATAAAGAATGTTTAGTAGAAAAGTAGAAAAATTTACTAAACATAATAAACAGCTAGCTATAATATTTGTGGATTATGAACAGGCTTTTGACACCATACATCAACAAAAAAATGTCGGAAACCTTGGCATAATTCCGAATTGACTATCAGTATATAAATATAATTAAACACATATACAAAAAAAAAACGTAACTGCTAGAGTAGAGTTGGTGATCGTCAAACTCAGAACCTCCCAACTTGTCGAACTCAAACCAGTATGTCTTTAAAGAAAAACCTTTAATCAGTGTGCTTTGCCAGTATTGACTTAGGGAGCAGATATGTTGACCATGATAAAAAGAACAGTGTAAAAAATCCGTGTGACTTAATGAGACAAGATCCCAAATCAACAGCAATAACGAAGATCAGGAGTGGCTGATGCTGTAGAGACAATAGCAAAGTTGAAGGGAAAGTAGAACAAAGAGGATAATGCAATGGAGACCAAGCCGAGGTCGTCCACCAACACGTTGGACTGTCGATCTAAAACGTTGACATATGAATTGTATGGAAGAGGCACAAGATCGAAACAGATGGAAAATTATGAGGGAGATCTATGTCTAACAGTACACAAACAAAGATTAAATGATAATAAACGGATAATAAAAGTTAAACGAGGAGTCCGACAAGGCGATATAATTTCACCTAAACTGCTTACCTTGACCCTCGAAGACATAATAAAATCAATAGATTGGGAAAACAGAGGAATATGTATTAACGGAAAATACCTAAATCACCTTAGATATGCGGATGACATACTCCTGATCTCCTCGGAACGACAAGAACTGGAATTAATGCTGAATGAACTTCATGAAAAATCACTGCAAAATGGCCTAAAAATTAACTTCAACAAAACAAAAGTAATGACAAACACGGAAGACCAAGAGGCAACAAAAATAAAAACAGAAAAAATAGAACAGGTAAATGAGTATATCTATCTAGGACAAGCAATCAGAGCTAATAGAGAAAATCAAACAGCCGAAATATCGAGACGAGTAAGAATGGGATGGGCAGCGTTCGGCAAACTTTCTTACGTTCTAAAAAATCAAACAATTCCTCTATACTTACGAAGCAGGGTATATAACTCCTGTATCATACCGGTGCTCACCTACGGAGCACAGACATGGACATTTACACAGGCCAATTTGGATAGGATAAGGAAGGCACAAAGAGCAATGGAGAGACAAATGTTGGGTGTATCACTTAGAGATAGAAAACGTAACCAGTGGATCAGAACCAGAACAAAGACAGTAGACGCGATAGAACAAGCAGCAAAACTGAAATGGAAATGGGCTGGACACAATGAACGTCTCCAAAACAGACGATGGAACAATGCCATCGGAAAGTGGCGTCCACACAATGCAAAGAGATCAAGAGGCAGACCACAGATGAGGTGGAAAGATGACATCAGGAAACAAGGAGGTCCCACATGGCAGAGAACAGCTCAAGATAGGGAAAGATGGAGAGAACTGGGGGAGACCTATATCCAACAATGGAAGGATAGAGAATAGGTTCAAAAAAAAAACGGTTTGCTTGCGGCATCTTGTTGAATATGTTGAACATATCGTTTGAAATCAACCGCAAATTATGAAATAAATGATTGATTTATCGTTTCCGGAAAAATCGTTTTTGAAGGGTTAAGTCGCAAAAGCCTTCTAAATCATATTTATTTGAAGAATCACTTTCTTTTGCTTATGATATCTATTTGATAATCTTTTTCCATTTTTTTCTCTAGTTGTTTCCTGCTATTCTCTTATCCTGTGTTTTGTGAATCTTCTTCAACTTTCAGCAGCCACTTTGATCTTAGTCTTTCCTTTTTCTTTCATCATGGCCCTCGGAAGCCAAGATCCGGTAGGGGAGAAGAAGACAAAGACCCTCAGGTCGTTAATCAGCGAATTCCTTGTCAAAAGAACGTAGATGAAAAAATAAGACTGTCTAATACTAGAATAGGAACCTGGAATGGTCAGAGCATGTTTTAGTCTGGTAAAACGCACAATGGTATTCAAGAAATTAACCAGGATGAATATCGATGTACTGGGTATCAGTAAAGCCAGGTGGCCCAACTCAAATTGTTTTTCAACAAACAAAGCCACAATATATTATTCCGGTAGCGAGAATAACCAACACAGACACGGCGTGGCAGTAATAGTTAATAAAAAATCTGATAGAGCGGCGGAATACCATTTCCCTATCTCAGAAAGGGTAATGGTACTGAAGTTACCAGTGAATAGCGAAACAAGAAATAAACAGACTGTATACATGGCGATCGCCCGCAGATACATCGGAGAAGGTAGTCAGGAACCAGATTATGACTACAATATGATCAATGAAATATAACTTAATGCTGTTAAAGCCGTGAAAGCATATCCTGGATCAGACGTGGCTTCAGATCACAATCCACTTATCGCAAACACCAATGATATTGACGAGTACTGGGATCGACTAAAACATTGTCTACTGGAACCCTGTAAAGAAATACTAAAGACTTCCGCAAGGAGAAAAGAAGAATGGATGAATGACGAGATATTCAATATGATGAAACAACGGAGATAATTTAAAAACAAGGGCAACAATAAATACCGAGAGATAAACCACGAGTTCAGGAAGATGATAAAGCAGGCAAAAGAAAAATACTTGGAAGAGAAATGCAAAGAGCTCGAAGACCTTCAAAATAAATATGATCTGAGATGATTGTCTACCTTCACCGCGGAGATCGCACTTGAAGAAGAAGAATAAAGGAAATCGCACAGCAAAATTAAAGACCGCTCGAATGCTGTAGAGTATAACGTGACAAAAATCCACGATATCGTATTGGCAGACCACCAACTAAAGGTACGCGAGATAGCTGAGACAGTAGGCATGTCAAAAAACCGAGTATCTCATATCCTGCGTGAAATTTTGGGCATGAGAAAGCTGTCGGCGCGATTGTTGCCACGTTTCATCACTCCAGACAACAGTCTTAAAAGTGAGATTATTTCAGAGCAATGTTTGACGCTATTTAAGCGTAAGCCGAAAGAGTTTCTACCAGAGAACTGTTCGTAGTTCTCTGGTTTCTACGTCGTGATCTACTTCGACTACTTAGAGAAGGGCAAAACGGTCACAGGACTCTACTACTCTGAATTATTGGACCGATTTGACGCCAAATTGCAGAAAAAACGACCGCATTTAGCGAAGAAAAAAGTGCTGTCCCACCATGACAACGGACCAGCTCATGCCTCCGCCGTTGCCATGGCGAAATTGATTGAATTTAGCAAAAATTTAAGTTGAAACAGTAGGTTATCGCCGCCATGAGAGCCTACTTTGCAGACCTCCTCAAAACTCTAAAAGTAGACTATGTTAAAAATAAATCGCTACTTTTCCAAAATGTTCATTTTTTTTTTGTAGGCTACAATTTCTTTTGTACATCAAAAAAAAATTATATGAAATAATAGATGAAACCAAAAAAAGGATTTTCTGAGCCAGATTTACCTTTCGAGAATAGCTGAAAAGTGAACCTGATAACAATACAAACCTACAAGTCACCATTAATCTAATGAAAACGGTCGTAAGAAAAATTAAAACTCACAAATCTCCAAGCATTGGAGGAATTTCTGCAGAGTTGTTTAAACGCCTCAGACAAAAGATAAAAATTGCCATAGGCAATGTTGTTGATAAAATTTGACCAGACGAAAGAATTCTAATACGCCTATTGAACATAAAGGAAAACTAAATGGAATGTGATAAACTGGGGCAAATAACGTTTCCGAATAACGCCCACAGGATCTTGTCAAACGTATTGCGTAAGAGATTAAAACCCGACACCGAAGCCTGAGTAGGAAATTAACAAAACTTCCACAAAATTACCAGATCTTCGTATCACTCTAAATTATTTAAAAATAATAAGAATTCAACATCGATCTAGACCACCTGTTTGTAGATTTTAAAGCAGCATATAACAAGATCGCAAAGTTAACTGTACAATGAGTGATATTATTGAATTAGAGATTCCAAAAATCTTGCACGGGTGATAAAAATGAGGATGATCAAGGTTCTATCGTCAGTAAAAATTCAGCAAGACTCAAAACACACGTTTCGCTCAAAGAACAAGTTTAAGACTAGGCAGGATCACGCAGGACATTAATAGTCCGGGTAAATAGTAAAGGATATGGACTGTAACGAAATCCGACGAATTCTCTCTGCATACAAGAACACCTATGTATTGGTAAATCAAAGCTCACGTATATAGACGGGGTGACGTAAGATACTAAACAGATCTGAAAAACTCGAGGTCTTCTTTGAGGACAGTATAATCACTGATATAGAAATGGAAGAGAATTTGATGTCCATATTGAAGAATATAAGTATAGAGAAGTACCAAACAAAGAGAAGAGAAGAAAAGAAAATACACAGAATGAAGAAACGAAACCACTTAAAAAAGGAACGTCAATATATAGAAAACCTCAACAGATAGAAAGAATTCAGAACATTCTATAAGAAAGTTAACAGAAAAGAATTCAAGGCAAACACAAATCAATGTAGAAGTTTGAATGGCGATATATTAACAACAAGACCAGACGTACTAAATCGATGGACGGAATATTTTAACCAGATACTTAATATAGAGGAAGAAGAAGAAAACCCGGAAGACGAAAGCTGTGAGGTAAGCGGAGCAAACGAGAGGGAGGGGATCCACCAGCGATCCTGGAAGTTAAAGACGCTGTAAACCAACTAGCCAGAAACAAATTACTCGGAATAGATAATCTCCCAGCGGAATTATGTAAAGAAGGTGGCCACGATATCATAATAGCGCTACAGCAGCTTATAAAATAAATATGGATACAGAAGTACCTTCCCAGTAATTGGAATATTGGAATTCTTTGCACCATACACAAAAAGAGAGATATTTTTGAATGCTCTAACCATCGAGAAATTACGCTCCTAAATGCAGCGTATAAAATATTCTTCAATATACTATGCCATCGTATGGCACCATATGCAGAACGAATAATAGGACAATATTTGGCTGGTTTCAGATGTGGTAAATCAACAATTCATCAGATTTCAACCCTAAGACAAATTCTAGAGAAAACACTGGAATACGGTGTAGACACGCACCATATATTTATAGACTACAAGGCAGCCTACGACTCTGTAAATAGAAGAGAATTGTTAAGAGCAATGATAGACCTAGGAGTACCAAATCAGTTGGTAAGTCTAACCAAGCTAACCCTTAAAAAAGTTGAATATAGAGTACGAATCCAGAGGGAACTCTCTGAACCTTTTAAAACAAATAACGGGCTACTTCAGGGAGACCCACTCTCCTGCATCCTATTCAATCTAGCTCTGGAAAAAGTAATACGTACGTCACAGATTACAACTACCGGTTCAATATATATCAAATCTGTACAAATCCTAGCATATGCTGATGATATCAATATTGTTGGAACGGAAAACACAGACGACTGGAAAAAAATTCGATTGGACCATTCGATATGGCAGGAGTGCAATGCTCACGTACTATGATCTCCCACTGTAGATAATAAAAATGAAAATTAAAGGAGAAATCATCTAAGTACGCATACCTGCAATCTAAAATGATTTTTACTGAGTGTAGCGATTTTCTGTATTAAAACTTACCAGAATAAATAAGACTTCCACTGCTCTAGATTATATGTATTGTTTCAAAAACTACTATTACAAACTACAAAACAAAAGAAGCTACAAGTATTGGACCTAACTGCCTATACAAACAAAAAGCGCTGACGTATCTAGTCTCGCATGTTTCGCAAAATAATTAAAACAATAAAATAAAACTCAATAAACTGAAACCAGTAAATAAACTAGTGGATTACCACAGTCATCTCTAAGTATTGATTTTAGTGAACCGAATTTCCCTCGAACAATAAAGAAAATTTATTCAAATAACTTTTTTTCTTTTTACTCAAGTCTATTATATCTTACGACCGTTAACAATTGTGCAATTTTCTTTTAGAATTTACCTTTAAAAATAATTTTTCAGTGTCACCGCAACTTTCATCACCACTAACCCCGATTTTTCCAACCCTATTAAAAGACCAACAATACCACAAAGTAACCATGGCAATAGGTAAACAAACATTCTGTGGATGAAACTAGTACGAAAGTTATTTGACCGCAACACCTTGTGATTGGAACTATCAAATTTGGCAGTGTTGCCGGCTGTACAATTTTATTGTTTATTTAAGGAATAAGCAGTCAATCAAAGTCACTGAACCCGGTGGGTAATCAATTTTTATATAATTATAGTGAAATAGAAAGTTATTTGATGACAACAGTAAATATAGATATCCCAAGCTTTTATCTTAGAGGCAGTTATAAACTTAATGAAAATATTGAATATTGATTTGTCTGAATAAGATAACAGATTGCTGATGTTAGCTGTTAACTGGTAGACAGATTAACTTTAGATATATTATTTTATATATATATATATATATATATATATATATATATATACATATATATGTATCGTGTTCTGTATTATAAATACAAGAACTGTCTCTCGGAACTGAGGTCTCAATCTGCCTACTCCTCAGTGTCGAGTGACAACCGGTCTTTCCCTGTGACGCTGCTTACCCTGTGACACAGCGAGTATAAAAGCAGTAAGTATAAGAAAAAAGTAGACGCGGTCATATTTTAAAAATACATTGAAAAGTAGGACTGTAAATTTTGAAGAATGAAACCTGTAAAATTCCTATACTTTACTATAGGAAAAATTCATTTTATGGCCGCTATTTTTAAACCGGTTCGAATTTTTTAAATTTGAAACCTTAGGGGGAATCTACTCAACAATCTGTTTAATTATTCGAAAAAATTATTCTCCTATCTATCACCGTTTAGGAGGAGTATTGCGCACAAGAAAAGGGCTTAGCCTTTTAGTATATAAGATAGGATTTTTGGTTAACATGGATGAAGAATGAAGTAATAGTTTATAGATTAGATTAGATAATATAATTAGAATAAAGGTAGGCAATGTTAAACGTATCTATTTCTTACAGAAGAACGGCCGACCACGTTGCCGGTTTGCCCTGAGCGGCGCATCAGGACCGGATTTAAGAATCATAGCACTGGAATATACGCGCACACAACAATTGACTACAGTTGTGTAAAAGACTTTCATTTTTGTTTAACCTAAAGCATGATTCAATCATCGATGTATAATAA
Source organism: Diabrotica balteata (assembly GCA_918026665.1). Taxonomy (NCBI): domain Eukaryota; kingdom Metazoa; phylum Arthropoda; class Insecta; order Coleoptera; family Chrysomelidae; genus Diabrotica; species Diabrotica balteata. The sequence continues at coordinate 135,207,676 of OU898280.1, forward strand.
ATAAGAGAGTTATTATTATAGAGAAAATATATTAAAAACTCATTGTAAAAATCTTATCGATATTTATCAATTCTCAATAGCTTCCATTATAAACACATTCTTTGGGAAACCAAGATCATTATAAAGTCATTAGGAAAAGCGAATCAGTTTTAATCTCCATTGTCCATGAAAAGCAAACATAGGTACTGGCTACTAGACCAAAAAATTTGTTGGCAAAAACTATGAAAGCTCAGTTCTATTTCATTTTCGCAAGAGGATGAAAGTGCCTACAACATGAAGCCTATATGGAGTATGACTGTTGTGCAAGTAAAACCTGTGGTGTTAAATGTATTGGACTCTCATCTGAACTTAAAAAATGTTGACAGCTTGACTATTACTGTGGAAAAAGTTTCAAAAATGTGCGGTGTGAGTGTTTGCAAAATGACATCCGCGAAGGGGCCCAGCAGGGCGAACTGAAACCGCTACAAAAAACAGTTTCCAGTCCAATTCACATAAGAATACTTACGGTGAAGGGGTGAAAACTCCAATAAGGAAAATGGCCATAATTTTTTTTTTTAAACATACCACCAACATTCGATAGCATAATGAAAAGAGTAAGGGATGATAAGGACCTACCAGTTTTTCAAAAACCACATTTCGTAGTCTACTAAATAAAATCGGTTTTGAATATGGTAAAAGAAGTCAAAATTTGATAATAATGAAAAGAAAAGATATCATATCCTGGAGACACAAGTACCTCAGACAAATAAAAACATTGAGAAGGAAGGATAATGTAAACCTTGTTTATGCCGATGAGTCTTGAACTAAGGTCGGGACTTTAGTAAAAAGAAATAGAGGGACATAACGATCAAGAATCCACGAGATGCCTTCATAAAATGGCTCTCTACTGAACTGAAAGCCCCAACCCAAAGAGATCCTCGGTTTGTTCTTCTTCATGATGGAAGCGAAACTGGTTTTGTGGCATGGGACGAATTAACTTTTTTGGCCAAGAAGGGAACCTCTAATTACCACGACCAAATTGACGGGATCTACACTCACCGGCACGAAAAACGGAGCACTTGCATTTTAAAAATATAATCTTAAAATTTTAATTCTCTTTAAACTGTTATTATTATAATAATGTAAACACAAACGAAACAAACTGTTTTAAGTAATTTCTAATAAAAATTAAGTGCTTATCTGAAAAAAATACTAAAAAATCAGAAATAAAGAATACACTATTCTTATCAATTTTAAAAGTGCAAAGGGAGTTGTTAATATTCTATTGTTATTCTTTTATTCTTGTTGATGTGAGTAAACTATCAAGTCAAATCAAGTGTCAAACACACTTTGAATTTAATCTCTCTTTGAATTTTGATTTAATCCCAGGAACTATGGTCGTAAATCCCGAAACAGCGGCTGCTATTCTTGCGTTTATTTAAGACGGAAGAAGTGTGTTTAAGCGATGTGTTGCTCAAAAGTATCAAATATCCAATAGTACTGTACACCGTATTTTTACATGTTTCTTGGCAACAGAAAACTAGACGACCTGGAACCAGTCCCCTACGAAGAACTAGTGCCCGTGATGATCGCTTTATCCTCTTAAAAAGTCTACGAGATCGTCGTGCTACGGTTGTACAAATCCGAAATTAACTTCAATACCTCCGAAATACTAACGTAAGTTAATTACTATTTATAACTGGGAATAAGCCACAATTAAAGATAAAAATACGTTTATTGACGTTTCAATTTCCAATTAGAATATATAATCAGCTTCAGAACAATACTAACGTAAGTGAACGAACAATTAGACGAATGCTTGGAGAAGCAAATTTAAACAGTCACAGACCTGTAGCAGGCCTACAACTTCTCAAGCGCCATTGAGTTGCGCTGCTTCAGTTCAGAGCATGCCAGAAACCATGCTTACTTTACTGTAAATAATTGAAGGCACGTTTTATTTACCAATGAGTTTAGGTTTACCTTGCGCTCTCCAGATAGCCGTGAGAGAGTATGGCAAAGACCACATGAGCGTTTTGCAGAATGTACCTTCAGTCCTAGGGTAGACTATTAAGGGATCTAAATTATGGTGTAGACTGGAATTTCTCTAAAGCTTCATAACAGCTGCCACTTACATTGATGAAATTCTCCAAGATTTTGTTGAGCTTTATGCTGGTTTTGTTGGAAATGACTTTGTTCTCATGCATGATAATGCCAAGCCTCACACAGCGAGAATTCCTTAACAGTTTGTAAATGAAGTAAACATTCGTGAAATGTATTGGCTAGTATTAAGTCGAGACGCAAACCCAATCAACCATGTTTGGGAGATACTTGGGAGAAGGATACGAAGTCGTGTTCCTGTCCCTTTAACCTTAAATCAGTTACAAGAAGTCCCTTTAGAGGAATAGCAATTTATTCCTCAACAGGACATTTCTCATTTGATTTTAGGCATGCCAAGAAGAATTCAGGCAATAATTCAAGCACGTGGAGGAAAATCAGTTTGTCCGGGCAGATGATTTAAGTGTTTAGTAATTGAGAGTCATTTTGTTACAACATTTACTTACATTTTTTTTCTTAATTTTTAAATTGTCATCTACTGAAACAGACTTTTGTTAAAAAGTTAAATTTTTATTATAAATTAATTAAAACAGTTTGATTCGTTTGTTTTTACGTTATTATAATAAAAGTTTTAAGAAAATTAAAATTTTAAGTTTTTATTTCAAAAATGCAAGTGTTGCGTTTTTCGTGCCAGTGAGTATGTTATGAAAAATGGTTTAAGAAAACGTTAATTCCAAACTTGCCGAAAGGCAAAGAAAACGTTGTCTTTTTGGATAACGCGTCATACCACTCCCATTTGATTTCCCGAAAAAATTCCGGAACAAAAGACAAATCAAGGATTGACTAATTCAAAAGAACATTTTCATCGAGGAAGATTACCTAAAAAGTAAATTACTGGATACTGCGGCCGCATTTATAGACGAGTACAAAATAGATCTTTAAAGTTGAAAATTATTGTAATTTCCGTTATACCTATTATCATTTCATGCACTCTTTCATTTTTAATTACTTCATTGTATCCTTTAACCCGATATCAACTTAAGTTTATAAACCTTTTAGCGTTAAACTAGAGTTGAAAATACAACAATATTTACATAAAAATAGAACTTCAGTAGGTACACGAGAATATACATGACACACTTTTTGTGGTGGTTTGGTCATTGCAAATGCAATTTCTCTTCTCAAGAAAATTGGCAACGTGTGTGTACAAATGAAAGTATTCAACAACCTCGCTTTAGTTCCTCTATAAACTTTGTTAAGTAAAGTTAACAATAAGTTAACTGTCATGTTACAACTGAATAAACTGAAATATGCATAAAAATGATAATTATTGAAATGAATAGTCTCCGATAATAAACGAATATTATAAAAGTGAAATACTGTAACCCATATTATTTATTTCCAGTTATAGTGAATGGAATTTGTGATATATTGTTAAAAAGGTAAGATAATATTTTGATTTCTAGTTAGTATAATTTATATTGAAACTTAACAGAATCTTAGATTCGATAATTAAATAGACTGTAACTAAGGTGTCTTTACAAATTGATTACCTATATATCTTTTGTAGACACTTGTATGTTATAAATAACATTATTTACAATTACGTCAACTTATTGTACAATATAAAAATAGTAGGTACTTGTGCTAACCTTCAAGTAATGGTCTATTTATGAATTAATCTTCAATTTATATAAAATATGAATCACATAATGCTTTTAATGAAATAAAATCATTTTGTTAATTGAAAATAATAATAAAATTGACAATGGGGAAATAAGCTATAGCAAGCCTTCAAGATGTAGTAATTCTACATGATGTAGTAAAATGTATAAAGATTTACAATTCTACATTTTTTTCTGTTCAATATTAAATATTATTTTGATTCTTATTACCTAGTTGATGCCGTAACATTATTATTACATTACATGTTACATTATTTATATTAAAATAAAAACATCTTCAATTTCTATGCTAAGTAAATAAAATATGTTTAAAAACTGTACACAGCTGTAGGTTAGAAATACTATTGTTCTTTTTATTCATTTTTTATTTGTTACCATATTCGAAATACTTTCCTCATATTCAAATTGGCATTTCCTCCATAGTTCTGAGAGGTTTCTGTTCTCTGTTCTGTGCTCTATGATTATTTTACTTCTCCTTTTTCTGTATAATCCCTAAGCAAGAAGAGTACCAAATTGTTTGTTTTTTTATAACTTCCAGACATATATTATGACAAACAGACTGATATATGCATCTATATTCTTTGGACAGACTGACAGTACTTGCAGACTCTTGATGAATCAATTGTATTACCTTTGGCTAAAGATTTTTGGTATTCACCAAAAATAAGACACATCCAAACATGATTTAATGGAAATGTGTAATAATCACTTCCCTAATATTTAACCTACCGTACCTTTAGATTAAATGGCACAACACAAACTTTTTTCTCTCAAACAGGTTGCAGAAAACTTGACCATATTTGCCATTTTTCAAAGAAAAGATGTCCATATCACTATGCCAATACAGAAAATAGCTAACATAATTTTTATGTTCCTATATTTTAAATTTACAATCTGTTTCAGTGAAGCTATGAGCAAATAGTCTGAAATTAAGGTACCTACATGAGAAACTGAAAGATGCAAATGGGAAACTTATGTTGAATACTAATGACAAATTAAGGAGATTGACAGAATACATTAATGAACTGTTTAAAGACGATATAACAGTACATATGGAGATAAAAGTAGAAGAGGATATGGTTTTAAAGATATTAGAAGAGGAAATTAAAATGGCATTAACAAACAGCAAAAATGGTAAAGCATTAGGTCCAGACCAAATCCCTATATAAATCTTAAAATGCATGAATGATGGAACTTTAGAAATTATAGTAGACTTATTTAACTCAGTATACAAAACAGGACACATACCGAAACAATGGTTACTCTCCACCTTTCGTGGTATCCCTAAAACTACAAACGCTAATAAGTCACATTCTCAAATTATTCCTGAAAATAATACATGGTTGTATAAATAAAAAACTAGAAGAAGGAATAGATGATAGTCAGTTTGGGGTCAGAAACGGACTAGGAACCAGAGAAACGTTATTTGCTTTTAATGTGTTAGCTCAAAGATGCATTGATATGAATGTTGATGTGCATGTTTGTTACATTGATTTTGACAAAGTAAGACCAAATTCTAAGGAAACCAGTTAGAATGTGAAAACTACCGTGGAATCACGCTGTTGAATGCGGCATACAAAATAATGTCCAACGTAATGTATGAAAGACTTAGACCATACGCTGAAAAAATAGTTGGCAAATACCAATGTGGCTTCTATAGACAGAAGTCAACAATAGACCAGATATTTGTTCTGCGACAGATACTTGAAAAAACAAGTGAATATAACATCGACACACATCATCTCTTCATAGACTTCGAAAGCGCATATGACAATATAAACCGAGAATTCCTAATAAAAGCAATGAAAGAATTTAATATACCAACACAGCTAATAGAATTGATAAAAGAAACACTAAAAGTAGAAAGTAAAATCCGGATACAAAACGAATTAACGGAAACAATAGATGTGAAGAAGGGACTACGCCAAGGAGACGCTCTATCATGCATATTATTCAACATCATACTTGAAAAAATAATAAGAGACACAACAGTTAATACCCGAGGAACAATAATTAATAAAAGCGTGCAAGTACTAGCATTTGCAGATGATGTTGATATAATCGCAAGATCAAGAAGAGAAATGATAGAGGCATTCACTCAAATAGAACGAGCTGCAAAAAATAGTGGTCTTAAAATCAATCAGACAAAAACAAAATATATGCCTGCAAATAAAAACGCACAAATAAGGCAGCTGCCAAATTTAACAATAGGAGAATACAACATTGAGGCGGTAAAAAACTTTACATACTTAGGATCCCTAGTTACGTCTGATAACAACGTTGCAGAGGAAGTGAAGAGGAGAATATTTATTGCCAATAAATGTTACCATGGCTTAATTAGGCAACTAAGATCAGATAACGTCTCCAGAAAAACAAAATGCCAAATATACAAAACCTTAATAAGACCGGTACTCACATACGGTTCAGAAACCTGGACACTCTCTAAAAGGGAGGAAACGTTATTAGTCACCTTTGAAAGAAAAATCTTGCGACACATATATAAGGGCACAAAAGAAAACGGGATTTGGCGGAGAAGGTATAACTTTGAACTATACAACATATACCAGGATCCGGATATCATAACATTCATTAAAATAGGAAGGCTACGTTGGATTGGACATGTGGAAAGAATGGAAGAAGGCGAAATACCAAACAAAATATTCAAACAAGTGCCAGTAGGAAAAAGAACAAGAGGAAGACCGAAGCTGAGATACGTAGAACAAATAGAAAATGATATAACAACATTAAAAATTAAAAACTGGAAAAAAAAAGCACGAAACAGGTCAGAATGGAGAAGAATCCTTGAACAGGCCAAGACCCAAAAAGGGTTGTCGAGCCAGTGATGATGATGATGAAGACCAAATTCTAAAGACAAAAAACATAGACCATAGGGACTTACGAATAATAACAAACCTTTACTGGAACCAAAGAGCACAAATCGTAATAGATAACGAACCCAGTCCAGAAATTGAAATCAGCAGAGGAGTTAGGCAGGGATGTATTATGTCCCCATTACTATTTAATGTATATTGTGAAGCCATTTTTGAAGATTACTATCTCAAAGTGAAGGAATAATAATTAACAGAAGATCTATTAACAACCTAAGATATGCAGATGACACCGTGATTATGGCAAGCTCTGCTGAAGAACTTCAATTACTGCTAAACAAAACAAACAGTTTCTGTGAAAAATATGGACTAAAAATTAATATAAAAAAGACCAAATACATGATAATAACAAAGAAAACAAATATACCAACAAACATACATTTGGGAAATGTACTGATAGAAAGGGTTGATAAATACAAATACCTAGGAACCTGGATTTCAGACAATAATGATCAAACAACCAAGATAAGAGCCAGGATAGAAATAGCAAGAAATGCGTTTGTAAAAATGAAAACAATTCTCTACAACAAAGACCTTAGATTAGAACTGAGAGTCGGAGCACTGAAATGCTACATGTTTTCGATACTGCAATATGGACTTGAAAGCTGGATATTGAACCAAGAACACATAAATAAGGTAAAGTTCTTTGAAATGTGGTGTTACCGGAGAATGCTTAGAATAGCATGGACACAAGAAAACTAACACAGAAGTTTTGCGAGAAATGGGCAAAGAATGTGAAATATTAAACACAATAAAATAAGAAAGTTACAATATCTGGGACAAGTAATGAGGGGACAGCAATATGAACTGCTAAGGCTGATAATACAGGGAAAGATAAGAGGAGGAAGGAGTATAGGAAGAAGAAGAGTGTCATGGTCGAAGAATTTAAGGGACTGGTTTAGATGCAGTTCTATAGAACTCTTCAGAGCAGCAGTAGATAAAGTAAAGATAGTGATGATGATATCCAACCTCCGATTGGGAGACAGCACTTAAAGAAGAACATGAGAGAAAAGTTGTGCAGTGGCATCTCTCCTTTAATAATGAGAGTTTATACTATATTTTTTGTAAGTTTAACAAATTTGTTCCACAGAGCTTCTTCAATTCCTCTATAATTCAAGAGGAATGACTGAATGAACTGTTTTACTTGCTTTGTCATTGGCTGATTTGTCAGTTTATAGGTGTAATCTAGTGATCATGTCTTTTTTTTGTTATTATGGAGCATTCAATATAAGTCTTCGTATTGTTGATTGGGTTCTGTGAATTATCTTGGCATTTGACCGTTTGGAGAAACCCAACAACTGGATTTTGTAGTTTCAAAGTGCTTATAATTATCCATTTATATAAATGTTGCTTATTTTCAAGCAACATTTATATAAATGTGCAACAGCAACAATGTAATAAGTAGAGGCAACAAAGCCTCTACTTATTACACATTTGTCCTATATGGTCCAAATAGCTGTTATACCTAATATATGCTATTGATGATTTTGAAGCTGTCTTGAGTTGATTTAGTCCCATTCTTTTTCACTTTTCATTTGTTAATCCAAATTTCTTATTGCTTCAGATGTTTTATAAGTGTACAGGTCCAGTTATATAATTCTATATGTATGGTGTCTGTTGTATGGTGGAATGTCTCTCCGGAAGGTCTGGTATGGATAGGTATTCATGTATTGAAGTTAATGCCTTTTTTAATTCTATGAATAGTAACTTTTTAATGGTTTTAGATATAATAAATAGGATACCTATTAGTTGTTACAATAAAGTTCTATTTGGGATTTACACCAGTTATCAAATCTAGCTGGTATGTGATGATTCATTTTATCTACTTTTGTCACTGAGATCTATTAAAAGGTATTATATTATTGGCAGTAGCATAAGATAAAAACAAAATACAAGTTTCGGATTTTTTTTGCTGATTCTAAAACTTCACGCTATTTCTAGATCAGATAATTGTGACTTTGTAGCACCATAAGAGGGGATACAAAACGAAAATTCAACAATGTTATACATGTCCGATGGCGCAACAGAAAAGAGTTCATAATTCTGACTGATCGTAGTGTTGATAACTCATAAAGTGAAAAAATGCACTTGTCCATTCTTTTTCCAAAAAGTTTCACTGATACTGTGGAAGTGGAGTGTAAGGGTTACATATTTAAAGTAAATTTAACTATTCACTATCGATGGATTATAAAACATTTATTAAAAATCCTTTGTAAAAAGTATATTTTAAGTACTTAATATATACCTTTTGCAAAGGATTTTTAATAAATTTTTTAATATATGGTATACAGCCAACTACAGGAACGTAGATTCCTTGTGGATTATAAAACAGTAAATGGAAACATGAATCTTCTTCTTCAAGTGCCATATCCGCGGCGGAGGTCGGCAATCATCATAGCTATTCGGACTTTTGAGACGGCTGCTCTAAAAAGTTCATTTGATGTACATCCGTACCACTCTGTCAGGTTGCGCAGCTATAACATTCTACGCCTCCCTATGCTTCTCTTTCCTTGAATCTTTCCCTGCATACTCAGTTGGAGTAAGGTGTATTTCTCTCTAAGTGTAATATGTCCGAGATATTCAAATTTTCTTGTTTTAATTGTATTTAAAATTTCCATTTCTTTATTCATCCTTCTCAGAACCTTTTTGTTTGTGATGTGTTCTGTCCACGATATTTTCAGAATTCTTCTATATACCCACAGCTCGAATGATTCCAGTTTTTTCATTGATGTCAGCATTCAAGGTCCAAGATTCCATTCCATAAAATAACGTCGAAAAAATATAGCACCTCGCCAACCTAACTCTTAGTTCCAGTTTTAAATCCCCGGTACATCTAGCACTCTTCTCATTTTGTTAAAATTTGCTCTAGCCTTTTCTATTCCTATTTTGATCTACTGAATGTAATCATTTGTGGAGTTAATCATTGTTCCCAGATATGCATATTTGTCCACTTGTTCGACGTTGGTTCCCTTTATTAGAAGATTCTCATTATTTCTTTGAGTTTTTGATATTCTCATAAATTTTGTCTTCTTGACATGATGTTAGACCATACTCTTTTCCATATTCTGCTATTTTGGTCGTCAGTCTTTGAAGATCTTCAATGTTTTCGACTAAGATCACAGTGTCGTCCACATATCTAATGTTAATGGGAACTTCATCTACCTTTATTCCAGCTGTTTCACCCTCAAGAGCGTTTTTCAGGATCTCTTCGGTTTAGGCTAGGTAGGTGCATACACATCGAATTTGGATGGTCGATAAAAGTTCGACCGAACTTTTGTCGATGATGCCTTGCGCGCACACTACACGATATTTATTCGATGACGTTTTTTAATCCACAAAGGTTTGTTAGGTGAGTACACAAAATCACAATGAGCAACACAGAACCACGTTAGCAACACGGAGCGACGTACCTTGAGCAGTGTCAAAAAAACGCAACTGGTCCTCTGGTCGGTCGATAAAGATCGATGTGTGTGCGCGCGTTCATTTGGTACTATACGCCTTGGAACTACGTCAACGACCACGGCAGCCGTCCATGCAGTGACATTTATCGATCGCCACACGACATCGATGCCGTGCCGTTTGGCGATCGATGTGTGTGCTCACATTTGTTTCTTCTCGCCACCAAAGGGATTTGTTCGGTCGAACTTTTATAGACCGTCCAAATTCGATGTGTGTGCGCTTAGCCTAAGGCATTAAAAAGAATTGGCGACAATACGCATGTCTGTCTCACTCCACATCTAATTTCAATTTCTTCTGACAGCTATTCGTTAACATGTACTTTTTCTCGCTGTTTATAGTATAAATTTGATATGATCCTGAGGTCGTTGTAGTCAATCTCCTTTGATTTCAGAACATTCATTACTTACCAATTATTCGTATACTTTTTCCAAAGTCAATTTTCCAAGTGGCGGCTTTTGAGCTTCTTTGATGCAAATGCCGACCATTGGCGTGGAAATTAAGAAAAGGGATCAGTTCATCAAACGCATATTTCAAGAAAAATCATAATTTTTATTAATTTTTACATAATTATATTCAGGAAAATTTTTTTTACAGAACAATTTTTTAAACAAATTCAAAATATCACCTTTTGTGCTCCAAAAAATATTTTTTAGGTTTTTGGGTGACTCTAAATAAGATCTATGTCATTTTTCTCAAAAGTTAATAGTTTTGGAGATATAGGCGATTTAAAATCCGAAAAATGCGATACCTAATATGCATTTTCGAGGCTTGAAAAATATGTAAATGAGTATTTTTGAGATTCAAGAGTATTTAAACTAAAGTCTCGACATTGATTTTGGTGAGAAATTGGGGTAATATTTTCCGTAGCAGAAAAAGGAGATCTTTTGAATTTGAATTGTTTCCGGCAAAAATGTCCGGCACCCTTCAACCTTCGATTTGTTTAAACGCGGTATTTTTGAATAGGAATCTTCAAAGGACAGAATCAGTTTTTTTTTTCAAATGTGAGCGGGCTCACAACATCTAATAAATAACAAATTAATTCTTTCAAATTAAAGCTTGTTAATTTTAGTGATTTATAAGAATATTGGACTTATTATTTAGTTTTTACATAAACCATAATATTTTTTTACAATTATCTGTAAATAATGGTTCATTCTGTCAGAAAATTTTAAAAGATTGTCTATCCAGCAAGGACAGAAAATCTCAAAATATTGTCTGTCCAGCAAGGACCACGAGGAGGTATGAGCCTTCCTTGCCAGGAAAGGAAAGGGTTAGGTATGTTAGTAAGAATATAAAGTTAGTTTTTTTTTCATTTTGTTTTTATTATTTTTTTTTTTTTTTGTTTTTATATTTTTTTTTGTTTTTTGTTTTTTTTTTGTTCTGACTCTATACAGTGTGTCGCATTTAAGATGAAGATACCCCTATATTTCGGCTATTAGAATAAATACCAATTTGAAATTTTGCACAGTCATACAGGTTGTCAATTCACATTTTTTAAGATAATCAACTGAAATTTAATTTTTAAACACGGCCTACTGTTAATGCACAAACAGGGTGAATCTTCAATATTTTGCTTCGAGTTAGAGATATCGGAAAAAGTTATTTGGAAAAGATGTTCCAAATATTATTATAACCCCACATAACAAAGTTTTATGTCAAAATTCGCACTTTTACTTTTTTCAATAATTGAAGAGCTTATTTCCAGTGTCTTAAATCCAAAATTTCGATTTTTTTAATTTTCTTTTTTTAAACTTTATAGATTTCTTCAAGTCTAAAATAAAGTTATATGTACCAAAACAACTTCTTATTTGCCATTTAAAAGTGCATATGAAAATTGTAAAATTGTATAATTTGTATGTTAAATTTGTATGAAAATCTGTAATTTCATGGATTTCATTATATGGATTTAAGACACTTTGGAAATAAGCTCTTCAATTGTAGTCAGGATTCTAAAACGGACAGTTGGCTGTCCCGAGATGCATCTTTAGACAGCCAATTGTAGATTTAGGATCGAGATTACAAATAATACTGAAAAACTAAAATTGCGAATTTTGTCATGAATTTTGGAATGTGCGGTTACAATAAGTGGAATAACTTTTCCAAATAAGTTTTTCCGATTTCTCTAACGCGAAGCAAAATATCGAAAATTTACCCTGTTTGTGGATTCGCAGTAAGCCGCGTTTAAAATTTAAATTTCAGATAACTAACTATCTTAAAAATATGTGCACTATCAACATGTATGACTGCAAAATTTCTAATCTGTATGTATTTTGATAGCTGATATATAGAGGTGTCTTCATCTTAAATGCGACACACTGTATAATAATGAATACTAGTGTTCAAGATGCATCGCGATAGCTGTAAAGAAATTAATTAGAAGGACTAAAAAGAATCGTCAGAGTCTTCTGAAGTCGAATCGTTCCCAGGTTGTATAACTATTGGTGCTATTGCCGGTAAAACAGGATATTCATTTTCTATTTTTACAACATGAGCTTCGCAACTTTTCCACACATCGCTATTAATGCCACTAATTACTTCTCGAATATTCTCAATGGCCACTGCGCTTAATGTTGGTGACTGATTATATTTTCGCAATCGTTTTTTTACGGTACCCCAAACCATTTCAATTGGATTAAAAATGCAATAGTATGGAGGTAATCGCAAAAGAGTATGGCCGTGCCTGCTGCAAATGGTGTCAATAACGTATTCGTTTTTGAAATTCCGACTTTTGATCATTCTAATTAATTCTTTTTTTACTGGAATCTTTTTAGGAACAGTGATATTTTTAAGTTCCATAAATTTTAAAATTTCGTCCTTTTTCGTGTTATTATTAGGTATTTTATTTAATATGCGGGAATGATACGACGCATTATCCATAACAATCACTGAATTCGGCGGAATATTGGGCAAGAGTTGTTCAACAAACCACTTTTCAAATAAATCGGCTGTCATATCTTCGTGATAATCGGCAGAAGACTTTGTTATATTTTTGGCCGACAATAGCAATGCATTAGATACAAAACCATCTTTGCTTCCGGCATGAAGAATAATAACACGTTTTCCTCGTGAACAGGGTGTATTTAATGCACACTTGTTTGTGTTGTCAACCCAGCCGTACTTGACAACATCATGCGTATCGAACCAGGTTTCATCTAAATAGATTATGTTTCTGTTTGAATTACGATACTGTTTTATTTTACTCAAATACTCTCGTCGAAGTTCAACAATACGCCGAGATTCCATTATTACCATTCGATTATCTAATTTCTTATATTTAAATCCACAACTTATCAAAATCTCGCGCAGTGTTTCCAAAGATGTATAATTATATTCAGGGAAATCTCTCAATTTTTCACGAATCAGTTCTAAAGTAGGCACTCTATTTTCTTTGTAAAAATTGTAAACTGTTCGCTGAATAACGTCTTTTGCAGCAGTGTCAATCCTACCCAATTTTTTATTTGGTCGCTTTCGTTTTAAGGAATGATCTGTAACAATGCCTAATTTAATAATTGTATATATCGTCTTATACCCGATTTTTGTTAATACATGAATTCTCGAAACAATTGCATTATCAGCCATCAAAATATTTTCTTTTTTCAAACACTCATACATATTTAAAACTATTCTTTGGGATTGTACGTGCAAATCTTTATTTTTTAATTCGGGGCTGTCATTAACATAATTGTCATTATCTATTGATAACACAGAAGTTGATGCATCTTGATCATTCGTATCAAATGGTCTCCAAAATGCCATCCTAGAAAAATATAATATTACTTACCTTATTATCCGCCTCTGATAGCTGCTTGCAAAATGAACTATTTAGGGTGTCATATAGCCAGACAAACAGGTGTTCCATCAAGATTTATTGCGATGCGCTTCGCTGTTGCCAAGTTTAAAATTATTGAATGTAACTTTAATACCATAATTAATATATCTGCAATTTTTCATGTTTCCAGGTAAGGTATAAAATCAATAAAATTTGGAAAAAAATAATACAATTCTTGAAACCGTTTTTCAGAACTTGGATTCTTAAAAGTTGTCTGATTTCTTAAAAGTCGATCATTATATCTATAAGAGTATTACCGCTAAATTCACCAACATGGCAACGTCGATATAGACCGAACATCGAAATCACCTCGAAATTCTGTCCAGACTACAATGTTGCCGATATTCGAAAATTACTTAGAGTATAAGTTATATATACAAAGTTCACAGTTGCTTTAATTCATTAGTGAAGAGTCCATGGAAATATTAGTACCTAGTTAATTAATTTATATAGATATATTTTTTGAGAATATGTTCATATTATTTTTTAAGAGTGTCGTTCGTTGACTAGCAATTGAATAATAACGAATAGAGAATAGAGAATATTTTTTAAATATAACCTTAGGAATTTTAGGAAATATGTCTGACAACCTTGATTTGAAAGGCGGTCTCTTTGAAATCAGAGTGAGGCATATTTATGTTGGAAAATTATTAGTGGATGTACTATATATATCTTGATTGATGTCCAGGCATCTTTGTATCAGTATATTAAATGAAAAAAGAGCTTCACGCGTTCCTAGGCCTTTGCGAAAACCAAATTGTGTATTGTAACGAATATATTTTGCTTAACTCAGGGTAAGAACATGGGATAGAAGATTGGGCAAACAAAATAAATCGAAACTAGTGCATACGGCACTCAGTGGGTTGTTGGAGAGCTGGGTCGTGGATAAGTTGAAATAAAATGGGTCGGATTAAGGTATCTACAAAATGAAAACAAAGGGATACCTACATAAATCTCCTGGGTCAAAAACGAATAAGATATGGCAGACAAATTTACCTCTAGCTATTTATGTTTGGACGCCGCTTTGAAGAAAACTTCCTGCTGGGAGAAAGAAAAAAATTCTTCTTCCCTAAAATTAAAAATACATACAAGGATTAGGAGACTTTTCTAGATTAAACACAAAATGTTTAATAATATTATGGTTAATTAATAAAATATTTAAAAAAAAACTTGCTAACTGACCGAGATAAACAACCAGGGGCGTACTACAAAAACTTAAAACAGATTATATAGACCTTAAATATAAAACGCTACAGTATCATTAACATCGATATCCAGTTTGTGATATATTCGGTTATGGATGACTTTAATTAGTAACTTTAGTATATGAGACATCAAGCTAATGGTGCGGTAATCGCTGCATTCTCTTGCGTTTTTTTTAGGAAAACAAATATAAATCGATGTTAACGGCTCTTTGGGTAATACGCCTGAACTATAAATTTGGTTCCAGAGTGTCACTAAAACATGAATATTAGATACTAATTCATGGTTAAATGTTAAACATCTTTGATATGTACAATAACTAAATTGCAATGTCGTGTATTTTTAAACTTTGATTCCGTGGCATAAATTATCTCACATAATCCAGTTATGTTCAGACTTTCACGATTAGCACTAAAGTAGTTGTGATTCATATTTCTTTGAATTTATTGCAGTTATTAAAAACCAGTTCGAAACTAACCAATTTACATTTAAAATGATATCTATTCGACAAGGAAGTGGCATTTTTATTCTGTTTTTGATGCACCTATCTATTTATTGATGATATTACTGTTATTGTAAATTATTATTACACATGAATAACGGTGTACCCGTCGTAAGATTTTGGTCAAATTAATAAATATACAGCGTGTCTAGTTAAGTTGGCATACCTACATGAGGTATGTTATACCTACCCCATTTTATCATACCTATACGAGGTATGTAAACAAAATATGAATTTCGCTCAAGAGTAAAGTACCTTTATATTTTACAAGATCGAAATTATTATTATTAAAAGTTGCTTGGAATTAAAAACTATGTTTTTTTAGGCAATTATATTCTTCTATTAAAAAAAATATAAAAAAATATGTTTTCATAAATTACCGATACCCAACATTGTTTTTATTTAGTACAAAATGATAACTCTTTTATTATTAATTTTACGAAAAAAGTTATTCTTTATAAAACACTCTGCGTGGTCTATAACCCAAGATGCAATTATCAGATAATGTATTTTCTCAATCTTACACGAGGTACGTCAAAACACATGAATTTTAAAAACAAAAAAAATTAATTAGAAGGATGTAATTGCAGATTAAAACATAAGTAGTTCTGAACAACTTTTCATAATAACAATTTTCAATATTGTGAAAAATAAAGGTACTTTACTTTTGAGCGAAGTTCATTTTTTGTTATATATACCTTGTATAAAATTGAGTTTTGCTTGCTATAAAATTGCTTTTTCTAAAGAATGTTTTTTTTTGTAAAATTAATAATAAAGAAAAATTTAAAAGGAAAATTCCCAGTAGCTGTGCAATTTAAGTGAATTAATGTGCGAAGGTTTTCAGCTATATTATAATTTACTATCTATAATTTGATGAGTGTATCAGGCTACATACTAAGGATAAGTCACCAGCTTCCGATAGGTTGATGTACCTGACTTATGCAACTCATTTTAACTTGATTTTCCGGTAAAATCGCGAAAAAAATGAAAAAAACATCGATTTTAGTGACTGAATAACCGCTTGCCACGCTTTGAGCAGTTGTTTCTTGGCTCTTCAAAGGGTCAGAGTTCCTTCTGGGGACCAAGACGAAGCGATTGGTACCTAATATGTACGTGTGCTCCAACTATAGAGGTATCTTCTAATCTATTTTCGGGTAAAATCGCAAAAAAATGAAAAAAAAACGTTGATTTTAGGGACTGAATAACCGTTTGCCACGATTTGAGCTTTTTTTGGTTCTTCAAAGGGTCAGAGTTCATTCTGGCGACCAAGATGAAGCGATTGGTACCTAATATGTATGTGTGCTCCGACTATAGAGGTATCTTTTAATCTATTTTCGGGTAAAATCACTCGCGAAAAAATGAAAAAAAAAAACGTCGATTTTAGTGACTGAATAACTGCTTGCCACGCTTTGAGCAGGTGTTTCTTGGTTCTTCAAAGGGTCAGAGTTCCTTCTGGAGACCAAGACGAAGCGATTGGTACCTGATATGTACGTGTGCTCCAAGTATAGAAGTCTCTTTCACTCGTTTTTTGAGGCAGATCGCTAGAAGAATGAAATAGCTTTAGCGAACAAACCAGTTTTTTGTTACTGCGGGGTACGGGTAGCAAATTGCAATATCATCATATTTGGCTCCAGTTAAGGTGCGAATTTTTGTAGAATTCCTCATAAACGGATCAAAAATGAAACGAATACTTTAGTTGAGCAAATAAAAAGGGAACACTAGCAGAGCTTCTCAAAACAGATGGATCACGACTTCTACGGAACACAAAAAGAAATATGGGGAATGATCAGAGGACAAATAAAAGAGATGAACAAAGTAATAAAAACGAAACATATTCTGAAGGAAACATGGGTAGACTATTTTCGATTCGATTCGACGAATTCGACGAAAAATCAGAACAACTAAAATTACGTCTTTGTATTGCTATACAATTTTTTAATTAAGTAGTTATTTTCTTCATTATTTTTCGTATCTATATTGAACTATACAGTACAATCATTATTGTAAACGGCAATGCTTCCCAAGGATCGTTATTCAAATATAATTGCTTATTCTTCAATTTTGTTGCACTTTCTAATGATAGTTATTCTCTGTTTATAACAAAACTACGTATAAATCCATTGTCTTTGTTTGAATGGTTTTAACTAAGTATTTTCGTGTTATTATCAACGTATACCCACAGTTTATATTGAATTTGGATTTTATTCGTTCTGTTATACGCCGTCATTATTTTTAATTGAAGTGAAAGTAAACAAAATGTGAAATTTACAGATCATTGAGATTGTGCTGAATTATTCAACGTTGTTTGTTAAAAAAATAAGATGACAGGTTTTTTATCGTGTATATTGTTTTATATAATTTCTTTCCAAGAAAAGAAATCCTGGGGGGAGCCGCTTAGGCAGGATATGTCGGTAGAGGGGATTGGTATTTATATGACCTAAAATAGAAACTTATGGATAAATGTAATTAGAGAAGCTGACTCCGCATGGGGGATAAAGGCAAAGAGAAATTGAGTAGGATGAAGCTTCTATAATCATCGCACACCATCAATGCCCCCTTTTTATAAACTAGACGTAGTATACCTAATGTCCAGGCCGCGTCTTTTCCTTTTCCACATTTAAATTATTTATCTCCTCTCCTCACGGACCTATGTAGCACGAATGAACTACGCATCAACAATACTTTTTTCCCTCACAAGGAACAATACAAATACACATTCGAAAATACAAGAGGTCAAAGGTCAATGATAGACTACATTACAGACACTAGGGTAATACATCCCTCTCAAGTATTGGACATAAGAGCACTAACATCTGCAGAAATAGGAAGCGACCATAAGCTTATATTTGGAAAAATCAGAATGACGACACGCATATGTAACAATAAAAACAATAAAAATAAAAAAGAAGAATACACCATAAAGGTAAAAGTCGAGAGTCTGCAGAACGAATCAACAAAACTTCTATACCAAGAAGAGAGTCAAAGATAAACTCGACAATGTGCACATCGTAGAAAGTGATGGAATCGAAGAAAGCTGGGCGAAAATTAAAGCAAGCATCCTAGATTCAGCAAAAGAAGCTGTAAGAGAAAGGAAAATTCTTAAAAATAAATATTTCCAAAAGCGGAAAACTCCGTAGTTCTGCGCAGAAGTGAAAGAAAAATGCAAAGAAAAAAAGAAAGCTTACTTAAGATACATGTCTAACAAAACACCACAAGAATACAACAATTACACAAAGATAAGAAACGAAACAATAGCACTAGTAAGAAAAATTAAAAACGAACACTGGGAACGCTTCTCAAAAGAAATGGAACACGACTTTTACGCTATACAAAAGGTAATATGGCGTTTCATAAGAGGCCAAAGACCAGAGATGAAAGACTTAATCGAACCGAAACACATAGATAACGACACATGGATTGAATACCTAAAGAAGCTTTATAATGATGAACAGCAAATGATGTTAGAACCAGAAACACCAGAAATCATTACAAACGAGGAAGTCGAGATAACCGTACAAGAAGTAAAATAAACTTTAGAAAAACTGAAGAACATAAAAGCTGCAGGTAAAGATGGAATTCCAAATGAATTATTGAAATATGGTGGAGAAGCATTAACAGAACAGCTAACAGCACTAATTAACAAAATCATCAAACATAATAAAATACCTGAAGAGTGGAAGAAAAGCGAGCTTATCCTACTATACAAAAAAGGAGATAAAAAACAACCTGAAAACTACAGAGGTATCAACTTATTAAACACCACTTTGAAGCTTACAACCAAAATATTGCAAGGCCAAATAAATCAGAGAGT
The DNA here is from genome assembly GCA_918026665.1 of Diabrotica balteata. Classification (NCBI taxonomy): domain Eukaryota; kingdom Metazoa; phylum Arthropoda; class Insecta; order Coleoptera; family Chrysomelidae; genus Diabrotica; species Diabrotica balteata. The sequence continues at coordinate 135,227,087 of OU898280.1, forward strand.
TACCTTAGCGGATGAACAGCAGGGTTTTCGCACAGGAAGATCGTGCACAGATGCAGTATTCATCATAAAACAGATTACCGAGAAAGCACTAGAGTATAACAGACCAGCATTCATATGTCTAATAGACCTGAAGAAAGCGTTCGATAAAGTAAAGCTTAAAGCTGTAATTCACTTTCTTTACGATAGAGAAATTCCACTAGATGTTATGAAAACAATAGAGAACATATACCAGAACAACAATATGGAAGTCAGAATAGATGACCAGCTTACAGATCCAATAGATATGGGCAATGGAATAAGACAAGGAGACTCGCTTAGTCCAACGCTATTCAATCTAATCATGGATGAAATCATCAATACTATTAATAAAGGAAGAGGATACAAAATGGGGAACAAAGAAATCAGAATACTCTGCTATGCAGATGATGCGGCCCTAATTGCATCCAATGAAGACGATCTACAAAGACTAACCCATAGATTCAACACAAGGGCAAAGGACTTTAATATGGTGATCTCTACACAGAAAACTAAAACAATTGTAATCAGTAAAGAACCAATTAGATGTAAACTGGAAATCGACGGTATCAGCATTGAGCAAGTAATGAAGACAAATTACTTAGGAATTACACTGTCTAGCTACGGAGATGTGGAGAAGGAAGTGAAAAATCAAGTACAAAAGGCTAATAAAATAGCAGGTTGTCTTAATAACACGATATGGCGCAATCCCCACATTAATACCGACGTGAAATCAAGAATCTACAAAGCAACAATAAGACCAATAATGACATACACTTCAGAGACAAGACCGGATACCTCCAAAACTCAGCAACTACTAGAAACAGCGGAGATGCGTTTACTGAGGAGAATTACTGAGGAGAATGAGGAGTGAAGAGATCAGAAGAAAATGCAATATACCAGAAATAAATGAGTGGACACTGAACAGAAAAAAGGAATGGAACGAACACATAAACAGAATGGAAGAGACCCGATTAGTCAGAATAGCGAGGGACAAATCACCAAGAGGTAGGAAGTATCGGGCGACCACGCAAAAGATGGAGTGATAACCTCCAATAGAGGCATTAATCGACATTGAACAATCATTTTGCTTATAAAAAAGAAGAAGAAGAAGAAGAAAATATTTATGTGTATGTTTTAAAACGTGTTTGCCGGCGTTTTTAAAGAATTCCACAGAGAAATTATTAGAACGTGTGGCTTTATTTGTTATTTTTTAATTTAAATAAGGTTCTAAAGTTCAAGTCAGTCAATAAAGGGAAATATAAGAGATGGAAGGAGTAGAGGAAGAAGGAGAGTGTCATGGTTGAAAAATTTAAGGAACTGGTTTTGATACAGTTTAATAGAATTCTTTAGAGTAGCGGTAGATAGAGTAAAGCTAGTGATGATGATATTCAATCTACGATTGGGGAAAAGCACTTAAGAAGTTCTTTAAAATGATTACTTCATCTGTTTAATATCTACCCTTTGTGCTTATTATACAGCCATCCTTGTGTCTAAACTCTGGATTTGAACCCTTTTCTACAGTATTGGTTTCTAAGTATTGCCAGAATTTTTCTGGGTCTTTTCTATCGTGGTTGTTAAATATCTGGTTTGGGGTATTTTCGTATTGCTCTTTCTTCTTCCTTCTGAAAATTCTCTTATTTGCTTGCCTAAAATTTTTATACTCCCGTTTTTTCTGTTTAATCGCGTTCTATGGTGCTGAAGCCTCTTATATACTTCTTTTTTTTCTTATGATTTTTCATTTCTTCGAGAATGTTCATTTCTTCTAGCCTTGGCTAGATATTGAAACACCTTTAACCACTTAAAACATTGCTTCTTTGCATTTAGTACAATGTTCTTTTATGATTAGGTTTGCGTTGATTCTCAGTAGCTTTTTGATTAAAATTTGATCGTCTGTGAACAATAAAAATAAAAAAATAAAAACGTTTATTGCCTAATAAAATATCACATTTCAAACTTAAAAATTTTTGCCTTCTTTCTTTCTGATGTCCCGCTTTTGCACCATCTTCTTCTGGTTTGTCTCCCTCTCGGCATCCTGGACTTCTCTGGGTGGTTTTCTCGTCTTTTTCTGTAGGTTCTTTTTACGGCATCGTACCTACTTTCCTGCTTGGCTGTTTTCCGGCAACCATCCGGCTAGACCCTGATCAGGTGGTCGATCAGTCTATGGGTTTGTCTCTGTATCCTCTGGGTCCTGTTCTTCTCGAGGATATCCCTGGTCTTATGGAGTCTTCTTGTGGTGGAAGAAGTATCTAGTCCTGTTCTCAGCCACCTCCCTCAGTGGAGCCTTTCTTTGATGGTTGCATTCGTTATTCTCTCTTCCCATGGTGTTCTTTCGATGATCCGGTAACACGATGTCTCTGTAGTTTGAAGTTTCTTCCAGTGGGTCTCCGCTATTGAACTCCATACTGGGACTGCATACAACATCACCGACCTAACGTAGGCCTGGTATAGCTGAATCTTCTTGGCCTTCGATAGGGGGCTGGACCTGTGAATAAAAGGAAGAATTAGTTTTTTAGCAATATTACCTTTTACCTTAGTTTTTTCTGTATGCATCCGGAAGTTAAGTCTTCTGTCGAGGTGGACTCCTAGGTATTTGACTGATTCTCCTGCCTGGATCCTGTTTCCTCCTACTGTAATCTCTTTCGGTGGTGGTCTCGTCTCCTGGGTGAACATGATGAATTGTGTATTCTCCGCGTTGATCTTGATTTTCCATTTTTCGGTGAACTCCGTGATTTTTTCTAAGTGGTTTTCCATATTTCGGATGACTCTTCTGTCGTCTTTTCCGGATGCATACACTGCTGTATCATCTGCATATAGGGCTGGTGAAGTTCTGTGATCTGTAGGGAGATCTGAAACAAAATTATTGTAAAGTAACGGAGATAAAATGCTTCCCTGAGGCATTCCTTCCTGTATTTCTTGTGTTGACATCTTTTGGTCAGCTGAAACTTGAAAAGTCCTATTAGATAAATAAATATCACAAATGTTGATTAAGTAGTGCGGAAGTCTAGCTTTATTCATCTTGAAGATTAGTGCCTTTTTCCAAACCGTGTCATACGCTTTTTCTATGTCCAGTATGGCTAGTCCTGTTTTTTGTTTCCTGTTGAATTTTATCTTCGTATCGCTGATTATCCTTGCTAGTTGGAGTTCGCAATTTCTTCCTCTTCTAAATCCGAATTGGTCTTCTTGAATAATTCTTCTTCTTTCTGTATGTTTCATCAGTCTCTTGAAGATGATTTTTTCCAGTATTTTTCGCATTCTTTCAAGGAGAGAAATAGGCCTGTAATTTTCCGGTCTTCCTCCATCTTTCCTGGGTTTTAGAAGGGGTATTATCTTCGCGTGTTTCCAGTTACTTGGAAAGTGTCCTTTTCCCAAGCAAAATTTGTAGATGTAGTATAGTTGTACTATAATCTTTTTTGGGAGTTCCTTGAGGGTGATGTTGTGGATTCGTTCTTGTCCTGGTGCTCTGCTTCCTTTGAGTCTCCTGATGATTTTTCTTACTTCGTATGGGCTGGTGTAGTCTTCTTCTTCTACTAGGAATTCGTTTCTTCTTTTAATTCTGTTGTATTCGTCGTCCACTTCTTGTCTTGTTCATGCATCCGACATGTCCTGGTTTTGTCTATGTGTAGCTGCTAATCTTCTTGCTATTGCATCCACTTCTCTTTGAGTTTCAAAGTGTGTTCCCTCGTTGTCGATGATTTGTGGCATCTTTTGTTTCCCTCTTCTTTTGGCTTTCAGCATTTTCCATACGTTTCCATGTTGTTCTTCAGCTTTCCTAATGTTGTTATGCCACTGGTTTTCAGTAAGACTACTCAGTCTTACTCTTATTTCTTCGGATAGTGCATCTCCATAATCCTTGAATTCCTGTCTTCTTGTCCTTTGGAATGCTTTTCTGGCTTTATTTCTGTCCTTGATGATGTCCTGGAGTTCCGGAGGAATGATTAGTCCTTTGTTGTTCGTCATTGATTTTGGGATGTTGTCTTCCATGGCTTGTTGAATTTTTCTTGTTAATTCTTCGATTTTTTCTTCAACTTCTTCTATTGATTGAAGCTACTGGAAATTTTGTAAAAAACCTAAACATTGATTATCAAGATGTTCAAATAATATCAAGATTATACTCTAATCAAACGGCATGAATAAACTTCGAAGTGTCACTGTCAGAGGAAATAAGTATTCAGAAGGGTGTAGGATCTGGAATAGGGATGTATTCTCTCTCCGATGCTTTTTAATATATATATATATATATATATATATATATATATATATATTTATATATATATATATATATTTATATATATGTAAATACTTTTTTCTTTTTGGGTGTGGTAGTCAATAAAAAATAGAGCTTTGCTAAGGCGTACTATTTATTCTGAAATCCGAGCTTTCGGTGGTTATTTGCCACCTTTATCAAGGTCTACAATGAAAATTACTGTGTTATAACATTAGGCTGATGTAATATAAAAGTTATAAAACTTACCAGAAAGTAAGATTCATAGCATATAAAACACAACGTTAAATAACATAATGTGATCTGAATTATTGAAGGCATTAAAAATTTTAAAAACTTTAAAATACTTAAAAATTAAAGAACATGTTACAAAGTTTAAAAAGTAAAAAATAAGACGACATGTTTGACAAAAAACAGTCGTCTTCGCAGGTTTGAATTCAGTCACATCTCACGAACAGAAAGAGGTAGTAGGAGGAACTATTGTTGTTTAAATAGTTCGATGTAACTACAAAAAACAAACTTTCAAACTGATGTCTAACAAAATTCCGTTTGTGATTTTAAGTACTACCAACCATGTTACCAACTTAGAGTTGAGAGGGAAATTTAAAAAAAGGTTTTATTATGTCAAAAAATAAAAAGAAAATAGTATTTAGTAAGTAGGTTTAGAAAAAACAAACAACCAAAACAAAATGAACATCTGAATAATAACTGAAGTTAATCATGATAATTATAGCAATTAATAATGGAATTTACGAAACATGAAGCACTCTGAGATGCAGAAAACCTAGTCAAAAGTCAAAATAAAATTGTAAATTTTGCTAAGATTCTGATCTCAGATCTTTTATTCAGATTGTTGTTGTCACTCCTGCTGATATGTACCATTTCTAAGAATGTTCTCTTAAATTTATTTTTCTCTCTGGCTAATATTTTAACATTGTTGAAATCTATCTTATGGTCTAGATCGATAGTGTGTTCTGCCAAAGCACAAGTGGGTTTATTTAGTCTACAGTCACTCTTATGAGACATGATACGACTAGACAGATTTCTTCCAGTTTCACCAATGTACGTGGATGGACATTCAGTACATTGAATGCAATAAACAACATCTCTTGACTCTAAAGTAGTTAGGGGTTGTTTTATTTTGCTATATAGCTGACGTATGGTTTTGATGTTCTTGTTAGCTATTTTGATGTTCTTAAATTCTTTGAAAATTTTAGTAAGTTCTACGGTTAGTTTTGGAATATACGGAAGGGCATAAAAATACACACTTGTTTGAGATGAATTGTTTTGTGCTGAGGGCACTGATTGAGAATTAGTGAGAATGTTATTTCTGTTAACAAATGGAACATTAAAAATTAATTTATTAATCAGTCTTAGAGGATATGAATTTTCAACAAAAATATTCCGTAAGAGGTTAAGATCATGTTGGAGATGATCTGGATGTGATAACCTTTTGACACGTTCTTTCATTGCTAGGACTAGGTTGGTTTTCATTCTAGGAGGATGATGGGAATGGTAGATTATGAATCTATTGCTACATATAGGTTTTCTATACCATTGTGTTTTCACAGCATTATCCTCACATCTATGCAAAACGCATGTCAAGGAAGGGCAAAGATCCCTCCGCTCTTCCTCGCACGTGAATTGCAAGTGTGGGTTTTGTTGGTTGAAAACATTTAAAGTAAATTGTATAGAGTCTGCTGGTAGTTCCAAGATTAAGTCATCCACGTATCTTTTTATAAAAGGTATTTCAAAATTGATTTGTTGCAAACAATCTTTAATCAAATCGTCTAAGACATAATTACAAAGAATTGGTGAAATGGTGGACCCCATTGGAGTACCAAAGACTTGTTTGTAGTAACAGTCATTAAAAATAAAAACATTAGAGTCAAAAACAAAAGAAATGAGTTTTTTGATATTAGATAAGTTAAGAGTTGTGTGCATTGATATGTCATCCAGTGTTTCTCAACACTAACCAAAATTGTTTGTAAAGGTAAATTAGTAAACAAAGACACTACATCAAAACTAACGAGCTTATAATTGATAGGTAATTTTAAGTTATTAATAAAATTATTCAATTGCTCCTAGATTTTATGCACTTCCAAAAATTCATAAACCTACTTTGTCTATGAGACCAATAGTTTCTCAATAGGTACACCTAATGGCCCCATAGCAAGTTTTTTAACCAATGTTCTCACAGAAACCTACAGTAACAATGATTTCTGCATTCAGGACTCTTTCAGTTTCAGTTCTTTTATTAATAACTTAAAATTACCTATCAATTATAAGCTCGTTAGTTTTGATGTAGTGTCTTTGTTTACTAATTTACCTTTACAAACAATTTTGGTTAGTGTTGAGAAACACTGGGATGACATATCAATGCACACACAACTCTTAACTTATCTAATATCAAAAAACTCATTTCTTTTGTTTTTGACTCTAATGTTTTTTATTTTAATGACTGTTACTACAAACAAGTCTTTGGTACTCCAATGGGGTCCACCTAGAACTTACTAAAATTTTCAAAGAATTTAAGAACATCAAAATTAGCTAACAAGAACATCAAAACCATACGTCAGCTATATAGCAAAATTAAAACAACCCCTAAACTACTTTAGAGTCAAGAGATGTTGTTTATTGCATTCAATGTACTGAATGTCCATCACGTACATTGGTGAAACTGGAAGAAATCTGTCTAGTCGTATCATTTCTCATAAGAGTGACTGTAGACTAAATAAACCCACTTGTGCTTTGGCAGAACACACTATCGATCTAGACCATAAGATAGATTTCAACAATGTTAAAAATTAGCCAGAGAGAAAAATAAATTTAAGAGAACATTCTTAGAAATGGTACATATCAGCAGGAGTGATAACAACAATCTGAATAAAAGAGTGCTTCATGTTTCGTAAATTCCATTATTAATTGCTATAATTATCATGATTTACTTCAGTTATTATTCAGATGTTCATTTGTTTTGGTTGTTTGTTTTTTCTAAACCTACTTACTAAATACTATTTTCTTTTTATTTTTTGACATAATAAACCTTTTTTTAAATTTCCCTCTCAACTCTAAGTTGGTAACATGGTTGGTAGTACTTAAAATCACAAACGGAATTTTGTTAGACATCAGTTTGAAAGTTTGTTTTTTGTAGTTACATCGAACTATTTAAACAACAATAGTTCCTCCTACTACCTCTTTCTTGTTCGTGAGATGTGACTGAATTCAAACCTGCGAAGACGATTGTTTTTTGTCAAACATGTCGTCTTATTTTTTACTTTTTAAACTTTGTAACATGTTCTTTAATTTTTAAGTATTTTAAAGTTTTTAAAATTTTTAATGCCTTCAATAATTCAGATCACATTATGTTATTTAACGTTGTGTTTTATATGCTATGAATCTTACTTTCTGGTAAGTTTTTATAACTTTTATATTACATCAGCCTAATGTTATAACACAGTAATTTTCATTGTAGACCTTGATAAAGGTGGCAAATAACCACCGAAAGCTCGGATTTCAGAATAAATAGTACGCCTTAGCAAAGCTCTATTTTTTTATTGACTACCACACCCAAAAAGAAAAAAGTATTTACATATTTTTCCAAACTAGTCAAAAAATTTTGGTACTACCTTATTATATATATATATATATATATATATATATATATATATATATATATACTCTGAACATATTTTCCATGAAGAATTGGAAGACGAGTCCGCTGGAATAGCGACAAATGGAATTCTTGTCAACGACCTTAGAATGCTGACGATACAGCTATACTAGCCAAAATCTAGGAGACCTCCAGAGAGTCTTTACTAAAGTATCTATGGTTAATATAATACAGTGTTTACTCCGAAAAACTAAAATTATGTACAACATACATGTAACTAGGGGAAGCAGCTGTTACTGTCTCTGCTGGGTGTAATGTATCGCTATCAAAATGCTCATTGAATAGGTTGTTAAAGTATTTCTTCTTATGGATTTTTATTATTTTTTCCTGGAACAGTGTTTTATTGTTTTTTTTTTCTTCTTAAATATGACTAATCCGATTATTTTTTTTGCTTTCTTCGCTCTATGTTTCCTATTTTATATATCTTACTTCGTTAAGATCGTTAACAAACCAATTATTATCTTTTTGATTGACATTGTTTTCTTGGTCTATTCACCAGGTTCCTTTCTTTATTCTTAAATTTCTATCCAGAAGTTTTTCCAATTTAATCATAAACAGTATATCTAATAATAATAACTATCTTTCTCCTAATTATCTCTTTCTTATATAATACAGCGTTCTTCCTCATTAATATGGAAAATTTAATATTATTTCCCTTCTTTCAACATCCACCCTTTGATCTTTTGTGGTTATCTTCGGTATTTTAATTTCGTTTCGCATCTTTAATAATAATAATCTTTATTAATTTAATATTTAATAAGTTTAATAATAAATCAGTGACTTCCTTGAGCTTGTTTTGTAGAGCAAAGTTGATCGAAACGGGATGTAATATTAGAAATAGACGTTCTCAGTTCTTTTTGTATATTTAGCTGCGATCTATATTTGGTCTTTAAAGCAGCCACCGCAGAAAATCCTGTTTCGCAAAGGTAGGATGTTGAAAACGGCAATAGTATACCGAGCACTCTGGTTTTCAGTGCACAAGCCTCATCATTTACTCCTGCCCAAAATTCAAAGAGGATTAAACTGTTTCTTGATTTCATCATTTGCCGTGAAGTCAATGAGGTTTCTTCTTCGGCAGTAGAGAGATCTTCCGGTGAAATTTGGAACGGATTCCTAACCCACTCGTAACTATGTATTAATTTGTCGTGGGCAAAAAAATATCTTTTAAAAGTTTTAGTCAGCATCGCTAAATTATTTTCAATTATTACAAAAACAACTTTCACTTGTTGTTCTTCAACCTTGTAAGTTTTAATACATTCATCCACATTTCCAAACATTTCTAGGTTTTTTTGCTTTAAATTTCTGCTCCACAATTCCAATTTTTTACAAAAACCATTAACTTTATCACTCGTATCCAATATATGTGTATTGGCTGCTTGAAGCTGAATGTTCAAAATATTTAGTTTCTCGAATATGTCAACCAAGTAGCTTAATTTCATCAAAAATAATCTCGAAACATCTCCGCTTCCGGTCTATTTTCTTCTAGAAAAATAGCGATTTCATGTCTTAATACAAAAAAACGTAAAAATTTTCCACGTGATATCCATCTTGCCTCACAATAAAATAATAATGCTGAATGTAATGCACCCATGTCTTAACAAAGTGCAGAAAATATTCTGGTTTTCAAAGGGCTCATTTTTATGTAATTAACTACTGTTACAACCATTGTTAGCACAATATTCAGGCCAGGAGACATTTCTTTACACAATTCTTCCACTCTATTTTTGCTTCATTTATATAATCATTTAAGATGGCAAATAATGCTAGCAACGTTGCTTTCAGTTCTATTGGTTTGTTAAAAAGCAGTTCTTCTACTAATGATATGCCATCACAAAATCGAACGTAGGCAATAAAATAAGCATCTTTATTGCTATCTGTTGCCTCATCAAGCTGAATCGAAAACAGCTTGTCGCGCAACTCCCGAGTAGCTGATCCTGTACATCTACAGCTATGTCACAAATTCGACGGGCAACAGTATCATTTGATATAGGTATAGACTAAAATTTTTGGCAAAATTATCTCCAAACATAGTTTCTAGAATTTGAAATGCAGCTGGCGAAATAAGCTCTTCACCAATACTGTGAGGCTCTTTACATCTAGCTATTTGATGGGGGGTTTTATAAGAGGCAAGTGAAGCTTTTTCATTCACAGTCAAAGTTTTTTTTTAAAATGATTTTTGTTTTTCATGTTATTTTAATTTTAACTCGAAGAATTCTCGGGGTTGATTAATGCACTCACTATGAAGCGTTTCCAAATGTCTTTTAAGTTTATTTGGTTTCATGCTGTCGGCTGTTAAAATTTTTTAGCAAATGATACATAGAGGCCGTTCTAATCTTGAGAATATTTTCTTGATTTTATTTTTGGAACCACTCTCGCCTGTACACTTTTTGATGCTTCACTAGTATCGAATGCTCGCTTACTCCCATTTAAAAATTTATCCATGATTTTGTATAAATTTAAGTAAATTTACCTACTGTTTGGAATATTTTAATACCGTGAACTGCAATTAATACACGCAAACTGCAACATAAACATTCACAATAAATTTAACAGGTGCAGAAGGACTGACTGGACTGACTAAACTGACTCGACTGGACTAAGGTCTGGGTCTGAGGAGGAGAGAGGAGAACTCGGAACTTCTCGCGAAGAGAGATGATCGGTTCTGGATTGGTGTTGCCACGTATCAATAAATTTACTTATTCTCGGTAATTTGGTAATTAAGGTTTTACTGTAAGTTTAGTGCAAGGGCGGATCCAGAGAGATTGGCTAAAAAATTTGACAAATAAATATACTTTCATAACAATAAGGTTTGATTGTCTTTATGGCACTTAAGTGTGTGAAAAGTGCCTTAAAAAAACTCCACCCCCCCTAAAAATCGGTCCTGGATCATATATTTTTATTATATGAGGGGGGGGGGCGCGGTGAAAATAAATATATAAAATTAGGTCGTAACTGGTAAAAGGTTGAGAAATGCTGCGCTAAGGAATTCAACATTAATTTTTAATTAACCATATACATTTTATTGTTAAAATATTACCAATGGTGATTGCAAATATTGAAGACTATGTTTTTTTACAGATTGAATATGGATCCAGGTATAATATGTTTTCAGCACTGTGGTCCAAAAATTTTTTGTTTTACCCTGCCAGAAGCTTGCCCAGCGTGCCAAGAAGATTTAGAAACTGCGAATTTTTCACTCTTGCCATTCAGGTAATAATATATTATTAATCATAATTTTATGCTAATACTATGTTCAAGTGAGGCTTCATGCACTGATGACTATTTCAGGGTTAACAGCATTATAGGTTAGAATAAACAAGCTACTAGTATTGCAAGCTTGGAAAAGTCTTACAGGTATGAGTATGGAGTTAACAGATGCACTTGAGTATAAATTGCTTGCTTTCAAGAGACAAAGTGGAAGGGATAAACTAGATAAAGGATATAAATTCTAGTATGTAGGGAAAAATATCACAAAGAATGGAGTTCGAATAATTGCCTGATGGAGAAATGAAAGAAGTAGAAGATTATTTTATATATGTATTGGCTTTGGCATAGCCAATTAGCCACAAAGTAGATGTTAAGTAGAAATTTGCCAAATCTCATCGATTCAAATAATTTTTAAAAATTCCAGTAAAATTTTTTGAAATATTTTTAATTTGCAGGTATGAATTGTAATTTCATTTACTTTTTTTTGATTGTAGGGTTCCTTATCCTTTTATAAAAGCATCTCAATACCCTTGCTCAGTAGTTATTAAACCAACGACAGGAGATTTTCTAAAGTAAGTATATACATTATAACGTTGTATCAGTATTACTTATATCAAAGCAAATGTGTTTAACTTTAAAAATTGATAGATGCAGAATATTTACTACAATATCGGATTATGACTTGAAGAAAATCACAAAACCTGATGTTTGAATTCTATTTGCGATCTAATCTTACCAATTAACACTGGAGTTTGTAAATGACGGAGGTTTAAATTTCATATCAATTTTAACTGTTCAACATGGTTTAAAATATGAACTAAATATATTGAAGATATTTTCATGGACACAAGAACGAAACCACACAAATTGATAGCGGGAAAGCTCCAAAAATATTAAAATCTGAAGTTCAACATGCTATAAACAACTCAAAATCTGGCAGAGCTTCCGTTCCAGATAAAATTCACATCGAGCTGATTAAACTTATAGATGAAGAGAATTCTAGAGTAATAACTATCCTCTTGAACAATATATACAACTTTGTTCCGCTACAAATTGATCAACTTAATGTCACAATTGTTGAAAATATTTTTAAACGTTATACATGCAAGAATATTCAGAAAGTGTGAACCAGATATGAGTAATAGACAGTTGAGGATTTCGTAACGGCTTCGAAACAGTAGAAGCTCTGTATACTTTCACAATTCTTGCTCAAAAATGTTGAGACCAACAAAAAGATCTTTTAGACTATGAAAATACTTTCGACAAAGTTTAACATAACATTCTCATGAAAAGTTTAAAGCGAAAAGGACTCGACAAAAATGATATGAACATAGTGAGAAATCTCTATTGGAACCAACAGGCTGTGATAACATTAAATGGAAATAGCACGGATCCGCAACGGAAGTGGAAGTGTGAGACAAGGTGTACTTTCACCATTACTATTAAATATATACTCCGAAGAGTTATTTACACAAGCACTTAAAAACTGTACAGAAGAGGTCAAGACGAATGGTGAAAATATAAATAACTTTCGTTATGCCGACTATACAGTCATTATCGCTGAAAGTGAGAAAGACCTGCAGACGCTACTAAACATAATTTGTAATATTGGGGTACAGTTTGGTTTAACAATAAACATAAAGAAAACAAAAACCATGGTTATCAGTAAAATGGGTAAAGTTATAACAAGGATCCAGATGAAAAATGAAAATATTGAACAAGTGGACAAAATGAAGTACTTACTTACAGGAGTCTGGATTACTCAAGATTTAAATCAAAATTCAGAAATTTGATCAAAAATCAGTGAATATGCATGGAATATGCTTTCCAGAGCTGTTTAGTCCTGAAGGAATCCTCCTAGGACCCACCATGAACTTACAATTGCCTGTAGAGAAGAATGGGAGAATCTGCCACAGGAAATTATTGATCGGCTTGTTAGTAGTATTAGAGCTCGAATCCAGGCTTGCATCGATGTCTGTGGTTGAAATTAATGATATTAAAATTGTTAAATACATACATTTTAATTAGAAATAATTTTTTTAATTTTTAATTTTTTATGTATTAAAAAGCAGTATCTCTTTTAAAACAAAAAAGATCTATCAACGTTATATTTTTTTATAAATGATCTAATAACAGTTATTACTGAAAATAGTTAATGATAACAAAAGTTTAGGGTGATGTATATGTAACTCAAAATTTATCTTCGCTGAATATAGAAAAAGAACTAGGTGGAATAATGAGGATAAGGTAGAGGAACACAATGAAAATTTTATAAGTAAACAGTTATTTAGGTTTCTTGAGGCTGTTATTATTATTTAATTAAAAGAAGTGATAGTAGAACTTATAAGCAAAATTAAATCAATCCCAAAATTAGAAAATAAAATCATTATCACTTAAGAATAATGAAGAAATTGAAGATGCTATTAACTTGATTACATATCAATTGAATGAAAAGCCAACAGAACACTATGAAGGAAAAAAAAAAAACTTATTTTGAAAAACATTTTCGTCTATTCGAGTGTTAAAATCCTCCAGCATTATTATCTATCCTCCGACTTGATCTACTACTAGTAATTCGTCGTAAAATGTTTCCCTTGTTGTTGGAGAGTTGTTATTTTCTGGACCGTATCCCCGATGATGTTCAGGTATTCCTTCTCGATCCTTATTTTTGCTGTTAAAATCCTTTCTTATACGTATTGACACTCTGATATGATTTTGGTATCTTTGGTGTATTAGTAAGGGTACATCTTCTTTGATATAAACGTCTAGACAAAAAATTAATAGAATTCAGATACAGAACATCGAAGAAATATACGAGCATATTATAAAGACAAGTATAAAACAAGCAGCCTTCGAAGGAGATGGAGAGAATGAACATATAATAAATAAACAGCACTATTATAAAATAAATGAACCAACAAAAAGAATAATTGGGGAAATAAGCAACTATACAGAAAATGGCTGACTACAATGATGAAGTTTGTAAAAAATACAAAAAAAGAGATAGATAAGTGAAAAAACAAATAACACAACAAAATAATGATGAATGGGAAAGAACCTGCTTACATATTGAAACATACATAGGAGGTACAAGAACTTCGGAGTCATGGAAAGTACTGAGAGGATTGAAACAAAAGTCAAAAGAAAAAATTAAATTGGGAAATATACAGGACAAAGAATGGAAGGACTATTACAAGGAACTGTTAACAAAGACCACGATTCATTGGAAAAGAAAACATGTAAAGACGAAGCAGATCCCCACAACAAGAGGTAGAAATAACAGATAGGAAAGTGAGCCATAAATAGGGCCATAAAAGCACCGAGACCAAGAGGCATCTCACTTGAGCTTATATAGTACGGCTCAAAAAAATTACCACGGATGATAAAGTGGATATTTCAGAAAGCCATAAATGAAAAACAGCTCCCAAAGGAATGGACGGAGGCATATATGACATCTATAGTTAAGAAAGGAGATATAAAACGATGCGAAAACTACAGAGAAATAAGCGTCATGTGATCAATAGGAAGATTATATGGGAAAATACTGCGAGAATACATACAGCAAGCGATAAAAGGTAAAATGGGGCAGGCTTTACCGCAGGAAGATCATGCATAGATCACATATACATACTGGAACAACTGTTGGAAACAAAGCAAAAAATAGAGACATACATTGGGCATTAGTGGACCTGAGAAAGGCGTATGACTCTGTACCAAGGTCAGAACTATGGGAGGCAATGTACAAAGTAGAAATACAGACGGAACTCATAGAAGCTACAAAAGCTCAGTATAATGAGAGTCTAGTATGTATTTACTTAATTTTGGTTGTCCTTTTCCTTTCTATTTGTATTTCCCGTAGAACGCATGTGTCTATTAATTTCTCTTTCAGCTCCTTTTCTTTCTTAATTGAGCAATCCGATATTATCTCCAGAAGTTAGTTTTGTCAAACATTAAAATATAACTTTATTTTTTTTAGCGATTACCACAATTCAAAAGATTTGCACATAGGAGTTACTACCTCAGATGGCAAAATTGTAGAATTCGACAGACACGGTCTTAGATGCCACAGAAGTAATCAATGGAGCCAATGTTTACTACTAGAACAAGTTCCTGGACCCTGGCGAGACCACTGGGACAACGTTCTAAAAAAAGTCTGCTCTCAAGGATTTTGGTCCTCGGAAATATACAAAGAAGATACTCATAACTGTTTTACGTTCGTCTTGACATTTTTAGTTAATTTAGGTTACTATTCTTTAAGTGCTGCTGCAAAAAGTAAAACGGTTTTTTGTGAAAAATTTATTATTCCTAGAACCAGCTCCGCTGGAAAATATATATCGGTGTATAGGAGGTTAAAATCCGGCATTTATATTCATAGGATCCAAAAATATTAACCATATAAGGTAACGATTCTTCAAAATAATTCAATATCTCCAATATTAGAACTGGTATAATGATTAAGACTTTTAATTCTAAAATTTAATATGGCGCATAAAGAAAATGGGTATTGGCAATATGTTGGAACCAACTTAAATATATATTACATACATATATTTTTAGATTACCAACAGTAATCATATATCATTTTGAAACTCAATGATGAGTGGTCACGTTCCCCCGTCACCTTTATCACGTATTGTAACCTTTTACGTAATTTAATTTGATTGAGATTAGTTATGTCACTTGTAGATCTACTAAATTTAGCCCCATAGGCAAAGTAATGAAGCAGTAAAAAGCCCAAAACCTACCAAATGTTTGCAGTAGGACGAATCTCATCAAAACTTTTTGAATTCAATTCGTATGGGTGTCTGGAAATTGTGTGAACAAAAATGATGATGTGGAAATGAAAATTGGATTATTGAACACAAAAAATGTATTTTCTAAAGATGATTTCGAAGTGATGAAAAATGAAAAATTTGTAATTCGAACATAATTGACGGAAACTAGTTTAATATTACTACTCGGGGGATTTTGGTATTACTGAACACGAATATCATGACCGGCTTCCGAGATACCTGGTGCTCGTGGGACCCATCTAGGAGAGGTTTGTGGAAATTCGTCAGTCGGGAGTTTTTGGGATCGCTAATCACGAAAATGATAACGGTGATGGTCTCCGATGCCTCTGGTACCAGGCCGAGGCTAATGACCCGGAGTTTTGTGGAAATTCGATACAAGATTAGTTTTTGGTGTCGCGGAACACTAATATTATGTTGGCGATGGTCTTTGAGTGACCTGTGCCCAAGACGGAAGTGTTATGGAATTTTTATATGTTAATGTTATGGAAATTCGATACAAAATCAGGACACACTCGTTAATAGGGGCTTTTTGGGAATATGATAACGATGATGGTCTCTCGATGTTTTTGGTGCCCAGGACGGGCCTCTTCTCCAGGAGTTTTGTGGAAGTTTGATATAAAATCAGCGCAAACTCGTTACTTGGGGAATTTTGAGGGCGCTGAACAATAATATGCCAACAATGATGTGCGACCACCTGGTGCTAGCATTGGCTTCGCCTCCTGAAGTTTTGTGAAATTCAATAAAGAATCAGTGCGTACTCGTTACTTGGGGGATTTTGGGGTCGCTGATCATGAATATCATGACGGTTATGGTGAAACCCAAATGTCGATGGATATGTCAGAGTGTGAAAACCAACAAAAACTTTTGTTAAACAGAATCTGTATTACAAGGATCTGGAAAAAAGAAGAAAAGAAAAATCAAACACCATAAAAACGAAAATAGACAATAAAACAACATAACATGAAACGGACCAAAAAGGGTACCAAGAAAAAAAATTGATGGAAAAAGCGGTAAACTAGATCGTACGGCACTCAACAGATGATGCGTGCAATATATAGTGTTTTCTTTAATAACTTTTAAAACACTGTAATTTACCCTTTGCTTCAATGATAGAGCTCTGTATCGTTATACTGAAAATAATGATCCATCTTAACCTATGTTCATCATACTATCAATTGGTGTCACATCCACACTTCCCCAAATATATTCTTTTTTTAATTTGATTTCCTGTTCCATATGTCCACCAAATATAAATTTTTACGTACTTAAATTAAAATCGGTAAACTAATTTTCAAAACCAAATTCAGATTTTTGTTTTAATATGTGCCTTCTAAGAATTGCAAGGCAAAACAGACGTTGATAACTCTGTTGATAATCCAAATTGGGTTTCGAAAATTAGTTTACGGATTTTAATATCAGATGTCGCTATTTGCGTCCATTCGAAGCCATGTTGAGTTGCTTTCTAGAAGCCATTGCCGTTCTGACGAGGCCTATTAGACTATACGTGAAATTGAATCTTACTTAAATTAAACTTTATTGTTAATAAACATTTACATTTATACTATGACAAAATTTGTTTCATATTTGTTGTTTAAACAAGTTTAGTTTATTTATTAAATTATAGTAAATCATGGACGTGTAAACATAGATGGATACAGCAATAAGATACCTTTAACACACAATATTTTGAAGCTTCGATAGAATGTGATGCTTCCGCAATAAGCATAAGCGTGCTTGAATTTTTACTCGCAGGTAATTATTCAGATTTTAAAAATTGGAAATAGTAATAATGTATAAAAACACGTTCAAAGGATTAAAAAAAACGAGAAACTATTAACAAATCACGTCTTTATAGAAAAATTAAAATACAATTTTATTTGCTTTTAAGTTAATTTTTTAATAGGTATCAAAATAATGCTACAATAAAAATCTTTATGTTTTCTCCTAAATTTGCTACCCAAATAGTTCGATCGTCAATATTATTTGGAAACCTACATAGAAAAATAAATGAGTTTTATTCATTTCACTAATTTATTTGTATCCATGAGAAATATTAAATTAAAAAGGCACTAAACAGATCTTTTTTAATCAGATGATATCTGCTTACAATTTAAAAATGTCTACTAATTTCATGAACTCATATCTTATTTAATACATTAATGAACATGAATAAACCCAAGGGTACGCCTATTAAAATGTAAGCAAACACGCTTCCTCATTTCCTCATCTTAAATAATGTAAATTGTATGTACTTACAAATGAAATGAGAGATCGGGATGTAAATATTTCGTTTATTTTATTTCACTTTTCACAAATATCACTCAAAATGCAGCCAAAATATCGAAAAACAACTTTTCCTTATCTACTGTAAAAAGTAAACAAACATGGAACAGCATTTGAAGTTTGATGTAGATCCATAAGACAGAGAAATGTAAACAACCGTTGCCATTTATGAATAGTTTTCAGTACTTCTGCATATAAAATAATTGATTGGTATCTATTATACGCTATTATTAAATGATAATGCACACTATGTGCGCACTTGATATTTTGATTACAATTAAATATATTAATCTAACCAATAAATTATTATTTTGGTTTGATAGCACCTTTAGAGTATAAATTACGGAGTAATATTTTCAGCGACTCGCGAATAAGAAATTTTAAAACAAAACGTGACAACAGTTGAAGGTGCTGAGAATGTGACCTATTCAAATAATTTTGACTACACAATTTTATGTGAATAACTGAGTCCATCTGTGTTTATACGTCCATGTATAGTAAATATTGATATATTACGTACCTGTTGTAGCAATTTTGTAGCAGTGTCAATGACCAAAACAATAGAGACATATAGATTTAATTAAAAACATTATACGCTTCTGATAATGGAGAAATTGTTTACTTCTGTGTTATATAATGAAATATTTTATATATGTTCCTCCATTACCTTACGTTCTTGAAAAATCCTTGTGACTTGAAATGTAGCTAGAATACCAAAAGTATATTGTAGTAAAGTAATATTATACTAACATGTTTTATAAAATATTTATGTCTCCCGAAATTGAATAAAAGTTAAATAAAGTAAAATATAAGGGACATGTGAAGTGATTTTTATTTGTCTTTTGTTACTATAACAATTGCTGTCTACATTTTTCTTCCTACACCAAGACCTGATGGTGTAAAAGTATTGGTGAGTAGCTTATTAAGAGGCTACATCAGCGCGTCATCAAGACGGAAAACGCGTTCTAAGATTGCAGCTTTAATTTTAAATATTTTGACGAGATATTTGACACACATATAAGTGATATAGTAAAGAATGGCGGTACGAAGCCCAATTTGAGAAATATGTTAGTAAGTGGAAATTACTCTATAACTAAATAAAATATTACAAAAACGAGTTTTTACCGCCATTAAGAAAAACAAAAAAATACACTTTCCTCAAATAAACTTTTTTATCCCAAGCCTAGATTTTGTGTCACATTAGAATTACTAAAATCAACCAAAATCAATTACCTATAACAAGAAATCGAACTGAACTGAGTGAGTTGGCAACATAGAGAAATAGTCACCGCTATCACATTTGCACTTCTACGTCTGTTTTCTGTGTAAGTGATAGCACGATTCTGCTCTGTTATCTATATCGATAGCTGTTCATGCAGTAGTGTATTATTTTCAAGATATTGAAATTCGAGTTTTGATTAATAGTGAAGTAGTGTTTGTTTAAAATTAATTTATTATATTTGGGTAATAGAACTGAGTTGTCGTACTATTTGAAAAAAAAAATAGATTATTATTAATTGTGGGTTGTTAAAGTCTATTTTACGTAAAAATATTTCAAATTCTAATGCGAGTATATAGTCTTAGGAGGATTTTTTATTCTAGAAGTATAAGTATTTTTGAAAATGGGAAAAATTTCACAAGCGAAAATTAAAAGTACAAATGCCAATTTTTTCAGGTAGATAGATATTCATTGGCGACAATATTTCCGAACTTCCGAATATTTTTTGTTTGCGATACGTCAGAATTGATGTTATGAATCAATCTGTAGTTCATCTCTTACGGCTAAACTGTTTGATATATACGTTAAAACTTATAAGTAGAACTCGGATCGAGCGAGCAATTTTCAGGGTAGTATTTCCTTTATAGATACTTCATTTGTTTAGATGTATACATTATTAATTTAGGTGATATATTGGGACTGCTTGTGCATTCACTAAGCAAAAACCAAACGAACCAAACTTCTCGACATTGAAGTGCAGCAGTTGAAGTGGCGGTATTGGGTCATTGACAAATGGATAATCGACAGTCTATCAGACAACTACCTCGTGCATCTGGTCTATGAGCATATAGTGTTTATCGAATTATAAAATACTATAAATTTTATCCTTATAAAATACGATTACTTCATCAATTAAACGAAGATGATCCTGATCATCGACGTCAAATTTGTGAAGAATTTAGTGAAATCATAAAAACAACCAACATCGATTGTACGTGTTTTTCCGACGAGTGTACTTTTATGTTAAATGGTGAAGACAATAGACATAATTGTCGTTATTTGAGTAACAGTAATCCTCATTTATTCATTGAGACACATACACAAACACCTCAGAAACTAAATGTATTGGTTGGAATTTTAGGGAATCACGTTATTGGACTATTAGTTTTTTAAGGTAATCTCAACGGAACAACTTATTTAAATTTGTTAGAAGACGTTATTGATCCGCTGTTCACTGACACATTGGAACCTGATGATAATCTTGTAAACGATAAAATGACTTCCTAACAGGACAAGGCATCCCCACATTATGATATACGCGCAATACAATTTTTAAATCAACAACGGTTTCCAGGGCTTTGGATTGGCAGAAGGGGTCCAATGGAGTAGTCGGCCAGATAACCGGATCTTTTGCCTTTCACCCAATATCAAAAATATATGCCACTCCGTCTGTAGATCTTACCGAGTTCCGACAAAGGATTGTGACAGAATGTCGATTATTCAGACCGGAGGTATTTGCAAATGTACGAAGGGGCTTTGAAAATATACTGTATTATTCTATGGAGGTCACAGGAGGTCATTTCGAACATAGTAGGTTAATTTGATGAAATTTTATGTTTTTTGTTATTACTTATGTTCAACCAATAAATTAGCAAACATTATCTTCAGTTATTTCGTAAATTATTTAATTTTGACAAACTCTTGGTTTCTGAGTTTCTGGGACGGCCAAATTTTCGTTGACATACACACTGTATATTATTATTAAATTTATGATAGGTACTTACTAATTCTTGAGCTACGATGTTTTATACTAATTTTCGTAAAAAAGGTTTGTTAAAATTTATATGCTTATGTTTATGATTTTTTATATAATAAATAAATAATAAAATATTTTCATAAAATGGTTAAGCTTTTTGTGCGTTTCTTTATGCTTTTAAATCCGATCCGAACTCTAATTTTATTATCCCAATATTGTGCCTTCGTCTTTCATAATGTCACGTACTGCCGACGCACTGTTGCCAGAGATTCGCAGAGCTTTTGAAAGACGGTGCGGCCACCATTTCTCGAATTAATATTGTTGACGCGCTGATGTAGCCTCTTAAGAAGTACTTATGGGAATCCATCTCCTCCCGTCAGTGGAGAAAAACCGAAGGCCTTTAACAACGTAAAACAGCGCTGCAGAGCTACAAGAAAATTTTTGGAAAATGGGCCCTTTGTTGACAAATTTCTAGATTCATCTTCTTCCTTCTTGTATGTAGGATTTAAAACCTGTTTCTTCCTCAATATGAGCCTTCTAAATTTAAATTGTCGCATTATCTTTTTCTTGGTCTGTTTCGTGAATCTATTTCGTGAATTATCTCCTGCTACTCGTACTATTCTATCCTCTGTCATTTTACTGATGTGTTCGTTCCACTCCTGTGTTCGTTTTGTCACCCATCCATTTATGTCTTTTATATTGCATGCTCTTGTGTTTTACCTTCTCTTTCTATCCAACAGACATTTCCCTGATGTTGGTTGGAGTATTTTCATCTGTTGTTTCTAGTAGTTGACTCGTTTTAGATGTGTCAGGTCTTGTCTCCGTTGTGTATGTTAATATAGATCTAATTTCTTCTTTATAGATTCTAGTTTTTGTGTCTTGTCTTAGGTGTTTGTTCTTCCAAATTGTGTTATTAAGAGATCCCGCCACTTTACTTGTTTTTAAGCTTTTTTGTCGTACTTCTTTAACATCTCCGTAAATAGTTATATCTATTCCCAGATATCTAAACTTTGCTTCCTGCTTTATTATTTTCCCATCAATTTCGATTTTACACGTTAGCCCCAAGAGTTGTCATACATTTGGTTTTTTCTGCTGATGTTATCATATTGTATTTCTTGGCTGTTGTATTGAAGAAATGTGTTAATCTTTGGAGCTCGTCTTCTATCTCGGCGATTAAAGCGCGCCGTCTGCATAACATAATATTTGGATTTCTTTGTTCCCCATTCGGTAGCCATGAACTTTACGTACTGCTTGTATTATTTCGTCCATTATTATATTAAAGAGAAGTGGGCTTAACGAGTTACCCAGTCAAACTCTGCTTTGTACTGGTATACACTGTGTTAGTTTTCCATTGATCTTTGCCTGTATTCGATTACGGAAGTAGATGTTTTCGATGGTTTATATAATATTGATTGATATGTTTCTTTTATATAGTAGGTGTAAGACGTCTTCGACTTAGATGCGATCAAACTCCTGTGTCAGGTCTATAAAACATAGATATGCTGGTTTATTGTACTCGATGGCCTTTTCTGTGATTTGTCTTAGTACAAATATGGCGTCTACGCAATATCTTCTGCATCTTAATCCTTGTTGTTCATCTTATAAAGTTGTTAGTTTATTGCTTTTGTTGGTTAGGACTTTAGTGGTAAGCTTGAGTGCGGTGTTCAGTAGATTTATATCCCTATAATGGTTGGGGTCTTCTTTATCTCCTTTCTTGAACATTAATATCATTATGCTGTTTCTCCATGCTTCTGGTATCTTGCAGTGCAATATTGGTTTTTGTATAAATTTTGTCATCTCTAGGGTTATATTTTCTACTCCGTGGTTTAGAAGCTCTTTGGTTATTCCGTCTGGTCCTGGTGACTTTCTATTTTTGAGTGAAATTATGGCTATTTATACTTCCTGAAATCTGATTTCTATTTCGTGTCTTAATTCAGGTACGTTACTGTGTTGATTATTATTTTCTTTTGCTTTAAACAGTTCCGTCAGGTATCTTTTCCATTCGTTTGCTGATATGTTATTGTATTCCTTCAATTCTGTAATTTTTTTCCGTTGGTTTATTATGAATCTCCATATTTGTCTTTGTGTACCGTAGAAGTCGCTTTCCATCCTTTTTGTAAACTGTTTCCAGTTTGTTCTTCTTACCAACTGCTTTGTTTCATTTCTTATTCTTCTATAGTTGTCTTGGGATTCTGGGGTATTTGATTTGTTGTACTTCGTGTAGTCGTTCCACAGAGATTCTACATTGAATTTTTTCTCGGTGATTGCCTGTAGAATTTTTTTTGTGTTATTTTCATTCTTATCATTGCTAGTACTAGTTTGTGGTCACTCTCTGCGTCTGCTGAGTTTAAAGTTCGGATATCTAGAATTTGCTTTGGGTAGATTTTTCTATTAGTGACTATAAAATCAATCATCGATTTGTGCCCTCTGGAGTTTTTAAATGTATATTTATACTGGAGCTTTTGGTCGAAAAATGTGTTATTGATTCTCAGTTCGTTAAAAGCACAGAAATTAGTCATGAGTTCTCCATTTGCTTTGACATGGTTTTCATTAAACTGGTGGTAAATATTACATGATGACTTTCGGTTGCACAGATAAGTGCATTAATTTCAATTATTATGGAGGACAGGAACTCTATTTTATTGATAACAATGAAGATTACTCTCTCTAAAATGAACTTCTAATCTTAGAGTTTAGTATTAATGATATTCCTATGTTTTAACTGCCTGCTGTCTTTGTGCCTTTTTGAATAGAGGGTGGTTAAATGGATATGCGAGTTGTATATGCAGGAGCAATGTAAAGCCAGCTTCAAAACAGGTTAAAGACGCAAGTGGTGTGACTGAACATGAATGATGTGTATGTGGACATAATGCCAAGGAAAATCTTAAAATTAGAAATAATACAAAAAAATTATTCTTTAAAATTAATCAAACCTTTATTTATTTAAATTAAAAACGCGATTATTTAGACATTAACGTTATCAATCCATGGATAAACGTCTGGACAAGGAACACAAGAGTCCATGTTTCTGTCTTCATTTCCTTTTTTAAGTCTGCAGGGGTGAGGGTCGCAATTGGCTGGATCAGGTACGGCATCAGTTTTAAAATCGGCAAGCTTAACGGGATTTTTGGTAAAAGCAAGGACCTAAAAATATTATACATATAAGTTAAAAATATTCCTTTCTTTACTTTGAGTTTATCAAATCGTGATAGGCTGAAGGTAATTTGAAAGATATAAGGCACATCGTATATACATGTGCATGTGCAACGAGTAGGAGCGAAATGGATCATATTGCTCTATTCTAATTTATTACCTTATTTCATTAATGACTACTCGTCAGTGAATAAATAAAGTGAATCAAAAAGAGTTTTTAATATTTCACCATGCAAAAAAGCCGGTGCTTACACCGACCATTACGAAAAAAGGCTTCAATGGGTTAAAGATAACAAATATTGAACCACTATGACTAAAAGCAGGTAAATATCATTACTTAGCGTTGTTTTTTTTTTCTACGTAATTTTTAATTGATTAAGTAGTCAAAGATTCTAAAATAATAATATTCCAGGTTTTTTTCGCACGAATCTATCGCGCAGATCCTCAAGCACAGACCTGAATTTGTAAGAAAAATACCTAGGGGAAAATATAAAGAGGATTTATTGTAAGATCGATATTCCAACCCTTGAGTATTTTCGTGTGACTCATCATAAGTAGCCAAGAAACTGATAGAGACTACTGTTTAATAGAACGTGAAAACACTTGTTGGTCTTCACTTTTGCGCTGGTTCACTGGTAAATAGATTTGAATTGAAACGCTGTGGACTGTAATTTTGTTTAATATTAATAGAATAGAGATGTTGCAAATCTAGATATCTGCACACTCTTACTTCATACTTCTAACTAAAAATGAAATGCGCATAACCAAGCGCGGTGTTGGCATGGTAGTAATTCTCGAATACGAGCTTCACGTTTATGTAAGACTTGGCGCCTTGTCAACATTGTTAGCTAATTAATAACCAACACAACTTCATTTCAAGATAAGTTGACGTCATATGAAATGTAATTTTTAGATTCCTCATGTCAGTTCATTTATTGTCATGTAAATTATAGAATGTAGAAAGCACAGATTTGGCATGTTCCTGAATTGATTTCGAACAAATTATTTTTAAAATAATTGCTAATATGACAGAAAGATTTTGTTTCACTGACAGCTCACCACAAGTTCGCTAAAAAGGATAAAATACGTATAATAGAATGGTGATGTTCTGTATTGAAATTAAATCTTAACTGTCTTTCGTTTTCACGTTACCAAATTCTTCGCTGCTAGAGATACAGGTGTTTGACTGGCTAGGCAATTCGCCAGATTTGAATCCAATAGGAAATCTTTGGAAGCTAATGAAAACAGAAATATCTAAGGAAATTATAACCACAAAGTGTCGGCTGATCGATCGTTTTATAGAAATATGGCACAAGATTAAAACAATTCAACAAAACTGCTAGACAAGCATAGAAAGTGTGCCAAGAAGGTTACAGGCAATCATTCTTGCAACAGGTATCACTACCAAGTGAACTGCTAACTGCAAAAAGGGGACATCTGCATAAAAGTAAATTTTACAGGAGAAGGTAAAAACTAAATAATTATATATCCAAATCACTTAGAATCAGGAAACTTGGTATACATGTTCAATATAACTTTATATACAATGATGTAAATAAGTGGTAAATAATTTTAATTATATTGGTATAATATTCACATTTTAATGTTGTGTAGAAGTCCCCTTTTTGCAGTTAACTGTAATTCAAATAAAAATTATGAGGAATAATTTAATAATATAAACACTACTTGCCAGAAAACACCTTTATTTGCCATTATAATCAAGTAATATAAAGTACCAGTTCTATAAGTAAAAAACTAGGAGTAGAAAACAGTCGATAGTATTAATTGTCAACTTGGTGGACAGTGGGCCATTCTGTTATTTCCCTCCAAAATGGGATATTGTCGTCGTCGATGAATCTTAGCATTTTTCTAAT
The DNA here is from genome assembly GCA_918026665.1 of Diabrotica balteata. Lineage (NCBI taxonomy): Eukaryota > Metazoa > Arthropoda > Insecta > Coleoptera > Chrysomelidae > Diabrotica > Diabrotica balteata. The sequence continues at coordinate 135,253,285 of OU898280.1, forward strand.
GTCTTCAACCTTGGATGCCATTAATGGGCGTTTTTCAGAGTAAGCTCGCGTTGAAGGCAAAACTATCACTTCTTCGGTTATTTTTCGAAGGTTAAACTTCTCAGATATGGCACCATTAATGAACTCACTGCATGTGAGGATGCCAGGTTCCGCTCTATCGCATTTCATGTGATGGTAAGTTGAAATTTGAAATCTTATTTTTCTTTCCTTGGGAACTTTTATACCACAGGATGAGTTACTAAGACACGTTTTTTTATAATAACGTGGCCACCAATTACCGAAGTCGAGAAAAGCATCGTGTCTCAGCAGATGTACTCGAAATTTTGACGGGTTTTTAGAAGCACTCATTATCACATTAAGAATTTCTTCTATCAGATACAGCCTGTCAATTTTCTTTAGCTTCCTCTTGATCAAGGCAAAATCTCGATCACACGGCATGTATGAGTGACCCCTAATCGGATAGAGCAATTCAACGCTGTCAAATTTACCTAGTTCAACAAGTGTCATGATAAACCTTGCAATAGGATGGTTTTTATTTTGACCAGCGCAGTTATCAGCAAAAATTTTCAATTTTTTTACGTGAGGGTCACATAAAATGTATGTCTCAATATAATTACTCAACAGACTTAAAACCTCGTTTGGGCCTTTGCCACCCTCTCCTTCGTGGTAAACATAGCAGACCATCGTTCCATGTTTCAAATTATGAATTCCGAAAACACTAACTGTCAATTTTCTGTAATAGTAGAGATCTTGCACAGGTATAATAGGTAAAGATATATTGGCCATGAAATCTATTGCAATTGCGGCAGTTGTTTGGTCTTTATCCTCCCGTTCTGCTCTGAGGTAATTATAAAATTTTTTGCTCCTTCGCTTATGAACTAGCAACTCAGCAACAGCCACTCTTTTTGCGTTGTCATTTAAAAATTTATTTTTAATTTTTAGTGATAACTCTTCACAAGTTACACATGTATCCTGCTGAGGTTGGCCAAATTTAAGATCAAAATTTTCGTTAAAGTATCTCCAAAAAGATTCGTAACTAATTTTATGATCAGCGTGTTTAACTTTGTACATGTCGTACATTTTCTGCACATTAAGTGTGGAATCCAGATATTGCATTTCGTGAGAAGTATAATGAGCTGTTTTAGTGGGGTACGAAGCAATGTGTTTATGTACTTCCGAAAGTAGTTCAGTTGGTATTTTATTATAACTGCTACTTTTCCCGCGTCGATCACGAGGAGTTTGCTGTTTATGAAGCAGATTGGATAACCGCTCACATCTTTTCTTTGTGATTCCAAAGCTCGCCAAAAATCCTTTTTTACAAATAGCAACTCTACTGCCATTCTGAAGTAAATTGTACGTCACTGTCTTGGATTTAGGCTTTTTATTTTTATCAGCGGGTAATCGCCGCTTAGGGACAGCGCAATCCATAAGGCCTTGCAAGAAAACATCCTGTTCATCTTTATTGGATAAGCTGTTGAATTTGGAGAGAAGCGTGGCCTTCTCCTCAGCATTCCAGTGAGACAAACACTTCAACTTGCATCTGAAATAAATGAGGCAGATATTAAAACAACTTAAAATAATTGACAGATTAACATAACTTAAATAATCTTAGTAAATTGTGTTAGAATGTCAGCCAAATGCAATGCGAATGATTATTATATTAAGTTACAAAATAAAAGCACAATTAATTGAAAAGTAATAATATTACTCTTATTTATATTATGGCTAAAACTGCTACTTACCCACATTCTAAGGCGGGAACACGAGCTAGTATCTCCTTTCCGGCTGCATTGACAAAAGAAACGCCGCGAACTCTTGCATCACGATATTTATTTCGTGCATATTTATAAGAATTCACAACACCCTTTTTTCTTATGCAAGGTTTATCCGAATCACTATCACTACTAGCATTGCTACGAGCCATTGCAAACAAAGTTAGAGATATGTTACAACAACACCTCTCTTATAAATAATTCAAGTAGAACTACCGCGGACACCGCTGTTGTCTACTGGTAGTCGTGCTGGTATTGAAGAGAAAACATGCGCCGACACGAGCGCAGCACCACACTGCGGACTGTGTTTTAACTGCAAAAAGGAAACTTCTGCTGTAAAAGTCCCCTTTTTGCAGTTAAAGAAATTTTAGCCGCCATTTTTAATATACTTAGAATAGACACAGAAGTCCCCTATTTGTTGAAAACGATGTGTTTACGTGTAAAGAACGCAATAATAACATAAAGTAAATTTATGAAAATTTGTTGGAAGTCCCCTTTTTGCAGTTAGCAGTTCAAGTATTAGGTTAAGGCATAATTTTAAGTGATTTCGTATAATTGGCCATTTTTAAACTTTATAAGCAATAATATCAGGCAGGATTCAGGCGTGGACGTTCAACCATTAACCAGATCTTTATATTACGATAGATCCTCGATAAAGCGCAAGAGTTTAACATAGATATGTATCATATTTTTGTCGATTTTAAAGCGGCATATCACAGTGTCTTAAGACCAAGTCTTTACAACGCTATACAAAGCACTGCCGGCCTTTTCAACTTGTGCTCATATTGGACGACCCGGATTGCCGTATTATTGTAACACACTCACGATGAAGCAAGTGATAGATTTCCATGCCTACCTTTATCAGTCAAAAGATAAAAGTAAACAAGACCTTCTGATATTGGCCTCTTGTAAGGGACAGAAACCGAAACGAGGAAAATCTATTCATGCTGCAGTGTCAATAAAATACCATGTACGTTTGAGTGAGGGTATGATGATTAGAATATGTGCCAAGTCGTTTTTAGGAATCACAAATTTAAGCAAGGACCGCATACAAAGAGTTGTAAGAAATTTTGTTATAACTGGGGATCTACCAAGAGAACGTAGAGGTGGCAATAGAGTGGATCCAAAAAATGATGAAAAAAGAAACTGCGTCAAAAAATTTATAGAATCCATAACATGTACAGAATCTCATTACTGTAGAAGCAAGACAAGCGTGAGGGTCTACTTGCCATGTGACTTGAATTTTAAGAAACTTTTCGGCAATTATCTTCAGAGAGTGCCTCAGCCTATGCATGTTAGTTATTTTCGAAAGTATATGAATGTTAACTACAATATCACAATTTTACAATTGTTACTGGAACTTTTACCGATAAATTAAGACCAACAAATATGTTTTCTTACGTGTTGACAGAAATTGTATCTAGAAAAGATTCTAATACAATGGCGTCAGCTTTGCAACATGCTCTAAAGAATTTTGATTTTGATGTCGGCATAGAAACAGTACGTTTGTTCGCTGATGGCTGTGGCGGGCAAAACAAAAATTCGAATATGATGGCAATGTTGTTTTATTGGCTTCTAAAAGAATCGCCGAATCATATTAAACAAATTGAATTAATTTTTCCGATCGTCGGTCATTCCTTTATTCCGCCTGATCGTATTTTCGGCCTTATAGAAAAAGACATTAAAAAAAGTTCTGTTATCGTAGAAATTAGTGACTACGACGACTTAATCAGAAAGCATTCCACTGTACGGAAAATCGGTATCGATTGGGATGTGTTTGATTGGAGGACACAAACAAAACGAGTTATTAAGCTGCCTACTTTAAGGCACTTTGAATTTAATAAGTCAAAGCGGTTTATTTTTTACAAAAAAGGCAACAATGTTCTAGTCCAAGGTGAAACCAATTACCGAAATGACGTTGGAAAACCTAAAAGTATCTGTAAGAAAAATGTTCCTCTTTCGTCAATGGCTCCTAAGAAGTTACCATTGGGAAAAGAGTTAAAGGGAGATAAAGGAACTATTAATAGTATCCTTTCAAAACACTATGGAGAAAATTGAAGAAGCTTTCCTGAACTCGATTTTTACAATAAACACTTAAAAACGTATTCTACCTCACCAGAAGAAACCGTTGATGGTTTGGAAAATTACCAACATTCAGAAAATGGCTGTTTTTTGATTTGATTACCTAGATATTTTTTGTTTAAACATTTTCTTTGTATGACTAAAAATGATAAAGTTTTATTTTCATTAATAAATCCCTTATGTTTTTTATTGAAGTAAATACGGTTTGTTATTAGTTTATATATTTATTTGCAAAACTGGTTGTTTGCAATTAACTCTGTAAACATTTTAGGCTAGAAACTTCTAATTTCTATTGCTAAAAACTCTAAGCAACATAAAAAATTCTACGTTGTGAGCTAAACACTACTCGACCGTTAATCGTTTTTTTTTTCGATTTCCCAACAAATTACTTTCGAGCAAAGAGCAAGTTTTGCAAATAATGGCCTCAATATATCTTACCTGTTTTTGTGAGACGAAGAAGGTATCTTTTGCGTCACGTTTAACTGTGTCTTCCAAGAATTTTCTAAGCGCGTTGAAACTGTTTTCAGTGAATTCAAACCAGTATGAGTTGACCAGCAAAGTTATGGGAGTTCTAGTCTTAGTTCTGACTCCGTCAATTTGTTTATCCAAATATGCGGCGATTTCCTCAACACTACCTCTAAAAAAAATAACTTCGTTTATAAAAAAATACTCATATTTCTAACATATATTGATAAAATGATTTTATCATGTTTAATTCAGAGCTCATTCAATCAAGTTGTATCTGCATTGCATACACATGCAAAAAACCGTGAAATATCTAGGAATTGCCAATTGACAAAATTATTAAACCTAAAAAATAAATTTAAAAACAATTAAGCAATATTTTAGGAAACTTGATCGGAAAAGAAGAATTCCCAATTTAAGATAAAATTTATATTTTAGATAAAATGGCTCATGCGAAGATTATGTGCCCATATTTCAAGATAGATTAAGAGGCAAAATAATAATACAGGAAAAATAATGGAGTTGTAAAAAACATACGCAGTAAGTCTGTTCTCTGATATTTAACCTGTTTTCTTCCTACATTTTTATAACTGTCTATTTTGCCTTTCGCGTGACTTACATAGCTATGAAGCGCCAGATGTTGGGTATCTCTCTGAGAGACTGAATCCCAATCAAAAAAATACGTCGTAGAACGAAAACAGCAGACGCCATTGAAAAAATCGCATCGTTAAAGTAGAATTGGGCAGGACACGTCACCAGATTATCAGTCAACCGATGGACAAAACGTATTTTAGAGTAGAGACCAAGAAAGAAGCAATACGAAGCAGAGGACGCCACGCTGAGGGATACCTATGTCCAGCAGTGACGCATACAGGTTGATGACGATGATGATGATTTTGTCTTTAAGGATCCGTTGTAGTATTCTATATCTATTTATCCTCACTATATGTCCCAGATAAGATATTTTCCGGTACTAAACAGTCTTAAGTAATTTTATATCTTTATTGATGTCCTGTTTTTTTTTCTTGTTATCTGAGGTATCTTCAGTATCCGTCTATAAATTCACATTTCCAATACCTCAATTTTATTCATGCTTGATTCTTTAGTGCCCACATTTCTGACCCATACAAAAGTACAGACCAATAGCGCTTTACCATTCTTTATCTTAGTTATAAATTGAAATTTTAACTGCAAATAAATGTCTTCATTTTCATTTAAGTAGTTTTAGTCACAGCTACTTTGCGTTTTTTTTCTGTTTGGATTTAATTGGTCCGTTATGACAGTTCACAAGTATGTAATTTTGTGAATTTTTTCAACTTGTACTCTAGTTAATTGAAGCTTTGCATCTGGATGTGGGTCACGACTAAAGACTAAAAATTTGGTTTTGTTTAAGTTTTTGTTAATATCCATTTCCCTTCCTACTTCGTGAATATGATCAAGCAGAATTTGGAGACCTTCGATATTTTCTGACAGAATTACTGTAGTTTCAGGTGGGGTTGGTGTTCAGATCCAATATCTGCTTCAGGAAATGTGATGACTTTTTTGACGGCATTTCGGAAGCGCTCATTTACAAGTATTTAATCCATTTTTTATTTCTTGAAGATTCAGTGTTCTGCCATCATCAAATGGGGCTTTCTAAGTATAAAATCGTCGCTTGGGTAGTTTATACCAGGTGTTTGCAAATGATCGTGTCATTTTCCAATGTCCAAGACAACGAGGAACTACAATCTAACCTCGTCGGCGTTCCCCATTGGTTGAGCATTTATTTGAAGTAATAATATTCTATCCCAAACTGGTACGAAGTTGGTGACATATTAACTCAGTTCTGATGTTAATAATGTCATACACTACCGTACCTTTTACAAATCTTGACTCAATTCGCTGATTGCCAGTAGATCTCTTTTCATTCTTTTCATTTCTTGAATTGCGTTGTTAAGTTTTCCAGCCCCAAATAAACTTCAAACTCCAAATGACGATTGATGACGTTGTAGAAGCATGTAACAAATACGGCCTAAAACTAAATTGCAAGAAGACAAAAATGATGATTATTAGTAAGAACACCAACATAAACGCCCAAATTACAATAGGCGATACACCGTTAGAAAGAGTGACAAAAATATGTTATTTGGGCTGCAATATTAAGGATACTTGGGATAGAAGATATACAGCTACGAAATAAAACCTCGTATTAAAAATGTCAGAAGCTCTTTCAACAGCCTTAGGAAGATTCTCTGCAACTTATCTTTCAGTATAAACATACATATAAGGATTCTTAGATGTTACGTTTTTAGTGTCCTCTATAGAGTAGAAAGCTGGAGCCTTACAGAAGATGCCATAAAACGATTAGAGGCATTTGAAATGTGGTGCTTTTGACGTATGTTGAGTGCCTCATGTAGGTATATACCACACAAATAACATAACTATTCTCCAGCGGCTAAGAAAAGACAAAGAAATTACACCAATAGACACCATAAAAAACAGAAAATTGGCTTACTTCGGCCACATCATGCTTAATGATAAATACCGACTGCTGCAGTTGATTCTACAGGGCAAGATTGAGGTTAAGAGAGACCCTGGATGTAGACGTATATCCTGGCTGGCCAATCTTAGGAAGTGGACTGGTCTAACGTCAACTGATATAGTTCGAGCTGCTGTGAATAGAATAAGATGGGTCAATGTGGTCGCCAACATCTCTAGAAGATAGGCATATTTAGAAGAAGAAATAGACTTCTGACATTTCATGTGAATATTATCAAATTAGATATTTTTTACTTCTAAGATTTCTTCTAACAGGCCTTGTGGTATAAATATGTTTCTCCTCCCCTGTCGGTTCTTGGCCTCCGCTTTTTATCATTAGCAACAATTTGAATTTATGTGTCAATTCTATGGTGATTTTTTTAAGGGCACTCTATGAGTAGCGGTTCCCGTTTACCTTCTGAATTCTAATGTCGTTGACCATTTGTTGAATCCTCTGTCTTCGGAGCATATCTCTCAACCACAGGACAAAATGGTGCCCTCCTACTTGCATACCTTAACTGGTATACTTTGTCAAATTCAGTGGTATAAGTAACACCAATAATTACATATTAGTTGTGCACTTGTGTACCCTTGTATTTTTGGTTTGTTTGTTAAAGTTAGTTAGTACTTCCCGTTTACTGTCAAACAACTGCAATAATAGAATTGATTTCTCCATTCAACAATACATAGTAGTTTCAACCATGTTTTACCATCCATCAATTAATAGAGTACCGGCATGTAAGTAATGTTTATTTTATTTATTTGCTCATTTATTAATTTATTACAATCTAATAGACTATTTTATAACAATTTGTGGGACTTACCTTGTCTGTTTAAACTTTTAAAACTTTTATACTTTTTATTCAACTTATTCTTTTAAATAAAACCACAGACATGTAATATTGGCATAATTATTGTAATTTACAACATCTACTTTGTTTATCGTTATTAGACAACACCCTAATATGGGTCTTTATTATTTTAGCATTTGTTTAACTTTGTATCGAGACCTGAGGATGCTTTGCATATTGTAGAAAGCGAAACCGGTCGTCTGATAGTTAAATTAAATTGATTGTGAGTAAGTCTTATTTATTATTTCTTTACCTATTTAAAAGAATTAGTAAAAAATTTAGAAGAAGCAGAGGAGATAATACAGTTAGATATATTAGGAATCTTCGGGAAACCTCGGAATCTGCCGATTTTTTAAATTGAAAGAAATTTAACATTTTTAGAAGATCCGAGAAATATTTCTAGTCATCATCCACAGTAGAATCAAAGATAAATCTGAAGAAGACCAGGATGAAACACAATTTGGCTTCAGAAATAGACTGGGAACTCGGGACGCCCTCTTTGCACTAAAATTTATTACTGCAGAAAGGTCGAGATCAAAGTAAAGACGTCTTTGCTGTATTTATTGACTATGAAAAGGCCTTTGATCGAGTACAGCATCACAAATTAATTAATATTAAAAAATAAAGGAGTTGATAGTCAAGACATACGATTCATAGAAAAGTTATACTGGCGTCAAACAGCGACAGCTTGCATAAACGGAAAATCAACAGAAATATGTAAAATACAAAGAGGTGTCAGACAGGGTTGTATACTATCCCCACTGTTATTTAATTTATATTCAGATAGAATATTTAAAGAAGCGCTGCATAATTTGGAATGGGGCGTGAAAGTTAATGGAATTCTGATAAATACAATCAGATATGCAGACGATACAGTTATTTTAAGTGATGACATGAATGGATTACAATGGCTTTTAAATGGCATTGATACAGTGGAAAGAGAGTTTGGCCTAAACATAAACTGTTCAAAAACAAAACACATGGTGCACCACATCAAGATGCACGATTATATGTTGATGATCATATAATTCAAAGAGTGTCCAGTTTTAATTATCTTGGTTGCCATATTACTGAACAACTAGATCCAGATCAAGAGATAAAATGTAGAATCGAGATAGCCCGCACGACATTTTTAAAAATGAGGTCATTCTTCTGTAATGATAACTTGCAACTTCAACTTCGAAAGCGCATGGTTAAATGCTACATTTGGTCAGTCCTCTTATACAGTGACGAAGCATAGACATTAAAAATATCCACCATTAATCGTCTGGAGGCTTTTAAAATGTGGCTGCACAGACGTATACTAAAAATTCCATGGACGGCTATGCTGACAAATGTGGCAGTCCTTGAGAGAGCAAATGCTGCTCGCGAGCTGCTTGATAACATCAAATGTAGAAAGATGGCCTATTTTGGACACGTAGTAAGGGGAGACCGATATAATATTCTTCAACTTATTATGATGGGTAAAATCGAAGGACGCAGAGGAATTGGTAGAAAGCAGGCCTCTTGGTTGAAGAATATCAGGGAGTGGACAGGAATAAAGAAAGCTGAGCAACTCTTTAGAATAGCTCGAGATAGAGACAGTTACGCTATGTTAATCGCCAACGTCAAGGGGACTTGATAGGGCACGTTAAGAAGAAGAGGGAGATCAATTAATAGTCAATATATAAATTATTACAATTGTTCATTTTTTGCTTACTTACTCTATTCCACAAGTAGCCAGTGAGTTGCATTCTGTACCATTTGGTCCAGTTAAATCGTTTATTGGTAAAATCCAATAACCTGGGAAAGCTTCGTTAGGACATTCAGCACCCAAAAGGCATTGTTCTGTCGATAGATAATCCAATGTGTAGGGAAATAATCTTTTTGTTGGCAAAGAGGGCCATGAACTATCATATGTTAACTGTGATGCTATATAGGCGTCAATAGAAGTGTTTCCTGCAAGTTGTAGTTGGGGAGTTCTCACTCCAGTAATAGCTTCAGCTGGTATGTTGGCATATGTACTTATGATTTGTTTTTGGCCTTTAAATTCTTTTGTTAGAGTGTCTTGAGATGCATATCGCCAGTAATTTTGTAGAGGATTTTTCCTAAAAACATAAAAGTTAAAATTTTATAAGCACATATAGACGAATCATATTTCGTGCGATTTAATTAAAATCACAAATCAGTGTCAAATCATTGGTGATTTAATAAAAAAGGTACTTACGTAATTGAGTGCACACCAATTTCAAATCCAAAGTTGTACAAATCATTAACTCTTTCATAGCTTGTATACTCATGTGGTACAAAGAAAGTTCCACTAATTGGGTTATCGTCTGGATTATATATATTTTGGAGTAAAGGAATCCAGCTATTGTCGAAGATATGTTGCGTAACAGCTTCATCAAATGTTAAGCTAATTAACTGCAATAAAAAACAACAAACATTAAGTTAATATCTCATATATAATGGTTTAGAACTAAAATTTATTATTTTTGATTTCTTTTGATTTTGTTAAACAGGATATAGATCTGTCACATAAGGTATCCCCCACCTTACTTGTAAACTAATAATTACGGAACTCTGTCGAACGTGTAAGGGTGTAAGGTAAGGATTATATCTTAAACTAGAGTAAGGGTAATGGAGGACCCAAATACGAATGCAAGAGGGTTTAAAACGGGGTTGTGCAGCACCAGTATAGACTATGGAAACACATGCATAAAAGAGGCTCTTGGTAAGCGCGGACAGAATTGGTCTACTGTCGGTAGCAATTGCTGACAGGACTTTGTTTGCTGCTGTCCTATGAGAGAGGAAGGATATTTCAACAGAGAAATATGGAGATACAAGGAGAGAACATCAGAGCCGAGAAGATGGCCACATCCATTGGGATGTGGCAGGATGAGTGGGATGCAACGGAAGATGTGTCACAGTGAACGTGCGATAGTTAAAGTTCCTGATACCGAAGCTGCGGAGCTGGCTTTACTGCGAGCACAGGCGCATAGACGGAATTGTACTATTGTCTATATTGTGGGGCTTCGGATACTGTGACACATACCCTTTTAGAATGTGTTAAATGAGTAAGAGAAAGGAATAACCTAGAGAGAGTATTTGAGTCTATGAGAAAGATGGTCAAGAAGATGGTGCAAGACACCAATCAGGTATCAATAATAATTACCCCCCAACATATGAACGCTATTTTTATTGCCTGTAAGAAATGATATTTAAATTAGAAGCAAGGAAGATTGGTGAGCAAATCAGACTGGCTAAACAAACTTGAAAATGTCTAGGTCAACTGGGACTACAGATGATGATGATTTCAAGTTGTTATACTCATGTTTGTTCATCAGATCCTCATCGAAACATAATGTTTACAATTTAAAGTGTACTTTTATATATCTGTATATTCTTTTACACGTTTTTATAAATAAATTTAAAATATTGCTAATATTATATGTGAATTTTTTTTGTATATTAGTCTGATTCTAATAAAACAAAAGACAATAAGTCAGTATTGTTCAAAGGTTTCTAGTAATTGTCAGTTTCAGTGAAGACTTTATGATTACTGTTTTACAATTTACCTTTAATAATATTGGGAGCTGCAATAATAATTAGGAATAATCTAAATCATTACAAACTACCAAAAATCCAAAAGGACTTCTTACAAGTAGCTATAAAAAATGGGATGTCAGTTTACAAGGCATCTAAAAGATTCGGTGTGCCAAAGACCACTTTACGGGATAAACGTTCAGGAAGATTTCAAAATCCCAAGTGTGGAGTGCAACCTGTGCTTGTTGCCAATGAAGAAAAGTGTATTGTGGATTGGATTCTTTATTTGGTACAATAAGGGTTCCCTGTCACAAAATCCCAATTAATACACACAGTAGCTAATTTAATTAAAAACTTGGACCGACAAAATCCATTTAAAGATGGTATTCCCGGAAATCGCTGGTTTCAAAAATTCATGGAAAGACATCCTGAAGTTAGTACAAGAGTGTCCCAAAATCTTACCGCAAGTAGGAATAATGTCAGTGAGCAAAGTATTAGAGAGTGGTTCAGAAAGGTTGGGGATTATTTCATGAGCAACAATCTTATGCATATTTTGAGGAGCATATGCAAGGAGAAGCAAGTATTAGCAAGAAGAGGAACAAAGCTGGTGTATAATAGAATAGCTAATGATGAAAAAGAGTGTTTGACAGTATTGGCTAATGTATCGGTAAATGGTTCACTTGCACCACCAATGATATTATTCCCATATAAAAGACTTCCGAAGCATATTCCAAAAACTGTGCCACAAGGTTGGGGTTTAGGGTATACAGAAAGCGGCTGGATGAATATGGAAGCTTTTTATGAATATATTGCGAATTGCTTTTATCCATGGCTCGAAAAACATAGAGTGCAGCTTCCGATTGTATTATTCTTCGATGGACACACCTCCCACATATCTCTAGCGCTAAGTGAATTTTGCAAGGATAAAGAAATAATATTGGCGGCGTTATTGCCAAATTCGACCCACGTTCTTCAGCCTCTAGACGTATTTAGACCGGTGAAAGCAACATGGCGAAACGTGGTACATGATTTCAGGCTTAATCATAAAATGGCCAAAATTAAACGAACCGACTTTTCAGGTTTAGTCAAGATTTGTTTCGACAAATGTTTAAAAGAAGATACAATAAAAAATGGATTTAAATGTTGTGGACCCTTTCCATTTAATTCATAAAAGGTTCAGTACAACAAACTCTTCAAGACCAAAACCAAATAGCAGCACCTTTAACAGGGACTTTCGAAATTTCTAACAAAGATCAAAATAATCAAGAAACTCAAGAATATAAACAATTCAAACAGCAATTCGAAAGTCGTTTGGGTCCTGACACACTTTGTTCTTTCAAATCATCTGGCAGCTCTTGGCAAGGAGACTCTACTTTCGAAAAATTATTTGTGTATTGGAAATCTCTAGATGATAAAAATTTAGATGCAGAACTGGATAATAGAAATGAAGAATTACAAATTACTCTAAATGACACAACATTCATCAATAATATTTCCAGTATTGGGGACTTTAATGAAGATAACTGGGATGTTCTTGACTTCGAAGTTCAGGAAAATGGGAATCATGGCTCGAAAAACATAGAGTGCAGCTTCCGATTGTATTATTCTTCGATGGACACACCTCCCACATATCTCTAGCGCTAAGTGAATTTTGCAAGGATAAAGAAATAATATTGGCGGCGTTATTGCCAAATTCGACCCACGTTCTTCAGCCTCTAGACGTATTTAGACCGGTGAAAGCAACATGGCGAAACGTGGTACATGATTTCAGGCTTAATCATAAAATGGCCAAAATTAAACGAACCGACTTTTCAGGTTTAGTCAAGATTTGTTTCGACAAATGTTTAAAAGAAGATACAATAAAAAATGGATTTAAATGTTGTGGACCCTTTCCATTTAATTCATAAAAGGTTCAGTACAACAAACTCTTCAAGACCAAAACCAAAATAGCAGCACCTTTAACAGGGACTTTCGAAATTTCTAACAAAGATCAAAATAATCAAGAAACTCAAGAATATAAACAATTCAAACAGCAATTCGAAAGTCGTTTGGGTCCTGACACACTTTGTTCTTTCAAATCATCTGGCAGCTCTTGGCAAGGAGACTCTACTTTCGAAAAATTATTTGTGTATTGGAAATCTCTAGATGATAAAAATTTAGATGCAGAACTGGATAATAGAAATGAAGAATTACAAATTACTCTAAATGACACAACATTCATCAATAATATTTCCAGTATTGGGGACTTTAATGAAGATAACTGGGATGTTCTTGACTTCGAAGTTCAGGAAAATGGGAATCTTGCTATGTGTAGGGTCAATTCCTCCACTAGTGATGATTTACAGGAACTAGTCTCAGACAAAACGAATAAGATTGTTCTGGAAATTCACCCTGTTGTTGACACAATAATAATTTAGAACATGGTGATAATTTTGATGTGAATGAGTTCAAAGATTACGATAGTATAGCAAAAACGCCTCAAAAGCTTGTTACACGCTCTGAGACTAACTTTGAAACGACAGATTTAAAACTGGTGCTAGAAAGTCCCCAGAGAACACAAAATGACATTTTTGAACAACTTAGCAAAGGAGATACTGAACAATTACCTTTAAATACACACGTATCTCCTCTAAAGCACACGGAAAACCAACAACAACCAGAACAACAAAATTATAAAGACAACGATATTAATGCAAACTCCACAGATGCAATGGATAAGATTTCAAATAGTGTCCTATCCAACTTTCCAACACCTTTAAAAAATATACCAACTCCGTTTAAAAAGTCGTTTTATTTTCCTAAAAGAATGGAACAATCGACAAACAAAAAAGTTACCAAAAGAATTACCCCTACCGTTGCTACGTCTGACAAATTTATCGAGTATCAGAGAAGACTTGAAGTCGACCGTGAAAACAAAGAAAATAAGAAAAGGGAACGAAAATTCAAAAAGAAGACGAAATTAAAAGAGCTTGGTATTAATAAAAAAAAACTAGAAGCAACCCGAAATGCAACCATGGCTACATCAACGGAGAAGTCTGGACAAAAGCATGCGACTGTGCCCGAGAAAAAGAAACCGAAACTAAATAGTTCACCAACCCCCAAACTAATAAAAAAATTAAAAAAAAAATATACATAAAAGACGATTTTGTTGTTGCAATATATGAAGGACGACTTTTCCCAGGAATTGTTTGTGATATAAATAGTAATGGAGCACAAAATGAAGTTAGAGTGAAATCTATGGAGGCAACTGGATCAAACTGGAAATGGCCAGAGAAGGACGATATATTAAATTATGCAGTAAACGAGATCATTTCCAAAATTGAACCCCTTAAATTAATAAATAAAAGAGGTACTTATTCCGTACCAGAAATGAAGAAATTGACCAAAAATTTTAGCAAATCTTAAACTGTCTTAAACTTTATAATAGTATTTTTTATAATTGTATTTTTTATAATCGAAATTTGAGAATGAGGTAATAGAAATTTTTTTAGTTTAATTTCATATATTTTATTTGTTTTGCTGAATATAATAAAAATACGTTTTTATAGTCAGGGGTGTTTTACTGAATATAGACGATGTTGATAACATCTGTTGTTATCTCATAATTGGTAATAGGTTATAAAAAATCGGTAGTAGGTAAAAATATTACGATTAGGTCGGTATTAGGAAAATTTGCTCGATTTTGATTTAGTATTTTTTCTTAGCAATAAAAATTGAAATTTGGAAAAATAATTTAATTATTTGGAATCATAATACAATTATCTTTACATAAGTTCTACGAGATTTCTGTAACCATAAAAATATAAAAATAATTCAACGAAATATTTAACTTTCCTTAACTGGTGCAGTAATAGGTGACTTTACCTTAGTAATAAACTCACTGGGAGTTAATAGTCATTGGACTAAAACTCTTGCTTACATATTATGTTCGTTCAACAAAAATGCTTCAAATGTTCAAATAAAAAAAAACATTATTCATTATTAATTTCAGACCGATAAACCAAAGAAATATTTTATATGGATATACTACAAACATGGAATCAAAATTTTATATTGACGCTATTAAATTATAACAAGTCTGTAAAGCAAAATAATAATAATAGTAAAAGTAGGTACCTGAGGCCAATCTGTTACATCTCCAGATAAAGGTGATGGTTGACTAGAGCACCTACAATTGTTGTCGATCGTACAAGAATCAGACTCACACTTTTGTGCTGCATCATTTGCAACTACACTATCGAAAGCTAAAGCAGCTATGAGAACTAAAATCAAGCACTGGAATGGCGCCATTTTTAAAACTAGCATTTTACTTAGGTGACATCCGTTATATATATAGATGGTTTAAGTGTGCGTGAGATATATTTTTTAATCTGTTATCAATAATTAAATTTCAATGAATTTATTCATTTTATCAAGTAGTACTTTAGATAATATATTCTACAGTACTTTTTATTACTGGTTGTTAGATGTTTATTAATATTAACCTTTAATATTCGCGTAGATTTTCAGGATATGCATAGTCGCACCTCTCCAAGAGACCGGTATTTAGCGTGAGACCTCTTTTTCTATGTGGTTGCCAGCTGTGATTATCGCCCCCAGGTATTTAAACTCCTTTACTACTTCGAAGTTGTGATCATTAATACTGATGTTCTGGCTAACTCTTGGTTTTAGATTTTAGTCTTTTCTTCATTTATTCGGAGACTCAGATTAATTGTTTCCTTCTCGAGCTGTGAAAACACCTCTCTCACGTCTCTTGTAGAATGCGTGATTGCATCAACATCATCAGCAAATGCCAGCAAAAGTTTTGATCCTTGATTAGCAAATCCTCCTATGAGCTCAGACAATATTTTACTTATTGCATATTCTAAAGCAAAATTGAACAGCAACGGTGACAAGGAGTCCCCTGCGTATGTCCTGAATTTATACCAAATGGCATCGATGTTCTGCTTCCTATCTTTACTTGAGCATATGAGTCTGTTACGCACACTTGCGTTAATTTAACTAATTTTCTTGGTATTCCCATTTCTAACATTGCTATCTACAATTTGCTTCTTTTTATGAAACCATATGCTTGTTGGAAATCTATGAAAATTTGGTGCACATCGCGGTTGAATTTCCAGTTTTTCGATAATATTTGTCGGATGGTAAATATCTGATCTATAGTTGACCTTCCAGCACGAAAGCCGCATTGGTAGTTGCCTAGAATATCTTCCGAATATGGTGTGAGCCTCTGTAGCAAGATAATTTGATAGCACTTTATATGATGTGCTAATAAGCGATATGCCTCTATAGTTTCGGAATTGTTCTTTGTTTCCTTTCTTATATATGGGAATTATAATGCTTCCATTCTATTCTTTAGGCATTTTCTGTTGTTGCCATACTCTCAGGATGATTTCATACAATTTTTGATGTAAAAGGTTTCCTCCTTTTTTAACAACTCTCCATTTATGCCATCATTTCCTGGTGCTTTATAGTCTTTTAGAGACGCGATTGCATTCTTTACATCCTCAAGTGTTGGTGCTGGTATTTCGATATCTGCAGGATGAAACGTAATATCTGCTTCCTCCGTCTCACTTTCAATATTTAGTAAATTCCGAAAGTATTCCTTCCATCGTTCGACGATATCCGTTTCTATCATTATAAGTTCAACTGCTTCATTTCTCATAGGCTGTGTTACTCCAACACTTGCACCTTTTCTAACTGACTTCAAATTTAAATGATTAGACATTTTCCTTTTATATTTTTTTCCTGGTTAAGGTAGAATTTTTATGAAATATTTTGATTTCTTTTACAGCAGAATGGAAGATATACTTAATATTGAAATGTTTGGGGTATCTGATTTCAAAGACGATGACATGGACGATGCTGTACTTCTACATGTATTTGGTAATAATTTATTGAGAAATTGGTTTCCGTAATTTTTTTCGATTTTTTCACTATTTTTAGGTTACAATAATACAAACAAAAGATAAATATTTGGTTAAAATCACAAAACAACAAAAAGTTTTTAATTTTCGGAGATTTGACAGACATTCGGTAATACTTGGAACAATTTGGATAACGTTAAGGGAATTCGTAAACGCACACAAGGTTACGGTGACCCGTTAACGCAAACGTGTGTATTCCTCTACTGCGCACGAGTAGCTGTCAAATTATACGTTAACGTTTTGCCCTGCACTTTAACTCCCTTTTATTGACACCCCGAGACTGTGTTAAATATGGTGTTCAAAATGATTAGTTAAAGTCTTCGTAATAGTGGCTTCCCATGATCGGCGATTCTACAGATCTTCGCGGACAGCCGATCAGCACGGACGGCAACGCACCGCAGACAGAGTTTTTCCTACGGTCCGTGACAGTCTGTGTAGGTCCGTGACAGTATTGTTTGATTATATCATAAAAAGTCCACTCAGGTTTGTAAACATCATCAGCCCCACTTCCAGTTCCCATCGATTCTCTAACTTTTGTTTTTTGCCTTTTTGTATGTCGGCATTAAATTATTTCTCTTCTTTTTTAATTCTTTAATCGAAATAGTACTATTCTTCAATTGATTTTTTATTCGGTTCGATGCATCGTTGCGGTTCTTATGCTCTGGCGCAGTGGAATTTCATAAACTTCGTTCATTTTGATAAAAATTTAAAAAATAAAAAATAACTCCGTTTGTCCATTCCATTTTTTAGCAAAAAACTGCAAAACAACTTTAACAACACTACAGACAACTACTCGTGTCAGCGAATGAAAAACTTCTGACTTGCGCTTGTCTGGTAAAACACAGACGGGCTAGGATCGCGTTGCACGAGCATACCGCATCTTTGATGTTACCGACTCTAGATGGATAGGAAGCACCAGCGCGGACGTGCTGTGCTACCAAGGACGAGACCTTTCCCACGGTGCGTGGTGCGGGCTGGTTTGCTTACGTCCGCAATATCGCTGACCGTGGGAAGCCGCTATAAGAGAGATAGGTTGCCTGGCGTCAAAGTGATGGGGGAATGTTCCAAGGTCATGCATATAAGTTTCCGGGGCCTGCACCTTACCAACAAAAATTTAGTTTAGGCTGATTTTGCATACGATTTTTACAGAAATTATAAGCACTTAATCAAGTAAAAGAAATTATTGGGGCTAGGCCTTTGCCTCTGAGCCACTTAATTGTCGAATAAATGGCAAAATATTTGATCTAAAATGCAGTCAAGTCATGTTCCTGAAAATATCTTTTGACGTTGAATTATTATTCATTAAGGTAGTTTTATGTTTGCATTGCTGAGTTACTTGAAGAAACATATTAGAACAAGATGACTTGACTAAATAAAATAAGATACCGTCGTAATATTTTTACACAATTAAATCAAAATCCTTCTGTAAATCGTTGAGTGTCGCTGAGTATCACTTCTTTAAATAATTTTTTAAATTGTTAAGCTAACAGGATATAATATATTTACAATTTTATGATTAATCAGACCCTCGAAGTGTTCTAAACTTGTTATCAATGATTGATAAATGTCTTAAAATTGATTCATGTGACAGTTGTGTATTAAGCATAAAAGTATAATATTGATAAATAAAGTGGTACTGTAAATAAAGACTCTGGATTATGTTGGTCTATATACTATTAATTAAAAATATTATTTTAACTAATAATTGCATTTTTTATTGAAAAATTTACCGCATCCATTGTACACTGTATAGTCAATTTGATTTTTAGTATTTCTATTTGGAAGATACAGCGAAAAAAGGAGGTATGTCAGAAATAACATATTCTGAAATAAGGCGATTTTAATACTTCAAAACAGAACAAAGTTTACATTCTTGTCATTTATATTGATCAGGGTATTCATCATCATCATCTTGGCGCTACAGCCCCTAGAGGGCCTCGACCTTCTCAAGATTTCTACGCCATTCTGTTCTGTCCCTTGCTTGCATTTTCCAGTTGCCGACTCCGATCTTCTCCGCATCTTGTGTTACCACATCCACCCACCTCAGCTTTGGTCTACCCCGTCTTCTCATTCCCATGGGTTGCGCTGTTAGAATCTTTTTGGTCATGTTAGATTCAGGAGTCCGGGATACATATCCTGCCCACTGCAGGCGTTTCGTTTAATTATAGTGGTAATATCTTTACCACCAAACGTATGCTTGTAGATATTCTGCAGTTCAAAGTTATATCTACGCCTCCATATTCCGTTCTCACAGACCGCTCCGAATATCTTGCGTAGCACCTATCTTTCAAAAATTGATAGAGCGGATTCATCTGTTTTAGTTAGGTAGCGTCCATGCCTCTGATCCATATGTGAGAACGGGGACTATCAGTGTTCTGTACAGCCTTATACAAGTTTTTTGAGACAGACGTTTGTTAGCTAAGTACTTTGATAGACTATGATAACACCTGTTTGCAATTATTATTCGGCTTTTTATTTCCTCAGATGTGTTATTATTGGGGTTAACCGATGTCCCTAGATATATGAACTCTTTGACTGCTTCGAAGTTTTGGTCATTGATGATTAAATTTGCGTCAACATTTCCAGCTCTTGTGTTTGTGTTAGTTGCCATGAATTTGGTTTTATTTTGATATATATGTAACCCCATTCGTTCTGCTGCTGCTACTATCTCGGTTAGGATTTCCGCAGTTCTCGCCCTGGTTCTTGTTATATTGTTCACGTCGTCTGCATAAGCTAGAATTTGAACTGATCTATTAAATATTGTTCCCCTGCTGCTATCTAAATTAGCCTCTCGTACAACTTTTTCTAAGGCGACATTAAAAAGCTGACACGCCAGCGCATCTCCCTGCCTTAACCCCCTATGTATTTTGAATTTTTACTGCTGATAGAATCTTCGCCATTTTCACTTTTATCAAAGTTTTTTGAAATTCCTAACTCATTCATAGCGTTGTAAAGACTTGGTCTTAAGACACTGTCAGATGCCGCTTTAAAATCGACAAAAATATGATATATATCTATGATAAACTCTTGCGCTTTTTCTAGGATCTGTCGTAGTGTAAAGATCTGGTTGATGGTCGAACGTCCACGCCTGAATCCTGCCTGATATTCTTCTAGAAACATTTCGGTATACGGCTTTAATCTCTCGTGCAAAATGTTTGACAATATCTTATATGCTGTATTTAGGAGATTTATTCCGCGGTAATTATTGCATTCCAGTTGGTTTTCCTTTTTGTGTAACGGGCAAATTAAGCCTAAGCTCCATTCTTCAGGCAATTGCTTCTCAGACCAAATTTTACAAACAATTTCTCGTATCACCTTGGTGAGCTGCTCTCCACCGTGCTTAAATTACTCTGCTGGGATACTATCGGTACCTGGGGATTTGTGGTTCCTTAGTTTTTCTATAGATATTTTCACTTCATCTACCGAGGGGGGGTTCTACGAGTTCCTCATTTCGATATTCCAGCTCTATATTGTTAGTAGGTTCCCTTTCTAGCAACTCTCGAAAGTGATCTACCTATCGTAAAAGGTTATCCTGTTTGTTGGTAAGTACCACCTTCCTTTTCATTACAATAGTTGATTCTTGGTTTGAATTCTTTTCTAATAATATTTATTTGATGACAGAACTTTCTTGTTTCTCCGTGACTCATATGGCTTTCGAGCCATTCTAATATATAATTTTCCTAGTCTCGTTTACTTTTTCTGACTAAAAATTGATGCTGACTAAAAATTTTAAAAGACTTTTTTTGCCGACGACAAATTAATACGTAGTTACGAGTGGGTTAGGAATCCATTCCAAATTACTCCGGAAGGGCTCTCTACTGCTGAAGAAGAAACTTTCATTGACTTCACGGCAAATGATGAAATCAAGAAACAGTTTAATAATAAATCCCTCTTTGAATTTTGGGCAGGAGTAAATGATGAGTTTTCTGCACTGAAAACCAAAGCGTTCCGTATACTATTGCCGTTTTCAACATCCTACCTTTGCAAAATAGGATTTTTTACGGTGGCTGTTTTGAAGACCAAATATAGATAGCAGCTAAATATAGAAAAATAACTAAAAACGTCTATTTATAATATTATACGCCGTTTCGATAAACTTTGCTCTACAAAACAAGCTCAAGGAAGTCACTGATTTATTATTAAACTTGTTCATAATTTAGTGTTCAGTGCTCTTTATAATTATACCTGTTATATCAGTGTTCATTTGTATTTTATTTTTTATTTTGTAAGAATTTTGTTTTGCTTTGATTTTAGTAAATTAGACAATGTTTTTTTCGAATAGGCTCACGCCCCCCATTAGTAATACCGCGCCCCCCTAGGGCGCGCGCCCCACAGGTTGAGAATAACTGCTTTAAGGTTTAGGATCACTATACACCAAAGCTTGATATTAAAAACGCTGCTAATCGAGTTGGCTAGAGAATAGAGACAAACCATCAAAACAATTCTAATAAGTTCGAAACGTAAAATATTCAGAATATAACAAACATTAATATATAAAGAGAGATATTAAATATTCGACTAAGCTTAACTTGACAAGAGATGAAAAAAAAAGATGGGAAACAGAACAGTTTTAGAAAAATTCGGAACATTCTCTCATAGCAGATGAGATAATGGTGACGTGATGTGCTACCAGTGTTTTAGGTTAGTTTCTGTTGTCAAAATAAGAACATTTAGTATTACGATTAAAATAAAATTTTAGTATAATACTTTCTTTTAATCTGATGTTCCTAATACTAAGCATTTATTAGAAAAAAAACGGACCTTTTTATTTTATGATTCTTTGCCTGATACATGTACTATTTGTTTATAGTTTATTCAAGTTTTTCATATTTATAGAAATATAAATTTATTTTGGATCTATCTACTAAACAGAACTTTCAAATTTGACACTGTTACTGACATATTATTCAAAGTTCTGTTATAATTTTATTTAGTAAATTTGTGACATATTTTCCAAGCCATGAGTCTATTTAACTTCTGAAGAAAGAACCTAAATTTTGCGATTTTATGGATTCCTCCAAGTCGTCAGTTAAACATTATCCAAAGCCGATCAACATTTTTTATATATGGTATTCTGAATTATGCCGCCGTATGAATAGTACACCTGCAAGGGTTGTCAAACCAGCAAAGCTAAGAAGTCAAACTATTCTTGAATTTGTTGGTGACCGCTTAAAATTTGAAGAATGGAGTCCTATTGTAAATGCCCTTCGTAGTGATACTAGTCTGCATGTAATCAGTATTAAAAGTAGAATAGGTAATTGTCAATTTTTACATGATGTTGATACAGAAGAAAAAGCAAGGCACATGAAAAGACGTTTTGGTTCGCTGTGGACAGCTTTTATATTACGCCAGCTCACGAAATCAATCTCAACCTCTTTAAGAAACACCGAAGTACTTACATTTTTAGAACTGGATGGTTTGCCTCTATTTGCACAATATCTAGAGCCTCTATTGCAAGCACTTAAGAAAAACAAAACGGTAAAACAGCTTTCCTTTGCCAATTCTTCCATTAAATCTGCTGGATGCGAGATGCTCTGTGAATATTTAAGGTATGCTCCAAATATCGAGGTTATTAACCTGTCCGGATGTGCTCTGACGTCCGACAGTGGCGAATATTTAGCAAAATTGATTAAATATCAACAAATTAATAGGTATTGTGAGAGCTGGCACAACTCTTTAAGATACGAAAATCCACAAAATAGTAGTATGAGAGGAATTAAGAGGATAACCCTTAATTGTAATTTTGAGTTCGGTGATACTGGTTTGCAGTATATTTTAGATGAATTAGAAGATGACTTATGGATCAAAGCTTTGGATTTACAGAGATGTGGAATAACAGAGAAAATAGGTCCCAATATTTTAAATGTTGTTCAGTACAACAGGTCTTTGGAGATAGTGGATCTTAGACAAAATGATTTGCTCGATATCAAAACGATTGAAAAAGTCTTACAATTATTACGAGAGAAACAGGATATTGGATTTCAACCAGAATTTCAGTGGTGTAATACAGCTCTTACCTTAACTTTAGATTCTTTGGGTGGATCAACATCCAAATTTTCTATGACAACACCTATTCATAAAACTAAATCAGCCCCGATAAAAAATACTTATCAAAAATCAAGCATGGATACTTTTGATGCTATAAGGAAAACTAAAACCTTACAAAATATTCCAAAGCATGCAGCTTATCCAGGAAGATCCATAATAACTGATTTAAATATTAAATTACAATCTGAAATTCAAAAGAGGAAAATAACAGAAAAGAAAAATGAAGAACTGATACAGCAACTTAATGAAATGAAACTAACAAACAAATTTCAACACCCCCCTGTGGATCGTGTAAAAAACAAAACAAAGGTTGTAATTGATGACGTGAAGAAAAGTTTCAAGAATTTAAAAACATCTAAATTTTCGACAGAAAAAATAATACCTGCTGAACAAAATTCAATCATACCAATAGATAGCTCAGTTAAAAACGGTGCTATTAAGAAAAATGGATTTAAAAATGATCATTTGCCTAATGGATTTAAAAACGGTGTATTACCACATTGTTCAAATGGCATTATTACTGGTCACAAAAATGGGGTTTCTACTAAAGTAATAAGCAGTGCTTGCAAAATTTTCGAAAACTTGTTGAAAAAAGAAACTTGTGTTGAAGTTACTAACGACTGCGATGATTTACTACGGTATACAATAGAACAAAACCCTACTAGTCTGGCGGTAGATAATATGAGTGTTATTTCATCCGACAGTCTGCAGTCGCTGTATCAATACATGGATGAACTAAAGACCAACGAAAATGGGAAATATCTAATTAAGGAATGTGAATGAAAGTAAAAAAACATAATTTTAAGGTGCCTTATTTTTCAAAGGAAAATTAAAATGTCCATTATATTTTTATTTTTTTGAATATTTGTAGCTTTATAATCAGTGACGGATAACAATATATAGATGTATATCGAAATATTACATAGTAAACTTTTTTTGTGTATTCATCAAAGTTTTAGCCACATTCATTACAATAAAGCCTAACAAAAATTTAATGTTCTTTATTATATATATATATATATTATATATATATATATATATATATATATATATATATATATATATATATAGTTTCTACATTCCAATTGGTCACCCTTTTTGTGTAGCGGGCAAACGATTCCAATACATCACTCTTCCGGGATTTGTTCCTCATTCCAGGCTCTCAGTATTATTTTATATATTTGATTAGTCACAGAAGCACCTCCACATTTAATAAGTTCCGCGGGTATACCATCACTTCCTGGAGATTTATTGTTTTTTAGGTGTTTTATTGCATCTCGTACTTCTTGAATTGACGGGGGCTCTAATGGTGAATTGTTGCTTGCTCCTCCGGGTGGTTGATTTGGATCTGGATCTTCTACTTCTATAGTAAGTAGTTCTTTAAATTGTTCCACCCACCTTTTCAGTACTTCTTCTTTTGTATTTAGTATATGCCCCTCCTTATCCTTACATAGTCTGAGCCTTGGTTTGAATTCCTTTCTTGCGTTATTCAGAGTTTTGTAGAATTTTCTTGTTTGGTTTTCCTTTTTTAATACCTCAAGTTCTTCCAATATTCTATTTTCGTGAGTTCGCTTTTTCCTTCTATGAATGTACTTCTCTTCTTTTCTGAGATCTTTATATTTTTGCTGTTTTTCTCGGGTTCTTCTTTTCTGCATCAGTTTATATGCATCGTTCTTTCTTCTTGTAATGTCCTCACACTCAGCATCAAACCAGTCATTACGTGGTGGTGGTCTTTCTGGCCCTAGAATATTTCATTTCAGAATTTAATTAAAACGGATCCTAAAAACTATAGAGGGATCGCAGTGATTGCTACTATAGGCCGATTATATTCAAAAGTACTGAGAAACCTGATAGAAAATGATATTAAAGATAAACAACCCGAAGAACAAGCGGGATTTAGGGCCGGACGCTCCAATATGGATAATATTTTCACATTAAAATTGCAATGGAAAAACGAGTGCAGAGAAATAGAGAAACCCATATAGCTTTAATAGACCTGGAAAAAGCATATGATAGTGCACCGATCTCCCAACTAAGGATAGAAATGGATAACTTGAAAATAAACCCAATTCTTATTAACGCCACTCAAAAATACTACGAACAAAACTTTGCAACAATTAAAATGGGACAAGAAATCACCTCTCATTTTCAAACAACAAAGGGACTAAGACAAGGCTGCTGTCTGTCACTCACCTTATTTAAAATCTATTTGGACAGATCCTTAGTGAAATGGGTAAAAAAATGTAGAAACATGGGAATAACGGTGGAAGAAAACACGCTATATACACTTTTCTTTGCGGATGACCAGGTAGTAATTGCCGAAGATAGCTACGATCTTAGCTATATGCTAAGAAAACTGCAAGAAGAACATGAGGTGGCAGGTATAAACATGAATATGACAAAATGTGAATATCTATCAGTGGGAACAGATGAAATATGTGACCTAGTCTTGGAAGACAACAAAATCAAAGGCGTACAATCCTGCAAATATTTGGGGGTCATTTTCAATAAGAAGGGAAATAGCGCAGATGAAATCAGGGAAAGAATAAACAAGGGTAGAGCAGCGACCCGTGCCTTAAACTCTCTTCTCTGGCAAAAAACAATTCGACGAGAAACCAAAAAACACATTTACGGTAGTATAGTCCAAAGTATTACACTTTACGGTTCGGAAGTATGGGACGTCACCAAAGCTAATAAAAACAAACTTATGACGACAGAAATGGATTATCTGAGACAAAGCTGCGGTAGATCGAAACTAGAAAGAGTTAAGAACGAACAAATAAGAAACGAAATGAAATTGGAGCGAAATATCAATGATGACATAGAAAGAAAACAATTAATCTGGTTCGGACATGTTAAAAGAATGCCAGAGTACAGATGGCCTAAAAGAGTACTGGAATGGATTCCTCCTGAAAGAAGAAAGACAGGACGACCACGGAGAAGTTGGCGCCAAGATATTGATGAAGCAATGGCGGCAAGATACTTAGAAGAGGCAACTGCGTATGACAGAAAAAGATGGAAATTGGGGGCGGAGAAGCGGCGACAGCCGTAATCAATCCGTTATTATATATATATACATATATATATATATATATATATATATATATATATATATATATATATATATATATATATTCTAAGAGAAGAATATATATATATATATATATATATATATATATATATATATATGTATATATATATTATATATATATTATATATATATATATATATATATATATATATATATAGCTTTTAATTAAATGAAATAGATCTTAACAAAAAAAAATCCCAATACTTGAAAACGAGACTGTTCGATCTAAGTGTATTGCCAATGTTAACATACGGAACGCAAACCTGAAAACTAATAACACAAATATTAAATAGAATAGAACAGAGTTACAAATAAACAAATCAGAGAGAAAACAAAAGTAACTGACATAACGGAAAGGATCACGAAGATAAAATGGTAAAGAAAAGGAAGACCCACAACGAGATAGCACGAAGACCTAAAAAACAGCGAGCAAAAAACAATAAAGGGAGGTCTATGTTAAATATTGGACGCAAAAACTCTAAAGAATCAGAAAGTTACTAATAAATATTTGACTAAAAATTTAACATAATTATCTCTGAAAGACAATTTCGATAATATCAAATATAAATCCGATTTTTTTTATATATAGGTTTCAGGTATTATAAAGTCTTTTTAGTTTAATCCTATTTATATAATTTTACTAAAAATACAGTTTAATCTAGTTCATATTATTTTTTGTAGATCGGAGATAAGAATTAACTCAAGTGTTGTGCAATAAATCAAATAAAAATAAAAATCGGAAAAGAGCAGAAGCTTTTCAATAGAACTAATAATTATTTTTTAAAGTTAGCTGTAGAAATATCGAATACCTTATTTAACTTTGAGGCATTTAATAGTACAATAATAAAGGTCTTATACTCTTTCTGCTACTTCCTTCCAATAATATCTTCCTTTTTCTTTTCTCGATCTTCTTAAATTTATAGTTCTCAAGTCAACCATCTGTTTCTTTTTTTTTCTCAGGGTGGAAATAATCTAAAAAGTCGTACCAGGTTAACCCATCCCTAAAGATGGCTAGCGTGTGTTAGAACCAGAGTAAATGAGTACATCCGAGCCTATTTTCCCCTAAAAGGACGTCCTGCAGACGGATGCCTGCGTTGGTCCGGCTGGTGTTTCTCTTTTTCTTCTTTTTTCTTAATGAGTGCTCAGATTTTAGTGTTTAGTCATGACCCACATCCCGATGCAAAGCTTCAATTGAACGGAGTCCAAGTTGAGAAAGTTCACAAAATGACATATTTGGGAACTGTGATAACGGACCAACTAGATCCAGACATAGAAATAAAACATATAATAGCAATGACTAAAACTACTTCTATAAAAATGAAGTCATTTCTTTGCAATAACCATCTCAGTTTAGAACTAAGTCAAAGAATGGTTAAGTGCTATGTTTGGTCTGTACTTTTGTATAGTGAAGAAGTGTGGACGCTAAAAGTATCGATCATAAACAAAATTGAAGCATTGGAAATGTGGGTTCATAAAAGAATGCTGAAGATACCTTGGACAGCAAGAAAAACTAATGAAGAAGTACTAAGAAGCTTCAACAAAGACAGAGAACTGCTAAAGACTGTTAAACATCAAAAATGTCTTATCTGGGACATATAGTAAGGGGAAGTCGATATAAAATTTTACAACTGATCCTTAAAGGCAAAATAGAGGGCCGTAGAGCATAGAGAAATAACAATAACAATAACAACTTATTTGTTATTTCTCTATGCCGTAGAGGTGTAAAAAGAAAACAAGTTTCTTGATTAAAAACATTAATGAATGGACTCAGATACTAAATACAGGACAATTATTCCATATTGCAGAAGATCGAATGGTGATCGCCAACGTCGGATAATTCTGATATGGCACGCGAAGAAGAAGATATTATGCAAACTTCGATCAAATTCGATCAATCGAAAAGTCGAATCAAATCACTCAATATACTCACTTTCTCAGCCATGTATACAGGGTAAGTCATGAGGAACTTTACATACTTCTACCATATGTAGAGTCCCTCAGGGAGCATATCATGTGGCCACTAAAAAATGTCAACTCCTCTTCTTTATTAATTAACAGGGTGATTTGTGTAATTGACCATTTATTTCATTTTACTGTAGTGTTTATACGGCTCATTTGATTTTTTTAATTTTTGCATGATACAGTACACTACTATCAAGCATTCGACTGGTATTAGCTAAACTAAAAAATTCCAGGACTGGCTTTGGAAAAATTAATTTAGGGATTCGTATTAAATATTATACCCTGAATGTATTTTTTTAAAATGCAATAAGTGATTTTCAAACTACATAAATAGCCAATGAAAACGACATATGCGACAATGTTGTCGCACTTTTATTAAATTTTTAGTGAACGATCAAATCTTACCAAAAATAGAACAACCATAATGAACTATCAAATTATAAGGTATTAATTTAAACAAATGTTATAAATTTTAAACATTTTAATTAAAATGAGTTCCTACAACATAATCTAATACGTAGAAAATTAACATCTTTACTGTCAATTTGTATTATCTCTACGATAGAATCAATTGTTTTTCAATTTTAAATTTTTACTCATAGATCGTATTGGGGCATTATTTTCGATAAATAATAAATTAAATTGATTAAAAAGTCAAACCTCTTGTATGTGTTAGTTTTTGTTCATTGTAAATGATTAAAATTTTATGTCAACTAATAATACATTGCATCAACTGTACTAAATAAAAATAAATCTAAAAAAGTTTAAAATGAAGGTTGGCGTTGACCGTTTGAGGTTTCTTGATATTTTATACCCATTGTCATTATTGTCATTATCAATTGTTATTTATGTGTACAAGAATACATATTTCTTCTGTCATATCTACGTTAAGTACATTGTGTTAGTTTTGGTAGAGCTAAATCCATTCCTAATCGTCGAACTCCCAGTCATCCAACATTTGGGTCAGTTTTTAATTATTTGCGAGAAAATGGCACTTTTCCTAGTTGAACAACAGAGCGACATGTAGATGAAGCGCAGGAAGATGACATTATGGACGCCGTTACTATGAACCCTACAATAAGAACTAGACAAGTGAGTCGAGAACTCAATGTTACTCAATCAAAAGTAAGTAGAGTCTTACAAAAAAATAATCTATACCCATATCACAGTCAAATGGTTCAGCGACTACATGCTGGAGATGAGATCGATAGGTTGGAATTTTGTAGATGGATTAACAATAATCGTCAACGCTATACAGGACCCTATTTACATATGAAGCCCAATTTACCAGAGACGGGATAAATAATTCACGAAATTCACATGTGTGGGCAAAAGAAAATCCCCATGCTATTCGAGAACGTCGTTCTCAGTTAAGGTTTCGGTTAACGTGTAGATTGGTGTCATAAATAACCAATTAGTAGGTCCTCACTTTTTTGATGGTCCTCTAACAGGGCAGGTCTATTTGAACTTTCTACAAAATATTTTGCCGAATTTGCTTGCCAACGCGAACGTTGCTATCCGAGGGATGTATTTTCAGCGTGATGGGGCACCCCCACACTTTTTACTGGCAGTGAGACAACATCTCAATAATGTTTATGCCAACAGGTGGATAGGACGTGCAGGTCCTATTTCGTGGCCTTCAAGATCCCCTGATTTCAATCCCGTTGATTACCATATTTGGGGACGATTGAAGCAACTAGTTTACGCAGTGAATATTAATAACCGACAACAATTAATTGATAGAATTATACATTGTTGTAATACTATTAGAAACGATCCCCAGAGTATCCATAATTCAATACGTCAATTAACAATTCGGCAACAAAAATGTGTACAGGCTGCAGGGTTCCATTTCGAAAATCTATTTTGAATTATTTTTATTTTGTTACCATTATTGTATCTTTTCCAGTTCTAATTTATGGGTTTATCATAACTATGTACCTACATATTTTTAGTTTTTTTTTTAAATTGTTCTTCGTTATTGTTAGTAGTTACTGTTTTTTGTTGTGCAGTGACTCAGTTTATCATTTCAATTAAAATGTTTGAAATTTATAACATTTGTTTAAATTAATTACCTTATAATTTGATACTTCATTATGGTTGATCTATTTTTGGTAAGATTTGATCGTTCACTAAAAATTTAATAAAAGTGCGACAACATTGTCGCACATGTCGTTTTCATTGGCTATTTATATAGTTTGAAAATCACTTATTGCATTTTAAACAAAATATATACAGGGTGTAATATTTAATACGAATCCCTAAATTAATTTTTCCAAAGCCAGTCCTGGAATTTTTTAGTTTAGCTAATACCAGTCGAATGCTTGATAGTAGTGTACTGTATCATGCAAAAATTAAAAAAATCAAATGAGCCGTATAAACACTACAGTAAAATGAATAAAATGGCCAATTACACAAATCACCCTGTTAATTAATAAACAAGAGGAGTTAACATTTTTTAGTGGCCATACGATATGCTCCCTGAGGGACTCTACATATGGTAGAAGTATGTAAAGTTCCTCATGACTCACCCGGTATATTTGAATGTATTATGTTTCTTTTTGAAAAAAGTCCTTTGTATGCGTGTGTTAAATTTTATAATAGTCTACCATCTGACATTCAACAGGAAACACACTATAGAGCTTTTAAAAGAAAGGTTTTTCAACACGTAGTTGATATTGAGCCCTATACTGTGGCGGAGTGCCTGGCCTATCCTTCTCCTTGATCAGCATATTTAATTTGTAATGTATTATATTTTAAATGTGTGATGTTAATATATATTTTTTTAATCTGTAATTAATAATGTGACGTTATTTGCTCAATTATGTTTAAAAATGTATGCAAATAAAAATGTACTCCACTCTACTCTACTCTAATGAAGGATCTTTTCCTATCGAGTCATGCCGGTTTATTTAGTCAGTGGCAGCAAACGCCTGGCAGCCCTCGATAAGATATTTGATGGTTTTTTGGGCTTGACACAAATATTGGTATTTGTCGTTTTGGAACTGTGGGTCCTTGAAAATATATTTCAGGTAATTTATAGTTGGAATAAGCTGATCCTGAAGTAGGATACCCTATGTCTCGAGAAATATCTTTTCTGATGTCAACCAATAGTCAGTAATAAGAAAATAAGAATATCTCAGATAATCAGATAAAAGGGATAACCAATTCTATAAATGAAGTACATCTTAGAGCGAATGAACTGGATGAACAAAAATATAATCTGCTGGTAGAATATGTCTGTAATTATGTAAATATTGAAAATGCAAAACTTTCATGCTTACCAACACACAAATGACTATTTATACGTAAAACCACAATATTATCTAAGCAACGCGGATATTGTTATTCTTCTAGATGTTTTGCTAAAATATTACACAAAAATGCAGCCGACGAACTTTTTTATAAACATTAAACGTCAAGTTCAAGTTTATATTTATATAACAATCACACCTTTGATAAGAAATGGTCAACATTATGCAACCTATAAAAAGAATTACTTTCATGATTAGAAAATATTAACTGAACAAAATGATTAGTTTAAAGGTTTTCGTTGCTGCCTTTTTAGTCGTCTTTGCTGTGTCCGTTGTAAGTAAAACTTATGTTGCTTATTTTTTACTTTTACAACTTAAAATAATGTCGTTAATTATTTTAAGACAAACTGTAATAATCTAAAGTTACCTTTACAATTGTTTTGAAGCCATTTCTTGTGAAAGGAACTTTAAAATTACTTACTATGTTTATAATACGAATTAACCATAATTTCATTTACAAAGGTGGTATTGTAAAAAGATCTGTTCTAGATATATATGACGTTTGCAAAATATTATATTAAATGGTTGCTGAGAATATATTCGGTACTTTCTTCTGCAATTTCACATAAGCAGCATGTTACTCTGTCCATTTTGCCTATTTTATAGAGATATTATTTGAGTGACAAAAAACCGCTGTTATTACCCTCAAACCCAAAGTTCAGTTTTCTGAAGGTTAAAAAATTTTTTTGCTAGCTTTTAGACTGGAATATTTTATCAGTATTCTACATAGATGATGATTAAAAGAACTGGAAAAGATTTATTTGCGTACACATTTATTTCCTAGCTTTCGGGTTATAATGACATCTTCAGAGCTATGATCAAGTTTTTAAAATATCGATACTAGAAGATATCTTATTTGATAAAAGATTGCAATAATTTTTATCACAGGAGATCTCTCCTAGTAGTAATATTTTTAAAAACTTGATCATAGCTCTGAAGATAGTTTTATAAGCCGAAAGAGCTCAGGTAGAAAATAAATGTTTATATACTTCCAAAATACTTTTCTTTTCCATTCTTTGATTGTCATAAGTGTGTATAAAAACATATCAGCCCTTTCTGTTGAACATCTATTAGCCAATGTAAAATACGATCTGGTGCTAACTGCGGCTCTGATCACCAACTCCTTTTTGAAACACCAAAGAAAAAATTCAAAGCATCTGCTAGGGTTCCAACTGGAGGATATCACAAATAAAATATACACAACAATTTAAAAGCCAATGTAATGAAAAATTGGAAAATATTTTACCAAATATCAGCACTCATGATTCTGAAAAGATCTGGCTACCTTTGAAAAATACCTTGATACAGATCTTAACTGACTGCGAGGCTGCAGGTCTAATGCCAACTCAACCGGACGAAAAAACTCATCCGGGTGGATGTCTGCAGATACTTTTGACCTCTTTGAAGAACGTAGAAAACTTAAAATTGTTGGAGTTGAGAACCCTCTTAGGAATTCCTAGTACCGGAAGTTATCTATAGCTATTCAGGTTGTTTGTAGACAAGACAAGAACAAGCATATAAAGAAAATTTGCAGTGAAATTCAACAACATGCCAACACAAATAACACCAAAGAACTCTACGATAAATTCAGACTACTCTCAAGTAAATTCAAGCAGAAATCTGTACCTATCAAAGAAGATGAAGACAATGTACAGACGGATTTAGACAAGGTTATAGATGTTTGGAGGGCGTATTGTAAGTCTTCATACGACGATATGGACCAGGTGCCCGCGGACACTTCATATGTACCTCAAGCCTCTACTGTTTACTCTCCTTCAACAAGGACACACCACACAAGCTTTGAATCTGACCATGACATACTTTTTTCTGAAGTGGAATGTGCTCTAAAAAGACTTAAATTAAACAAAGCAGCAGGCTATGATTTCAGTACTGCTGATGTCTTAAGCATCTTCCTGTATGTGGAGTGAAAATATTACATCGATTGTGTAGTGAAATATGGCACACAGGCGTCTGACCTGATGATTGGAGAAATACCATAATCATATCTCTACATAAGAAAGGTCCAACAAATTATTGTAACAACCATAGACTATTAGCTCTAATATCACACGCCAGTAAGGTGATCCTCTAGATCCTCCACCGTCGTCTAGAACACTTAATAAGTTGGCAAATAGCACCTGAGCAGGCTGGACTTATGAAGGGCAGAGTCTTGGATGGTTTGCAGGAAGGAGTAAGCCTAGGTGGTGTCAAGATATCTAATTTGCGTTTCTCAGACGACACTACACTTCTGGCCTCTACTTTGGAAGAAATTACTAACTTATTAAAAAACTAGAAGTAGAAAGTGCTAAATTTGGACTTTGAACTACAACAAAATTAAAATTATGGTTATTGATCGCCATCAACAGTTTCCTAAAATCTAAACTATTGTGGTTGTAAGGTAGTCTTCTCTATAATATATCTTGGAGCTTTAGTTAACAACACAAGCCGTTGTTAGTCCAAAATTCAAAGACGCATTTAACTAGCAAGAGCAGCAATAACGGAACTTAATGAGATCTGGCGTTATCGTTACATTACTATGACCAACAAAAACAAACTCGTTTTAACTCAGGTCTTTTCAATATTTTACTATGCCTGCGAGACATGGACAGTCAAAGAATCAGATAGACGACACATAGATGCTTTTGAAATGTGAAGCTCTAAACTTCCTCCTAAAAGTAAATCAACAGTATCCAAAATAATAATAAAGAAATTTTATGAAGCTGGTAGCCTAAAGGATCGTATAAGGTCTAGTAGACCGAAAGCAGCTATTACAGACGATAAAACTTTTGATATTCTAAACGTTCAGGCGTATCCTAAAGTGTCTACGAGTGAACTGGCAAAAAATCATGCCATTAGTAGAAAGTCTGTACAATCCATTTAACATGCACATAAATTTCATCCATACAAAGTGAAGACTCACCAAGAATAATCTTAAGATGATTTTGATGGGCGATAAAAATTTTGTCAAACGGTAACAGAGAAAATAAAGACGCAACACATTTTTTTAGATTGAGTTGTATTCAGTAATGAAGCCACGTTCTGTTTAAATGGTTATGTGAACAGGCATAATTCTCGATACTGGTCAGATCGTAATCCGCACTGAATGGAGGAGATTCATACACAATTTCCAGAAAAAATTAATGTTTGCGGTGGTTTGGTAAAAAGCTATTTAATTAGTCCGTTTTTTATAAAAGGTACGCTGACCGCAGCCAAATATATCAACCTTTTCCAAAATCAAATTGTACTTGCAATCAACCTTTTGTTTCTAAACATGAATATATATTTTCAACAAGATGAAGCATCTCCACATTATCAAAGGGACGTTAGGCAATATTTAAATACAATTTTTCCCAAGAGATGAATTAGTCGAAGAGTTATCAAAGAGTGGCCAGCAAGATTACCCGATTTAATATCACTTGATTTTATACTGTTGAAATTATTAACAATTTTATTCGCAGCTTTCACGATAGATTGTATCATTGTCAACAAACAAATCAAACAAATGGATAACACTTTGAGTACTTGCTGTATTGCATTACATTGCACAAATTACATGTTTAATATGTTTATCAAAGTTTCTTCAATTATTTGGTTAATTATTTATTTGGGTGAAATAAGTTTGTCTTTGACCTGTTACTTAACCTACGTTGCTATATACAAAAACTTCAAGATGGCAGCAATACTAGAAACAATGACGTTATACAAATTTGAATTATCTTGTAAAACATGCAGAATATAATGCCATTTAGTATCCCAAAAATTTGATAATTTTAAGTTAATTCGTTTCAGTCATTGTTTTGACAGCAATAGCTTACCTAACATAATAAATCGTAAAAATATGCTTTTCCATTATACATAATGATAATATTATCTGCAAGTTGTTAAGTTTTTAATGAATTATGAATAAATAAATAAATTTAAAAAAACGCATATTTAAAATTGTCATCTTTTTGTTAGGAATTTATTTTTTTTTACTTTAATCATCATATTTGCAATTTAATTCGGAAGACTTACTTACGGAAAACACCTCTTAACCCTTAGTCTAGTACACAAATTGTTAAGTACTTTTTACTATCAATCATAATTGTCATTTCTGTTGAACTGCGGCTATGTTTTGCTTATCTAGTAATGCCAGGTTTATTTTTAATTGCCCGTTTCCTTTGGAATTAAATTTTTAAATAATGTACTATGATCAGTCCTTTGAAGTACAATGTAATTTATTTATTTAGTAATAATCGTTTTATTTTTAATTACTTATTAAATTCTTATTACACGAATTCAAATACTAGGTTTTCTAACCACTTCATTTTAATAGAGTTTTTTTATGTGTCTTTTGGTTGGTATTTCATTGAAAGCTCCCCTCTCAAGGCCAATTCTAGATCCTCAACTAGTAGAATCAAAGCTATCTTGTAAGATTTCTGAGAAGAGTGAAAGGTTTAGAGAAATGTAAATACAAGACGAGAAATATATAGTCAATCACTGAGAAAATAAAAGAAAACAGAAAAACAGATAAACAGAATGAATGGAGATAGACTAGTTCAACAAATTCTAAATTACAAACCAAAAGAACGAAGTGTAGGATGTTCCTTGAAGATATAGAGCAAATTTTAATGCAGGAACGGGCATGTCTTTGAGATATCGATTAGCTTCTCATGTGTAACCTTATCAAATGCCTTCTCGAAGTCAAAGAAACTACACATCGCAGTTGACATCCCTGGCTCTCTGTATTAGAATTTGCAAACTAAAAACTGCTGCCCTCGTTCCGTAAAAATTGTCAAAAATTCAGGTGTTCTTCTAATTTGGTGTATATGCGCGAGTGGATGATAGTAAGAAGAAATTTAAGTATAATTAAGTATAAATTTAAGTATTTTTTTTATACATGGCTTATTAAACTTATTAATCTACGTTCTTCACATTTAGTAGCGTTGGCTTTTTTAGGAAATGGAATGAATATTGATAGCAACCAGTCTTTTGGTAGGTAACCAGTTTAGTAGATAGTGCTGAATAGCTTCGTAAGAGCTGTGATTTGGTGTGCCTCTAATAGCTTTAAAATTTCACCATGCATCTCATCAGGTTCTGGTAATTTCCCATCTTTAATCCGCTCAATGGCCATAGTTACCTCATCGATTGTTATTTCTCTGCCCTAGGGATTGTTTATTTCAGTTGGACTTCGTGCTGCATCTTCGAATAATTCTTGCATATATTCTTTCCATCTTAGTAATTTATCTTCTTCTTCTTTGAGTGCCTCTCCTATTGGAGATTGGATATCTTTAGAGCAATTCTAATTTTGTTTACTGCTGTCTCTTAAATTTCTCATCCAGGATGTTTTTCTACGGCCTGAATTTCTGCGTCCAGAAATTTATCTTCAATGGTAGTCAAATTCTGGCATTCAATGTCTACAACTATGCCTGTATTGCATTGTTTTCTGGTGTTCTGTACCTCTTCTATTTTTTTGTGCATCCGGAAATCGTCATGTTTGCGTTGTAGTGTTTCAATTTCCGTACATTTCTCCTTTAGCTATGCTTGTTTTGCTCCTTTTATCTCCCTTATACTGATCTTATATATTATACTGGTCATATGCAACTTTTTGTATTCGTTGTCATTTCTACCTTTTAATTTTCTTCGCTCTTCCTTCGTCTCCCATATTTTGTCTGTCATCCATTCGTGCTTTGTGGTAAAATGTGGTAATAGAGGTCTTCATTTCGTTCCACTGTTCTTTCATGCCTCCTTCAACGATTTTCGCAAAATTCTAATTAATCTCTGTTTTTACTGTTTTCTAGATGTTATTTTCTTCTGGTAGTCTTATATCTATCTTGAGCCTCATTTTTTATGAATTATTTTGAGTCGTATGTCGCAACCAATAAACTATGATCTGAGAAGTCATCTGCGCCTGGATAAGTTTTTGTTGGCGTTATAGAATTTCTAAGCATTTTGTTTATGTTGATAAAATCAACAATTGATTTTCCCTGGGGTATCACCGGGTGCTTTTTATCTATAAAGCCTTCTTGGTGTAATTTAAAAAGTGTATTCGTTACAACCATATCCGTCTCTTGGCAGAATTGGATCAGTCTTTCTCCTCTTTCTTTTCTTACGCCAAGACTATTTGAGTCCTCCTATATTATGAGTCTCAAAATTTTATATTTTGGTCCCTTCATTACGTGACCTAGGTAATCCAATTTTCTGGTTTGTATAGTAGTGATTAGTTCTGTTTCTTTACCTATCGTCTTCAGTACTTCTTTATTTGTAATTCTATTAGTCCGTGAAATTTTTATGTCTCTTGGTATAACTAGAGATTTTTTATATTTGAATTGTCTTAACGATTTTATTGTCAATGTGCTTATTCATAAATATTGAGATTCGTTTACTTTATGACTTATTCTATCGAAAACTTTTTGGTAATCAATGAAGCACAAGTGTAGGTCAACGTTTACATCCCGACAACGTTAAATTAGTTGTTGATGGCAAATAGTCCTACTCAAGCACCCATTCCATTTTGGAATCCAAACTGTGTCTCACGTATATCCTCCTTTAACTTTTTATAGATTCTCTTAAGCAGTACTTTTAACGGATGACTCATGAGGTTCAGTGTTCGATAGTCAGAGCACCATTTTGCCGCTTGTTTGTTAGGGATATTTATAAACTGGGTTGTATTGAACAAATCTGCAAATGATCATCTGCAAGAAACGCTACTTTAAAAGATGGAGCGAAGTTGATGTCAGAACCGTTGACAAATACCTAATCCCCGAATGAATAAAAATTCATAATTCATTATATCTGTCGCGATATAAATGAAAAATATTGTGAATTTTATATAAATAAAACGTCTAAATATTTGATATGTTTAATGTTTTAAAGGATTATATCGTTTGGTTTGTAACAGCTCATCGATAACAGTGACAGACTAATCTCTTAACAAACATTGAATTTAGATAACTGACTTATTAGAAATTGTTTTTTATATAACGTGTTTTCACAAATATATTATTACTACTCGCAGCTGATTAATGGCATGTTTACCCAAAACTTTTATTTTTTTTATTCCCCAATCGATTTTTTCATCGAATAGAAGAATAAGCCATTTTTTTTATCTCATGTTTTATCACTAGTCGTTCTTATTATATAACTATATAATATATAGTTTCATTATCTTCATTATTCTCAGCGTATTCTACTGATTATGGTGCAGCCTCCCTTACATAGTCGTTCTTAATGTCTGCCCACGATTGTCTTATATTCGCCTTTTGTGCCATTTTGTATCGCTTTGTTTCCTTATGCCATAGTCCCATCTTAAATTTGGACATCTTCTTGGTCTCTTGACGCCACTTGGTCTCTTCTGCGGAAACTCGGAAGTAGCAACCCACCCGTTCGCCAAACCAACCTAGTAACTCCAGACCAAATAGCTACACACATAGTGTCAACCTCTAGGGCACATCAAAACCGTTTACATACAATTAAAGTTAAAAAAGACCTCAAAACCATAAAATCTAGTCTTGCACAGTCAACAGAATATTCCAACCCATTTACGTATGAAGAAATATCGCAAGCCCTAAATGAAATGAAAACAGCACAAGCGCCGGGTTTCGACGCCATTCACGCTGAGTTCCTCAAACATAACGGCAAATTCACTAGGCAATGGCTCGCAGAATTCTTTTCTGACATCCTTCAAACGGGAAACGTCCCCCACCAACTAAAAAATGCAAAAATCGTCGCCATTTTAAAACCAGGGAAAAGTAATAATTCACCGAAAAACTACCGCCCCATCGCACTCTTAAGTATGGTGTACAAATTGTTCGAAAGACTGTTGTATAATAGAATCAGCAAAACCATATTTCAACACTTACCAATGGAACAGGCAAGATTTCGGCCAAACCGCAGCTGCACAGACCAGGTACTCGCCCTGACCAATTATGTGGAATCAAACTTTCAAAAGCAATCAAAAACAACCGCTGTCTTCATCGATCTATCTGCTGCTTATGACACTGTGTGGCGACAAGGGGCAATATATAAATTAATGCGAATAATCCTATGCAGAAAGACCACTGAGGTTATTAGCGCCATGCTATCCAACAGATGCTTTAAAGTTATATTGGGAGACAAGACTAGTACCCAAAGAAAACTGAATAATGGACTTTTACAAGGATCCGTGCTGGCTCCCATGCTTTTCAGCCTCTACATAGCAGACATGCCAGAAATCACATCAAAAAAGTTTGGATACGCAGACGACTGGA
This sequence comes from Diabrotica balteata, assembly GCA_918026665.1. Lineage (NCBI taxonomy): Eukaryota > Metazoa > Arthropoda > Insecta > Coleoptera > Chrysomelidae > Diabrotica > Diabrotica balteata. The sequence continues at coordinate 135,293,067 of OU898280.1, forward strand.
CGCTTGCCGCAAGTCATAAAGAATTCGAGGTCACTGAACGCATTCTAACAAACGATTTAAATGCCCTAGGGAATTGTTTCCGCAAATGGAGATTGCAACCCAATCCAACTAAGTGTCCTGCTTCCATTTATAAAACAAGATGCCCAACTATCAACCTCAAATCAATTTTGGGGATAGATTCCTTAAATATAATAAACACCCAAAATACTTAGGTGTTACACTTGATAGACGCTGAACTTTAAAGAGCATCTTACTAAGACTGCTGCAAAACTCCGAACTCGTAACAACATTCTGCAAAAGCTCTGCGGCACTACATGGGGCTCCTCAGCACCCACACTTAGATCGACAGCATTAGGACTGGTATACCCGTAGCGGAATACTGTGCACCAGTATGGATAAACAGTCCACATACTCACCGTGTTGATGTCCAACTCAACCAAGCCATGCGAACTATATCGGGCACAATCAAGGCCATGCCCACTTACTGGTTACCAGCTTTGAGTCCTATAGCTCCACCACCCATCCGCCGGGAACATACCCTTGTCAGAGAATTTACAAAAATCAATACTGATCCTGAGCTCCGCTTCCATGTCGGAACTTCCGCCAGAGACATAAATAGGCTCCGTTCAAGACACCCGCCTCTAAAAACAGCAAAAAGGCTAGTAGATCAAAACTTTAATGTAACTGAACGGTAGAGAGAACAATGGGAGAATAACGCTTCACCAGCTAATTGTAACATGCCATGTATTACAAGCAAACCTGAGGGCTTCAACCAACCGAGACGAATTTGGACCACACTCAATAGAATAAGGACGAACTGTGGCAGATGTTCCGACTTACTTTTTAGATGGGGAAAAATACAATCACCAAATTGCGACTGCGGCGCCGAAAGGCAAACAGTAAAACACATGGTAGAGGAATGCCCGATTAGATCCTATAATGGCAAATCTTGACGCCACAGTATAATTCTATTGTGGACTATCTATTGTCAGTTCTTCTCGCTAAATGTCCCGCCCATTGTCATTTTAAAGATTTAATTCTGTGTCTCATATTAGGAAGGTGTCTCATAATAGGATCCTTAACCTTCAAGTTGTAGTCGAAGGATAAACTAAAGAGATTATTTTCTTACTTGCGGTTTATTCCCAACAGTAAATTTGATAAAATCTGATACACTTAAAGGAAACAGTAAGAAAATATCAAAGAACCAGCACACTTTTCCATATTCTTATCTGTGGCATTTTCTCCCAACATTTGGATATACTAAAAACTCGCAGAAATGGTTTATGTTAGCTTGTGATTATAATACTTTGTATTGCAATTGTAGATAGCTCAGGGATAAATCGGCTTCTTCTTCTTGTAGTTCTTTCTCCGATCAGAGGTTGGCTATCATCACAGTTATCCGTACCTTATTGGCGTCTGCTCTAAAAAGATCTACTGAGCTGCATTTAAACCACTCTCTTGGGTTTCTCAGCCAGGAAACTCTTCGTCTTGCTATGGATCTTTTACCCTTGATTTTATCTTGTATTATAAGCCTTAATATCTTATATTTCGCACCTCTGGTAATGTGGCCTAAATATAGTTTTGACGTGCTTTATGACCTCGCAATCCTTTTGTAGCCTTTATAACACTTTTGCATTTGTAAGTCGTTGGTTCCATGGTATTTTCAAAATCCTTCTATAGCACCACATCTCAAATGATTCCAACTTCTTTATATTATCCACTTCTAATGTCCAGCTTTTCATTCCATACAACAAAGTCGAGAACATGTAGCATCTTAAGGCTCTTATCCTCAGAACCAGAGGATGGTCTCGATTGACAAAAATTGTTTTCATTTTTATAAGTGCTTGTCTTGCAATTTTATTGCGTGTCCTTATTTCTCTACCTTGGTCATTGTTTTCATTTACCTAGGTTCCCAGATATTTTTAATTATTCATTCTTTCTACTTGTTTTCCCTCTATATCTAGCCTTCCTACTGTATGTTGCTTAGAAATAATCATGAACTTGGTTTTCTTAACGTTCATTTATAGTCTATATTTATACTGACTTGATGTAATCTATTTACTAAGCGTTGCAATGCTTCTAGACTGTCTGCAAAAACAGCGGTGTCGTCTGCGAATCTTATGTTGTTTAAGATTGTTTACAGTACAGATTGACAATAACCCGTATATCTCGACTATCCACATTCTTTTCTTTTAACAGTCTTACGAGTTTTTGATGTACTCTATCAAAAGCCTTTTGATAATCTATAAAGCAGACATAGAGATCCTGGTTCATATCTAGTCGTCTTTGCGCGAGAACGTTAAAAGCGAACAGAGCCTCTCTCATTCCTAGTCCTTGTCTGAATCCAAACTGGGTGTCATCTATATCTTCTTCTATTTTTTTTGTATAGTCTTCTATGTATTGTTTTGAGAAATATTTTAAGTGTGTGGCTTATTAAGAAAATTATTCTGTATTGGGAGCATTATGTCGCATTTACTGACTTTGGTAGTGTTACAAACGTGGACAGCAACCAATCATGGAGTATTACTCCTGTTGTATATAAGCGAAATGCTTTTTGTGAATAAGCGAAAATTATTTCAAGGACGTTTTCGGAAGGTAAATGGCGAAACCTTAACGCTCTCGGTGGTTTTGAGATCAAACAATATATTTGAATTATTAAGTGTTTATTTATTTTATATTATTTATAAACCATAAAATCGTACTCCTTACCTATTATTTGTTTGTAATTTCCAGCAATGCATAAAGTTTAAAGGAGGTTACTATCCAGGCCCATATGGACACTGCTGCGGTGATTGCTCAGGATTTGACCGCTACCCTTGTGATAATTATCGTGGAGGATGCAATTGCCCAATACCTATCGTTTTGTCACCTACAGTTGGATTACTTACTAAGCTAAAAGCTAAGTTTTTGTCCAAAATTTGCGATGGAGGTTGGGATGACTGTGATTGTGGTTGCGGCGGATACTACGGCAACCCGTGGATGAGAAAATTCGGAAAATTTGGGGGTTGTTGTTAACTGTTCTGTGATAAAATGTAAAATCGGTTCGGTAATATAGTATTAAGAGAACTCTTTTACTTTTATTTTTCCAACTAGTTAGATTCCTACTATAAAAATTTGCAATACATTTAAAATTGCTGTTACACCTTTTATAATAGTTTGTATTTGGTATTAGTTTAAACAATATGATAAACATTTAAAATATTAATTCTGTACAAATTTAATAAATAGAAATTGTAAAAATGCCTACTTTAACAGTAGGGCTAAAAATAACCGAAATGAATATTCATGTATCAGCTAAGATATTAAATAACAACAATAATATCATCATATTGAAATTAATTCTTTGGTGCTCTTTACAGCAATGCTTCAAGCTAGAACCCTTCTATCCAGGCGCCTGTGGCAATTGCGGCTGTAATCGTTATCATGATGGTTGCGGTGGTTCCTATTGGGATTCTGGATGTGATTCCTGCTGCGATTCTAAGGACACAATTAATATTCACTTGTCACCAATAATAGGAAAATTCGATAAATTTGATAAATTGAAATCTAAACTGTGTTGTAAACTCGGTGGAGATGGTTGCGGATGTGATGGCTTTGGTTATGGAGATTGTGGATATGGAGGTTATGGGTATGGAGGATGTGGAGGATGCGGAGGATGTGGAGGATGTGGAGGATGTGGAGGATGTGGAGGATGTGGAGGATGTGGTTATGATGGATATGGTCATGGAGGATGTGGAGGATGCGGAGGATGTGGAGGATGCGGAGGATGTGGAGGATGCGGAGGATGTGGAGGATGTGGAGGATGTGGCAAAAAAGGAAAATGGCTACACAGTCCCTTTTTATGGAACAAAATTTATAAAATTAATAAATATGGATGCTTGTAATTTTTTTGAATATTTAAATGTATTGCATTATAAAATATGTTAAATATTTTTATTTTGTTTTTGTTTCCTTATTATAATCTTCTTATTATTATTATGTAGTATAATTACCTTATGATAATTCTGTATGTTTCTGTTTATTTGGGTTATGCCTTTATGTTATATTGTCATTCCATCTTTTACAAAGTCGGCGTAAATTTTTAACCCAACTGCGATTTGTTTCTTGTTGTCTTGATTACCTTATCGTCTGTTATTCTGCTTCCATGATTGTTCTATTCTCTCTTTCTATTAAGTATACCGTCTGCTCCAAACTGCTCGGCATCTTTTGAATAGATAGTAATTGGACAAATATTTTTGTAAGCGATACCCATACTATAATAGGCCATAGTTTTTTTTGGTAGTTTAAATAAAGTTAGTTAAACAACTTTTAATGTCTGAACCCACAGAAGAATGTAACAATTGGTGTTAGAAGTGAAATTATGTGAAAAAAGTTATTATAAGAATTAATATGGTAAAAGCAAGAGGCAAAACCAAGATTGAGAAAATTCAATACATAATTGCCGGAATGGAACAACGTCCTCTGGAACAAAAGAAAGCTGAAAGGCAAGAAGAGACACAAAAAAGACATGAAAAAAGAAATCGAAGAAACAAAAAAAGACATGATTTAAGAAGTTAAAGTATCAATTGCTCTAGTAGAAAAAAGACATGATAAGATAAAGAGAACTCTTAAACACTCCTGGCCAGTGTATAAAAGACAATTCGAAGCCGCTGCACAAAATAATAGATAGACATATGAACAGAAGGCAACAGCTTTTGAGACAGACAGTTTATTTGCCAATGGATTTCTCATTGGCCACAGATGAAGTTTTACCATCGATACTGGATCAACTGGGTCAGTAATGAGTAAACATTTCGTACACAAACTATTTATAAGGAAAATACGGATACGGACACAATAGCGACATCTGATAATAAAACCGTAAAATAGTTTCGAAACACAATTCAGATTTCTGCTTTAATCTGTGCTTTCTAACAATTGCAAAGCAAAACAGACGTTGATGAAGGTGTTAAAAGAGACATGGGGAATCTAAAATTTGCATTCCATGACATATGTTTTCAACTAGACAGAAATGCTTAGCGAATTGGTTTCTTGTACTCGTACAGAGTAGATACGAATAAAATTAAAAAGACAGCAAATATTTGATTTCACGCAAACAGCGCCTTTGTATCTGTTGATACGTATTTCGACCTAATAGGTCTCATCAGAACAGTTATTCAAAGGTGTTCTCAACGTGAACGATCAATATTTTCTGTCTTTTAAAAAGCAATACTAAAATGGCTTCGATACGGATGCAATAGCGACATCGGATAATAAAACTGTAAAATAGTTTCGAAACACAATTCAGATTTCCGGTTTAATCTGTGCTTTTTAAAAATTGCAAAGCAAAACAGACGTTGATAAAGGTGTTAAAAGTGTCTTTTAACACCTTTATCAACATCTGTTTTGCTTTAATCTGTGCTTTCTAAAAATTGCAAAGCAAAACAGACGTTGATGAAGGTGTGAAAAGTGTCTTTTTGCTTTGCAATTTTTAGAAAGCACAGATTAAAGCAGAAATCTGAATTGTGTTTCGAAACTATTTTACGGTTTTATATAATTGTGTCAATGCTTTCAATACTGTCTTTCCTCCTGATTTAACTGCCTCAATAACTATTTGGTCATCACTAGCTGCTTTATTGTTTTTCATTCGATTTAATGACTTTGAGACTTCTTTGATTGTTATTTCTGCGATATCCTCTGAACCCACATGCTGGACTTTTCTCAACTTGGTGCCGTCTTTCTTACCCCTTTCTCTATATAATTCTGTGTAAAATTCTTCAACTACCTTAATTATCTTATCTTTATCTTAACAATGTTCTTCTTACCTAGAGCTTGACTTTTCTTCAGCACCTTTAAACTTTTATTTTTCTCGACAACCAGAAGCTAGCATAAAGCTGGATCACTAATTCCTGTAGTAGCCTGTCTTCTACTGGGATTGTAGAAGAGTGCTACCTGCCACCTGAGTTTTATTCCAATACAGATTAGATTTAAGTATAATATCACACTTTCAATATTTTTACTTTTTAATTTATTTACAAGTTTTTTATCTTGAATCTTGTCAAATGCCTTTTCAAAATATACAAAACATAAGTATATATTCTGATTTATGTCCATGCACATCTAGACCAGCACATTCATGCCAAACAAAGCATCTCTTCTATTTTTCCATAGCAAATAGTGTGTCACTAATTTCATATTCAAGACATTTAACAATTCTGCTGTGTATTATTTACAAAAATGTTTGAAGTGTGTGACTTTATTATTAAAGTTGTTGTTTTATGATCTGAGTAAGTTGTTGCACTTGACGTTTTGGGTATTGCTACAAAAGTCGATTGTAGCCATTGTCTGGGATTGTTGCAGTCTATTAGATTAATGAGTTCAACCATAACATAAATAACATCTTCATTAATAAGTTTTTAACTTTGGTATGCACATCATCTGCTTCAGTAGCTTGACTCTCTTAAATGGCAGGTCTCTACTTTTATCATTAAATACTTTTTGGATGTAATTGTCCCAGTGACACAATTTCTCATTCACATTTGTAATAATGTTGTGGTGTAAATTTCTATATCCTGTCATTTCTTTGGTTTTTTTGTATAAATTAAAGCAATCTTTCTTTTGCCTCTCGTTGAAATGAAACTATTTTAGAAGATAAAATGCCTCTAATTTCAGTACTGATTGGCTGTACTGCCTTCTTGGAATAAGCTCAACCACCTACAATCTTCTCGCTTCTCTCAAACAAAATGTCAAAATTTACCTATTCTCTTCTCCATCTACCTCTGTTAAACCACGGTTGTAACCTTTTGATTGTTGATAAATTTTAAAATATTTTGGTCTATCCAGCGTTAACTGTTTTAGCTGTGACGTTGTATTTCCACGTGACTATGACTATTAAAATCACCTGTGACAATGTTGATAGCGTATATTTCAAAGTTTCTTCAGTTTTCCAATTTTAAATCTTTCATCAGAAGGTTTAAACACTACAGTGACAGTATCCAAACAAAGCTTCTTAATGTTTAAAATCTCAAATCTTCTCTTTTAAATCTGATTAAAATCACTAAGGTAGGTGTAGGTAATATGGCCATCCAACAAATGTCTTACTATTTTTATGTTTAAACGGTAGAACTCTTGATATTAGCATACTAATACACATTTAGTGCCGAAATTGTTAAACAGATGGTGCCACATTCTCTATACGTCAGAACCATACACCATTGTTGTGAAAACTCGTCATTGCAGAAGCTGGTTATTAATTTCGTAATTTTTAAAAAAATCTTAACTGAATCTAATAGGTAAGTTTTTAATATATTAATTGTACTTACATGTTTCGTATACCTTCAAAATCATGTACATGTTCTTATTTTATTGTATAAATTTTGATTTAATACATTTTTTCTTAGACAAAATATCAGTGTTGAGTAGTATGGCCAGGTGAGAAGTAGGGTTATATGGCCATGGCCATATTTATCTTACGTGACCATATTACTCTACAATGCATATTTTGTTTGCTGTATTGATATTATTTCTTTTATTACAGAAATAAAAAATGCCCCAGTATCAGCGCAGCGGCCTACGAGGCAACTGGACGGAAGAAAATTTGTCAGCAGCTTTAAGAGCGGTGAAAAATGGGACCGCAGTTAACACAGCTAGTCGTATATATCAAGTAAAGTCTTGCCTAGGACGAAAGACTATATTTACAAATGCCCAAGAAGCATAATTAGTTCAACGTATTATCCGTCTTTCGCAAATTGGATATCCACTTACTGCAAGGGTACTTTGTTAGTGTGTATATCGGTTTACAAAACTCAATAATATCCCAAATCCTTTTCAAGAAAGCAAAGGAATAGCTGGTCGTTATTGGCTACGTGGTTTTATGAAGTGCAATCCTCAAATCAGACCTAGGAAGGCACAAAACTTAAATCCGGCTAGGGCACAAAAGCTTAATAAATTTATTGTAAAAGATCATTTTACTAAGCTGAAAGGTATTTTAAGAGAAATGGACATACTTGATAAGAACGAACGGATATATAATGTAGACGAGAAAGGTTGCAGGTTAACACTTCACCACCAGCAGAACGTTTTGGCGCAAAAAAGAGCTGAATGAGTACAAGTTATGAAATATTATTCTATTCATAGCGATCGTGTTATTACCAAACAGAAATTTGCGGCAATTTTTTCTACAGTTTGGGACAAAACAATGACACCATCTAATACAAAATCGGAGTTTTCTTCAACGGGAATTTATCCATTCAACCCAGAAGCTATCCCAGAGATAGCGTTTGCCCCTAGTACTATCACATACCAACATCAGGAAGATAAAGAGAATGTCACATTATCAGAAACTAACGTTTGTAATAAAGCAGATTATTTATCCATGCCATCAACTTCAGGCATTCAACAAAAATATTACCGTTGTCATTCTACTTTGGAATTACAACCGAAAACTAGCTTAAAAGAAGTATGTCTGGTCACTGATAGTAGTAACTCTTGTCGTCCCTCTACTTCGGATTTTCAACCGAAGAATCGCCCTGAATAACTATTTCTAGACACTGATAGTAGCAACTCTGACTTATCCTTTAGTTTGCATGATTCCAGCAGTGAGGAAGTTATTGATTCAGAAGACGATCACAGTGATTTCTCAAACATGCAAAATACTTCATTCACAATTATGCTCGAAACACCTGAAAATGCAGCAATAAAGAACGATAAAAAAAGCCTAGAAAACCAGCTACCAACAGTCGAGCCCAAGTTGTTACTAAAGATTTATTCGGTAGATGTATTGGAAAAAGTGATTCAGAAAATATTGAAGCCAATACGCATACTACAGATGGTAAAAGAGTCTCGTCAATGCTACGAAAATTACCCATTCCAAAAAACAAATTTAAGACCTTGCCTGCTAAGAAAAAGGGAACAAAAAACAAGAATCTTGGTTCTGCAAATTATGCAATGAAGACAGGATGGTAGATATGAGACTGTGTAGCGTATGTAGCACTTATATCCACGAAGAGTGCATGGGTCTCACAGCTAAAGACAAAATTGATACGTTCTTATGCCCTGATTGTGAAAAATAAGACAATATTAAGTTTATGTACTGTATTTGCTTAACATGTAATAAAACTGTTAAAGAATCTGAAACTATTTTATTCCATTTTGTGTTAAGCTTCATAATTAGATATAAAAATTTACTTTCTGTAGAGTGGCCATATTAGCGACACCATGTTGGTAATATGGCTAATAGCAGTATTTTTTTAATTAAGTCATAAATATCATATTTTTATCAATTTTTGAAAAATTATACAATAAATATATATTTAGATAACCCATGTAACTGTAATAACAGTTACTTTTTAAAAAATTATATTTAGCCACAAATGCGGAAAAAAGTTCTTAAGGTGGGTAATATTACTTGCAGATACCTTAGTTTTATGTATGATGTTAGTTCTAAAATAATAATTCGCTACAGCTATTCTTGAAAAGATCATTGTGTTATAAAACCGATCATATTTCTTTTCATTGTGTAAAATGATGTTAGAAGGATTAGCCTTTATTAGTAGAGTATATCCCTTCTAATACACCATCTTCGAGGAGGATTTTAAATGCATCCCATTAGACAACGACAATTGTAAAAATGTTTTAAATTTAAAATTTTAGTCTTAATCTTAAAAATTATGATATCTTTTATACTTTACATAGATAAGGTTAATAACATCTCATCGTGATGTTTCTATTTCAACGACCCACTTGCATAAAGTAAACATCGCTTCTATTCCATAAAAAGTTTTAATGAAGATACATGATAGGTATTATAATTTATTTTCATATTCCTTGTAAAGGATACAGTTAAATCCTTAAACTGATAATATAATTTTTTAATCGTGTAACTTTAGATAAAGAAACAATTGACATTCTTCATGATACTCGTCGATTTTAAGAGATAGTAATTACATAAACTCCATCAATTAATTTATAATCTACAATATTTGTAAAGTCAAAGGTTATGAATTATTTAACATCCGACTGCTTGAACGCAGGTGCATTATAGGTTTATAATATGTTGAAGATCTTTCTACCGAATATTATCATCGTCAACATCGAGACCTTTCATTCCTAGCGGAATGCCGCATTTACTTAAAATTCTTTGATTCGCTTATTGCAGTCAATCTTTCTATACTCTTCTTGAATGGTCAAAGTTTATTTTATGATTTGGCCTTCGTTACAATTTTCTTCCACTTATTTTGATTTGTGCCTAGGTCCCTCCAGTTTCTTACTTTCAAGATTTGGATATTTCTCATAACCTGATCCTCCCATCTCTCTCTAGATTTTCCTCTCGGTCTTTCAGTTTCTGGCTTCCATCTGATGACCTTCTTAATCAGTAGGTCATTTTGCCTTCGCTGTACAGTTTCAGTTTTGTATTTCTGGATAAGTTCTTCTCCTTCAGTAGCCTATGGAATCTCCAATTATGTATTGTTGCTTGCTAGTATTTGTTCCGTTACTGTTTTGCTGTTATTAATTTTATGATTCACAATTCTTTCAAGTATTTAAGTTGTTGGACTGCTTCAAAAGTGTTGTTTTTGTTTTGTTTTCCTTTGTTAATTTTATACCTCTTTTTCGTCTTTAATTTGCCAGAATTATTAATGCTTCTATTCCTTACAATATCATCTGCATATGCTACTATTTGTATTTGGGAATGGGCTATAGCTCCTTTAATCCCGCTGGCTTTGACGGTTCTTCTTTCTTTAATTCTTTAGCGATATACTGGTCCGAGTTCGTCGACTTAAAGCTATACTTATGAGAAATAGACTTGGGGGGAAGTGGGAAAGAGTACGAACGAACCTATTTAATTTATGAATTCGCGGTTAATAAAATTTCGATGCCATTGATTTGCAAACTGTTTTTTTTTTCACAAGAATTTTTTTTATAATATATTAAATTGTTAAATTTTTAATTTTAAAACTTAAAAAGGTATGACAGTTTTAATATTAAAAGTGATTATTTTTTTTATTATATGTAAATAAAATTTGAATTAAAAATAGGTCCCACTAACCTAATCTTAGTTTGAGTATTATTCCACTAAGGTACTTTTCTGTTGAAATTACTCACTATCCCCTTACAGTTATCTTCAAATGCTAACATCAATTATACATGAACAATTTCAACCTCTTGAAATTGTTCATGGATAGACAAGATATGCTTTATCGTCACTTTTATTGTACCAAAACAATATTTCAGTTCTACGTCAAATGCTTCTCAGTTTGTTTTATAAGAAATACGATGAGTTTCCTTGATAGGTTCATGGCCTGTTATTTCAACACAGATGTGTCGATGGTCTAAACAAGGCACCTAATCTAAGACATAACATTTTTTAACAGTTCTAGTTGTAGCTATTGTTAAGTCAATTGCCTCCTTTCTATGTGAAGTTACGTAAGTTGGTTTTTTTTCTACGTTTAGTATATCTAAATTATGTTCCATAAAAAACTAGTAATGACTCATTACATTGATGTTTGTACTGCCTCAGGTCAGATGGTACGCTTGCGCATCACAGCCAATGATTAACTGCAGTCTACGTCTTCTGCAATTGATAGCTATTTATACTCCCTTGATGGTAGTTATTCGGGATCATCATATGGAAGACACGCTGATCCGACAATTATCTCCTTCATACATCCTCTCTCTAGGATCTTCATCTTTAACTTCGTTAAATCTCTGAAACAGAAATTCATCAATAGAAGTATTTTAATATGTTTTTTAACTATTATGCAGATCCAAGGAACTGCGACAGATCCTCTATATATAAGCGTTCCACTGTCCGATATACTTCTTATGTTGGCCTTGTAAACCCTTCTTCTTCTTTAAGTTCCATCTTCTATCGAAGGCTAGAAATCGTCATGGCTATGCGGATCCTATTGAACCCAGAATTCGTGTATCAAGGCTACATTAAACCTTCTCATTCCTAGACTAATACAAGAGCCCACCATTGAAGAAAATTCAGGTCCCGAAATCCTACCAGAAGAAATAACGGCAGCCGTCAGACAAATGAAGGATGGAAAGGCATCGGGACTTGATGAAATTCTTTGCAGAACTAATGAAGCTATTAGATGTAGAACAAATAATAATAATAATACCTGAAACATTTAATGAAATATACAAGGCAGGAGAAATACCAGTAGAGTGGGTCAAATCGGAGTTCGTACAATTGCCCAAAAAACCAGGAGCAAAGGTTGTGAAGATTATAGAACCATAAGCTTTTGGGAGAGTTGGGAGGTAAGGGATTAAATATCTGTTTTTTAACCAGCAGGGGTAGGTGATCCGATGTGATCGAGTAACCTAAAAAGCATTCGTCATCCAATAAGTCGATCACATCGTATGTACACACGATGTGGTCGACGGATGACATGCCCTGAGGACCCATAAAAGTGCTGGGAGGTTAAGGAGCAGATCCGAAAGGTCAATGCCTGCACGTTTAGTAGCCGCGTCGCCAAATTGCATGTTTCTGGAGTTAAAGTCTCCAAAGTTGAATTTGTTGCTCCTCTCTTTTATATTTTAGAAGCAGTAATATCGCTCACATGACTTCTAAAATATAAATGTCTCACAGTGGTAGGTGTGTTTGTATGCGTTCATTGCTAAACCAACGTTGCTCCTATTGTTTTGTTGAATAGTGTGGTTGACAGGGAATCGTCTTGTATTGCAATTGCGTATTATGTTCTGTTAAAATCTATTGAAATGTGGAAAACACCGACTTTAAGGTCTAAAACTGAATTAAACTTACGATTCAGTTTTTAGTCGTTTATCGCCAAGATCGTAATATAGATGATTATTGTTGCAGCTTTTTTTATTAGTGAGAATAAACTGTTTATGATGTTAGCATTCTGACTTAATTGGGACATCCCGTTAATTCTGTTTTAATTTCAGAAATCTTTTAAACTAAATGATTACATCCCGCATACTTTTCAACATCGTAAAGAAAAATCTGATTTTACCTGTGAGCCATGTGAACCATGTGAACCAATGCCCATTCATCGATCCCCCGTAGCGAGATTATTGAATGCAATGAAGGCAAATGTTGCCTTCAAAACACATTGTGCAGAATGTGATATAAGACATCGGAATCCGTTTTGTAAGTGCATGACCTTTCCTAACAATTATTGGCGTAGGCATAGATCAACATATCGTTGGTTTTAATTATTTTGTATTTTTAATAAATAAACAGCTAATGTAAACACTGTATTGTTTTTATAATCATATTTTTTATTCATTGCAGTTTGACCTTGTCCTCTAGTAATAGTAAAACATAATGTGTTTAATAATCCCGCCAATAATTGAATACAAATAAAATTGGATCAGAATTTATTAAGATAGGCAAATGTAATGTGCCTGCTTATAGTAATTATCTCAAAACAAACTGGAAGTTATATCATGCAGACAAAGCGAGATTAAAGGGACAATAAGGTGTAAATTGGACTAAGATATGGCCGCCGAACAATTTCAAGAGCGTTCGAAAACAGTGAATAATTCTGACAGGAAAGTACTCTGATGAAATAAAAACATTGCAAATCAAAGGACAGAAGTCAGAGAAAAATTTAATTTCGTCAGAAAAACAGGTGAGTAGGGCAATTATCGCAAAACCCTGACTGAATATAATAAGGAACCGATAAGGGTAAAAAGAGAAGTGTGGAGAAGGCATTGCGAGCAGGTAGAATAGACTGCAAAAATGTCACAGCTCCATAACGTTCTCTCAAATTCCCTTACTCTAAAAAAAGTCTGGTAAATACACTTATAATACTGAAGAGACCCTAAAGGACATTTTTAGAGTGCACTTTTCTGAGTCTAAAAAAAACTAATACCACTAGACGGCATCACAGAAACGGTACTATATCATCTTATACAGAGTATTGAGCACGTTATGGAAACCAAAGTGATGTTTTATGCATTTCTTAATATAGAGGGAGCATTCCACAATACCTCCTACAAAGCAATCACAAAGACCATTCGTCTAAAGGGAATAGACGAAAAAAACTCAAAATGAATATATTGCATGCGGAGGAGCTATGTGAAATTTACCACGTTACTTTGGGATACAGTACCAGCACAAGTAGCCAGGGTCAGTCTGAAGTAATTTTATCTCCTCCCTCAAGGAATCTGTTCAAAAATAGGCTGATAACTAGACTCAGCAACACGGATATAATTTCCTGAGCTATATGGATGACCTCGTCATCGTAGCCCTTCCAAATTTAATAGCGCAGTCAGAAATAAAATGCAACAGGAATAAGCCACAATTAAAGTTTAAAATAAACTAATTGACGTTTCAATTTCCACTTCTGAAATCTTTCTCAAAATATACATACATAAGCGAGGTTGCTACAGCCTCTGCCGCTTTCGACCGCCATCGTTCTCCATCCATTCGTCTTCTTTGATGGCTCTATTTCTCATTAGGTGTAGTACATTTTCTTCCCAGGCAACTGAAGGCCATCCCCTTCTTCTTCTTTGTTGTGGTATGTAATTTAAAGCTTTCTTTGGCCATCTATCTTCATTTATTCGCTTTACGTGACCATACCACACTAGTTGTCTCGTTTCAATTCTGTCTACACTGGAATATACAGTATTTGTCCTCCTTCTAATATCTTCATTCCTGATATGATCTTTTTTGGATACATCACACGTTCTCTATAGAAAATCCATTTCTACTACTTCTATTCTTTTTCTGTCTTTTTTCGCGATCTGCCAAACTTCTGCCCCATAAGTCATAATAGGCTCTACCAGGGTTCGATAGATTGTCAATTTTGTTTCTTGTCTAATATCTTTAGACCATAGTAGAGAGTTTAGAATGTTAACCGCTTTTTTTTCCTGCTGCTTCCTGTTTTAGAAGTTTCTTTTGGTAGTGCCTTCTTTAAAAATTATAGAACCGAGATATTTATATTCATTGCATGTTTTTGTGTTTCTAATTACTAACTCTGGATCTTCTTTGTCATCTCCTATTTTAAGATACTCTGTCTTTGACATATTCATATTGAGGCCTTATTTTTCATATTCTTTCTTTAGTTTTCTAAAGATGTAGTCCATGTCTTCTTCATCATTCTGCGAAAAATAAAGTTGTTAGACATTTACCACCGCTTAAGTCTATTCCCATTCCGGATACTTCTTTCCTCCACTGCTCTAGCGATGATTGAATACATATTTTAAATAAGGTCGGAGATAGACAACATCCTTGTTTACGCCCCTTTACTATTGGAAATGATTCAGATATAAAGTTTTTTTCTTTAACGACACTTCTCGCATTTTTGTATATATTTGCGATAGCATTCACATACTCTCTACAGAGAGCTACTTTCGTCAATGTTTGAAACTGTTTTTTCAAAGGTACCTAAGGTATGCCTACTCTAAATCTATATGCACATCTTCCATCCCATATCTTATTTTTACTTTTCACTACATCTCTTTTTACATCTCGATTTAATTTTTGATATATCTTGTAATTTTCCTCCTTTCTCGTTGACATCCATTTCTGATAAGCAGTTTTCTTTTTGTTGACTAACGTTTGCATATTCTCCGACTACCATTCTTGATTTTTTGTTTCATGTTTGTCTGTATTACCCAAAGCTTCACTTGCATCCTCATCAATGCATTTTTTAAGTTGCAGGTATAATTCTTCCGCTGATACATTTTCTCGATCCACATTTTGTAGTTTTGTGGCCAGTCGTAATTTGTAAAGAAATTTCGTTTAAAATTAATGGGAAAACCCCCGTAATTGCCTGTATACCATCGTTTAAAAAAACACAGAAGTTAAAACACTTTACACATGTGTATTGTGGTATAAAAACAAACAAATATTTAAAACTTTATAAAAGTGTCGTCAACATTTAAATTCTGGCAGAAAGTTTTCAATCTGAGCAGATCATCCTCAGTGCCTTGTGTATTTGTTGCTAACAGTAAAATTGTCTATAAGACCTCCATGTATGGATTTACAGTATTCCAAATTTTACATTTAATAATGTTTTGACTCCAGGTCGACTCCAATTTCGTTTAATCTTCTTTTAAGCTTTCTAGGTTATATTTAGGTGATGTTACTTCTTGTCCTTTTTCTATATTCTGTACCTGAGTGTTATTGTTTTTGCGATAGTTAACTATCACGTTGGCTATAACTAAACGATGGTCGGATCCACATTCTGATCCACGGTATACCCTTACGTCAGTTGTTTTCAGTCGGGAAGTTTGACGTAGGATTACATAGTCGATTATCGAGTGCAGATTCCTAGTAGGTTGTATCCATGTAAATTTGTGGATGTCTCTATGTTGAAAAATCCATTATAATTTTGAGACATTGTTTCACAAAAAACTCTAAGAGGCATTCCGTTGTCATTGGTTATTTGTTCTCCATATCTTCCTACGACTCTGTTATGCCGTTTAAATCTCCAAGTATAAAAATTTAACAGTTTTCTTTAATTTCAGAGAGATTTCATTCATCTTGTTGTAGAAATCATCTTTACTTTCGGGATGTCCATCTTCATTTGGAGCATACACTCCGACAATTACGATGTTGTGCCCATTATTTTTTATTTCCAGTATTAGCAGTTGTTCTTTTACTTCAGTCATCGATTTAATATTGTTTTTAAGATTTTTTAAATGACAATGGAGACATCTATCTTAGCTCTGTTATCTTTACTCACTCCACTGTAGATATGTATATATTCTCCTATCTCTTTAGTTCTTTTTCTCCTTTATTTGGTCTCGGTGAGAATACATATATCTATTTTTCTTTCCGCTAATTCTTTGAACACCTCTGCTTGTTTGGATCTAAGTCCTTGTACATTCCATGTAGCCAATATAATTTTCCTTTTCCGTTGCATTAGTCGTCTTTGTTTTGATCCATCTTTTGTATTCCGAGGCTTTTGGTCGAAATATTTAGCATTTATTTGATTTGACAAGGGATGCGATGCTAGCCCATCTCCTCAACCCTTCTCCTTTATCCGGGCTTGGGACCGGCACTCAAGCTACTCAATCCACCCAGCACTTACCGGATGCGGAGTTTCCTTTCTCAAAATACAAACATTATTTAATTAAAAAAAAATTTTGTTTTTTGTTACTAAGTGTAAAAATTCTTCTAATAGTTTAATTTTATCTGGCTTATTTATATTGACATTTCAGACATATCTTTTACATTTTAAAGTAGACAACTTCAAAATGATATTGTCAATGTTACTGAGTTGCGTTCCTGGGACGACTTTATTGTAAGATAGTTTATTCGATTACATGAAATCAACTTTAACTTTAGAATATCCGTCAGAAAAAATCATAGTATGTGAGGTGTCTTTAAAAAGACAACCACATGCCATGATGACAGCAAAATTCTCCTGTTAGTGATTCTATGGTAAATTATGAAACAAAAAACAGGAAAAACTTCATAATACTATCCCTACGTGGTAAGTATTTGGTCCTACATTTAGTTTACCCTCAATAAACACCAAATTCTGATTTTATATGTAGGTTATTTAAAGAACCTAAATGATGTATCCTCGATATGTACCTGACTAACTAATAATGGTATTTTCCTTTTATTAACTTCCTCTTTTAATATGGGTACAGATCCTACTGCATTCTACCGATTAATTTGCCACATAATTGGTCTCATTTAGCATAATTAGAGAGGCTTCTTTGATTTTTCTATTTTTATCATCTGTTTCTTTTAGGATTCTACTTGAATCGTTCCATTAAACCCAATGTTTATTTTCCCATGCGAGTTTGGATCTCGGAAACAGAACTCAACTTACATGAAATTGTGGAAGCTAATATCTTGCCAGAGTCAGTGCCTTCAACGTCTAGAGTAAACTTCTTCTTTCTTCACAGAAACTATATAAAAACTACCAAAAAGTACAAATTAAAAAAATATAAGAAAAAATAAAACAAATAAAAACACAAAACGACAGTTATTCGATTCTTCTTCTTCAGAGTGTTCAATAAAAATACCTTATCATGACAGTGATAACGATATAAATCCAAAGAATGGAGAAAACGACAAAGTGTGTTTGTTTTGTAATCAAGAAAACAAAAACAACGAATTATGATTTCGATGTGACACGTGCTACAAATGGGTTCATTCTGAATACACGGATCCAGTCTTAAAAGAAGCGAAAACCAGAGTATGGGTGTAAGATTTTGTTAGAATTAGAGTTAAAAAAACTGTTAAAAAAAACTTATAACTGTGTAGTATTTTACATAAAATGAATTTCCATCAAGTAACGGTCGAATCCATCAATTGTTTAGTATATTTAATTAAAGGACTTTTCATTTACCTCTTTTGCATGTTTTATGTCAGAATTTATTTTGGCCAAACTAAATTGTATTTCTAAAAATGTCTCCGGAGCTTATACAAATGCTAACATAGGCCAACATATTCACAAAGAGCAAGACAAATGACAGATAGTATTCGGACATATGATTGTGACATTTGACATTGTGAGTTTTATTTTCCAAACAATTAATTGTCTATTTCTTATCTGATTATTCATCAAATTAATTGATTGTTTGATAGTTTTTTAAAATATTTTTAAATCAACAAAATAAATTACTAATTATAGTTATTAGATAATCAAAATGGGGGCCGTCCTGGGTCTTTGTTCAGCAGCACAAGTAAGTAAACAAAAGTTGCTTGTTTAACATTTCAATTTTTATTGCGCGATTAGCATAATTCTGAGTAATGTTTTTCACTATTTCGATTAAATTCAATATTTACATTTACATGTGATGATTTTTTGCGTTATTGTTTTCAGTACTTGAAATGTCAAATATATCATCTGGTCTATTTGTAGTGTAGCTTAGTTATTTAATTTTTTCTCTCTAAAGAGTTATTTATTCCCATAGTAAAATCACTTACAGTGGATTAATTCAGTTCACTAGGTTTCTTAAAATGTTATAGTTTGGTGCAAAAACTAATGACTAATCACCTATTTTTACTCTAGTTACATGTCTGATAATAGTAATATCATTTTTCTTGGATTTGAAGAAAACTTGTTAAAAATTCTTGTTCCAATTAGGTCTTGAGTTTCATCCTACTACCTATTAGGTCATCCTACTTCTGAGCTAGATCTTTACTCTTTAAAAGGTATTGCCTTTTTGAACAGTTGTTCAACAGTATCCTCGGTGGATGGAAAAGCACCTAAAATGAGAAGAGCATGCCTTGTTGCAGGAAATACAATATTAGCTTCCACTGAAGTCATTTTTGAAGGATGAAGATGGAATCCAGCAACAGCAGGTGTATTTTTGAATGAGAATCTAACATTAAGTGATGAACTTAAGGAGTTAAGACTTTGTAGAATGTTCACAAATGATTCTTTAACAGATAGATGTGCTTGTATATTGACAATTTTATAGATGCTGTCTGAGAACTATCTAATGCTTTTGTGTTTCTTAGACCATCTGCGAATTTTCATTATTAAAACAGGTTAAGTAGGTAGTTCATTTCAAAAATTTTAATAAAAACCAGTAACAAAATTTAATTACCATTTACTTATATAATATGTATTATAATATATATAATACTCATCCAGGGTGAGATTTTCAATGTATGTTTGCATTAAGATGGATGGTAGATGATGTTTTTTGTTTTTGGGGGTGTGGAATCTTATGTCACCAAAAGATAAGCAGTAAGTTTTTAATACTTCGGGTTGTTGGAGTGTGGCCCTGTTATGACTTTGTGGATAAGTTCGTACTTTGAAAGTTTATTCTCTAAATTATTGTTGAGATATTTGTAATGTTATGGATTTCACTGGAGGGGAATCACAAGCCTTTGTAGTTAGTTATGTGCAAAGTTTAAGAGTTTTTGTTTCTGAGAGTCCTTTAAGAAGCAGTAGATATTTGATCTGTACTCTATAATGTGTTCAGGGTTTTTATGTTTGTCTGCCAATCCTTCCTGCAAGATCAATCAGTCCTGCTGTTGGGCTGATAGAGAGCCTGTATCCCATTAATTCCAGGTAGAATTGGTCATTGTTCTTACATGTAACTTTGGAGATCATCAGAAGATCCTGGTGATATATAACACACCACCACAACTACATAATTTAATCCTGAACATTTAAGTAGTTAACATAGATTTTGTCTTTTTGATGATTAAAACTTGTATGTGACTTCTGTAACACAATATCAGCACACCACACATCAGCACCAATATCAGTATAGTTCAGTACTGAAGTTCAGTTTTTACTTTCTTAATCTCGTCTACTTGCATCATGTCCGATCTTAACTAATATTATAGTACCACTCAGACAATTTTTTCTTTTTTTAAAATGCCAGTGTAGTTCAGATGGCGACAGACCTAAGACTCTTAGGATCTGAGGATCTTTTTGGTTGGTCAACTATAACAATCACGGAAATTGATGGTAAGAAGGGCAAGGATGTACACTTGCCAGGGTAACACTTAGTAACCTTGAAAAGTCAGCGTCATTTTTTTTTAACTGGTCATTGTCAAATAAGCAAACACCTCCACACACTGGGGCTAATAGACACACCTCTAGTATGTGAACGAGAAGATGAAACTGTCGAGGCATGTCCTATGTGAATGCCTGGAGTTATTGTTAATATGAGAGTATGCGCTCAGTGAATCCTGGCCCGTACTTGCCCACATGAGGGAGATGTCCCCTGGTGATTTGTCCACCTTCCTAGAAATGACTGGATTGACAATAAGCTAAGGATGAGAGAGGTCTACTTTCAAGATCATATTATTTAAAATGTTTTATAGCATATACAAATTGTTTAGTAATTGTGTCAGTATAAGTGACACTGTTAAGAATAAACCATGAGATCTAATTTGGTTATTTTGTTCTCACTGTTACAAGAACCAATTTGTTTTATGTTAAGGGTTAAGGGTTAAACAGAGCTCTTGACTGTAAGTTCAGAATGGAAATAATGAGTTTATTTTAAAAATGTTTTTCCTTATTCCGAAAATATCTTTAAAAATATTGTGTTCATTCTTCATATTACAAACATTTAAATATTTTATTGTTTGATTTAATAAGTTCTCATCTTGCATCATTATTTTTTTTTATTGTGTAGGTCTTAGGTTAATATATAACCTTGAACTAATGTATTACAGGTTTAATAGAAACACATGTATTAACAATCTGTTAGCAACTATATTAAAAATTGGGACACAGTAATTGTGGATGAATAGTATTTATAAAGTAATTTGTGAATGTAACTGATACTAAATCAAAACTAAGACTATTAATTTCTGAATAAATTTCATATATAACACATACGATAACATAACATCCCTACTACAAATAATATATGATTGGTAACTATGCAGATGGCACCGTCATAATGGCTACTCATGTGAATCATTTGCAATCATAGTTTTTCTAGTTGTTCACTGTTACTACACCAAATGCATTTCTAAATTAAATGTTTCATTGCGGCGGTCTTAAACTCTGTGCTGTGTGAAGCAATATGTCTTTTAACTTGACATCATATCTTTTCAACTGGATTCAACTTATGATGGTATGGAAGTAGTCTCAGAATGGCAACATTTTTTGCTTTGCTTATCTAGTCGATTTTAAATTTTGTGCATTCTTCTCTGATTTTACATAACCTTCTTCAAAAAAGATATCATTCTCCAGCAACCATGGCTTAATTTGATCTTTATTAAATGCTTGTGTTGGAATCACTTCTCTCCTCGAATGGTATGAGGCGTTGTCTATTACCACAAAAGTTTTCTCAGGAAGATTAGGAAGCACCTTCCGATTCTTGGGTTTTTTAATGTTTTTTTGTTTGCGAAAGTCGATTTTGTTATATTTTTATATTCATTGAAGGGTTTGTCTTCCTTGTGATCTAGTGCTGAAAGAAAAACTAAAAACCTTGGTAACTAGGATTACCTGTAGTGAAATATCTTTGTGTTTTTAAGACTTGGAATTCCCGTGCGTATTTTTGGTGTATTCAGTTAATCTTTTACATATTTTCGTTCATCATTTATTTATTTATATACGGCATCCATTTACTTACAATTTTTACAAAGTTACATCCTAAAAACAATATATTATTAAAATAGCAATCACAAGTTTTACAAAGTAAAATAACACAAAGTAAGTAACAAAAGTAAATACAAAGTATTAAAATAACAAACACCTCAGAATAATACAAACATAAAGAACAATACAGATGTACAACCAACTTATTGTAAGATACTTTTTAGTTGTTTTTTAAACAAACTAATTTTGGAGTCAAAAATATCTATTTGTCTTGGCAAGCTATTAGCACTCCGGGCCAATTGTGTAGTTGGTTCATTGATACCATAATTAGTGTGGTGAAATGGCAGCGAAAAGATTTCTGATTGTTTGTTGCTTCTACTAGGAACTTTAAGACTAACAAGCGATAAGAGTTGAGGACAGTCTATAAAAGCATTGATAACTTTGTGTAAGAAACATAAATCTAACAATGTCCTCCTTGACTCAAGTGTTGGTAAGTTAAGACTATCTCTTACCCACTGATAGTCGTATTCCTCTCTCCTGTATCCACTCTTATAGGCTGCTAACCTCAAAAATTTATTCTGGACTCTTTCAATCTGTTGAATGTAACAGTGGTATGATGGGGACCATACAACTGATCCAAACTCAAGAATGGGCCTAACGAGACCACAATAAAGTCTTCTAAATGTAAATAAAGACAGATCCACAGATGTGAGTTGGATAAATCCCAGCACTTTCATCGCTCTGTTTGTTACTTGGTTAATGTGGCTTGAGAATGACAGTTTGAGGTCTAACCAAATTCCCAAATCTAATACTTCATTTTTCGAGGCCAATGGCAAGTTATTTATGTAGTAAACAAATGTAATTGGATTTCTTTGCCTCGAGAATGTCATTTTATGACATTTGTTTATATTGAGTGACATTTTGTTTAATGTGCACCAATCATAAAACGATTTAAGATCTTCCTGTAATATAACAGCATCATTCCAGGATTGAATTTTTCTAAACAGTTTTACATCGTCAGCAAATATAAGAACACTACAATTTTTGATTTTTTGTACTAAATCAACCAGAAACAAGCAAAACAAAACAGGGCCACAATGGCAGCCTTGCGGCACGCCTGATGGAACTGTTATTTCAATTGAAGTGTCTCTTCCCAAGTTAACTGTCTGCGTACAGCCACTAACAAATTCTGTAATCCACTGAAGAAGGGGATCCAAAATAACCAAAGCTCTTAGTTTTTGTAAGAGGACCCCATTGTTTACCCGATCAAATGATTTGCAAAAGTCAGTATAGATTGAGTCAAGCTGGCACCCCTCTTCAAAAGCTGTTATATATATATATATATATATATATATATATATATATATATATATATATATATATATATATATATATATATGATTGACATACAAAACCAGGTTGGTATCTGTTGACCTCCCTCTCATAAAGCCAAATTGTTCAGGATTAAAAATGCCTCTATAACTCCATGTCAGTTTCTTACTAACCAAACAGTCAAGCAACTTGGGCAGCTCCGACTGATTACAGACAGCTCGATAGTTTGATATATCGTTCCTTGCACCCGATTTAAAAATCGGCTTTAAAAAACTTTTCTTCCAGAGACTGGGAAAGCTACCAGTACCAAGTGATCTGTTAAAAATAAACAAAATTGGTTTTGTAAGTACACATATACATTTTTTCAGAAAATAGGCTGGGATTCCATCCGGCCCTGCACCTAATCTGTTTTTACAACTTGCAATAGTATCATAGACCTCAGTTGTTGTAGATTTGGCGCGAAATAGTGATAATAATTATTTTGTTTTTGATTATTGAATTTTGCATCTTTGTGTGTCAACTAAGAGTTTTTATTTAGTTTTTTATTTGAGAATTAAAAAAAAATAGTTGTGGAGATGAGGTAAGTTTATTATCCTATAATAAAAGACAGAAAATAAGATTATTTTTTCTAGGAAAAAAACATACAAGGTCGAGCCAGAAAACTCTAATTTTATTAAAAAATTGTTTACTTTTCCCTTCCTTACATCTTCTTATTCAAATTTTATTTATTTAATGCTTTGAGAATATGTAGTAAATATTTGTTAATAAAAGATCTACCTTTTTCTTCACTCCTATCTTTTACTTGGTCTAGTCATTATATTTAAGTAAATGTTTTTATCTTCTTGAAAGTTTAAAAATGGTTAGGATGTTTCGAAAGAAAAATACTAAGGCAAATCTATGGAGCGGTAAATGAAAATGGTGTCTGGAGAAGACGATACAACTTCGAACTCTAAAAAATGGACTAATCAACTTTTTCCAACAGATATGGGTGCTATTGATTAAAGTCATCTGAAACAGGAAAGGATGGTTTTCTTTGAATTGCCAAGTATTATAAGATTGCAAAATGAAAAGTATGGATATAGTACCTACCTAGATTGTCAGATTCCAGTCATGATTCTTAAAAACAGCAACTTGCAAAAAAAAGACTGAGTTATAAATCAATCAGTATCTAGATCATATCAAGGGTGTATCATGAAATACTGAAAATTTTATTGTATTAAATTATTATATTAAATATATTAATATATTTTTTTGTCTTTCGTATAGCTTGCCTGCTGCTGTACTAGCACAGCTTGTTCTTTATGCTGTTCAGCATGTCCATCATGCAGGAATTCTACATCTTCTCGTATAATGTATGCACTGATGCTGTTGATTGCAACTGTGGTGGCTTGTATTACTCTGTCTCCAGGACTGGAAAGCGCTTTACAAAAGGTGGGTATACAAAATTGATCATATCATGACCAATATATAACGTGGTTTTTATCAATTTGTTGATATATAGAAACGTTCTTGTTAAATTTTATAATATATGCAATATTAACCACGATTCCACTTACATACAATAACATTTTAAAAAATGGTATCACACATAATCATTGGTATGTTTATGTGTTTTTTTTATTGTATCTTAATTTTATTTTTGTGTTCAATGTCATTTGCATTAAAAAAATTTTTTTAGGTACCGTTTTGCAAAAACAGTTCTGCTCTGGTTCCTGATTCGGTAGTTTTTGATTGTAAACAAGCTGTGGGATATTTAGCAGTGTATAGAATATGCTTTATTTTAACATGTTTCTTTGCTTTGATGTCGCTTATGATGATCGGTGTAAAAACTTCCAAAGATGCAAGAGCAGGAATTCAAAATGGGTAAGTTTGGCAAAAACCATATTTATATAAATATAATTGTGCAACGGATGAAAGAGATTTAACGAAGAAATCGTAATGATAATAGCAAACTGAATATTGTAGATATGTGTTAATGAAATTAGCTGAGTTATTGTCTCTTTACATTTCAAAACATCAATAATTATTAATGGTCTATCTTAATTTTATTAATTATTAATGACTTTTACGACCAGAAGCGAGGTTCCTACAGCCTCTGCCGCCTCTCGCGTTTCGATCACCATCGTTTTCTGTCCATCCATTCGTCTTCTTTGATGGCTGTATCTCTCATTATGTGTCGTACATTTTCTTCCCAGGCAACTGAAGGCATTCCCCTTCTTCTTTGTTGTGGTATGTAATTTAAAGCTTTCTTTGGCCATCTATCTTCATTCATTCGCTTCACGTGACCATACCACACTAGTTGTCTCGTTTCAATTCTATCTACACTGGAATATACAGTATTTGTCCTCCTTCTAATATCTTCATTCCTGATGTGATCTTTTTTGGATATACCACACGCTCTCCTTAGAAAATCCATTTCTACTACTTCTATTCTTTTTCTATATTTTTTCGTGCTGCCAAACTTCTGCCCCATAAGTCATAATAGGCTCTACCAAGGTTCGATATATTGTCAATTTCGTTTCTTGTTTAATATCTTTAGAGCATAGTAGAGAGTTTAGAATGTTAACCGCTTTTTTTCCCTACTGCGTTCTGTTTTCAATGTCTCTTTTGGTAGTGCCTTCTTTAGATATTATAGATCCGAGATATGTATATTCCTTGCATGTTTTTGTGTTTCTAATTTCTAACTCTGGATCTTTAAGATACTCTGTCTTTGACATATTCATATCGAGGCCCCATTTTTAATATTCTTTCTTTAGTTTTCTAAATATGTAGTCCATGTCTTTCTCATCATTTGCTACGACATTTCTTTTTCATTTCCAGTATCACCAGTTGTTCATTTACTTCAGTCCACGATTTAATATTGTTTTTAAGATTTTTTCGAATGGCAATAGAGACTCCTCTCTTAGCTCTGTTATCTTTACTTACTCCACTGTAGATATGTGTAGGTATATTCTTCTATCTCTTCATTTCCTTTTCCCTTTTTCATGGTGTCTGTGAGAATACATATATATATTTTTCTTTCCGTTAATTCTTTAAATACTTCTGCTTGTTTGGAAGTCCTTGTACATTCAATGTAGCTAATATCATTTTCCTTTTCCGTTGCATTAGTCGTCTTTGTTTTGATCCATCCTTTGTATTACAAGGCTTTTGGTGGAATTTTTTAGTATTTATTTGTTTTGACAAGGGATGAGTTGCTAGCCCATCGCCTCAACCCTTCTCCTTTATCCGGGCTTGGGACCGGCACCGTCATTTACTGAGCTACTTAATCCACCCAGCACTTACCGGAGGCGAAGTTAATTACCATTACGTATGGAATATAATATTGTACAAACCACAAGTCATTGGTGTCAATATCACTCAATTTAAACCAAAAGAAGTTGGTAATCCAACGGTTGTAATTCTACTAAATCCAATGGTTGGTTTAGACCAAAGAGGTATATACCGATGATGCTGCGACCTGCCCAAAGTCCACACCAATCAGTAACTTTTTGAGGATGCATTTTACGCTCTTAGATCTCATCTGAATTGGTATAGTCCAAAATTCGACAATTCTTTTGTTAATGTACCCATTCATCCAAAAATGGGCCTAATGATTTTTCGATTATGATTAAGGTCAGTTTCTAACTGCTCTAGAGCCCATTAATTGAATACACGTAGATTAGAAACAATCCAAAGAAAATTTTAGCTTCCATTAATTTGTTTCATTAAAAAGAAGAACGGAATAAAAAAATATTATAACTTACATTTTGTCCTGTAAAAACACTTTTTACCGACATATTGCAAGTCAGATCTCTGAAGAACAATTAGAAGATTCTACGGAGGTTTCAGATCTAATTCTCAGTTCTTGGTGCCAAGCTGCGAAGTGGCCAGAACTCTACAATTCGATTGCTTAGTTCGAAGTCAAAATGGGAATCCAATGGTACTGGGACAAACTCATTACGTGAGTGGCCAAATGCCAGCGCTAGACTAGCTCACCGCCAGTCCCCGAATCTTTAAGATCTCAACTGGGACTGAATTGAAAAATTCGTCTCCTGCGATGATAATTCACACAACCCTGGAGCTCGAGCCGCATTGGCTCGCGATCTTCTGATTTCCACCTCGCAGTTGATTGGTTGCGCTTAGATTTATTTGGTAAAAGTTTAAACAGACAATTATGCTCATTTGTGAGACGCAAACCAGTAGAAAACCAGAGAAATCCCTGTGGACTTAAGACATTGAAAATAGCAACCTGGAATGTCAGAAGTTTATATGCAAGTGGTAAATTAGCGAACGTACTGCTTGAAATGGAAAACCTCCAAATTGATGTTTTAGGTATAAGTGACGTACAGTGGCCAGGTTCAGGCAAACAAATTACAAATAATGGAACCATGTATTATTCAGGGAACAACGAGGTCAATCATCGTTACGGTGTTGCTATCTTAGTTGCAAAAAAGGTCAATTACTCTGTGATAAGTTTTACTCCTTATTCTGATGGGATCTTATCAATACAACTACAGTCTAAAAAAGGTATAGTAAATTTTATTCAAGTTTATGCTCCTACGGCAGATAAAGATGACGACGATATCGAACTGTTTTACCATGATTTGGAACAAGTCTTAAAATCAATGAAAAAACATCACACTACAATAGTAATGGGCGACTTCAATGCCAAAGTTGGCCAGGGAAGAGTGGATGGATATGTGGGGGAATATGGTCTAGGAAATAGAAATGAACGTGGTGACCGTTTGATACAATTTTGCCAGACGGAAGAATTTGTAATAGCTAATACACTTTTTAAGCTACCAAAAAGAAGGTTGTATACATGGAAATCTCCCGGTGATACAACGAATAGAATAATCCGAAATCAAATTGACTTTGTCCTTATTAGACAAAGATTTCGTAATTCTATACTGTCTGCCAAAACTTACCATGGAGCAGACATCGGTTCAGACCATAACCCCATAGTAGTCACATTACGAACCAAATTAAAACTGGTTAAAAAACCCACACAAAGTAGAATTGATATTAAGAGATTAAGGGAACCACAAACAAAGGAACAAACTGTAAAAACTCTTACTGAAAATATACGTAATGCCCAAGAAATGAATAAAAGTAGCTATAACATTGATCAGAAATGGGAAAATATAAAAGCAGCAATAATTAAAACAGCAAATGAAAACTTAAAACCAAAGAATAGAAAACATAAAGATTGGATGACTGAAGAAATACTACTATTAATGAATGAAAGAAAATCATTCAAAACAAAAAATCCAATTAAATATAATGAAACTGATCGATTAATAAAAAAGAGAATAAAAGAAGCTAAGGAGAGAATGTTACATGAGCAGTGCCAAGAACTAGAAGAAATTGAGAAAAAATATGACTTTTTTAACATGCATAAAAGAATTAGAGAATTAACAGGAATGAGAAAAACACTTCAAACTAGGCAACTAAGAGATGAAAGGGGTGCACTTATAACAGATATAAACCAAAAAATGCAGAGATGGACACAATATATAGCACAACTATTTGAAGACAAAGAGAGAACAGAAGCACCAAAAGAATTTAAGGATGATACTGGGCCTGACATTATACGAGAAGAAATTGAATATGCAATGAAACAAGCTAAAGATGGTAAATCTCCCGGGCCTGATGAAGTTCCTATCGAATTACTTAAAATTGTGAATACTGAATCTATTGATCTTCTTTTGGATCTATTCAATACCATATATAGAACAGGTATAATACCTAAAGAATGGCTCCAATCAACATTCATACTGCTTCCCAAAAAAGCCAATGCAAAGGAGTGCAATGAACATCGCACCATAGCCTTAATGAGTCATGTCTTGAAATTGTTTTTAAAAGTAATTCACAATAGAATACATAAGAAATTAGATGAAGGCATAAGTAATACACAAATGGGATTTAGGAAAGGACTGGGAACACGAGATGAACTGTTTGCAGTAAGTGTTCTTTCGCAGAGATGCTTAGATATTAATCAGGAAGTATATGCCTGTTTCATTGATTTTGAGAAGGCATTTGACAGAGTGCAGCATAATCGACTTAAAGAAATTTTATTAAATGAAAACATAGACAGTAGAGACATTAGAATCATCTGTAAGCTCTATTGGAATCAAACAGCAAAAGTGAAAGTTGAAAACGAACTGACCGAGGATATCCAGATTCGCCGTGGGGTCCGCCAAGGGTGTATTTTATCACCCTTGTTATTCAATTTATACAGTGAAGCCATCTCAGAATTAGCGCTTGCCGAGATCAGTGAGGGCCTTATAATAAACGGTGAGCCACTTAATAACATAAGATATGCTGACGACACCGTCCTTTTGGCAGGAACACTAGAAGAACTGCAACACCTTGCTGAACAACTAAATATATATTGCAACGATTATGGACTAAAAATCAATTTGAAGAAAACCAAGTTCATGGTATTTACAAAAGCACAAAACATCAAAGTTAAGCTAGTACTAGATAATACAGAAATTGAACAAATATCTTCGTACAAATACCTTGGAGCATGGATCACAGAAGATACTGATCAGACAAAAGAAATAAGATGCCGCATTGAAATTGCGCGGTCAACTTTTAATAGAATGAGAAAACTTTTTTGTAATCGCGATATCAATATATCGCTCCGGATAAGAATGCTTCGATGTTATATTTTCTCTACCCTTTTGTATGGAGTTGAAGCTTGGACACTTAAAAAATCCAACATTAAAAACCTATAAGCATTCGAAATGTGGTGTTACCGACGCATTTTGAAAATATCATGGATGGATCGCAAAACAACCGAACAAGTTCTCGAACAACTAGGAAAACAATGCGAAGTTTTAAATTCCATAAAGATCAGGAAATTGGAGCACATCATGAGAGGTGAAAAGTACGAACTACTAAGGAATATAATGCAGGGTAAAATCAAAGGTAGAAGAAGCGTAGGAAGACGTAAAATCTCGTGGCTACGCAATCTCCGTGAGTGGTTTGGATGCAGTTCAATTGAACTATTCAGGCGAGTAACCAATAAAATTATAATTGCCAGAATGATTTCCAATCTCCGATAGGAGTGGAACTTGAAGAAGAAGAAGTGAGACGCAATTCTACAGGGAAAGTGATTTACACAAGGCAATTTCAGCTAAATAAAATAAACATTTAAATGTTGTTTATTCTTGTTCAAAAAGACACTGAAGTATTTTTTTGATGTATCCTCTCCCCTTTCCAACGACACCGCATACGTTGCGACTTTGTGACCATTTTTACTTTAAAAATACTCATTGAAATATATTTATATTGGTTTTAGGTTCTGGGGAATAAAGTATTTATTAGTAATCGGAGGCATCATAGGTGCTTTCTTCATTCCCGAGGGCTCATTTGGATCAGTTTGGATGGTATTCGGCATGATAGGTGGCTTTTTGTTTATACTAATCCAGTTGATTCTAATTATAGACTTCGCTCATTCATGGGCTGAAGCTTGGGTTGGCAATTTTGAAGAAACTGGATCAAAAGGATGGTATGTAGCACTGATTGGGATGACGATGCTTAACTATATCTTGAGTATTACTGGAATAGTATTACTTTATGTATTTTACACTAAGGTAAGAATGTACATGTTTTATATTTTAATATTAGTGTATGATTTTATAATAATAGCTCCACCGTTTTTTTGGAAAAATTAAAATAATGAATTGGTTACCTAATTGCATGGTTTACTATATTAACAATAATCTCATTATGTTGTAATAAACTCAAACAGTTTCAAGTAACTTTATATTCATAATGTCTGTCACCTTCCTTAAAATAATAATAATTTTAAAGTATCTATTTTCGTTTTTCAACAATTGCTTTATCTATTTTTTTTTAATTTTTATTACGGTTTAGTCTTTACTCATTATTTTACTAATTTACAATTAGTGTACCATACAAGTGTACGATCCTCCCAGTGTATATATCATTGACAATGAAGTCTACAGACGATAATAATTCCATTAGTAAAGATCGGATTACTGTCCTCAATTACTTGTCTCCAGTTGGCATTCAGTTATTTTATCTAAATTCCAGCAAATAAAAAATAAAATGAGTCATACGCGTGATTACCTAAGTTTATCGTATCACTTAGCTGTCCCCATGAGTTTTACCAAGAACCTTATCAGTAGTGGAGAATTTATTTTTTATTTAGCGTAAGACATATTAAAAACAATAGAAAACGTTAGATGGTGTATTACAAACGAAAATCTAATATAGTAATATAATCTAGAAGATTTTCGATCGCATTCAGGAATTCCATCTAAGTTTTTTTTTTGTGTTTTCCATATATTACCGTCTTTATCTCTTCTCTTCGTTTTTTTAAATCCTTTTCTGCTTTTGTTCAGTTTCTGGTAACATTTACTTGTCTCCATTGGCTTACTTAGCTCTTTTACTTCTTGAATAGAATATTAACATAATATACAGATATATTAACATAATACATAATACATTAACAGAATAAGATGTAGAAACACCTATGCATCAGTTCGGATTTCGTGTGTTGATATTCTACCACAACAGATCCATAGAAAATCAAATATCCTTACTGCCTTTGAGAAAAATCCATTGCTAGCTGCGTTCTTATATAAATGCAGAATATCGAAGATCGGTACTTTTAAGTAAAACCTAACATAGCGACAGAATAAAGAAAGAAAAAAAGTTGAATGGGCAGTAAAAGAAAGAAAACACAAAAGCCTCTACAGACTAGTCAGTTTGAGACAAAGTATAGAAAAGGTAGACAAGTATTTGTAATTAATCAGATACAATCCTGGTTACTCGAGTTATCCAATAACCGTGAATCTATAAATAGTGAGATGTAACAATTAAATATTTATAGGTGCATTTCCGACATTATACGTTCTTGCTTTATCATAAAAGTACTATGTGGTGTATCCCACAATATTAATATTTTTATTTAATTTACAGGCTCACGATTGCGGATTAAATAAGTTCTTCATTTCAATCAACCTAATCATTTGTCTAATAGTAAGTGTGCTGTCCATTTTGCCTGCTGTTCAAGATAAGTTACCTCGATCTGGACTGTTGCAATCATCTGTAGTGACTGTATATGTTGTCTATCTTACTTGGTCAGCTGTATCAAATTCAAGCAGTAAGTATATATTCTAGACTTTGTATATTATTGTTACAAATACAACCTTGATGAAAAATACTAAATAATGGAAATATTTTTTTTTCTCATTTCTTTATGCAGACCATGTTTTATATTTTCTCTCCAGGTTTGTTTACTTCGTGGTCAACAATAACTATTTATAACTAATAACCATATCTGTTATGACCTCTCTAGCTCTTCTCAATGTGTAAATCTAAATTTTGATAATTTCAGTGTACAGAAATATGTATTTTACCTCGATATATATCATACAGCTTGCACCAGGTATCCCTTAATAAAAGGAACATCATTCACTATCAACTCACCTGGGAAGAATTGGGATATTTAAGTTGGGGTTTTAGTTTTTCTTTGGAATATAATTTCTGCTAAGGATTGGGATTTATTCTCCTACGGTTATCATCTGCAGCTCTAACCGGAACAGACAGGAAAACTCCATCTTTTTTTACTAAGTTGGACATTTATGTTTTTTTTTTATAAGTTTGTACACCCTTTGAATTAATGATTTAACTTTACTTTATAACATCCTCTTCAAGGTTTAACTTTTGCTTTGAGTTTTATTTAAATTATCCATATATCATATAATAATAAATAACAGTCATTTTTTCTAAATAATAGTAAGAAGTAACTGAGTCGGACGCCCCAGAAGAAATTATAGAAGAATTTTACAATGACCTTACTAATATTGTCAAAAGGATTCAGAAAACAAAATAATACTAATAATGGGAGACTTTAATGCCAAAGTTGGCAAAGGACAAAGTGGAAATTTAGTGGGATCCTTTGGTCTAGGGGAACGTAATGAACGCGGAGACCGTTTGATTGAATTTGCAACTGAAGAACAGCTCGTAGTGACAAACACCTTTTATGATCTTTTTCCAATACGACTATATACGGGGAAATCTCCCCGGGATACTCCAGATCACACAGTACGAAATCAAACAGACTATATTCTTATTAATAAACGATTTAGAAACTCTATAACATCTGTTAAAGCGTACCCGGGATCCGACATAAATTTGGACCACACTCCACTTGTCGCCAAAATGAAACTTAGTTTAAAGAAAGTTCAAAGACCAAAAATTACGAAGTACGATATTAACCAACTGAAAAATAAAGCAGTAAAGGAAAAGATACAAAAACGCCTAAAAGAAAAAACGTGTGCTCGTACAGAAAAACCACGGGCTCGTATAGAAATAAATAACACAGATGTAGAACTAGAAAATTTGCACAAAGTAAGTCAAGAAATAACAGAGAAATACTTAAAACCTGAAAGAACAAAGAAAAAGGAATGGATGACGGAGGAGATTCTATGTATTATGGAAGACAGAAGAAACGCTAAAGATAATAATAATTACTACAACAACATAGATAACGAAATAAAAAGGGCTATTAAAATAGCAGAAAAAAAATGGTTTAGCTCGAAGTGTACAGAGATAGAGTCATTACAACAAAAACATGATTCATTTAACCTCCATAAAAAGATTAAAGAAGTGGCAGGCTTATATAAACACAAGAACACTGGATTCCTGACAGATAATCAGGGAAACATAGTACTGGAAATAGAGCATAAAAGTGATATTAGGATTCCGTGGAAAAAACTTTTGAAGATGTACGAAGTAACACTGGTATTACAACAAACACCAATTGCAAATCTGGACCACCATTTACAGTCGAAGAAGTAAAATATGCCATCAAAAGCACCAAAAATAGTAAAGCAGTGGGCCCTGATAATTTTCACTCAGAATTCTTAAAACTTATGGACTATGATGGCATAAAATGGTTGAAAAATATATTTAACAATATACATGATACAGGCATAATTCCCCAAAAATGGTTAGTGTCAACTTTTATAAATCCTCCAAAAAACCCAATGCGAGAAAGTGCGAAGACTATAGAATTATAAGCCTTATGAGCCATTTACTTAAAACATTTACTCAAAACATTTCTAAAGGTCGGCAACAGGAGAGAGGTTCTCTCTCCTGTTGCCGATAAGAATGTAGAGCGTAGAATAATTTTTAGTAATTTTAAACTGTTGGTCCTTGTTTTAATGTAGTGTTATGTACAATTTATGTCCAATTTCATGTTTATTACATTCTGCGCTTGCTGGATAGCCCAAATTTGACGAAATGCCCCTGATGATGTTGTAGAAAGCGAAAGTACTTGGGCAAGATTTGATTATTAAATTTGTGCTCGATATTTGCCTTAATTTTTCAAAGTTCATTTATTCGAGCATTCAACCTTATATTAATCAACTAAAAACTTTTGTTTTAACACTTCTACAGAGTTTATTTTAAATTATTACAACTGTTTTGGCAGAGTGCCTTTCTCAAGTAGATTTTTTTTGTTTCCTCCTGAGGTGGTCAATGGACGTTTATTTTCTTGTTTATATTTTGTAGATATATTGTCTAAAAGTTAACGTGAATATATTGGTTGTACTAAAATACTATTTTTTTGATTTTTAGAAGAATGTAATCCTGGTATGTGGGGTATATTTGGAGGAAAATCGAATAATAAAACCAGCAGCGATTTTGATATAATCGGTTTAATCATCTGGATGTGCTGTGTGCTTTACTCATCTCTACGCTCTGCAAGCAAATCATCAAAGATTACAATGTCTGAGAGTATGCTAGCCAAGGATACAGGAGCAGGTAAATATAATATGATCAGTATTCATACACATATAAAAGATGTGTAATAATGCAAAAGCCGGTACTTTTTTTAAATTTACTTGTTTAAATCAGCTATTAACAACAATCATTTTCAAGTGTCATCTCCGCGACAGAGGTCGGCAATCATCATAGCTTTGGGACTTTAGAGACGGCTACTCTGAAAAGTTCGCTTGATTCCAGTCTTCTAGGTTGCGCAGCCATGATGTTCTACGTCTCCCATTGCTTCTTTTCCTGCATAATCAGTTGGAGCAAGTTGTATATCTCAATTTTTAAGTGCAATATGTCCGAGATATTTTATATATAACCTTAAATCATGTACATAGTGCACTCTTCTAATTTTGTTGAAATTTGCTCTAACCTTTTCTATTCTGATTTTTATTTCCTGGAAGTTATCATGTGTGGAGTTACTCATTGTTCCAAGATATGTATATTTGTCCACTCGTTCGACATTGGTTTCGTTTATTAGAAGATTCTCGTTATATCTTGGAGTTTTCGATATTCTCATAAATTTTGTCTTTTTGACGTTCATTATTAGATTATATTCTTTTGCATAATCTGGTATCCTGGACATCAGGCTTAGAGATCTTTAATAATTTCGTGTACCTTTTTCGCTGCCTATAGTATAAATTCGATAGGTATGATCCTGGGTCATTGTAGTCTATACTGATTTCAGGACATTCATTAAGTCTTCGTGTCCATTGCCCATCTTATGTTTATTGTTCATGTCCATTGTCCATTATATGTTTATTGTCCATGTCCATCCTATGTTTACTGTTCATTTGAATGCTTTATTATATTGATTGACGTCCAGGCACCTTCGTTCAGTATATTAAGTAAAAATAGAGCTTCAAGCGTTTCTATGCCTTTGATTAGTAAAATCCTTGGATTTTACGAATTTAAAGAAGATGCGCTTCAATCGTCTTTAATAATTAGTTTAATTATAATAAAAATATTAATTTTTTTTTATATATTTGAAAGTATGTATTTTTTAATTGAGTTCTACTTTCTCTTCTACTTTTTTTGTAGATATTACTTAGTCTGTTTTTCAATGTGCCTCCAACAAGTTGGCGTTCCATAGTTTTCGTGATATTCCTATTAATCGCTTTAACGAACAATAGATGACTCCAGGAATCTCCCTGTCTTATCGCATTACCAGCTTCACTAGTGTCGGTTAGTTCTTCTTCCACTTTTACTTTTATTGTGTTGTTTTGGTCAATATTTTCGATCGTTTTGATCATTCCTAGAGGCATCTCTCTTGCGTACAATAAGTGGATAACGTCCTTCAATTTGGCCCGGTCACGAAACATAGATATGCTGGTTTGTTGTATTCTAATGATTTCTCTTGCACTTGCCTCGTTATAAATCTAGCGTCGGTGCATGATGTTTTCGATGTGAAATCTTCTTGTTCTTCTGCTAGTGTTATAATTTCATTTAGTTTATTTGCTATCACTTTGGTTATTAATTTTAGTGTTGTGGTTAAGAAATTAATTCCTCTGTAATTTTCCTCTGTAATCTTTATCATTTATCATAATAATGTTATTTTCCTCTCTGAGAGGAGTGATTTCTCATTTCTTTCTTGGTACTTATAGTATATGAATGAGGAGAGATCTTTTGTCGAATTTTGACTTCATGTTGTTGACACTCTGGAATAGATATTTCTGTCAGGTCTCTTCCTTATTTTTTCGGGCATTGTGTAGTCCTCATTCTGTAGTTATGATCAAAATTATGAAACATTATGAAATACTTAGCCATTACTTATTGAAATGAAATACTTAGCCGCCAATAGAAACACTCTATACCTAATGATAAATTTCATTAAGGGTGCAAAAGAAAAAGTTTAAAATAACATAACCTAAAACTTCTTATTCTTAGTATAATAGTTGTTCTATTTATGTTCTATACAACTTTCTGTTGCAAACGGCCTGAATTTCGTGTCATTCCTATTTAACAAACAGATACACATCTCTTTATATGAATTATTTTTTATTTATACAAACAATATAATATATTGTAAATAAGAATAAATTCTAAAGAGTGTTTCATAAGTAGTGAATAAATAAATGAAAGCAAAATCTATAAATTCCGCCCTCAGTATTTTAGTTTTAGACAATCAAAGACTCATTAAGTATATGTGATTTATCCACCCCTAATGCATGTTTATTTCCCAATGAATCATCCTATATACCAACTGGACTTTTTTTCTTACTTGGTTTAATATTTTTTTAAATTTATATTTACTTAATTTTTCTTATAAATGGTCTGTTCGTTGATATTTTTTTTTTGTTTCGTTGACATGTATATCTAGTGTTGTACAACGCATGCTTAAATTATATTTTGCTTTCTGTTTTCCTTTTTTAGTGAATG
Source organism: Diabrotica balteata (assembly GCA_918026665.1). Classification (NCBI taxonomy): domain Eukaryota; kingdom Metazoa; phylum Arthropoda; class Insecta; order Coleoptera; family Chrysomelidae; genus Diabrotica; species Diabrotica balteata. The sequence goes on from OU898280.1 coordinate 135,330,503, forward strand.
GTTATCCTTGGCATTGTGTAGTGATAAATATGTTTTGCCTAATTTTCATTTACATTTTATTGTTGATAATTCAATTCTAATTATATATTTTTTTATCCAGTAAAAGACTATGGATCAGACAATTTAGTTGACAACGAAGGTAGGATACTGATTTTCAAATTAGTTTTTGAAGACTTAATGAATGTTGTAATATGAATTTCTGGTCGAGTCTCAAACATCCAACAAATTAATAAACATTTATTTAATTAATCATTTAGAACGTTAAATCAAATCATTACAGTTCTAAAGTGCCAAGTTAACAATATGTATATTTTTTATTAAGCTTTAATATTTATAATTATCCGAACATCCGACGATGCATGAAATAGCTGTTGATGATGATAATAACTCATCAACAGTCAAATATTTCCTACCATTTTATAACTGCGCAAAATTGCTAGATGATTTCGTGTCTTGTTCGTGATATGAATAAAAGGACTAAAAACTAATAAGTGTGTATTCTTTAGTCTAATACATTGGTTCTTCACTAGCAACTTTCGGAAATACGATACTTCGATATTTACGATACACAGATACTATCCACCATTAACAGTTATTTCTTATCTAACAAATTAGTTTTGAATGAAGAGAAATCAAAGTATATGATTTTCACGGCAAATAATTTATTAAACCGTCAAGCCCCTATAGAAGCAACAATAGATAAAACAGACTGCACGAAGTTGCTGAGGGTACTTCTAGACAGTAATTGTAAATGGTCAAACCACATTTCTAATTTGAAATCCAGATTAAGTAGCGCATATTATGCATTGAGAGTTCTCTCACGTCTGTTTCATACATCAATATTAAAAACAGTATACTTTGCCCATTTTTACTCAATAGGCAAATATGACATTGAAATCTGGGGTTGTACCTCTGAATTAGAGCAGATATTCGTACTTCAGAAAATAGCTATTAGTATAATGTATAAAATGAAATTTAGAGATTCTTGTAGAGGTATCTTTAGACAAAACAATATTCTTACATTCCTGGTCTGTATATATTTTCGTGTATAATGTATTTGCATAGCAAAATTTATGAATTTAATAAATTTCAATTTAACCATGTTTATTCAACAAGATTCAGAAACAATCACTTTATGCTTCTACAACATCGTTCTGTTTTGTTGGAAGGTAGTACATATTATGCAACCATAAGTTTCTTTAACAAATTACCAATAGATATACGAATGAGTTTACATCAGCCAAACTTTTGGAGGTGTGTACATCAATACATTTGTGAGTTAGAGCCATATTCTAAAAAATAACTTTGTATGTATATTTATGTATGTTTGGTTTATTGGTAGAATGTGAAGTAGCGTTAAACAAAACTGCTAACAATATCGAAGAAACTATAATTGCCAAATCTATTACAGATGTGTGTAGTGAAACTAAACAAAGTTACAAAGACACTAAAACAGCCAATTTAATTAAAAATATATCAATAGAAAACAACATAGTGTTTATAAAAGCAGACAAAGGTAACACTACTATTGCTATAGATAAAATAGAATATAATAACAAGACAATAGAATTCTTAAATAATCAAAATATTGAAACGTTCCACAACGATCTGACTGAAAATTCAAAATCAATAGTAAATCCAATAGAACAGAAATACCTCAATATCATGAACCCACAGCCTCCTAAAATATACTCTTTCATTTAACTACACAAACCGGATCACCCAATAAGACCTGTAGTTTCTTTTTATGCAGCTCCGTCATATAAGCTTTCAAAAAAACTATTAGACAATTATTTTAGAACACACTAAATTTTAAAATAAATTTAACATAAAAAATACAATAGAACTAGTCAATAAAATACAACATATTCAATTACCTAACAACTCCAGATTAATTTCATTTGACGTAAAAAATCTTTTTCCTAGTATCCCTCCTACAGAAACTTTTATTTTAGTAAAAAACCTTTTACACCAAAATAGTACAAATCCAATCATTACATCTGAAATTTTACATCTTCTTGAAGTTTGCATAAACCAGGACTACTTTGAATTTAATAATCAAATATATACAAATAACAGTGCAGGACTTATAATGGGCAATCCCCTATGCCCATTGCTATTAGATATTTTTATGGATCATCTAGAGACAAAGATTTCAAAACATCCCGTATTTAAACAGTTTTTAAATTGGTGGAGATACTTAGACGACGTACTGGTATGTTTCACAGGAACTAACAGGCAACTTAATCAATTTTTATCGTATACTAATTCAATTCATCGTCATATTGAATTTACAATAGAAACAGAACAAAATCAATCCATAAATTTAGATTTAAAAATTATCAGACTTAAAAACAAACATGACTTGTCTCCATATTTCATAAACCTACCTATACTGACCCGACTATACACAATTCATCATCCCATCCAACACAACATAAACTGGCAGCCTATCATAGTATGTTACATAGATTAACAGAAATTCCGATGTCAAAATACAACTTTGAGACCGAATTAAATATCATCAAGCAAATAGCAGTAAACAAAGGATACAACGATCATACAATTAATACGTTAAATCAAAAACTACACAAGAAAGCCCTGAAATTAGTATTTCAGGGCTTCCTGAAATCCTAATCATAATCCTAATCCTAATCTTGAAAAAAAAAACCAGTTCCTTCTGCTCGATTACATATACAGGCAAAATATCAACAAAAATAGCCAAACACATAAAAAAGAAAGGAATAAGACCAGCTTTCCGAATAAATAACAACCTAGGCAAATATATATAAAAAAAAAACAAGATCCAAAATAAAAAACACTTACACAGTGGTGTGTACAAACTTAAATGTAGCGACTGCCCAAAAACTTACATCGGTCAAACTGGTAGAAACTTTAATAAACGAATAAAAGAACATAAAAGGGCTTTCAGTAATAGAAAAACAGATTCTACATACGCACTTCAGCTTCTAGATCACAATCATTCTTTTAATGATGAATTTAAAATTCTTCATATTCAAAATAATGTTTCAACCAATGGTTATAATGGTTCAGCTTTTCGTATTACAACATTCACTGATGTAGTCTTAATCTTTTTTATTATTTACATGCTTTATACGTATTTTATATGTAGTATATTAGAGCAAATTAATGTGTCTACAAGGTTTTGAATGGCCCAGTATAGTAAAATATTCTGTAATTAATACATCAATCAGATTATATTTGAATTGACTTAAAATTTGGCCAAAAAGAAAAATACTTTTACGATAGGTCACTAAAATAATTCAATTTCAAGTGTAATCCCAAGTTTTGTCAGAATTAGAAAATATTTTCTGTTTATTTACTCATAGAGGAAAACTCACTGACAGTACGTACCCCCTTTTTGTATTGTTATTTATATTTTTTGTAAGTTTTAGTCTATAATATTTGAGAACCATTTCATATATCAATATTTTAACTAAGCGGTTATTGTGATTTTTGGTACAATGCTTAATTTTATTTTTTTAAGCCCTTCTCTCTATTCGAATTGCCGAATATAGGCCTCTTCTAACTCTTGACGTTTCCACATCGATCCTAAATTTCTTTTAATATCGTCGCTCCAGCGCATTTGCGGTCTTCATCGTGGTCTTTTGACTTCATATGGCCGCCAATTCCCGATTTCTTTATTCCATCCCAATGTTTTCATTGGTTTAAGGCCTTTGAGTGAGATAATCAGCATCTGTCGTTCCACAGCTCTCTGAGTTTTTCTGATCTTCTTCATATTACAGGAATTAAGCACTTTGGTTCGCAGTATTTGAGATATATTTTTATTTTTAAGTACGTATGAGAGTCTTCCGAATGCTACCCATCCCATTTTTACACGTCTGCTTATTTCGGTAGTCTGATTTTCTTTGCTTACCTTGACATTTTGACCCAGATATGTATATTCGTCTACGTGTTCTATCTCTGTCGATTGGATGTTTATCATAGGTTTGTCATCTTTGTTTGACATTAGTTTAGTTTTGCTGAGATTCATTTTTAGTCCTTTTTTTAGGAATTCTGTGTGTAGCTCCTGTGTTGCACAGAATTTTACACGTGTCCAAATAGGTCGTTTATTTATTTACCTTATTCAAAGTTGAGAATATTTTTTGACTCTTTAACGCGGATGGTAAAATAACTACATACAGTGCGTTAAGTTTTGGATTAGGTATACACTCTATAAATGGCAACACTGCGCGTCGTCGACTTGCACTACATATCTGCTTCGTTGACTCGTCGTTGCTCGTCGCCCGTCGGCAAATTTGTCATATTGTCATTCATTATACCGTGGTTGTTCAAAGGTATAACAGCGTAGAGTTTTAATTTATTTTTGTAAACATGTCTGTTTATATGGCCGCGGAAAAAGCTCAAATAATAAAATGGTTTTATAGTGGCAATTCTGCGCAACAGTGTGTAGATTTATTTTCTGTGTTTTTTGAGGGAAGACCAATTGCTTGTGTACAGTTAATTTATAATATTGTTAAAAATTTTGAGAGTTGTTATTGCCTCAAAAATTGCAGAAAATGTCACGCTCAAGAAGTGTTACCAGAAAAAGTTGAGGAAAGAGAATACCGGGATACACAAATTTGTGCAACAATCGAGGTAGATTCAACACGTTCAAGTAGAAGCGTTGCTAGAGAGTTAGATGTTAGCAATGTTACTGTAACGAAAGTATGGAAAAAGCACGGTTGCAAGAATTTTAAATATTCGAAAACGCAGCAGCTTTATCCAGACGATTACTTTCGAAGAATGGAGTTTTGTGAAACTCTAATAACGAAGGCTAATAGTGAACCAAATTTTATTAAAAACATTTTATTCACTGATGAACCTTCTGTTTCGTTAGTAGGGAGACACAATCCTTCCATTACGAGGTATTGGGCGCGGGAAAACCAGCACAGAAGTGTTGTTTACCGAACTCAACGTCCTCAAAAAGTTAACGTCTGGACTGGCATTTTAGGAGACCACATAATAGGTCCATTTTTTATTGAGGACAACTTGAATAGTAGAGTATACCTCGATTTGTTACAGAATCATGTTCTTCCCGCTATTCTCAATCTTCCTGATGTTAATCTGGAGAATGTTTGGTTTCATCAAGATGGCTGTTCAGTTCACAACGCTCGAATTATTAGGGAGTATTTAAACAATACTTTCCCGAATCGAGTTATCAGTGGAACAGGCGATATTAAGTGGCCTGCGCGATCTCCAGATCTTACACCCATGGACTTCTTTTTTTGGGGACATTTAAAAAGCATTATCTACGCTCATCCTGAGGCTAGAGCCCAAAATTTGGATGAATTAAAAAATCGAATAAGAGAAGTCTCCAATTCTGTTACAGCAGAAACTCTTTCATCTGTTCGCAGAAGTTTTTATGACAGATTGGGGTACTGTTCAGCCGTAGAACGTCAACTATTTGAACCATTTCTGTAGGTCATAAAGAATTATTTTTTTATTTTATTAGGAATAATATTTTAATTTTCAATAAGAGTATATTTTTTATTTTATCTTTTTAAAGAAATACGCTTTTATTTTTAATTCAACCACAAAAAAAATTTCACATTAATAAAAATCGATAACAATGCACCGATTAGGTCAGTGCATTTTTATCGAATTTCCTACTATTAAAATCGGCTATACGTAATGAAACATGAGATCGGACGACAGAGAAAACCCCAAACGTTGTTGTGAGTTACTAAACTAAAATAAATGATTTCATGTCGGTGTAGATACTGAAATAGTCTCGGGTCGGAGAACGAACATTTGCAACGTTGCCGATTTTAGCGCTCCGTATAGTGTGCAATACCTAATCAAAAACTTAACACACTGTATACGATAGAGGTAATGGTTTTTCCAAAGAGCTATGACGTTGTAAATAGTTTCGTTTTTTTTTTTGGCTAATTTCCATACATCATTCAATTTAAAAGTTACGTTGCAGGCAGAAACTTTGTTTTTTACCAATGCCCATCTTTTTCAATAGGATTTAGCTCCGCTTGATAAGGTGGTAGACGCAACGTTAATATATCATCTTTATGAATTATATTTTACAAAGTTGCTTGTGCATTTTTATAATTATAAATAATTCGGCCGTAGTTGCTTGGCTCATGAAAATTATTTCTTTATCAAGCCACTTCAACAGTGCATCTTTCTTCGAGGAAAAATTTGGAATGATTCTAGGAGTACATTATTGCCCATTGTCTATTACCAAGCATTGGGAATACATTTTTCTTTTAACCATTTTATAAAATTGCGAGGTATTAATTTCGTCGTGGTAGCATCTGCTTTTTTCCCCGATTTTAAAAATGGTTTTAAAAGTGCCTCAGTTCACCACCAGCATGAACAATAATAAGCCTTTAATCTTTAGCTACATGTGATTTTAAACATTTATTTTGAACATCGTTCCGTGCTTTTTTACGGTATGTAACTATATATATATATATATATATATATATATATATATATATATATATATATATATATATGCTGTTTCGCTGAGGCATGTGCAGTGTTCTGCTACTTCGGAAGCTTTGTTGCACGTTGTTTCTTTTAGAGCGCATTCAACGTCTGTTATCAGTATGGGTAGATTGTTTTCTTTTTCTATTGGTTAGCTGTCATCTTGTCTGTTGTCTGCAAATAATTCTAGGAGGTATCTCTCGCAAATTTGTTTCTGCTTTTTAGGGTTTATTACCATTTCGTTATCTTCATCTTTCATTATAGAGGCCTTCCAGAGACCTGCAACCTCTTTTATTTTTTGATGTAATTCTCGCTTTTTGTGTTCTTGCTGAAGTTGTTTTACCACTTTGCACCTCTCATTCAGCCATTGTTCCTTTGATACCCGTATGTATTTTTGGATTTTCCTGTTGAGGGTTGAGGCATAAATATGCCTTTCGTTTTTTGTTTTTTTTTTCTTGGCAGTAATAAAAATAAAATATATTTCTTTGTTTTTTGCTTGTTCGAGAAAAGGTTACTATATTGTGTAGTCGATGGAAGTTTGGTTTTTCACGTGAATATATTCCGATATATACTTTGTACAACTAGCGGGAGGTTATTATCTCCTATTGTAAAAATCTGGAACTAGAGGGTGAGAAAATCTTCACCACTGTACAACGCTGTCACCACTGTAACATCCTTGATATGGACCTTAAGGATGCTTATCCCTGCGAGCGGCTGCAAGGCTACTGGTACCACTGGTCTGGAATGACTGGCTCGCCTTCGTGGATTTACGAGAAGGTAGAGAAGTTTCGGGGTAGGGATTTAAGGGCTTCTAGGTCTCAGGTCCTGTAAAGAGTTTGAGTCTATGAGCTTACTTTAGAAGCCGGATAAATGTATAAGCCGACATTTGGTACTCTCCTGGTCTCTGTCTGAATCGGCCGGAAGGAACATAAAAAACAAATTTAGAGTCTACAAATGTATTGAATATACTATGTGGTTTACAATTAAGTTAACAAGCTGTCAGATATAATCAATAATATCTCGTTCGGCGCGAAGGGAGACGAGAAGAGATCTTAGCAAGAAAGTAAAGGGGTGACAATCTGTACTACTATAATTTACTCGGGTTAATATATGGAATTTTGTTACCTTTCGCGTATTTAGGCTCTAGCTAATGATACGCCCTCCAGTTCCTCTGGAAATCGGATTTCTTTCAGTATCCGACACTTATACGGAACTATATCTCGAAATAAAACAATCGCGCGTAATCCGCACCTGGTGTCGCCTCTCGCCTTGACAGCCCCGCCCGAAGATACTGACTGACTGGACGCAATTACTGCCTGAGCGGGCAGTCACGGTGCCCAGCTATCACTGATCGTGTACTGGGCGCTATCGCGTCCGAGCGCCCAGGGAGAGAGAGAGACTTCTTCTTCTTCAAGTGCCGTCTTCGTTCCGAAGTTTGGCTATCATCAAAGCTATGCGTATTTTTGATGCTGCAGATCTAAACAGTTGGTAATTGGTGCAATTGTACCATTCTCTCAAGTTTTTCAACCATGAATGCCTTCTTCTTCCTATAGATCTCTTTCCCATTATCTTTCCCTGTGTAATCAATTGCAGCAACTGGTATTTATCTCCCCTCATAACATGTCCCAAATATTGTAATTTGCGCTTTTTAACAGTAAGTATCAGCTCTTTCTCTTTCCGCACTCTCCGCAAAACCTCCACATTTGTTACTTTCTCTGTCCAGGGTATTCTTAATATTCTACGATACATCCACAACTCAAATGCTTCTATCTTTTTGGTATCGATCTTTTTCAATGTCCATGTTTCCATCCCGTAGAGGAGAACTGACATAACGTAACATCTCAAAAGGCGAATTTTAAGTTTTAGACTTAGATCTCTTCCACAGAACACCTTTTTCAATTTAGTAAATGTGGCTCTAGCTTTCTCTAGAGAGATACTACTGCCTGGTAATTTTTTTAGTTTTTATGTCCCGCGAACATTCCTAGTTTATTTTGCTGAGTCCTCATGATTTAAACCAGGTCGGCGCTGGTGATATTTTCCAGCGTAGGTCTGTGTTTTTTAAAACGTGACTATTTTCATTTTTTTTTTAACAATTGTTGCAACTGATACTGGCTCGTGTCATGCAACTAACTGGGTCAAATTGTTTTTCTTTGTATAGATTAACATGTATACGTTACTGTATCGAATTTATTCTTTATTTAATTTGGAATATATAATAATTATTTTGAATAATTATTATCTTCTCTATGCTACTTAGCCCTTATTTTTTCTATTCTTTATTTAATGGCTGAGATGTCTCCAAAAGGTGAACATTACTTGCCAGTATTAGACAGATTTTCATGTGATTTTAGTGAACTTTGCTTCGTATTTGATATATAACCTCATCACCAAGCAGAGGGTGGGTTTACATTTAATATTACATACATAAAAGTATTAAAATAAACGAAATAATGTCCCTATTCGAAAGAGCACTAACGTGAGTTTTGTTCTGCAGAAGCCAGCAAACTTTGAGTTGGCTTGTATGTTTTTAATATTAAATTTAAACCCACCTTCTGCTTTGTGGTGAGGTTATATAGCAAGTACTGAGCAAAGTTCACTGAAGTTGCTCTGATAAGACTGGAAACGTTCGTTCTGAAGAAAATCAAAACCCGTTTGGATTTTTTTTATTTAATTTTTAATTAAATATACACCTATTAACAGAAGTTGTCATTTCAATGTAAAAGTTTTTTAGTAATAAATTTCTCTGATCGCGTTATAGAGTTTAATATTATTATTGCGAATTTAGATTTTTGTGACTTGTAGACATATTAGTTAGATAAAAACAATTTAACACTCCAGAGATACATAATGCCTAGGGCCATCCGCTACTTTTAATTTCTTTTATTTAGTTATTATTTTTCTTTTCTTGCTGTTTAAAAAATGAGAAGAACCCTATGCTCCTATCGCAGGTAACGATGGTGGTGAGGGCGGAGACAAGAAGGTATGGGACAATGAGGAGGAAACTGTGGCATACAGTTGGAGTTTCTTCCACGTTATGTTTGCTTTGGCAACTTTGTACGTTATGATGACTTTGACCAACTGGTATAAGTAAGTATTTAGATCAATATTCGTACCGTTCACGTCATAAAAAACTGGTACAACTCTTATAATCAAAAATCGTTTGTTAAGTTGTGTACGTTGATCTTGTCACATGTGTCATTCTAATTTCTAGGGCACCGTTGCCAGTTCGACAAAAATATTATATGCAACCAGCTAAAAGCAGGGTTGTGTAACAGACCGTCAGTTTTGAGTATACTAAAATATTATCGAGCATTCTCGATCAGTCAGTCACATTAAATTTGTTTAAACATGCATCCTAAAATTTTCATTAATTTTGTAATTTTCCATCATCTCAAATAAGTACCCATACATTGATTTTTGTTTTATAACAATTTATGAAAATATTTCAATTTAAAAATAATGAGAGATAATCAATCTAGACATAACTTTAAATTATTATAATAAAACATTGGAAGAGACATTGGTGAGATATTGGATTGTAACTGTCACGTTTTGAAAAGCGTTTTTTGTCCCGGATATTTTGTAGTTTATAATCTACGTAGGATAAAGTATAATGTTAGTTTTTCACATTTTTTATCGTTCTTGTAATAAATAATAAATTAATCTTGGTAGTTTGCCTGTTACAAAACTTATTGACACAAAAAACAGTTCGTGTTTGGTAGTCAATTGAAGTATAAAATTACAGTAGATGCATTCCAATGTTCCCTGTACCAATACCCTAGGTTTAAAGAGTTTTAAAATATTTTGGATATTAACTCAACCCTATCTCTGGTTATCGATATCGATATGGTTATCAATACCTATCTAAAAACTTTAAACATTATTTTTTTTATTCAGATTTAGTGCAATTCCGTTATCTGTGATGGCAACAACGACTTGATTCACGAACCATTGTGTCTAGTCTGAATACAGGTTTACATTGGGGAAAAAAAGTGTACCAGTTTTATATGACCGAAAGTGTACTAGTATAGTAATTAACGTTAGTAGTCCGGTACACCCATTGTAATCGTACGAGTAGATACTTGCGGACGAAGAAACCGGGTCAGAAAGTTCTACGAGACCCGTTAAGGTTAAATTCCGAAAGTGGCTGCAGACTGCAAACCGCAGACTGCAGCGACAGTCTCATCTGCGGTCAGACCTATTCCGAGCAGAACTGCACTGCATCTACAAAACAGCGACAACAGCATTGCACAATGGGAATTTATAATAGTATAATATTAAAAGTCGTGTAAGTAGGGTGTCAGACGCAATAAACAACGATGAATTAATGTTATATCTTTTGATGGAAGAAGAAGATGTCGACGATCTTTACTTTTGCATTATAAAAGAAAAAGGAAGCCAACTAGGTCTCTATTTAAAAATAGACAATTTGAAGGAAGTTATTCAATACTCATCAAAAATCTCTTCTTCATTTGAAAAACTCATTTTCAAAATATATTCAATTCTTTTCACTTTTCAGTCAATTTGGAAACAGCAAAAATACGTGTTGTCACTCTGCGGTCGGCGACACTACTGGTTCTGGTGCAGTCCTGCGGTCTGCGGTGGCGACGTTCTACTTGCGGTGGCAACAGTGCCGCTCTACTCGACATACAGCTCATAAGAAATCATATGAACCAGTAGGTCTGTCGCTGAGGTCTGCGGTCAGCGGCGTGCAGTTTGCGGTCGTGTTCGGAATCGTACCTTTACAATCGTTAATTTATCTCAAACTGTCTTTTCTACCAATATATTCAAATATAACTCTCCTATAGTTTCTTAGACAATCCCATTTCTATTTTTGTTATTTAGTAATTAATATCATATTTGAAGGGTCAGAAACCAAGGTTCAAGTCGAGATTTTTCAATACTGAGTTAATTGCACAAATCAAAACTTAACATATACATGTAGTTGGTGGGAAAGAGATCCAAGCATAAAACAAGTTGTCTAGGATATAGTCTTCGAAGGATCAATTGAAGAAGATTTGTTTCTCTGTACACCCTTTTAGAGCAACGTAACAGGAGGAGAAATTTTTAAAATCATTGATAATTATATGACTAAACACCGTATTGACTGGAACAAATGTATTGATGTGTGCAGCGAACGAAGTTGCAGCTCTGGTCGGCAAAATAAAAGGAACTGTAAAAGGAATATTGCACCCAATTGTAGTAGCAGTTTCTCCGTTCTGCATCGCCATGTTCTTGTCGCGAAAAAAATGCTATCGGCTTTAAAGAAAGTTCTCGATCGAGCCATACAAATTGTTAACTACGTTAAATCATGTCCACTCCAGTCAAGGCTTTATAAAAAAGCGTGTGAAGAAGTAGGAAGTTAGTATCAATTACTTTTGCTACACACGAAAGTAAGATGGCTTTTAAAAGGAAAAGTTTTATGAAGATTATTTGAATTGCGCAACAAGCTTACGATATTGTTTGCTAAACAACCTATTTCTGTATATGTTAGCTTGTTGAACTATGCATTATGAGCAATGGTTGATGATATTGGCTTACTTAGCTGATATATTTGATAAACTCGTTTTCTGCCAGTTCCTACAAGAGAGTACAGTAACCACATTTACAGTAAAAGACAAAATTTCGTCCCTTCTTCTTTTTGATGTGCCTATCATCACCAAGATGTTCTTCTTCTTCCTGGACCTCGCTTTCTAAATATTTTTCCTTTCCTATATCGTCCCTTAACAACACAATTTGCTTCTGGATAGAATGTGTGGAACAAAAAAATTACCAATGTTTTACTCTTTTAAATAACTTCCTGGAGGAGAATGAGTTAGGAGTAACCTCAGATGTGGAAAAAAACCTAATTGACTATTTAACCTCGAAAAATCCTTGAAAGATTATTTCCCGGAGATGTTACAGGACATCGACTGGGTTCAGGATCCATTCACAAAACATACCAAGCCATCGATCGACATTAAGTGTTTATCCCCTCTAAAACAAAAATTCGAATCAGAAGATTATGACCATGGAAATGGCCTATTGGGGACAATGTTTCCGGCTCACTAGACTTGAGAGGGCGAGGAATGTAGACATTAGAAGAGAAATCGAAATTGATCTAGACAAAATAGACACTGTTGAAGCCAAAAGACTAAACTACTATGGACACCGGCAGAGAATGCCTGAAAGGGCTGGATAGCTTTTCCATATGGCACAAAATAAAACAAATCTTGCTATAGGAATCAAAAACGTCCGGGAGACGGGACAAGGCACTTGAAAGAAGAAACAAATACTCTTGTATCAAGGCTAAATCTAACCTATTCGCAATAACAGCGAATTTTGTCAGGCTCTCCGGTTTACTGCTTTAAAGGTTTTCCTTTCGAAGATCGGTAACGATTTTAATAAATTTTTCTGTTTTGGGTTTTTCCGCAAATCGCCAGGAAATTTTGACATTCCTGTCAAAATTTCTTGAAGAAAAAGTCAGGGCTTCCTTACTGTAAGGAAATGTTATTTCCTTACTGTAAGGAAATGATATTTCCGTACAGTTGTTAGTGGTCTACATAAATGATAGAAAACACATTCCTTATAAGGAATTAATTTATATTTTGAAAACATCAAGTCATTGCTGAATACATTTTTAAGATCAATTTGTTATATTTACAGTAATTTGACAGTTAGTACAATTATTGAACATTGGAGGAACACTCTTAGAACTATGAGAAACATTTTGGACAACATGCAGGGTGGAAGTGTCATTTTGTTGAATATTTTGTACTGTGAAAATTTTATTTGCCACCTCAACCTTATTGTTAAGCGATTCTTCGATATATCCTTCAGCAACGTTTGATGACTTCCATCCGCCATGCCTCTTTAAACTAGTTATGTCGGCACCAGAGTCAACCAATATTGTTGCAGAAGACCGACGAAAGCAGTGACCAGTATATTCTGTCGGATTTACCAAGTTCAAATAAGTAGCAATTATTTTGGGCATTTTTCTAAATTGATGAATTCCTACCACTTGTCTACAACCCTTTCCGCTTTGATATTTAAAGAAAAATCGGTCACTGTTCATATTTTCTGGTCTTAACGAAACATACTTTCGATAAACATTCAAGTCGATCTGATTAATTACAAATGATCTTGGTTTGTTGGTTTTCGAATCAGGTATGCTGATTAAAAGCTTAGATTCTAAGTCTTCTATATCATGTACAGTCATTCGGACTAACTCATCCATTCTACAGGCCCCAGAAATACCAAATATTACAGCCACCTAAAAAATAAATAAAGCTATAATCTAAATAGAAATTAAAACCTTGTAAATTACCTTAATCATTAAATTTTCTTTATCTGGAGCTTCCTGGACAAATTTTTCAATTTCTTCCTTCGTTAAAATCTTAGATTTCTTTGCCCTATAACCTTGAGCTTGCCGTTTTAATAAAGAACGAAGTTTTGAGTATGTAGATATATCTACATTGTGTTTAAGTGCAAGGGTTGACTTCAGCATTGAATAATTGGCCCATAATGTTGAAGATTTCATCTTTAAACAAAGGTCTAGGAAGTATGCCATTACACATTTTCTGAGAAAGAACTCGTATTTTTACTCATGCGATAATCCATAAAACGTCTGTATGCATTTTCGTACTTTTCTCTTGATTTCTTTAGCAATAATTCTAATGAAGCAGTATTCACTGCCTCAACCAGCTCTGGAGGAGTCCCAGGAATGGAAATTTCATTATCACTTATCATTTTACTTTCGAGAACACCAGCAATTAAATTTATAAGCGTCAAGTTTGACAATTCAACCTCAATACGTTTCCATAGTAACCCAAGTAATTTTATTAGGAATTTCAAAGCACCATTTATTTGGGAATAAAATTATCGCGTTTTTTTTTAAATCAATCAATATCTGTCGAATTTTAAACGATTTGCGGAAAAATAGTATGTTTACCTCGTAGGAAAAGCCACATTCCTGGACTCTGTGTTGCTAAGTCTCGGCTTGCGCCTCGACTTAGCAATCTTCACAGTCGTCCAGGAATGTTAAGCTTTTCCTACCCGGTAAACAATGTACTATATATCGATAAAATCAATTAATCTGTTTAATCAATTACAAGCTATCTTAGTAACAATTATAGAAAACGAGTAAAGTTATAAATATTGACAGCCTTTCTTGTTTTTAGTCCAAACTCCAATCTGGATAAACTTCATTACAATCCTGCCTCCATGTGGGTGAAAACAATTTCCAGCTGGCTCTGTCTAGGATTGTACGGTTGGACCTTAGTAGCTCCAGTAATTTTACACGATCGCGAATTCAACTAAATACAACTCATATTTTATTAATGGCATCTTTTATTATCTAGCCTAAGGGGGCCTACACCCTTACGTTTTTATAAAGCTTTAACTGTATTACAAGTTTAAATATGCAAGATGCAAATTATATATCGATACATTTTACGCAGGTAACTGATAATAGACCAAATTTTTGGCTAGCTTATAGTTATCACAAGTGTGGCATTGTCGTCATAAGATATTAAATACCCGATAAAAATAATATAATATATTAGAACCTTAGATACTTTAGGATTTTTGCTGTATTTTGTAACTTTAAATTTTTTTTTAATAAACTAATGTCAATACTTGTTTAATATTTACATATTCTCAAATATCCAACAATTACGCAATTATATTGAAAAGTTAAGTTTATGTTAATTTATGATAAAATCATTACGTCTCCAATTTTAAAAATACTGAGATACTGAGCCAGATGAAACTCAAAAAGTAATTTCAATTCCTTCGCAAAAACTATATCATCAAATAAAATGTACAAACAATCCTAATAATAAGAGAAGTTAACGTCTTATTTTTTTAAACCAAGAGAAAACTTCTTATGATTGGTGACTATAGTTAACAGCGGTTTTTACCACGTGTCTCAAGGTACTGTTCCTGTTAACTAATCATTATCACTAAGAGATGTGAAGAGCACGTCTGTTGTCCACAAGAGTCAATACTTAAGATATATTCGCGGTATTTTATTTCCTGGTAACTAGTGGTTATCACTAAGAGAGAAGAACAAACTGTAGGTTCTGTTTCGAAGCCAATTTCAGAGACAGAAGCACGTTCGTTGTCTATGTAAGCCCCAACAGCAGAGAGCAGAGAGAAAAGCATCTTTCAGGTACGATGAGCACGATCAGAGAGCTGAACACAGCGAACAGTCAAGAGAGAGATCGAAATATCACGTCTATTCGGCACGAACACCAAGATCAGAGGGGGTTTAAAAGACACGTCTTTTCTGTAAGAACACAGGAAGCTAAGAGAGAGCGAAAAAGGCCTAAAAGTCTGTGAGACGCAAACTCGAAAGAGACACAGAGTCTGTTGTTGACGCGATTTAATAAAAGAGAGAGAGAGAGAGAAATTCTATTCTTCATTTTCTTGTCTTTCTTGAGGGTTGGGTTAGAGTGGGAGTAGGATTTGTTATGTAGGGATGGATTTAGTAATGGTTTTTATATGTTTATCAGTTTACAGTAATGGTTTATCAATATTGAGGTTGAGAATATAGGATTTGGTACATCGAAAAATATAACATTGTTTTTCGCATGTGAAAAATTGAACAAAACTTAATTTTTTAATATTCTATAATTAGCTTTAATTTTTGATAGTTTAAACATAAAAATGATCTGCCTAATAACTATGAGCTTGTATATTCGATGCTAAACAACTTCTAAGTGTCATAAAAATGTATGGTTGAATACTTATTTTGGTTAAATTTTTTCAGTTGTCACCTTGTTCATGATAGCCATCGAAAAAAATTTAATTAGAATAGACTGTGCAACAAAAATAACGTTGGTTGAGTTTTTAACAGCTTCCACAAATAATATATACCTAAGGTAAACTATTGGGTTCAATTTTGTTAATACAATTCTATTTTTCCACAATTTCAGTTTAAAATATGTATATTTTTAAAGTGTTGAAACGTCAAAAATAAACTTATTTTTAATTTAAGTTTTGCGTTATTCCTATCAAAAATAATAAATTGCATTAAGATGCCACGAGAAAACAGCTTCAGAGCAATATTTCTTAATACAGTCTTAGAATCTAATATATTTACAAACAACGTTTATATTGACAATGTTAAATCATAAATGAACTGAAATTTATGATTTGTGAAATGACTGAATTGCCAACAAGTGTTAGTTAAATCTAAATTCCACAGCCTACTGTAATTACAATTTTTCTCAATGGCTCAGTATATATATATATATATATATATATATATATATATATATATATATATATATATTATTTTTAATAGCTCGTTTATAAGATGCCCCTTTTGGTCTTAAAAATTATCTTACATATTTTTATATTCTCATAAGAAATAAGTAATATATCTGATATACATAAATTGTTGCCCCGTATGAACAGCTCATTTTTAATTTCAAATTTACCTTATTTTATGTAACATCGAAACACTCAAACCCACGTGGTTGTATATAGCATATACCTTCGACTTTAGGTACTGAATATTACTCACGTAAATCGAAACTTCTAGTGACAACACATGTTACATTTTAGACCGCGTTCCTAATTGGGAAAATTGTGGTTTGATATGCAAAATTGTATAAAGGAATTACCCATAGAATCTTTCAACGCTGGATTCCCGCTTGGGTTCATGATGCAAGAAAGTGTTAAGGATGAAAAAAGAGTGTTGTTTCAGTTCTCTCCTCAGAACATAGTTAGAACTACTAATCTACGTTATTGCCCTTTCATCTTTTCAACAACAAGGATATACTTAGACATTTTCACCATATAATTATTAGAGATAATTAAAAAAAAAAACAAAAATCAATGAGTGACTAGTGCTGGCATAAAAATTACACTACGAAATTTCATAACTAAGCAGTTTAATATATCGGATACATTACAGATATTACTAATTTAGTTATGTACTTCCATTTTGTTTTTAGATTAGCAGTTTTCTTATAACATTTATTGTATAGTGTGATATTTTGTATTTGCAATCACTGTTTACGTTGTTTTGTGATAATAGGTGATTGAAGTATCTTAGTCTTGTTAGTTATTAAAATGAAAATGGAAATTTGTGATCTGTTTGATTTAGATAATCTCACATTATATTTTCAATATATTTAAATATACCTTGTTGCATTTGCGATTTGCAATCGTATTTGTTAGTTCGAATGTTGGATAATATTTGAGTTTCCGTAAAACTTTAAACCTTATTTGCTAGATTTGACTATTTTGTAGACCTACAGTACACCAGGATGTATAAAGATATGTTTCAACCGGGAATACCTATATCTGGTTTTATCCACGATATTAATTATTTTTTAGATTGTGTTGACCTGAGCATACATGATACAAAAATATCCCAGTTTTTCGCCTGTGTTAGGGATCCATCCAGATATCCAAACTATCGTAAATACTTTTTTCAAAAATCAAGTTAGTTTAAAGAAATAAATCAAACACATTCAGATTTACATTAAATAGTGCTAGCTTTTGTAATATATGTACCTATAGATTAAAAATCTGTCAATTTATAATATAGCCTTTTTAATTTTATGTATTTGCCGAAATTAAATAAACTGTTAAAATTATATTACCTTTTTCTGAGATTTTATAAGCATCGAAGTACACGAGTAGTCACCTGTGTAGTGACATTGGTCGCGGACAAACGTCGAAGTATTGAAGACCGAATCCCGTTCCCGACTTGCGATGTTGACCGATATGTGCCATGTGGTTTAATGTGTACATTTGAATGATTGAAAAATTAAAATACTAAATGAAGACACAAACAAATGGTTGAATATGCTTTTACACATCCCAATGAAGAAGTAACTAGAACAGTTAAACAAAATTACATCATTTTTAAAAATTATTCATGAAAAATCGAATTTGGGGTACAATCTGTACCCCCCTCCGGTAGCGGAAGGTTAGGTAAGTTTGTAATTGTAATATTGGCTGTGATAACTAGAATGATATATCAGGTTAATTTAATACGCATAATTATTTTTGTTAATGCCAACAATTGTATGTCATATTATAGTAAATGCTAATGATTGCTGGTGCTGGCAATAATTAGGTAGCCGAGGTATTTATTTACATTTAGTGATTGGCACCTTTTAGGTGCCAGTCATTTACTCTGCAATTTAGACTAAGTGAAAAATTTAAAAAAAGTAGCACATGGTCCAAATACTTATTTAAGTATTTCAGAAGAAACTGTATTAGAAAAATGGGTAGTAGATTGTTAAAGAAAAGGGTTTCCGAAAAGAAAAGAGGACTTCCAAGCTTATGTTAAGTCATTTTTGGATTAGAACCCCCGACCAAATCCATTTAAAAACAATCTTCCTGGGGATCATTGGTATCAATCGTTTTTAAGAAGACACCCTAATTTAACAAATAGAATTCCTGGAACTGTAAACAATACCAGTGGAAACGTGTCAGAAAATGATATCAGAAAGTGGTCTAATAATATACAAGAATATTTAATGGAAAATAAGTATTTTGACATTCTTTCTGATCCTAGCAGAGTTTACAACGGAGATGAAACTTATTTTATCATTTGTCCGAAAGAAGATAGGGTTCTGTCACCAATAGGTGCCAAAATTGTTTATCAGATAAAGGAAGGCCCATCGAAAACAAATATTACCTTCATGTTCACATTTTCTGCTGCTGAAGTTACAGCATCTACAACACCACCGATGATTGTTTATGCTTATAAAAGATTACCCAAAAATACCGCAGAAGCTGTTACATATGGGTATTGTTACTAGTGAAAAAGGTTGGATGCAAGCAGATGTTTTTCATGATTATATATCTAAGACATTATATCTTTCTTTAGTAAAACAGCATGTTACATTTCCAATTATAATGTTTGTAGACGAACAAAAAACACATTTTTAACATACCAACTAAGTCAACTATGTCCAGAAGTCGAAATAATCTTAGTGGTATTATATCCAAATGCCACTAGAATTCTTCAACCGGCCGACGTCTCCAGTTTCAAGTCACTTAAAAATGCGTAGAAAAGTGTTTTGTTGAATTGGAAGAGACAAAATCTATTTGAACAAATAAGTAATAGTAACATTGCTCTAATTTTAAAGGAAGCGGTAGATACTCCTAAACCATCTGCTATCTTAAGTGGTTTTAGAGTGTGTGGTTTCTGTCCTTGGAACGCGGATATTATTGACTACAGCAAACGTCTAGGTAAAAAATATACCATAGATATTTGGCGAAACCACAACAGAATCAATCAATTTGACCGATTTTTGCATCATATGCGATGAAGATACTTACAGGTCTTAAAAGAAGCTAGAAAAAATAGAAACTCTAATAACACTGGCCAAATTTTCAAGGAACTACTTAATCTATTTAACATTTTACATCCAAATAATGAAGAAGACGATAATTCACAAATTGTAATAGATGAAATGTTTTTAGAAGATATGTCTGTAGTAGAAGAGAGAGTAACGATGACTTTAGCTTACGACATATAATCTGTACCTGTTGTTCTTTTGGAATAAGTTCCTGAAGAAAATACAAAAGTGGCATAAAGTTTAGCACTTTACTCTTCGAAAATACTTAAGAGACAATCACAGAATTCGCTGTCATTTCAACTTTTGATTCAGATTCCCTCCACTACTGGTCAAAAATCTATAAATAAGAGCAGTAACATGGAAGATTGCTTTCCTTGGGAGAAAAACCCCCGAACGTAAGGGAATACGTATTACCCAACAAGCGAGAGCTGGCGGGTTGCGCGTAGAACAAATTGAAAAGTGGAAGGGATTGCTCATTTCTATTGCAGTCGGCTAGGAGTTTACATTGTGTAATTAGTGCTAGATTTCTGACAGTGTTATCAAGTATTTACATTTTTATTTGGAGTGGCCCTATATTATAACCTATTAATTATATTTATTAAAATGACAAGTGTATTAAAAGGCAAACCTTTGGGATCACAAGCACGAGAAATAATTTTCAATGTTTGTAATTTTACAACCGAAAAAGCTAATGCAGATACAGTCTTAGTTGATTTAAAAAAGATACAAGAACGTGTAGCTCAATTGACTGGTAATTATAATACTTACTTTCAAAATAAATTCATGTTTAAATAATTTAATTTAAGTTACAATCAATAAAATTATACTCAATTAAAAACTTACAGAACAAAAAATAGCAGTAAATAAGAAGTAAACAATGGATCAGTTAATTAGTACTTTACAGTTCACTATTATTGATAATACAACATGTTTATTTACTACAGATATGCTGGACACTTTAATTATACATTTGAATACGTTGCTTCTTTCATAAATGAGAAACAAAATATGATATTGTAAGCAATAACATCACAAGATAAAAGGCCTATAATACTTGAGTTTACCGTCTGGCTTAGAAAAATAAACAAAGAATGTGTTCTGTGTTGTGTTTAGTTTAGTGTTTGTGTTTAGTAATCATTAGGACTCGCAAGTTGCATCAGTCCGCGATACATAAAAAAATACCTTCCCTTCGAGAATTAATTACGTTTTATAAAAATAAATATTGTTAACAAATTTTTTCTACGTTTTATTCAATATTATTATTTTTATTTTGTTTTCGTGGTAAATAAGTTTATCACACACGCAATAACACAACCACGGAACATATCTATTAACGTAGTTTTCAGATCCCAACTAAATTTTTAATACGGCATCTACGCATTTGTGATACCCGTGATTAAGTACCTCGCCTGTCTCTCTTAGAATGATTTCTTTTCTATTTCCGCGCAGCTGACCCGCCAGCTCTCACTTGTCGGATAATAACACCCAAAGATCTAGTTTTGTAATTTCTTCTTCAGTTTATAAAAAGAAACTAGAGGAAAAGGAACTCAAAAAAATCTTTATTTCAGCAGAAACCTAGTATTTTAGAGGACTTAAAAGTAAACAAGCTTTTAAATAAAGATGATTTACGTCCCATGAAAAAAATATGGAAATAGGTCAATTCCAAAAGCACTTTAGAAATCTGTTAGTATTAGGATTTGATCCTTCAGAACTCTGCTCATCACATAAAAATAATATTTTTATGAATAAGGGTATATGCTTTACATGGACTGAAAATTTTTCCCTAATTAGGTTTGGAGTTAAATGCCAGAAGTGTTCCAGAACATTTCACAAGTGATGTCTTGAAAAATATGATTTATAGAAAGAATATTTTGTTCGTAAAACTTGTTTTAAACAACTTGTATAAAAATATTGTTTTTTTTTTAAATTTGTTTTTAAAAAATATATAAATAAATGACACTTTGTTTGTAAGTCAGTACTTACTGTTTTAGTTTTACTTTCAATGCTCAATCAATATTTTGATATAAAAATTATGCCAATTACTGGATGCCAATGATTAAGTACACTGCTAATTACTACATGCCAATAACTAGAATATAACTGTCAATAATTAGGAAATGTGTATAATGTCTAAATCAACCTATTTTTGCATTATTTTCCTCAATATTTATTTTAAAATGACATTTAAGTCGTGTTCAGTAAGAATAGTAAATTATAAAAAAATTCAAAATATCCCTCTATGATGTTACCTATATTAGCAAATCTAATGTTTAAATAACAATTTTCCTTAATATTGTTCTGAATCTATTTTCTTGTGGCATTTTAAATTAATTACTATTTAACTGGGAATAAGCCACAATTAAAGATAAAAATACGTTTATTGACGTTTCAATTTCCATTTCGGAAACCCTTTTCTTCAACAATCTACTACCAATTTTTCTAATACAGTTTTTTCTGAAATACTTAAATAAGTATTTGGACCATGTGCCACTTTTTTAAATTTTTCGCTTAGTCTAAATTGCAGAGTAAATGACGGGCACCTTTAAAGGAAATCGTTCTCAAAATACAAACAGTAAATTAAACAATTTTTTTTTTCTGACTTCGATTTCCGAAGTGGAAATTGAAACTTCAATAAACGTATTTTTATCTTTAATTGTGGCTTATTTCCAGTTAAATAGTAATTAACAATTTTCCTTAAAGTGACAATAACTAGGTGGTGTACCCTAATGGGGATAAAAATGTTCTTATATTAGCAACATAGCTAAAAAAAGTAAACAACTTGTACATTAATAAACACATTAAACTTGAGCATTAATATCTAAAGGGAAAATTATTTTCAAAGAGAACTAAAAGTTTATGATTATGGTTTATTTTAGATGATTACCCATTATTTCTCAGTAATTTCTTTCACTAATTGCTATATAATATAATTTAGACATTAGAAATGTAGTCTTTCTTATAATATTAATAATATTAGAAAAGAAAAGGTTGCTTAATTGTTATTATTTCCTTTGCATTATTTATGAGAATATAGGATGGCACATATATATATATATATATATATATATATATATATATATATATATATACATATATATATATATATATATATATATATATATATATATATATATATATATAATATATATATATATATATATATATATATATATATATATATAATATGTTCGTTACAAAATAATAAAGGTTAGCTTTGTTTTAAACTTTTCAGTTTAAATTTTTCTTTGTCTGAGTTCGTTTCCTTACGAGGGGTGGTGCCCAATTCTTTTAATTTTAAAGATAATACAAACAGTTTGTATATGATTTTTGAAAGACCCACGCCAAAACTCTTCCGACACGAGCAAATGGGCCTAGATTATTTGTGTAAGTAAACGTAAATATTTAGCTTACATTACAATATTTATGAAATTGGCTTTTAGGTACTTGACGACATCTCATGTTAAATAATACAACAAAGCACAATACTTTTAACTTATATATTTGTAGTTTACCGCATCTACATCCAATTTGTATAGAACCAAAGAATATAAAGACGAACCCTTTAGAGAAAGAATCAATCAAAAAAGATTCAATTGCTTCTTCTTCTTTAAGTTCCATCTTCTATCGAAGGTTGGAAATCATTATGGCTATGCGGACTCTGTTGACTGCCGCTCTAAAAAGTTCTGCACTACTGCATTCAAACCATTCCCTCAAGTTCTTAAGCCAGGATATTCTTCGCTTTCCTCGGATTTTGCCCTGCATAATAAGTTGTAATAATGCGTATTTTTGCCCTCTCATCACATGTCCCAAGTACTCAAGTTTTCGTCTTTTAATAGTTAATATTATTTCCGCCTCATTTCCTATCCTTCTAGTTACTTCCATGTTTGACATTCTTTGAGTCCATGATATTCGTAGGATTCTTCTGTAACACCAAAATTCAAAGGCGGCCAACCTATTCAGATGAACTTGTTTTAGTGTCCAAGCTTCCAGACCATAAAGAAGAGTAGAGAACACGTAACATCGAAGCATTCTCAGGCGTAGTTCTAACCTTACATCCCGACAACAAAGAAACTTCTTAAGTTTAATAAATGATGTACGTGCTATTTCAATACGTGTCTTAATTTCTTTGGTTTGGTCTACATCTGATGTTATCCATGTTCCTAAGTATTTATAGTTATTAACACTCTCAATTGCAGTATCTTCAATAGTCAATTGGATATTTGCA
Source organism: Diabrotica balteata (assembly GCA_918026665.1). NCBI lineage: Eukaryota > Metazoa > Arthropoda > Insecta > Coleoptera > Chrysomelidae > Diabrotica > Diabrotica balteata. The sequence goes on from OU898280.1 coordinate 135,354,503, forward strand.
TGTGCAGATTTAGTCATGATCATGCATTTAGTTTTCTTTAAATTTATCTTCAGTCCGTACTCATGACAGCGTTCATTAAGGCGTTGTATTACGTTCTGTAAATCATTGTTGTTATCCGTAATTATTACTGTAACGTCTGCAAAACGTAAGTTATTCAAAACTTCTCCATTGATAGATATACCTTCTATTGAGTCTGAGAGCGCTTCTTGAAATACCGCTTCACTGTAGACATTGAAAAGTAGTGGGGACAGCACGCAACCCTGGCGGACTCCTCTCTGTATTTTGATATTTTCGGTGTACTGGCTGTCAACTCTTACCTTGGCAGTTTGATTCCAATATAAATTAGATATAATTTTCAGATCACGACTGTCAATATTTTTGCTTTTTAATATATCTACAAGCTTTTTATGTTGAACTTTATCAAATGCCTTTTCAAAGTCTACAAAACATAAGTACATATCCTGATTCATATCCATGCATCTCTGAGCCAGCACATTCAAGCCGAACAAAGCATCTCTTGTACTCATACCATTTCTAAAGCCAAATTGTGTGTCACTAATCTCATATTCAAGAGTTTTAACAATTCTGCTGTGAATTATTTTCAAAAATGTTTTAAGTGTGTGACTCATTAAAGCTATTGTTCTGTGGTCTGAGCAAGTTGTTGAACTTGGTTTTTTGGGAATTGCTACAAAGGTTGATTGCAGCCATTGTCTGGGGATTGTGGCAGTCTGATATATTAGATTAAAGAGTTCAACCATTACATCAATAACATCTTCATCGATGAGTTTTAATAATTCGATGGGCACCTCATCTGGTCCAGTGGCTTTACCCTCTTTTGTGTTTTTGATGGCATAGATGACTTCTTCTCTTAATATTGGTGGTCCAGTATCTTCGGTGATTTCTAATGACAGTTCTTCTCTTTCATCATTAAATAGTTGTTGAATGTAATTGGTCCAGTGACATAATCTCTCCTTCGTATCAGTAATAATATTCCCTTTATCATTTTTAAGGATATTCGTTTTTGTACGCTTTCTAGAACCTGTCATTTCTTTGATTTTTTTGTGTAAATTAAAGCTATCGTACTTTTTATCCAGATCTTCTATTTCCTTGCATCTATCGGAGAGCCACCTCTCTTTTGCCTCTCGAATTTTCTTTCTGATGTTTCTCTGAATTTCTTTGTATTTATTCAGGTCTTTTGCTTTATGTTTTCTTCGTTCTTCCATGAGTTCAAGAATTTCTACTGTCATCCAAGGTTTTGTTTTTTCTTTAAGTGGTTTGAGGGTTTCTTTTCCAACTGACACAAGGGCATGTTGAATTTTTCCCCATTTTTGGTCAACAGTTAGAGTTTCTGCATTATCTTCTTTGACTTTCCTTAAGCTCTCGTTTATTTTAAATTTGGTTTCCACATATGTGCTGTCTTGTTTGAGACGTCTTGTATCTATGATTTTCTTGTTGCTAGGGCTGTTGACCTTCGTTAGTTTCACTCTCATCGACAAAACAACCGGGTTGTGGTCGGAGGATATGTCCGCTCCTGGATAAGTTTTAGATGATATTATAGAATTTCTATATCTTCTGTTGACGATAATATAATCTATTTGATTTCTATTTCTATTTGATTCAATTGCAATGAATTCAAATTATCCATAACCACAAAATTAGACTTCCCTCCATGGCTTACCCCCTTACCTATCACCGATTTAACTTAAACACAGTACCCAAAAAATACCACAAATCCTAACCTTATCATTAATGCATTCAATGAAATTATGTAGAAGTATCCAAATTACCACATAATATACACAGATGCATCAAAAACTGAAAATGGCCATGCTGCAGCCTTCATAAATAAAAATTACAAATATTCCATTAGAATTCCACAGCACTGCAGCATTTACACCGGGGAAACCACCGCGATATTAGAAGCTATGAATAACTCCTCTTCAACGATTGAAAATAATATTTTAATCATCACAGATTCACTCAGCGCAATTCATGGAATTAATCAACTTTACCCTAGCCATCCTATTGCACAAAATATAAGAAATGAACTTAATGCACTAGAGCATATAAATAAAAAGGTTACGTTTATCTGGATACCTTCACACATTGGCATTAAAGGCAATGAGGAAGTTGATCAATTGGCATTAAAATCCATCAAAAATGAAAATGTTCCAGAAATTACTAAATATCCCCACACCGACCATAAGCGACAGTCCATGAATCATATAATAAATTTATGGCAAGCAACCTGGGATGCAACAGACTCTAAGTTGAAAACAATAAAGCCTCGAGTAGGCGCCAGCCTACCACAACAAGGAAAAAGAAGAGATCAAGTAATCGTAAATCATCTTCGAATCGGCCACACAATATTAACACACCAACACCTTCTAAATAAAGAACCAGCTCCGATTTGTACCTACTGATCTACTCAACTCACCGTGAAGCATCTGATAGTCGACTGTCCGCAGTTCCAACCTCAGAAAACATGCTGAGGAATTAGTGGAAACCTGAGAATTGCGCTTACGATAAATATCTCGGACTTATTGCAGTTTCTAAGACATAAAAATTTATAATAAACTTTAATTTATCAAACTGTACTACTCTGTATATCCCCCCACTATAACCCTTGGTGGTTGATGTGGGTTTTGTATGTTTAAATAAATAAAAAAAAATCGAGGAAGCTGATAATATTTCCTCAACACATGTAAACTTTAAAATAAATACAATTGTTTACCGTATTAACGTAAACTTGTCACACCCAGTATTTTCTTAAACATATATAAAACGACGATTTGTACAATCGGTTTTTTATATTTGCTCATTAGGAATTTAATAATTTTTTCACAAGATAAAAAGTAAAAGTTATACCACGAGTAAGTAAAATAAATATACCTAAAGTAAATATAAACGTTATACCTAATTAATATGAAATGTTTTTTACCTCTAATACCTCAAACCTCTATTAAATGTTTTATAGAAACGTTATCTGAGCAATATGGACATCTCTGACGCAACAGAATTATTAACACGTAAGCTATATAAATTATATGATCCATATATTAGTTTTGTTATGTCTACTCTGTGTCAGAAAATATTTATAATTTGTTTCAGATGAAATAGCAAAAGGTGTGTTTTTCTTTGATTCTCTTTATTTATTTTTTCTTTGTTTATACTTCTGATTTTAACACTTTCGACGCCTCAAATAAATCTTATCTTTGTGTGCGATATATCTGAATTAGAATTAGACTAGGCGGGATCTGTAGAAATTCAAACCATAACGGACATTTTCCATAGGAAGCTATTCTTTTGCTGGAATCCCTTTAGGATGTGCCCAATATCGATAATCACGATATGCGCCAGTCACAAACCCTGTGCTAAATTTTTTATTTAACAAAATCTGAAAACAATTGAAAATTTCTCATTTTTCTGTTAAAAATTTCTTTATTCAATTTTACACAATATTTCGTTAGCTAGAAATTGAAAATTTAATGTTTATTGTTAAAAAATAGCAATACAGTAAAACCTTCGTTAACCGAAATAATTAGGGGGGAGGAGGCCATTTCGGACGGATAACAAGAATTTCGGTTAAAAATAACATTGTTTTTTATAGTATTCTTGGTTAAAGTATTGGTATTAAAAAATACTATGAGGTGATTTCGTAATGTTTTCTAATAAGTAAATACAGAATAAAATAATAAAATTAAGGAAAATGAACAAGTTTAACAAGATGGAATCTATTTTCTTTTACCTTATCGTTTGACAACGATGTTTTGCAGCTATATATCTCCATCGTTCATTTGCAGAATGTCGTGAGTTTGCCTCATTGCATCGTTCGACGAAACGTAAAGCAATTTGAAAAGGACAAAACTTTATACAATGACAACAAAAATTAGGAAACTAGTCGTGTCCCTAAAAAATTAGGCCTACTGTATAAAATTCTTATCCTTAAGGCATTGAAAATCTCGTCAGTGGTCTCGTGCTGCCTGTTGTCTGTTGGGTGGTCATCTTCGTCGTCTGATACGCTCAGGTTGTCTGGATGAAGAACCATATCAATGATGTCCTAGTCGATGAATTCACTTTCTGAGTCATCGGCTGCTAACCACTCACGTATCTCTTCTTAGTTAATTTGGTCATGTTCCGGCAAATTTTTTATTAAAGGTTTAATTTCTTCTGTCGTTTTTTACCATTTTCTTCTTCAGGATCGTCAATCAAAATCCTATCAAAAAGTTAGTTTCAGCATTTTTCCAAAGTTAAAGATTTGATCTTGGCCCAGAACTCAGCACACCGATAAACATGTTTCATTATTGAACATTTGAGGATTTCAGGAACACTTTTGGATTCATTTATTTCCTGTAATAACAGATGTCTTAAGAATGCTCCTCTATAATGTCTCTCGAATGTCTCTATTACTCCCTGGTCTAACAGCTGAATTAAGCTCTTGGCATTTGGTGGCAAAAATCTGACACTTATCACTATTGTATACATTTGGAGTCAACAAGCAACAATGCTTTGATGAAAAGGTTTTTACTTTAAAAAGGATTTTAGGCTTGGGACGAATTCATTTTCGAACTTTTTTTTGGTTTCTATAAAAAACTGGAAGTGCTTTGTCTCAAATATCCTTTAGAGCTCTTGGTAGAGCTCCAACACACATAGGCATCAATCGGTGAGTGAAATTAATGGAATTTACGTTTTGCCATAAAAATTTACTTTTTATTGACGAAATTATTGAAACTGCCAGTCGTTTCGGTTAAACGATGTTTCGGTTAAAAAGGTTTCGGTTAAGGGAGGTTTTACTGTAATTGGAAAAAAATGTACAAAAAAATTAAGTTAATCTTTCAAATGTTTTCGACTTTTTAAACTTGACTTACAGTCTTAAGCTCTTATTCCGCCTAGAAAAACTTTTTAATATGTTTAAAACGTTTGCTAAATTTTATTAAGATCGGTCGGATAGATTTTGCATAATAATTTTGCAATCTAGCCTACGCCAAAAAAAAATGGCAAATTTTCTGATTTATCGTAGGTCCTAAATAAAACCCACAGATAGTTGCAAGTTTTTTTACATATAAAGGAAGGCTCAAACTTTCAAACGCTTTTTATAAAGTTTAATTCACTGGGAGAGCCTAGAAATGTTTTTAAAGTTTTAAACATTTTTTAAGCTAATAAATAAATTGACTAACTTTACGAGCTTTAAACATATCAATTTCAAAATTTATACACTTAAAGAACATTAAAATAAGCTTCTTTAAAAAATATATATACATTCGGCTTACTGGTTGCCGAGATATTGAAGGTCAAAGTTGGCATACATTTGCCGTGTAACCATAAGTGATAGAGGGCTCGTTTTTAAACAAATACCCTCGTCTTGTCAAGTACTTTTTATATGAAAAGTTTTAAGTAATGCGCTTCATGGCAACATTCCTAAAAAAGACAAATAAAAAACCGTTTTCTAAAAAACTAATGATTTCAAATTATATCGTACATTCAAATACCATTTTTAATTGCAAATTGGGAAATTTGCAATAAACAATTGTATGTTAAACAAGTAATTGCATTTTTTCTTCATGCATTTTTTTTAAACTTACAATTTATACATTGAAGTAAATTGTTACTTTTAGTAAACAAATATGTATTTATAAATTGTTAATAAATAATTTAAATTGTTAAAACAAAGGCGAACGAATTTTTTTTATAAAAATCAAACTTTTTAAAATAATTAAAGTTAAAGTAACAATTTACTTCAATGTATAAATTGCAAACTCAAAAAAATGGATGAAGAAAAATGCATTTACTTGTTTAACATACAATTGTTTATTGCAAATTTCCCAATTTGCAATTAAAAATGGTATTTGAAAATATGATATTTGAAATCCTTGTCGTCCGAGACATCCATTAAAAAAAAAAGAGCAAAATTGGTTAACAAGAAGCCGAGATAATGCAATTTTTAGCGCGCGCCATGATTTTGAACTCGCCGATTCCCATTTCGAGTGAATGTCCCCTACCACCACCTCTCATGCATTCTGAGCGACATTTTACGCGAAAACGGTTTTTTATTTGTCTTTTATATGGATGTTGCCAGGAAGCGCATTACGTAAAACTTTTCATATAAAAAGTACTTGACAAAACGAGGGTATTTGTTTAAAAACGAGTCCTCTATCATTTATGGTTAAACGGCAAATGTATGCCAACTTTGACCTTCAATATCTCGGCAACCAGTAAGCCGAATGTATATTTTTTTAAAAGAAGCGTGTTTTAATGTTCTTTAAGTGTATAAATTTTTAAATTGATATGTTTAAAGCTCGTAAAGTTATTCAATTTGTTTATAAGCCTAAAAAATGTTTAAAACTTTAAAAAAATTTCTATGCTCTCCTAGTGAACCGATTTAAATTTTCCAAAAAGCGTTTAAAAGTTTGAGCCTTCCTTTATATGAAAAAAATATTGCAACTATCTGAGAGCCTTATTTAGAGAATACTATAAATTTGAAAATTTGCGATTTTTTTGCAGTAGGCTAGATTGCAAAATTATTATGCAAAACATATCCAACCGATCTTTATAAAATTTAGCACACGTTTTAAAAAAAAGTATTTAAAAGTATATTATTAAAAAAAGTATAATTAAAAAGTATTTCTAGGCGGAATATGGAGCTTGTAAGTCAAGTTTAGAAAGTCGAAAACATTTAAAGGATTAACTTCATTTTTTTGTATTTTTTTTTCCAATTATTGCTATTTTTTCAACAATAAACATTAAATTATCAATTTCTAGCTAACGAAATATTGTGTAAAATTGAATAACGAAACTTTTAACTTGTTATAATTTTTTCTCTAGGATCAATATTTTCCGAATTATAAACGAAAATAGGAGTAAAAAAATGAGAAGTTTTCAATTGTTTTCAGATTTTGTTAAATAAAAAATTTAGCACAGAGTTTGCGACTGGCGCATATCGTGATTATCGATATTGGGCACATCCTGAAGGGATTCCAGCAAAAAAATAGCTTCCTATAAAAAATGTCCAATTCAAAACAGATCCCGCCTGACTAAATAGCTAACGTGGAAGATCACCACGGCCAAGAGCTTAAAATATTTAATCGTGTGAAACTATTAGTCTGCGTTTTGTATTTCAGTACAATCTTGAATGTGTTTTAGACAAGAAAGACAGTTTTAGACATCTTCTCTAAATACTTAGGTAAGGTAAGTCTTACTTCGGGCTGTTTGTCCATTCGACGTAATACTTCTTTATTTGTGACTCGGTCAATTACACAGGCCGACATGATTTTTGGTGTTTTGAGTTTGACATGTGTCATTAATTAATACGGGTACGCTGATTCTGAATATGAATTCGGTTCCATCACGTCAAAATTTTTTCACAAAATTAAAAAAACCTTGTGAGATATTATGTACTAGCGCTAACAAATACCTTATTGATATTTCATAAATTGCATTAAAATATTTCTTTAAAATACTTGATAGACCGATAGAAAATATTTTAATACATTATGGTAATTTCATCTAAATGACACTGCCCATCACGTCAAAATTCTTCACAAAATAAAAAAAAACTTGGTGAGATATTATATACTAGCGCAAACAAGTACCTTATTGATATTTCGTAAATTCGAAAGAAAATGCAAAAAAGTATTTTTGAAGTGTGTATATTTTAGGCAATTCCTAGCTGAGCGCTTTCGGCTTTACAAAGCCATCATCAGAGCTATGGTCAATTTTTTAAATACCACTACAAAGGAGAGATCTCATTTCCTTATATTTCAAAAATAATGATTTTTTTAGTTGTTGAAATTTGTTAAAACAGAATTCTGTCTACATCCTCACATCAATCAATGGTCGGGTTCTTACACCCGCACCATGACAAAAATTTTTTCAATTTTTTAACGTGTTTGTGAAGTCCAGTGTCGGCTTTTTATATGTTTTTTATATGTTTTAACAAATTTCAACAACTAAAAAAATCATTATTTTTGAAATATAAGGAAATGAGATCTCTCCTTTGTAGTGGTATTTAAAAAATTGACCATAGCTCTGATGATGGCTTTGTAAAGCCGAAAGCGCTCAGCTAGGAATTGCCTAAAATATACACACTTTAAAAATACTTTTTTGCATTTTCTTTCGACTTGTCATAAGTGTCTACAAAAAAATATCAGTCTTTTGATTGATTTCGTAAATTGCATCACTGCGATATCAAGTGTTTTAAGTCAAAAAATAAACACAAAATTCAATATCCTGATTTACCTTCTGCTAAACGACCTGTATCTCATGGACCAGGAATTCCTATTCCTTTACTTTTTCTTCACACCATCCAACAGCAATCATCAGATGAAAGTTAAGACGAAAAAAACCGATAAAGACGAATTCAATCCTGAGATAGACCAACCTCAAAAGTTTAATGAGTTAAATGACTTAGTTAGAGACTTATGCCTATCGAAGGATGCTGCAAAAATCTTAGGATCACCAGTGAAAGATAAAAATCTATTGGTTCCAGGTACTACATTTTCGAGGTATAGGTATCGTGAAAAAGAGTTCGCGGAATATTTTTCTCAGGAGTACTCACTGGTGTATTGTCATAATATGCCTGAAGTAGTCATGAAACTGGGAGCTGACAATTACAATCCCACATCATGGCGGTTATTTATTGATTCTTCTAAGAGAAGGCTGAAGTATATCTTATTGCACAATGGTAATACTTATGCCTCAGTGCCTATTGTTCACTCGGTGCATCTCAAAGGAACATGAGAATCTTGAGTGGTTGCCAAATAAACTAAAGTATAGCGAATATTGTTGGCACTTCTGTGGAAATTTCAAAATAATATCCATGCTTTTGGGTCAGTCGAGCACGAAATTTACATTACGTAAAGAAAGAGTGGCAACTCAGACAAAGACTTGTACCGGGACAAAAAAATGTGCAACGTGATACACTGGTTGACCCAACTAGTTCTTTTGCCTCCTCTTCACATAAAGTTAGGATTGATGAAGCAGTTCATCAAAGCTTTAGATAAACAGGGTGACTGCTTTAAATATTTGTGCGATAAATTTCCTGCTCTTTCTAAAGCTAAATTTAAAGAAGTAATTTTTGTAGGCCCTCAAATTCGAACCTTAAATCGGACAGATTGTTTCATAATACAATAACCCAGGATGAATCTGAAGCATGGAGTTCTATCGTAGTAGTTATAGACAGTTTCTTTGGAAACAACAAGTCTCCAAACTATAAAGAAATTGTAGCCAATATGGTCGAAAATTATAAAAACTTGGGATGCAATATGAGCGTCGAACTTTATTTTCTGGATTCCCACGTCGATTATTTTACCGAAATTCGTGTATTCCTGTATTCGTGTAATTCCTCGCTGACAGCGAGGGGCAGGGAGAGAGGTTCCATTAAGATATAAAGGAGATAGAGAGACGTTACCAAGAAAAATGGGATATAAGAATGATAGCTGATTACTATTTGACCTTAAGGCTGTTTTATCGGTGCACCAAAACCTAGGAACTGTTATTTACCGACAAAATGTCTCGAAATTTGGACACAATATTCGAAACTTTGTTGCTTTTAAAATTATGGTTTTACTTTTTTTATTTTTTTGTTACTTCTGTTGAAAAATTGGATTATACTGTTTAATGTTCTATTATAACCAAACTTTTTCTGTAATCGTTGATTTTTTTTCACCTTTCTCTGTCCAGTAATAATCGAGAAAAGCGTGTTCAAACTTTGAAGAAAATTGCTAAAACATACTAAAATCTAATAGTGAAACGTGTTACTCATCATTGTCGCTTAGGCTCATGAGCGTACGGTCAGTTAGTTCGTGTTAAAACTAATTTGAATGGAGAGTAATGCATTTGTTGCCCGTTAGCCGACGCCACTGAGTAAAGATAGTCTCGCGTAAGCAGTGTAGAAATGTAAGTGATACGCCCATTTCAAATCGTAGTGTACTTGAACTGATAAAACAGCCTTAAGGCCGTATAACACTATGCATTTTCTTGTATCATTTCTTATATCGTTTCTGATATAGAAAGTTATTTATGTTTTCTTGTATCGTTTCTTGCACTTACATTTGTGCTCTGAATTACACTATGCAAGTTCTTTTATCGGAAATTGTATGTGATTTGGCACATGATTGGTCAAAATTTTGACACCTATAAAAATAGAACTGCAGTACCTGAGGACCCCAAGCCAGATGCTACTGATTATTTTTTTGAAATACTGTGGTGCAAAAATGAAAGAAATAAAATGTCCCAATATTAAAACTAAATTGGAAGCCACAATTTTTAAAGATATTGAACAGGCTGTAATGAAAGACAGAAGTAATAAATAATTTGGTTGTAATAATTTATTTGGTTTGTTTAATTATATGTTTGAATGGCATGCTCTTGAAATTATACTCTCTTATTTGGAGATATAAAATAATCTTTAAACTCATCACGAATTTTTAGAGCGGTTGTTTTTAGTTTGTTTTTGTTAAAACATTTCCTCCTACTTTCAGTAGTTCCGATCCTATTTGTTCTAATCCCTGTGATTATTGTTTTTCAATTTGGCTAGTGATGTTCTAATGTTGGTTATTGTTGGTGGGCACTTTTCTCTGATATCTGCTTGGTCTAATTGTATATCAAAGTTCTCTAGCCGCCAATATGACAGAAGTTTTCTGTTTTTGCGGCTTTGCGCACAAATTGGCGCATTTCTTATACAAGAAAATGCAGCGGACACAAATTCTTGTATCGTTTCTGATATAAGAAAATATACGCTTGTATGACACTATACATTTTTTTTTTGTATCAGAAACGATATAAGACATGATACAAGAAAATGAATAGTGTCATACGGCCTTTAAAGAGAAACTATATCACAAAAATTCATTCACAAAGTCCACAAAATGAATATATTATGAAAAAAGAGACCGATTTTATTTAAAAAAAACCAAATATTGTATAACCTTGGTTATACTGAATTATTTTTTTAAGAACAACACAATTTTGCCGTGTATATTTGTATTAAATTAAGTTTCAATAAATATTTTTTCAGTATTTTTGTCAGTGTATATGATTAATTTCAAACACACTTTTTTTAATAACCTGACGTGCTGGAAACTAAGTACATATTCGTGATCAGCACATCCCATCCTCAGGTCTACGGTATATGGCAATTTAAATGATGATATTACAATAATTCGTATTATTCTTATTTTTCTTTACCTAAATTGAAATGGACTCACATAGGCAACAGGAATACTCAAGAAATAATCAATTATTTTTAGATGATCCGCTTATATTTTTTAAGAATTTATATCAGAACGTTTTTATGAGTAAACCAATGGTATGGGCATTTGCGTCAGTATTGATTATTCATATGCCGTTGATGGCATTTCAGATATGTACTGCAGTGATGTATTCAGATAAAAATGATCTGCTGAAGTATGGATCTCATAGTCTTTATTATTTAGTGGTACGTTCTATTTTTTAAACAATTCTTAATTAGACTTAACAAAATGCTAATATGTCATATTTTGAACTATTATTATTATCTCAGACTGCTTATCGGGAACCACGTAGATACCTCCCTGCGATTCCGGTATAGGATATATCTACTTCAGAAATAGCAAACTTAGTTTTATCTTTTCCTTGTTTGTCTACTTTGGTTTCAGTTCCGTCTGAACACGTGAACAAAGCTTCTAGAACAAGATAATTTTGCACTGCGAAAGATCGTAATTTTCACAGCATAACAACTTTGGCACTGTAGACATGTAATTTACTGCAATTTTGAACCTTAACACTCACAAGTATACGTTTTTCTATTTACCAATGGAAAAATTAGTCCGGGCCAGCATAACCTGTTAAAACTTTTAAATCAAACGAACTGGTAAAGTATACAGTTAAGACCATCGAGTTAGAATCTATGGAGAAGCTATGAGCATACAGTCCGTCCCAAACCCTTCTTTCAGTGCGTCATAGTTGTTCGAATTCTCTCTAACGCATTAAGCTAGAAGTGACAGAAAAAAACGTGAGTCTCTGATTATTATACATAGAACTTAGAAAATTAGGTATCGTTCACGGGTATTCGTATATTAAAGCGAATTCTACTTACGAACGTATAATTGGTTGGAGTTTAGAATACTCTAAATAGATATCCAATCAATTATGCATATAAATATAATTTGACACAGATGATCTTGATAATGACAGTGACAGTACTTTCACAATGTCAACTGATAAAATGATAATTGCCATTCCAGGTTAGTATTTTCAGACATTTTAACTGCAGTGAAAATTAAATTTTGTATTTATTGTCATAAAAATATTTTAAATATTCCGAGATATACCGAGAATGAAAAAACACTAATATTAAAATTATTAAAATTAGTTTCAATTAGAAAAAGAGGCTAAGACATCTTTATTTCAGTTTCTGTCGTTCGCGAATCAGATTGTGAATTCCGGAATGATATTGAGGAAATATCTTAAACTAATACCTTTATGGATATTTATATGTTTTAAAACGGTTCTTTTTAGAACCACGACATTTTCTTGAAATGTAGGATATAATTGATACCAGCCACACATCTAGTGTAATCATTGATTTTCAAGAATCAGATTCTATATGGGATTATAGATTGTTTGAAATATAATATTCATATTTGTTATTCATAAAAAAGAAGGTAAACTTACATTCGGTATCTTGTTTTTTAACTAAACTCCATTAACACAATTTCATCTGGATATCGGAACTGGTAGATTAACTCAAAAATCAACTGCTTCACTATTTAAACTATTTTCACTATTTAATGACAACTCTTCACAAAATTGAACTATTGGCTGCCACTCAAACTTATCAGAAAATTACTCATCCAAATATGACTGATTTAAATCGATATTATTTTATCACAGGAATGTTTACTTTGATGCCTTGCAATTGTCAGTAAATTTTTTTACCTTGCAGTCAACTCCTAAAAGATTCTAGGAGGAAGCGTTATTTTAAATAAACAAACCTTACAATTCCCTAGTGTTTGTAATAAATATTAATAAATCCATAAACAAATCTTTGCTAATTAAGCACTTTCCATGGAATGTATAAAATAGAACAGAATAGAATAGAATTATGACAAATTGCTATGCATTAAAAAAAATAACCTTTTCACGTTTAGCCGATTACGATCCTGCAACTGTCAGATTTAACTAAAATGTCATGCAATAATTCTCATTCTTAAAATCCTATATGACGTCAAAATTAGTGACGCACTGAAAAAAGGGTTTGGGACAGACTGTATTAACGTATGTATTAAAAACGGCGTAGGTAGGAGTGGCTAACGATAATACCAATATGGCGGTGACATCAGGGCCAGACTCAATAATATTAAAATTACTATACAAATATGACTCGTTTAACGAGTCATATTTGTATAGTAATATCTATTTACTATACAAATATTTAATCATAATCTAAAAAAGTGCAATACATTTAATAAATTATGATTTATTTATCAAGCGGTAAACATTAAAAACAAGATACATAACAGATACATAACAATAAATCAATACAGTCAAATACTATTAATTTATTCTCTAAAGTACGGGCCATTACTTTGTTTACATATTTGTATACTAACCTGTGAACGATATTCCTGAAGATTTTTTATTAACATTACTTCTGCTACTGCAACTACGTTGAGAACAAGAAACCATTATTATGCACTATCACAATATATTACAGTTTCTATAAAAGTATTATAGAACTGAAAATATTCGAAAAACAACAAATGTAAACAAACGTATACGATCTGTCAAAAGTTTCAAAACAATATTAACAATATGGCCGAAGTGAGGTCGTTTTTAGGCACGTGATGCCCTATCCATGGATTCTAACTCGATGGTTAAGACTGACTTTATTTTGTTTCAAAAGTAAATACGATTGACAGTTTACACTGTACAAACCTTAACGTAATGTAAATGACATATTTAAATTAGCCCTAATATTAAAATTTTGTTTAGTTGATATCAATATTTCAACATTGCAGGCGTTATTTTTAGTATTTTTACATTTTAGGTAATTTCATGTCCAGCTGTTCCACTTCTGCTGCAAAGACACATAGAAGGCTTAATTCGGTTGCAAGAGGTTACATTCTTATCTTTAAGTATTTGCTCCAATAGAAGAAAAAGTATAATTTTAAGAAATGCTAACAGACTAATATATATGTACAAAATCTTTGTAGCGGAAATAATTATATCGTATATTTTTATTGGTCTGAATCGGCCAACTTTATACGCGGTGGACATAATCCATACAATGTTTTTAAAACGTTTAAGTAGACAATTTATAGGATTTTGCTTTTGGCTACACCTTTTTGTTTATCTTGCAGCGGTTTTTTATACTGTTTGTATTTTTATTTACTTTGTAGTCGGATACTATTTTCAAGTGGTCATGCTAAACGAGCGAATTACTAACATGGCTTCCAATGTAAATATCCGCAACAATACTATTTATCAAAAAACTTTCAACCAACACATCAAGTTAACTTTGCAAATTGAACTTCAATTGAGAGGGTAAGTGTACATTTTATTTTTATTTCTAAACATTTTCGCTAAACCAGCGCTCCAGTTTCTTTCCAAGTAATGAACCTGAAACATGTTCTCAGATAGTTCTTCGTTTGATAAAGAAGTATTATTTTTGTCGATTTTGTAGGCGTCCAAGCAAAAAAGGAAATGCTAGGTGCACCCAATTAACAGCAAGCGAAAAGATCAAGGAGAATTTATTTTTTCAATATAATATTTATATATAGGAAAAGTGGTACACAGTGAGAAGAAAATGAATTATTGTCGATTTAATTTTCTTATTCATCGATAAGAACTGACAGCTTCAGCAACAATGATTTTTGGTATTTTATATATCACTTTCACAAATCGACCCTCCCAACGAAAACTGTCGTAACTCAAAATCGCTCATTCCGAGATAATTGCTTTTAAAAATAATTGTGAAAACTGGAGTTCTGTAATTTTTTAATTATCACTATTACATTTTTCATTTTTTCACCTAGTAATTATTTGTGCAATCAGAATTATTGCAAACTAATATAAATTTTATAAAAAAATTCGATTTTTAAATTTTGAATGAGTTACTACAGTCTTCGTCGACAAAAATTTCATTATTAAAAACATACTACAAGAATAAATCAAATATAATTAACAAATATTTTATTTTTAGCAAGTTGTTTATAATTAAATTATGACAATAATTACAATAATAAGTAACGACTAATTGCTCAGTACAATACACCGCTTTTGTTCAGATTCGGAACCAGTTTCTTGATCTGTAGAGCACTCTGGTAGAATGTCTTCACTAGCAGACAGCAGGGCGTTATAAAACCCATGGTACATTGCTAGTATCAAATTGGGTTTACATAAACTTAATAGACCATTTAATTTTTTACTGTCAATTGGTAAAAGACCTTGTGTTATATACTTGGCAACACAGGTAGGCAACACCGCTCACTGACACAACGGAATGAAGTTAGTTAGTTATGAGGAATAAAGGTTAATGATGTAAAACCACGTTGTATTATTAATTATTACCTTATTTAAGTAAGAAATACCAAATACACAACAATTGGCGACGAGGATGGGATACATATGATGGTAATTACGACTACTACCATTGCTACTTCAACTTCAAGTACAGTTATTTACATTATTATTATACTACATCCCCAATTATGTCTACACAAGTATCTACATTTCAATTTTCCGTTGAATCTTTCAACCAGTCTGCCACCAAATGGTCCAGGTGGGTAAAGAGGCTGGAAGGTGCTTACAAGGTATTTAAAATTCCAGACGAAATGAGATTACCTTATCTACTACACTACATGGGTTCTGAGGCCTACGACACCCTATGCGACAAGTTAGCCCCAGAAGTCCCGGAAGACAAGTCATACGACGACATTGTCAATTTAATGGATAATTTTTACAACCCTGCACCCCTGGAAATTGCAGAAATCTTCAGATTCCAATCAAAAAGGCAAGCCGAAGGAGAAACAATACAAGAATACCTTCATTCACTACAAAAGTTGTCAATTAACTGCAATTTCTCTACATATCTTAAAAGTGCTATAAGAAACCAATTTGTTTTTGGCCTACGATCGAAAAGAATACAAGCTAGACTTCTAGAATCAAAAGGACTGGACCTAGATAGAGCCGTTGAGATTGCCACAAGCATGGAGGCATCAGAAAAGGACAGTAATCAATTTTTTCATAATCAAAATTATAATAATTCTAGTGTCAATATATTAAATGCAAAAGCAAGGAGTGCAAATAATAATAGGATGCAATTTCAGAATAACTCTGCTGCAAATTCTTCAAACACAAATAGTAATGTATGTTATAGATGTGGAGATCCTTCACATTTAGCAAATTCTTGTTCAAAAAAACATTTAACTTGTAATTTTTGTAAAAAAGTTGGACACATTCAAAAAGTTTGTTTCAAATCAAAAAATGTTAGGTCTAACCAAGTAACTTCAGTTTGCTCAGTTCAAGAAATTTTTAAGATTAGTACTGTAAATTCAAAAGACAAATTTTTTATAAACTTAAGAGTAAACAACAATATTTTAAAATATGAAATTGATTCAGGTGCTGCTGTTACCATTGTAAACAAAAATGTATTTGACACATATTTTTCTACACTACAATTACAGAAATCTGATGTAAAATTAACTACATACTGTAAAAATCATTTAAATGTTTTAGGGTTAATTCCAGTGGAGGTTGAGCACCAGGGAATAAGGCAAATGTTAAAGTTGTATGTGGTGGATGGTGAGGGTCAATCACTAGTTGGAAGAGAATGGATACGTGCCCTTGGAATTAAACTACATGAGGTAAATACAATATCACATGAGAACTCTAAAGTTTCAAGTTTATTAGATAAATACAAACATTTGTTTGAAAAGTCAATTGGTGAAATTATAGGTTTAGAAGCTGAAATTCATTTAAAACCTGGTAGTATAGCAAAGTTTCATAAGGCTCGCCCAGTTGCTTTTGCATTACGTCCTAAAGTGGAAGCTGAGTTAGAGTCGTTAGTTGATCAGGGTGTTTTACAAAAAGTAGAGTTTTCAGATTGGGCAACCCCAATTGTCCCAGTTGTCAAACACAATGGGGACATACGCATTTGTGGGGATTTTAAAATTACTTTAAATCCCTGTATTGAAGTGGACGAATATCCTTTACCTACCCCTGATGATCTTCTATCTCAGTTAGCAGGGGGCGATAAGTATTCAAAAATAGACATTACAAAAGCTTATTTGCATTTACCTATAAAAAGTGAAATGAAACATTTACTTACACTTAATACTCACAAAGGTCTGTACCGCCCAAACCGTTTAATGTTCGGTATTGCAAGTGCTCCTGCCAAATGGCAACGTTTAATGGAACAAATGTTACAAGGAATCGATGGTATTTCTGTGTTCCTAGATGATATAAGAATTACTGCCCCAAATACTGATATACATTTACAAAGACTTGAACAAGTGTTACAAAAATTATCTGAACATAATTTACATATAAATTTAGACAAAAGTGAATTTTTAAAAGACGAAATTGAATACTGCGGATACAAAATAAATAAATTTGGTATTACTAGTAGCTCAGATAAAGTAGATGCAATTGTAAATGCTCCAATACCAGAAAATAAAACTCAAGTCCGAAGTTTTTGTGGGTTAGTTAATTATTACAGACGTTTTTTACAACATACCTCTACAATATTAAGACCTTTAACAAATCTACTTAAAAATCATGTTGAATTTGAATGGTCCCGAGATTGTCAAATGGCATTTGATAAAGCCAAAAGGCTTATTTCTTCTAAAAATGTTTTGTGTCACTACGACCCAAATTTGCCATTAGTCCTTGCAACTGATGCATCCCTTATGGTGTTGGTGCAGTACTGTCCCATATTTTTCCAGACGGTACAGAAAGACCGATACAATTTGCTTCTCAAATGTTAACCCTTACACAGCAAAAGTACTCTCAAATAGATAAAGAGGCATACAGCATTATTTTTGGTGTGAAAAAGTTCTTCAATTACCTATATGCTAGAAATTTTATTTTATACACTGATCATAAACCTTTAATTCAGATTTTTGCACCAGATAAAAGTCTACCAGTTTTAAGTGCTACAAGAATGCAGCATTATGCAATTTTCTTACAAGGTCTAAAGTATGATATTCGATACAAAAATACAGATGCTCATTTTAATGCAGATGCTCTTTCACGTTTACCTATTAAAAATGAACAAAATTATACTCATGATGAACCAGACATATTCGAACTTAATCAGATTGAAAATTTACCTACAGATGTTAACAGTTTATCTTTTCATACCAAAAATGATGCTACTTTACAAAAGTTACTATTAGGTTTACAAACTGGTGAGGTTGTTGAAAAACAATTCAGATTTAACGTAGATCAATCAGAGTTTTCACTACAGTCTGGAGTCATAATGAGAGGACAACGAGTTTTAATACCTATGAAATTAAGAAATAAAATTCTGCATGAATTACACACTGCGCATTTTGGTATGGTGAGAATGAAGTCTTTAGCCCGGAGTTACTGCTGGTGGCCTTTCATAGACAAGGATATTGAATCTTTATGTAAAAATTGTTTTCATTGCAACAAGCACAAAAACAATCCTGTTAAGGACAATTCCCACATCTGGGAAACACCTAAATTTTGCTTTGAAAGAGTACATGCTGACTATGCTGGACCTTTTAACGGAGGCTATTACTTCATTTTAGTCGATTCTTTTAGTAAGTGGCCTGAAATACATTTCACGAAAGACACTACTACAAAAACTACAATCGAAATTTGTAGAAAAATCTTCACTACTTTCGGAATACCCACAGTATTTGGTACTGATAATGGTAGACAATTTGATTCTCATGAATTTAGAGAATTTATGAAGAATAATGGTATCACACATAAATTTACTGCACCCTATCACCCAGCCACGAATGGCCAGGGGGAGAGATATGTCCAAACACTAAAAAATTGTCTGCGAGCCATGCACAGTGAAGAGAAAGACAGAGAACTTGAATTGTGCAAGTTACTAATGCAGTATCGTAGAACACCTCACACAGTAACTGGCAAAAGCCCGTCTGAACGTATGCTAGGAAGGCAGATTAGAAATAGATTAGATTTACTTAAACCTTTTACTCATGACAAAAATGCTTACACAGACCAGAGTCTTAGAAATGTTGCTATAGATACCAGAGTCTCAGTGCGAGATTACTTTAATGCCAAATGGCAATTTGGCAAGGTTATACTAAGGTTAGGATTATTACATTATTTAGTTGAGTTAGATGATGGTAGGACGTGGAGACGTCATATTGACCAAATTAGAGTAATTGGGCAGGATACACCTATAGAATATAACCCAACTTGTTTCATTCCTGATACAGTTACACATAGTATAGTTCCAAGGGAGGTATCTGTCCCTGAACCCAATTCCGTTTCACCACCTACAAATGTACAAGAACTTCTAAATGATACAATAGAGCCAACAGTACCTGAGGCTCATACTGAAGCTGAACCAGTGTTAAGACGTTCAAGTAGAGTATGTAAACCTGTTCAGAGGATGAATTTGTAAGTACATCTTTATTTCAATCTGTATTTATGAATTTTGGTCAAGAGAGGAGGTGTTATATACTTGGCAACACAGGTAGGCAACACCGCTCACTGACACAACGGAATGAAGTTAGTTAGTTATGAGGAATAAAGGTTAATGATGTAAAACCACGTTGTATTATTAATTATTACCTTATTTAAGTAAGAAATACCAAATACACAACACCTTGGTATAAACGTGGTTGGTAGTTTATATTTTTGATGCTTACGTAATTTTGATGTTGCCCTGTCGAGCTCTTTGCAATTTTCTGCAAAACTGTAGGTAAAATAACTTTTCTAAGGATTCTTCGGTTCGAAATGAATTTTCCTAATTTTTCTTATCCACCTCTGCGTGTTACCTCTTTTTCAGTTCTGTTTCTGAACCATTGGTTTAAAACTAAAAAAGTCTTCTTAAGACATTTATTTCACTCTATACTCTGGGGAAGTAATTTTTACCTATATCTGTATGAGGCTAATCCACTGGTCAGGAGTATTAATATCCGAATGTCGTTTTTTTGCAACTTCTACCACAGCGTGCATGCTGTCATTTTCGTTCTGGGTATGACCCATCTCAAGGAAACATCATGAGCAAACATCGAACAAATAAAACGGTTACGATTTTGCCCTCCGCAATTGTGGGAATATAACCCGACTTTTCGAATGCCATCTTGTTTTGCACCTTTAAAAAATGCCATAAACAGCTTGCAGTTTCATTCGGCCCCGTATTTGATATTTGTTTATGCCATACGTAGCAATTACCTTGATTATTGACCAAGTAGTAAATATAAAAATAA
Organism: Diabrotica balteata; assembly: GCA_918026665.1. Classification (NCBI taxonomy): domain Eukaryota; kingdom Metazoa; phylum Arthropoda; class Insecta; order Coleoptera; family Chrysomelidae; genus Diabrotica; species Diabrotica balteata. The sequence continues at coordinate 135,374,920 of OU898280.1, forward strand.
AATTATAAGTTGCAAGCTTACTCTTAAAATAAAAGTTACTTACCACTGACCTCGGCGTTACTAATACCTTCTGAAAATCGAAGCATATTGTAAAAAACTATTTATCACATTTTGACAATTCCTTACTAGCATCTTTTAGATTTTTAACAGATTCTTTCTTTAAAACATGGCTAGTGTAATTTTCTTTTATTGCGTTTTTTTTTTCAGGATATGTATAAGATGAGCACTGCATACTGAACACTGATCTTTCTTAGGCTTTTAAAATGCAATGTTGAATTGTAAGTTTAGAGTATACCTGTATTGCCTAACTGTAGTAACGGCATCCCATTTTTTGAGTTTGGAATATTCCACGTACATTCGGTGCATTACAGATATGTTTAAGCCATCTTCTAAGGACATGTGTTTTGAGTTAGTACTTGTATAAAGAGAAGGTACAAGTGGAAATAATTTTATGTGTTCTACAATGTTATCTTTTAACAAAAGTTAATTAGTCAAAAATCGCAAGCGTATTCAAGAATATTGTCTTGCAAATTTGTTTCTCGACATAACCAATAATAAATTTATATTTGCGCGAAAAGTTTCTGCTAGAATTGTTTACAGTGATTTGCGTGCTACATTATTGTGTCACGCACCTTGCAAGAAAATACCACTGCCTGGTGTGATCTCCAAGTTTCCAAAATTCGTCGAAAATTACTTGTCTTGTTTTAAAATTTAATATGCTATTACATTTATATCTGCAACTATCCTAATAAGGAACCTTTATATTCTTTACAGGTATAAACCTATCTTTACGGTTCTTATGTTCCAGACCGCTATTAAGTTCTCTTTTGACTTTTTGTCAATCCATTCGTTCTCATTTCTAACTCGTTTTCTTTCTATCTTAACCTTCTCTGTCACTTTTCGCATTCTTTTTGATGACAGACCTGCGACATTATTATAAATTAATATAACAATAAACAAGGAACTTCATCTAATGTGAAATGACATTTATCATTACCTATAATTTTATTCGTTTGAAACGTATAATCGTATCTCTGTCGCTTCTCACAAATTTACAGCGAATACCATAGTAACTCCATAATACTACTTTCTTCGCGGTAAAGTACAAAGAGCATTGAGATACTACATTTCCATTAATGTATATGGTGTTGTCTATATTACGATTTGAGTTATTATAGTATTCTCTGGAAGAAATTTTGGTATCATGAAATCTGTTTATGGCAATAACTCAAAACTGAAAAAAAAAAAATGAGTTACGACAGTTTTCGTTGGGAGGGTCGAAATATAAAGGCCTGTATTTTTAATTCGAAAAAGTTATGTAACTTTAAAAACAAGTGTCTCAGTCTGTACCAGCCATGTTACACATTGAGGTATGTTACTGGTAGATGGTGAGACACATAATATATTCCATAGTTCTAGAAGAAAAATTAAATTTTAAAAAATCATTACAACTTCGTAAAATACATATATTTTTCCCAAGAAAACTAATAAGTATCGGACCGGTTTGTAAATAATAACAACAGTACAGGAAATACTACCGACTTTAATTATCACTCCAAAACAATTAATTAATTAAACAACCCTCCCGTCTGTCTCGTCCCGTGTTTCTTCCCAGCTGATTGTGACGTAACGACACTGCATGTTTGCCAATACATCACACTACTCCCTCTTGGATGAATGTACTCATCATAGTCCTCCAAATACCTTGGATGTTTTCTTATTCGAGCAGGTGGCTTTTTAACTTCAGCGGCCTGCTCTACAGTTTCTGGTTTTGGGTCCACAAATTCGTTTGGATGCAGAAACAGCGGTTGCGAAGTTACGAATAATTTTGTTTCCATCGAGGTTGAGGTGTCAATTCGTTTGTTGTGTCTTGGTTACACACACGGGTTCTGATTTGGTCAGAATGACAACGTAAAATTTTACCATCAGGGGTTTGAACTTTGTAGCTCAACGGTCCAGTGGTTTCAATTATTTTGGAAGAAAGCCACTTTACAAGAATATTTCATCTCTTGCTTAGATAACATCTCCTTTCTAAAGTCGGGCTGTAAACGATCAAATAATGAACTCAATTTTCGCTCCATTAATATTTCTGATGGGCATCTTCCTGTTGCCCATCAACAGGAAGTTGATGGTCAACTAAGGAGGATATATCTGTGCAATGCTAACTGTATGTTAGTTTCTGTATTACTATCTGTAATTTTTTTTTTGAATTTTTTACATTTTGTACCATGCGTTCCGCTTGCCCATTATTACTTGGATGGTACAATGCAACCATTGCTTGTCTAATAAGGTTTTTCTTTAAAAAATCTTGGAACTCAGCTGACGTAAAACAAGTTCCGTTATCTGATAGGAGGACACCTGGGATGTTATGAGTGGCAAATAAACCCCGTAATACATCTATAGTCACAACCTTAACCTTTAACCAATTACTTCTAGTACGAGTCTATGATAATTAGAAACATTTTTCCTTTAAATTGACGACCGGCAAAATCGAGGTGGATTCTTGTTCATATAGCTCTGGCCCACTCCCACGGATGGATTGGAGACTTTTTTGGCATGTTTCTAGAGTCCTGGAACTCGCTGTATGTATTTACTAGATGTTAGATTTGTTTGTCGAGATATGGCCACCAAACATATGAGCGTGCCAGTGACTTCATTTTTACGATTCCGGGGTGTGCTAAGTGTAGTAAATTCAGTATTGTTTTTCTCCCTCCAAGTGGAATTATTACTCTTGTACCCCATAACAGGCAGTCTTGATAACAGCTAATTTAGTTTTTGCGTAGTAGATAAGGAGTATATTATTCTGAAAATTTAATTTTCTTATCAGCAAGGATCTATTTGGGTAAGCAAGGATTTTGTAATGAGTGTGGACAAAAAAAAACAGCATTTTAAAGTAAATTTTTATTTTTTGTTCTGAAAAGATTCGCAAATTCCCATAGTTGACTTATCTGTACAGTTAAATGGGTTTTATGCCCATTAACAAAAGGTGTCACCGGACGTGTAATATTATTTTGATCTAAATAAGGGTTAAATATATTTCCAATGTATTCGTAAAAGTTTTTGTTATCCAGGCAAACCTTTTCTGTTAAACCAATTTCCACGAATTCGGCACAGCACTTAATGTATCATTAGGTTATCTTTTTTGGGGATAAATTATCATCGGAGGTAAAATATTTCATAATGCAGAAAGTACGAACATAACGGTTATGTTGTAACATTTTTTTTATAATTAATATATTAAATTTTTTCTAATGCCTTTACCCCTGTGGATGATACGCCGATGGTCGTGTTTACGATTAGAAAATGTTATTACACTCTACCGACTACTATAATATCACGGAATTTCCCTGAGTACGAAAGGTTTTTAATCTTTTCCTTTGTAATCCTGAGTATGAATGGAACTAAATCTAGTCAGATTTAACAAAATACCAACATTTTCCTAGTTTTAATCAAAACATATTAGAGGCTAATCACTCACTCATACCCAACAACTGGTGCATTTACCCTATATGTTATATTTAAGTGTTAGTTGTAATAAAAAGCATGTACATGTTTTATAATTATAATAAATTTAAGATTTTTTGTAAAATTTGTAGATTTAAATCTCTGTATGACCAATATAGCAAGTATCTGCTGGTTATAGCCCATTTTGTAGCAACGTCTCTATTAATTCTTTGTAGTTTCAGTTTGTATCTGGTACGTATTATTTTATTTATTATTTCTATTATATAACGTATATAAAAATCATTTAATCTTTTATCCTTTTTTCTTCTTATTTAAATGAAAACTTGTTGGCGACCATCCCGTCTATTCGTACGATAGATTTTATATATAATATATAATAAATTTTTAAATATATATATATATATATATATATATATATATATATATATATATATATATATATATATATCGGAAAAGGAGTACGACCGTCAATACAATATATATAAGGATCACTCAGACGAGTGGTGGGTTCTTATATCGGTCTCAAGGTGGAGAAATAAAAGACAAAGTTGATAGGCTACTTTATCTATTTCGCTTTCGTATTTTGAAAGCATCATCAGTTCATCTAAAAAGTACAATATGAGAACCACACAATCATGGAAACGATGTTATAATTGTTACCTTAAAAAGACATGTAGCAGTCAAAGTTATTTACAATTGTGTGAATAAAACTCACGTAAATGGACATTATACGGTGATATTGTATAAACAATCAAGTAACTAACAACATATAGCAACTTATATAAAAAATTAGCACAGCAACTGACCATGTGGTCTAAAGTAAATGAAATATTATTTAATCTTAAGTAGTGAAAAAGAACCAAGAAAATCATAGACAACTTCCAACTGTTTAATAATTATTAAGCTTTGATTTTAACTTTAGGTAGTATTATAAGTGATATTAATAAAAAATTTATTTAAAAAGTAGTGTAAATGAAGTTACAACATAATCAGAGTTGTTGGTTTGTTATTTTTATCTTTCATAAACATTTTTTGAAGTTATACTTCTATACGCGCATTCGATCTTGAAAATCTTACATATGTAAAATACAGGTAAGAGAGAGACAGAAGATATATTTTCTTTCTCTTTCTCCCTCGATAATAAAAATGTTCCTTTTGCAAATATATTTAATATTTGTTAGTATTATTATTTTTTTATTAATACTATTATTATGGTAAAATAAACATGTGCGTAAGTAAGTTATGTATGTTGTCATTTTTAAATATTTATGAGTATTGCATTTTAATTTGTATTATATTATTATACTGAATTATGTTGCAGTATATTGTATTGTATTTTTATATTAATAACAAAATGAACAATGAATCTTACTGCACAATATGTGCAAATTTTTTTTTACACATACTCCTTTAAAAACTTCTTTCATACATATATGAAAATAAAAAAATATATTTTCTCCTCTACAGGATTATATATCTTCTATAGTATACTCCTATTACAGATCAACTATTTATATACAGCAAACGATGCACCATATACCTATATACCTAATTCTTTTTCTTTTTCTCCTTTCTCTTACCTATAGCATTACATTACATGTAATGATTGTGCAAATTGACTCCCATATAAATTTGTTACAGCGAACGCGTAGAAGTACAACTTCTACCGGCAGTCCCACTGCACTCCCACACCCGTTTTTTTAATTTATACTTTGTTTGTGGATAAAACACCAAAAACCGATATAAAGAATTTTTTTTTCAAACTTTCAATAAAAAAATAGATATTCAGTTTTAAACAAAAAATATGATCAAAGTATACCCATTCTGTATATTCTGCATTTCTTATAATTATAAATAAATTATTCATTTCGATACCTGAAAGAATATTCGCGTGCGAAATATAAAGAAAATATACAGGGGGTTTAAAAAGTTATGAACCAAACAAGAAGTTGGCAAAATAGATAAAATACCCAGTATCTTCGTTATTAATAAAGAAAGACCAATTAAATATGAGATTTTTGAAAATTACAGAGGTGCTGTTTTGCTGGATACTTGTTATAAGATATTAGCCAGGATGCTAAGAGAGAGACTGAACAGATTTGCTGATGATAAACTAGGTGGATATCAGGCCGGTTTTAGAGTAAATAGACAAGTGATTTTTTACTCTAAAAAAATCCAGATTACCTGCTATTAATATAAGGTAACCCTTCATGCAATGTTAATAGATATTAATAGATATTAAGCGTATGATAGGATAAGAAGGAATAATATGTATGATATACTGAGCACCTTGAGCATACTCGCAAAACTGATTAGGTTCGTAAAAATGACTCTGATTAACACACACATGCAGTATGGACAGGATTTTCACCGGATGAGTTTCAAGTGAATAGAGGTCTTAGATAAGGAGATCCGTTGTCCACAGTGCTTTTTAATTTGGTATTGGAAACAGAAATCAGAAATAATCAAGTTAAAACGACCGGATCTACCTACAACAGTGAACTTCAATGTCTAGCCTTCGCTAATTATCTTACTATTTTAACGAAAACACGAAAATAATTACAAAATCTTATGAAAAAATAAGAAAAGGAGGAACAATATTTTGACGTGGAAATAAACTAGGAAAATTCAAAGTACATGATACTCGGAAATACAAAGCAATAAGAGGATGGGCATATTATTTTCATATCTAATGAGTCAAGGGAATATAATTTTGAGAGAGTGGTCCATTTTACTTATCTGGGGGTTATTATAAAAGAGAAACAGAAGGAATAATGGGAACTGAATGCCAGATTGGCAATGTGAATCAGAAGGATGAGATCATACAGCATACAGAAGGAATAACACGAGATAAATAACAATACCATTCATAAAAGGATTATCAGAAAAACTTTAAAAGATAGGAAATAAATTTAACATTTCAACAACGTTCAAAACAACAAACAGATTGAGATCTATTTTACCTAAAACTAAACCTAACAAAGAAAGAACAAAGAATTGTAGTTATAAAATAACTTGTGAATGCGATCAGTTTTATTTAGCTAAAACACAAGACCATTAAATGTTAGAATAAGTGAATATTAATCTTTGATTAAAAATAGGGAATTTGGTAGTTCTCAAATACGTAAACACTCATTGGAAAATAAACATAAGGTTCAATAGAACTATTCAAGTATAGTCCTAAAAGAAACAGATGGTAAAAAGAGAAAAATCAAAGAAGCGGCTCTAATTGTGCTAAAAGAGAACAATTGTGTCGCAAATTCCTCGGCAGAATGCAATAGGATCTGGTGTCCATATTAAAAGAGGAAGTTACTAAAAGGAAAATAACCACTATTAGTAAGTAAGTAACATATCGGGGATACGTAATTTATTTTTTTTAATAACATACATATAAAATCAGTGTTTGATGTTTATTGAGAGTAAACTAAATGTAAGACCAAATACTTACCATATCTGGATAGTATTATGAGGTTTTTTCCTGGATTTTTCTTCATAATTAACTATGGAATCACTAATAGGAGAATTTTACTGTCTTATGACATGTGGTTGTCTTTTTAAAGACGAATTACGTGCTATGATTTTTCTGACGGATAAGTTAAAGTTGATTTCGTGTAATCAAATAAACTAGCTTACAAATTAGCTTAGCGACTTATCAAAGTCGCCCCAGGAATGCAACTCAGCTTTATTGACAATATCATTTTATAGTTGTCTAGTTTAAAATGTATAAGTTATATCTGAATTGTCAATATTAACGAGTCAGATAAAATTGAATTGAATTTTTCACCAACTAATAAAAAAGAAAATTTGTTTAATTTGTTAACGTTTGAATTTTGAGAACAATTTCCGAAGTGGAAATTGAAACTAACTGGTTAAGGGTTAATTTAAGGATCTGTCACTTAACCTATCTAAAAAATGTGTTAAACTACTAGTATATAAGATATATATTTCAGGAAAATACAGAAAACTTGGCATGTCTGTTGGGCTTACATATTTTACTGTGCTATACGTTGCTTGCGGAAATGGTTCAACTATTGGAATTTGAGGTATGTGTTACCATTAGATTATTTTTTATAGGAATATTAAAAGAAGACCGAACAAAGTTATAAAATATTAAATGTGTACTTGTTAACGCATATTTTAAGTCATTTTTAATATACACGGATACTATTAATTCCTTATCATCATCATCTTTGGCTCGACAGTCCTTTGTTGATCCTATCCTGCTAAAAGTTTCGTTGCCATTCTTGTCGGTGTCTGGTGACGTGTTGCCATCTTCTCATCTCTAGTGTCCCTAATTCGGTCTTAACTCCATCTAACCACCTAATTCGCGGTTGGTCACTGCTTATTATTATTCCTATAGGTCTTCCTATTGTTAGCTTTTTAGCGATCGTATTATCTGGCATTCGTATTATGTGTCCAGCCTATCTAAGTCGCTGTGTTTTAATGAACGTTACGACATCTGGTTCTTTTGCGCCATTGCCCTTTGTCAATAATTGATATAATAATTTAAGTTCTATTTTTGGATATTTTTTGAGTGGAACTGTTTTTGAAGTCCATAGGATGTATATTTGTAAGGTTTATTTGTCTTTTAATTTCTTTGCTTGTTTTGTTGATAGTTGTCACTAGTGAGTCAACGTATGTGAAGTTGCTAATATGTTCAAGGATACGATTTCCAAAGGCTCTTTCCCGTTCCTAATTGGCTATAACCAACAAGTAACTAAGCTTTCTCTTTGTTGATGACTAGACCGACCTGTTTCTTCGCAGTTTCCAGTTCTAGTCAATATTGTGTCAATGTCATTAGCATATGCTAACATTTGTAATGATCTGTTGAAATTGTAACGCTGGTAATTTGGAGAAATTCTATACCTCAAAAGACAGAGAAATCTCTTCCTGTATCCTAACAATTGCTTTTAAGTCAGACATTGTCATTGTCTTTATTCAGATCATGTTTTCTGGTCTACCAAACTCATGCATTGACTGAACTTTTGACATTACAATTGATGCAGCCTTGGTGTCCTAAATATTTACTTGCAGCACCTATAACTTACTATCTACTAGCTTCGTACAGTAAAACTGCTGATCTACCTCACTGTGGAGCTTTATTTCTTCCATGGCGATGGTTGCTCGCTCAGTGGCCATTTGAACAGACTAACATTATCTCTAGTTCTGATGATGTTTTACTAGAAAGACTTGCAGTCTTCTGACCTTTGTTGCTCCCTCGGTCTTAGTTTCTTCAGGAAGGCTTGAATGATAGAGTTCTTTCAAAGAGTGCTAGCTTAGAGCTTTGTACTTCTGATTTCTTAACCCTGTTTCTTTATTTGGTCTCAGTCGTCAAAGCTGTGACCACTACAGCATAAAACCTTAATATTCCTGCATTTTATTCTCCCTAGACCAAAGTATGGACGCATGTCCAACCTCTTTATATCATCAAAGTACTTTTTGACCATAGAGAAAACCCAGACCTGAAGGAAGGAGTTTTTTCCCAAACGGTCCATAGACGAGTATTGAGCTTGCGCTGAATAATCCATAATTAGCCTAATATACGATCAACCTCTAAGCCCACCTTATTTTCATCTAAAACATATACTTTGCAAGCGCACTACTGGGGATTTCACTCTCGTCCTTAGTCTGGAGGCTTGCAACATTCCAGGATTTCAGACTAAGACTAGTTGCACTATCTGCATAACCAACTATCAGATATCCTGGCCTGAACGTACTCTTTGTAAGCCTTATTGGTGGGTCGTCTACTCTTGTTCTCTCCAAAGTCGGCAAAATAAAAGTTATCTGTTTTCCTGCTCTGTTGTTGGTGGGCGGAGTACTATTTTCCGACTGTGGCTGTCTTTTTTTTAGGCTTCTGCTTTACCACTTACATTATTGGTTTTGGATTTAACGAAATCTTGTTCTTTTTCCAACATTTTTCTAATCCACATATTTGAGGCATCCGACAGTTTCGTTCTTCTGGCCTATTCGTCCACAGCAGTTTCGCCCCCAATTGGAATTTCTTACTATAAACGCCAGTTGTGGACTTACGTCTTCTTCTTCTTTAAGTTCCATCTTCTATCGAAGGTTGGAAATCATCATGGCTATGCGGACTCTGTTGACTGCCGCTCTAAAAAGTTCTGCACTACTGCATCCAAACCATTCCCTTAAGTTCTTAAGCCAGGATATTCTTCGTCTTCCCACATTTCGCTTTCCTCGGATTTTGCTGTGCATAATAAGTTGTAATAATGCGTATTTTTATCCTTGAACTTGGTTTTTTGGGAATTGCTACAAAGGTTGATTGCAGCCATTGTCTGGGGATTGTGGCAGTCTGATATATTAGATTAAAGAGTTCAGCCATTACATCAATAACATCTTCATCGATGAGTTTTAATAATTCGATGGGCACCTCATCTGGTCCAGTAGCTTTACCCTCTTTTGTGTTTTTGATGGCATAGATGACTTCTTCTCTTAATATTGGTGGTCCAGTATCCTCGGTGATTTCTAATGACAGTTCTTCTCTTTCATCATTAAATAGTTGTTGAATGTAATTGGTCCAGTGACATAATCTCTCCTTCATATCAGTAATAATATCCCCTTTATCATTTTTAAGGATATTCGTTTTTGTACGCTTTCTAGAACCTGTCATTTGTTTGATTTTTTTGTGTAAATTAAAGCTATCGTACTTTTTATCCAGATCTTCTATTTCCTTGCATCTGTCAGAGAGCCACCTCTCTTTTGCCTGTCGAATTTTCTTTCTGATGTTTCTCTGAATTTCTTTGTATTTATTCAGGTCTTTTGATTTATGTTTTTTTCATTCTTCCATGAGTTCAAGAATTTCTACTGTCATCCAAGGTTTTGTTTTTTCTTTAAGTGGTTTGAGGATTTGAGGGTTAAGACTTACGTCTTAGGAGTCCATAATTTGGCTACTAATAATGCTCATATGTATGTTTGGAACGAGACACAAGCATCAAGAGGACCTCAAAAAATAGGATCCTATTTACTGCATTATTTTATAAATGTTGTTACAACAAAAAATGTAATACTATATTCGGATCAATGCAGAGGGCAGAACCGTAAGATTAAAATGACTGTCCTTTGCGATTTTATTGTGTCACATCCTGATATTGTGGTGGAAAATATTGATTATAAGTTTTTAGTCAGCAGACATTCTTACCTTGCCTGTGACCAAGATTTCGCAGTAATAAGAAAGCAAAAATTTTTTTTTATATCTACGTACCTGACGACTGGATAAAGGTAATAGCACATGCACGAACGAAAGCAAATTTAACGGTAATAAAGATGAGTGAAAACGATTTTTATTTTACTAAGAAATTAGAAAGAAATATAACAAATCGCAAACTTGATACACAAAAATCAAAAGCCCAATGTGGTTCAGTGGTTTTTGATTCAGTGGTTGCAATACAAGAAAAAAAATCCATTTACAATTTACTACAAATACAGTAATAATGGAGATGTTCTCTTTTACTTACCAGATGTCAAAAAAAAAAGACATCCAGGAAAATACTTTAGCTAGATTATCTTTATCCTGATGGCCAATAACCGAAGCAAAAAAAGGTCTTTTGGAATTACTTTCATTTATACCTTCATACATCTCCAAGATTAAGTATTTTTGTTACTCTGTTTTTTAATAAAGCATATTTTCAACATTGATATTGTTTATTTGTATTGTACTCCAGGTCAATCCACATTCCTTTTAAAATTTTTAAGGGCACACTGATGCAAAAGCGATCTAATCCACAAAAAAGCTTTTTTTATTTTTGTTAAATATACTGCAAGATCTTCGAGTTTTTTGTTATTAGTTAATGATTTGTAAACAATGACTACCTTTTAGCATCATATTTTAATTTTATAAAATTTCAAAAAACTCATATATTCTTGGTTCATGTAAATTCATTATTCAATATTTGGGGTTAGCCCACTCTTGCTCTCATAGCCTCAAATTATCATCTGTCTTTATCTGCTCAATTTCTGTTTTCTCTTCTATTCCTACCTACTACTCTTCCACCACACAATTCTTTGACACATATCCAAAGAGCCATTGAAGAGCAAGAATTTTTATCAATTAAGCTATTAAAATGTCCTTCTGTTAATAATCTGCTGAGATAATTTTTGAATAATTTATATTCATTATCGATATTCATGTCCATGAGGTATTTCTTAGATTTTTTATACAAATTATTTTTTTCCTCAATATATTTTAATAATTCTAAATTGATCCGAGGCTTTTTATTTTTTAATTTTTTTTCAAATTTGTACTTCCTTATTTGTTATGTCAATATTTCGTTGTAGTGTATTGATAAACTCCTCAGTTGTATAATGTATGTTTGTTGAATTAAAAACAGAGATCCAGTTTTCGTCTTTTAAATATCGCTTTAACTGTATGTAATCACTATATTTTTTGAACATTGTATTCTTTTGTTTATTTGTGGTACTAACTTAAGGGTTGAAATTTTCTAATATTAATAAAATAATATACCAACAATTAAGAATGTTTTAAGTGCCAATAAACAATGACATATTTTTTATAGAAGCTGTAATGACCTTTTGTTAAAATCTAAATACTGTATTTATATTAATTACTTTATATCTATTGTATTCATTTTTTAGGTTTCCAAAATTGTTCACAACTTCAGTTTATTACCATGGTATACCTTTGATAAGGAAAATAAACAAAACTACTTGATTATTTTACTGAACCATGCAAAAGAGTTTTCTTTTTCACCATTCCCGGCATTGCCTGCAAATAGGCAAATGATTTTATTTGTAAGTATATTTTCACTAACTTACTAGAACACTTCCTTGAATTAAAATATGTTTAATATTTTTCGGAACCCCCTCTGTGGCTCAGTGGTAAGAGCGCTTGCCTTTAAATCTAAAGGTCGTGAGTTCGAATCCCACCTGGGTGGAAATTTTCGTTTATTAAAAAAATTAATAAATGAAAATAATTTCTATCCTTGTGTGATCGGTACACACCGGAGGGACGGCAGACGTTCGGATACAATTAGCGTCTCTTAGCAAAGACAATGACGTCGACTTTGCTAAGTATCAAGACAATTACTCTACACACACACACACACACACACACAAACACTACACCTCAAATTGTAAGATTGGCGAATGGATTTAGTGTCCGCAGTCATTTAAACACAAACAAACAACAACAATATTTTTCGGGTAAAAAACTTTACCCGTAATTCTTATGACAGTTACGGGTTCCGAAAAGTTACTCAAACATTTTACCGTGATTTATAATCACCAAACAAGAACCCAGATAACACTGCAAAGAAAATCTTAAGAGAAAGATAACGAATATCAATTTAGAAATACTCCCTAACATAGAATCCCTCGAAATAAAACAAGCTATGGTACAACTAAAAAACAATAGGGCTCCGGGCACAGATGGAATACTTGTAAAAATGTTGAAGGAGGGGGTGAAATTATCCTCGAAGAATTAAAAAATGTTTTCAACGACTGTCTTCATAGAGGAGAAATCCCAGATGATTGAAATGAAAGTTTGATAATACTTCTGATATCTGAGATCTGAAGAACTATAGGACAATCTCCCTGCTGTTCCAAATGTACAATTTGTTTATGAGAGTAGTAACTAGCAGGTTAACGTTGAAGCTCCATAGCTATAAACCGGTAGAGCAGGCAGGATTGAAAGTTGAAAAGCCCTAAAATAGAACAATATTTGAAAATCAGAATTTACGATCAGTTTATTATCGTCACGTATGGTTTACAGACGTAGACACTCACCAAGTCTAATATGGATAAAATAGTAAAGGCACAAAGAATGATGGAAAGATCAATGCTCGGGATGAGACGAAATACAACAATGGAGACCATGGTTAGGATAAAGAAGCAGAGAAAGGCCACAAATGAAATGGGATGATGACATTATAAGATCGGAGAACTGAAAGCAAGTGGCGCAAAATAGAAAACACTGGATTGATTTGGGAGAGGCCTATGTCCAAAGTTGGATTACTTAAGGCTACAGAAACAGAAGAAAGTTATGATAGTAATCAAAGCTCTACCAAAACTCAACAATTTGGATAATAAAAGTTAACTTTATTGAGAACCGTTTATTTCCGAGGGGGTTATTCTCTTAGGGAAATTGCTTCTTCCTTTTAGAGGTTCAAAAAAGAATCAACTCACCAATAAATATTCTGTATGTGTGCCAGATATTTATTTACCAATCTGTGGATACCTCCAGGTATTTAAATAAGTACTTACTCAATATTAAGACACAAAAAAAGAATATTTATGGTTCATGGATCACTCTTGAACAAAATACGTCCTGGGGTAAACTAAGTGTTATGTGATAAAAATAATATAATAGCCTTTAAAAAACCGAACAGCACATCTAATTTTGTATTTACGAATTCTTGAAGAGAAAACCAAATTTTAAGATAAATGGCGTCCAACAATTTGTCCAACAAACTTTGGTTATATTATTAAACAAACAAAAGTTTTAATGTAATTATACCAAACTCTTTAACCCCTAACGGGTTAAAAATGACCGTTTCTGCAGCATTTATGTTATTTCTTATAGATTCGTTGGTCTCCTTTTCCTGCCTTGATGTTCTAGCACTTCTTCTCAAATAATCCATTTCAACTGCCAAAAATCTTCTCTTTAGGTCTGCATTAATTGTCCATACTTCAGAGCCATAACAAAGAACTGATTCAACCATGGTTTGCCTATTTTTTTCTTCCTTTTGAAAATGTTGCAATCCCACCATAAGGAGTTCAGACATCCTACAATTTTACGTTCATGATTAATTCGGTGTTTAATTTCGGTTTCTCCCAAGCCGTTCTTAGCAGTAAGTAAATATTTAAATGGTTCCACTTGTTTGATTTCCACGTTCTCGACGATCAACACTTCAAACCTTGCATTTGAATTGATAACTAAAGATTCTGTTTTCTTCTATTGATAACTAAAGATTATGAAGATCTATGTTCAGGCGAGCCATTTTATTGAATACTGTTTGTGTATGTTGTGTTTTTACTGAATAAAATTATAAGCACCACCATAACATGCTACGTACTTATTGCATTAATATAGCGCTATAATTTTGCGTCTCTTTTGTACTCAATGTGAATACTAATTGTCCTCAAAGTGCATCTAGGCGCACTGAATTTCGTGGAGATTAGCGCGTACACCTACCTAGTTGATGCTGGGTATTGTCGACCAAAATGTGATTGATCTGATACTAGAACTAAAGCTTAAAATAAAATATTCTGGGAAACACTAATTCCTTAGAATGTCAATAAGAAATAAAGATCATTCTTCTTCTTCAAGTGCCCTGTCCGTTGCGAACGTTGGCTATTAACATGGCAATTTTTATCTTGTTTGCGGCGCTTCTGAATAGTTTGACCGATGTGAGCCCGAACCACTTCCGCAGATTTTGGAGCCACGAGTGTATTCTCCTGCCTAGCCCTCGCTTACTGTCTATTTTTCCATGGACAATTAATCGTAGCAGACGGTACTTATCGTGTCTCAAAATGTGGCCTAGATATTCAAGCTTTCTTTGTTTAATTGTATTCACGATTTCTTTCTCTTTTCCGATTCTTTGGAGTACCTCTATGTTGGTGACATGTTCGGTCCAGGATATACGAAGAATGCGTCGGTACACCCACATTTCGAATGCTTCTAGTTTTCTCGTTAGCGTCTCCGTCAACGTCCAGGCCTCCACGCCATACAGCAAGATCGGAAAAATGTAGCATTTAACTATACGTAGTTTTAGGGGAAGAGACAAATCCTTGCTTATGAGGAGCTTTTTCATATTGCTAAATGCTGCTCTAGCTCGTTCTATTCTTGCCTTAATTTCTATGGTCTGTTCCCATTTTGCATTTACGTTGGTGCCAAGGTACACATAAGATTCTACATGGTCAATTAGTATGTTACTTATCCGTAATTGTCGAGCAGGTTGTTTAAAAGATCATTAAAAAAGTAAACTAAAAACAAATGTTTAATATTGATATATTTTTTAGTATTATGGAATGTTTTACAAAGTTATTACAGCTGTTTATTTACTAGGGAAAGAATTCAACATCTCATGAAATTATTATAACTTTAATAAACAAAAAAAGTTGTACAAAAAGTGAACTAGGAGTTTGCTTGTTCTTCAGTCTCGGAGTCGTCTTGCGTATTTTTTAGCTCATCGAAATCTGGAGCTGTTAGCGTTTTCGGCAGCTTTTTGTAAAACCTATGGAACTCTTTATCGATTAACGTTAACAACGATAAGAGGTCCTTCTTTTTTAAAGGATTTACTCCAATGGTACTGGCATAGGAGCTCGAAACTTCAATGGTTTTTGCACAGATCTTTCGGTCTTTTCTGTTGCTAATCAGATTAAGGGTTCGAAACGGAGAAAATGGATTCAGATCATATTTGAAACGCATGACTCCAAATTCTTTAGTGTATCTCAACCTAGCTCTTTTATCTTTAGCCATTCGACTGACTTTTTTTCAGTATCTTGATTACGATGTACCAAAACGATATTCTTAACTAAAAGAGATGAAAAGCTTTGCATTTTGCCTCGGTCTTGACCTTATTTCTGGTTAAAAATCAATCAATCGTATATCAATCGCTAAGTGTGCTAAGTTACACAAAAAAATCAAATATTAACTTCGATTTTAATTTCTGCCACTTTGGCACTATGTTAGGTTTTTTTCTTTCTAAAGTGCATTTTTTAGAGCAGCTGTTTTGGACTCTATGATGATTTGATAATTACTTTTTTAATTGAAATGAGGTTGAATGCTCGAATAAATGAACTTTGAAAATAAGGCTATTATCGAGCACAAGTTAATTAAATCTAGCCCAAGTACTTTCTCTTAAAATAGCATCTTCAGGGGCATTTCGTCAAAATGTAAACTATCCGGCAAGCGTAGAATGTGGAAACATTAATAGTGACATAAAATTGTACAAAACACTACACTAAAACGAGGACAAACAGTTTAAAATTACTTAAAGATTCTACGCTACATTCTCTGTCAGTATCTGGAGGGATAATGGATAATGGAGGGATAATTATCCCTCCAGATACTGACAGAGAATGTAGCGTAGAATCTTTAAGTAATTTTAAACTGTTTGTCCTCGTTTTAGTGTAGTGTTTTGTACAATTTTATGTCACTATTAATGTTTCCACATTCTACGCTTGCCGGATAGTTTACATTTTGACGAAATGCCCCTGAAGATGCTATTTTAAGCGAAAGTACTTGGGCTAGATTTAATTAACTTGTGCTCGATAATAGCCTTATTTTCAAAGTTCAATTACTTTTTTGATGTTAACGTTGTTTTTTGAGTTTAAATTTCATTTAGTATAGGTTGGTGCTTCGTAAAATTTAGCTGCACATTGTATCCTCTTTTGTGATTAACACATCCAGAAAAGGAAGTGAACTGTTGTTTTATTTTCACATCATAGACATATTCCCGCCATACTGTGAGGTGTTTGTCTTATTTGTGTACAACGATTTATTGTCTATATGTCCGAAATATTCCGCATAAATATATCAGCAAATAATAAAGGTAAGAATGAGCTCAAGACTAATGCAAAATTTGTCTTATAAAGTCTAGTTGAAAATAAGCAGTTTCTGTGCTAAATGTCAGTAGCTGATACATTCAATTTGGTTTTGTTGTCAATGTCTCGTCCATCTTCAATTTAACTCTTATTGTTTTAAAAGTTATATCCAATAGTACATTGTTAAAAATGATGGTAAGATCGAAACTGACTGGCATATTGTTGTAATTGTAATCTACTTCTGCTAGTTTAAAAAAAAATGTGAATTTTTAAGGTATATTTTTGTGTTGTATGCTAAACGCTGTATTATGTTATCTAGGAAAAACGTATACAGTCTGCTGCAATGAGATCCCATATTTCTGCAGTGTTGTATATATTTTATTTGCCAGTGATTTGGTTAGATACTTTATTAGTTGTGTAAGGTTCATTTAACAAATCAACTAAATAAAATTATACCACTAGCAGAAAAACAACAAGGTTTAAGGTCGGGAAAATCAACCACTGACTCTATATTTATAATAAGGCAAGTGAAAGAGAAGCTATTAGAATACAACAAACCGGCATATCTATGTTTCGTGGACTTTAAGAACGCATTTGACCAAGCCAAATTAAAGGACGTTATCCACTTATTGTACACAAGAGAGATACCTTTAGAAATAATTAAAACGATCGTAAATATCTAGCAAAACAACAAAATAAAAGTAAAAGTAGAATAAGAACTAACCGACTCATGGACGTATAAATAATTCGATTTTGGAAGAAAAATAATTATTAACATCTATTTGATTAAAAAAGATTTTTTCATTCTTACATTCGCTCACAATTTCTTCAGACGATGGGCCCGAATGTTTGAGTATTTTATATATCTTATTTAAAAGGGTTATGCCTGTAATTGCCATATTTAATGGAATTAAATATTTAAAACAAATAATGATATAATCGAGGTCAACATGTTCTTATTAGCAACATAGCTAAAGAAAATAAATAACTTACAATATTAAACATGTTGACAAAAAATTATAGAAATGCTAATTAAAATTGGAC
Source organism: Diabrotica balteata (assembly GCA_918026665.1). Taxonomy (NCBI): domain Eukaryota; kingdom Metazoa; phylum Arthropoda; class Insecta; order Coleoptera; family Chrysomelidae; genus Diabrotica; species Diabrotica balteata. The sequence goes on from OU898280.1 coordinate 135,392,950, forward strand.
ACACTATTATTAAACACATTAAACTTGAGCATTAATGTCTAAAGGTAAATTATTTTCAATGAGAACTAAAAGCTTATGATTATGGTTGATTTTAGATGAATACCTATTATTTCTCAGTAAATTCTTTCACTAATAGCTATGTACTCTAATTTAGATATTAGAAAGGTAGTCTTTCTAGTAATATTAATAATACTAGAAAAGTTTCCTTAATTGTTATTTTTTTTGCATTATTTATGAGAATATTATAGGATGGCACAAAAATACATTCTTCTTCATGTGCCGTGCTCGATTATCGAGCGTTGGCTATCAAATTGGCTATAGTAATTTTGTTGACGGCAGCTCGGAAAAGAGATGCAGAGAATCTGTTAAACCAATCTCTCAGGTTTCTAAGCCATAACGTTCTTCTTCGACCTGGCCCTCTTCTTCGACCTGGCCCACTTCTTCCGTCTACCTTGCCTTGTGTTATTAAATGGAGTATAGGTAAAGAAATAATAAATAAGACTTACAATCAATTTAATTTAACTATCAGACGACCGGTTGAGCTTTCTACAATATGCAAAGCAACTTCAGGTCTCAATACTAAGTTAAACAAATGATGCCGGTACTCTATTAATTGATAGATGGTAGAACAAGGTTGAAACTACTATGTATTGTTGAATGGAGAACTCAATTCAACTCAATGGAGAATTCCATTCAACAATACATAGTAGTTTCAACTATGTTCTACCATCTATCAATTAATAGAATACCGGCAACATTTGTTTAACTTTGTATCGAGACCTGAAGATGCTTTGCATATTGTAGAAAGCGAAATCGGTCGTCTGATAGTTAAATTAAATTGATTGTGAGTAAGTCTTATTTATTATTTCTTTACCTATTTGAAATGGACTTACACAAGCAACACATTCATTATTTAAATCTTCTTCTTTGGGTGCCGTGTCCGTATTCAGACGTTGGCCGTCATCATGTTTACAATTTCCTGAAACCTTTCTCTGTCGGCTGCTGCGCGAAATAATTCTTCTACTGTGAAACCACACCATTGTCTAATATTACGCAGCCATGAAAGTTTCTTTCGACCAATCCATCTCTTTCCTTCCACTTTTGCTTGTATTATAAGGCGAAGTAAATGGTATTTGGGTCCTCTAATTATATGGCCGAAGTATTCTGTTTTTCTCCTCTTTATGATGTTTATAAGCAGACGTTCTGAGTTGATCATTTGAAGAACATCTTCATTGGAAGTGTGCGAAACCCACGATATCTTTAGGATTCGTCTATAGCACCACATTTCGAATGCTTCTAACTTGTTTAGCATTGTGGTTTTCAACGTCCATGTCTCACAACCATACAATAGGATCCACCACACATAACGTTTCAGGACCTTATTACGAATGTTCATTGACAGGTTTCTGTTGCATAAAACTGGTTTCCAGGTCATAAAAGATTTACGTGATATTTCGATCCTGGATATTATCTCTTCATCAAAGTCACAATTTACATTTAACCAGCTGCCAAGGTATTTGAAATGATTTACGCTTTCTATCTCTTCTCCATTAAGAGAAAGCAGACCTTGATCTATATGGATCTTTCCAACTGCCATCCACTTTGTCTTTGAAATGTTGATTTTTAGGCCTCTCCGATAACTTGCTTCACTGACTAGATTTAGTAATGTTTGTAGATCTTGTAAACTTTCTGCAAGAATGGCTGTATCGTCAGCGTATCTAAGATTGTTGATTACTTCTCCACCTAGTCTTACTCCCTCTTGTCTGTCATCCAAAGCCTCCCTAAAGATTTCTTCAGAGTACAGATTAAAAAGCGTGGGTGACAAAACATTGGGTATTTTTTCAGTGGGACTGTCTCCAATTTGGATAGAGGCTACTTGATTGTAATATAAGTATTTCAGCAGTCTTATATTATAGTGGTCAAGTCGATGAAACAAATATAAACATTCTTTCGGAATTCACAACTTTTTTGTAATAGAACGCGCATACAGAATAGTGCCTCTCTAGTTCCTAGACCGTTTCTAAATCCAAATTGCTTATCACCCATCTTACTTTCGCATAGAAGGAATACTCGGTTTTGTATAATTCGTAAGAGTATCTTCAGTGTGTGACTCATCAAACTGATTAGTCTAAAATCGCTGCATTTGGTGGGCCTGCTTTTCTTTGGTAATGTTATAAACAGTGACTCTAACCAATCATCTGGTATTTTTCCTTCGTTGTAAATTTTGTTGAAGAAAGTGGTTAAGCAGGCAATGCTTTCCTCATCCAAAAGTTTAAGTAGTTCGGCAGGGATTTGATCTGGTCCAGGTGCTTTATTGTTTTTGGCTTGCTGTATTGCCTTTTCGACTTCCGAATTCAGTATAATGGGACCACTGTCCAACTGGTTGTCATAGGCAGTATTTGGAGCATTTTCCCTAGAAGCATCGTCAAAAAGGTCAGTGATGTATCTCTCCCATTCTTTGCACTGTTGTTCGTGATCACAAATTTTTCCGTCCGCGCTTTTAAGTATGTGAGCATTTTTCTGTTTTCTAATTCCGGCAGTATATTTAAGTTTCTTATGCAGGTTGAAGCTGTCATGCTTTTTTTGGAGGTCTTCTATTTCTTTATATAAATTCTTAAGCCAGGATTCTTTGGCTTGCTTTTTATGCGTTTATTAATTTCACGATATTCGATAATATTTCTATTTTTCTGTTGCCGTCGAACTTCCATCAGATCTAGCAATTTTTGCCAACATGGTAGGTGTTTTCAAAGACTCTTGTACGTTCTCTAAAATCGAGTTTTGAATGGCATACCAGCATTCGTTAATGGTTCTGTTTTCGTTTGGTATATTTGATATTCTGTGTATTTTACTATATATTTGCTGTGTTATGTGTTCGCGCGTTTGAGGGTTTTTCAGGGGGTCGAGATATATCTTACAAGGCTTAGTTGGCTTTGTTAATTTCTTCAATTTAATTTGTATTTTGGAGCAGAGTAAATTGTGATTTGAGTTTATGTCAGCGCCGGGGTAAGTTTTTACATCTTTAATATTGTTTCGAAATCGGTGGTTTATTAGGATGTAGTCTATTTGATTCCGTACTATTTTGAGACGCCTTTCTGGAAGTTGAAACCAGGTATTTGTAATGGCGAAGTCATTTTCTTGGCAGAATTCTATTAGCCGTTTTCCTCACAGGGATTTCGCTGGCTAGCGACCTGGGAAGCCCTGTGGTTTGATTGTGTATTCCTTCCCCTGCCGGATCTTAAGTTCCGCAGCCCATGATCAGTAGTATTCGTTACACTCATTGATTCCATGATAACTTTACTAGGGATCATAATGGGGTGGTTTCCCGTTGCCTTCCCCATCGCAGTATCACAGCCGCTTAACTCATAATGTGAGTGACGCCTGTGAGTATCTGGAATAAACCTACAGGATTTTTACTTCCCACAGCCTTAATCCAGTAATGACATTACTGCTGCCTAATGTCATATCCTCAGTTGATCCGCGGGTACTTATTTGGCAATGCCTTATTCGTACCTGTCCTGCATATCTGCAGGAACTTTCCCTATCAGCCATATGGGACGTGCCGTGTCGAGGTTGAGGACATCCCCCGCCCAATCTGTCTTCCGTGAAGTACAGAAGAGCCCCTACTCAGTTCAGAGCTCCTCCTCCACGAAAGCTAGACCGGCCACGGATTTAAATGGAGTATATTATATCTCTCTGGGTGGCGCATAACATGGCCAAAATATTCAAGTTTGCGATTTTTAACTCTTTTGACGACTTCCGTAACTTATCCCATCCGATGCAAAACAATTTCGTTACGAATTCTATCCACCCAACTTATTTGTAGGATTCTCCCATACACCCAGATTTCAAAGGCTTCCAGTTTCTTGAGAAATGTATCCGTCAAAGTCCAACCTTCGACACCATATAAAAGAGTAGATAACACATCACATCTCACTAATATAATTTTCAGACTTAAAGTAATATTATTTCCACATAACAGTTTCTTCATCTTAAAGAATGCAGCTCTGGCCTTCTCTATCCGTATTCTAATTTCTTTGCTCATGTCCCAGTTCTCATTTAGATTACAACCAAGGTGATACTGTTAGTTCTCTTCAGTTGTTCACCATAAGCTGTTACAACTTCCGGTTGTATTGGCGTTTTACTGACGACCATCACCTTTGCCTTTGCGGTGTTTAGCTTAAGGCCATATTCATCACACGTTGTGGTAATCCTATTAATTAGATGTTGAAGTTCTTTGTAATTGTTTGCAATTAACACTGTGTCATCCGCATATCTCAAATTATTAATATTGACGCCATTCATTTTTATACCACATTGAACATTATCCACTGCTTTATTGAAAACGAACTATGAATAGATGTTAAAAAGTAGCGGGCACAAAATGCAGCCCTGCCTTACTCCTCTTCGTATTTGAAGATCTTGAGAAGTGTCCCGGCCAATCCTGATGTTTGCACGTTGATGCCAGTAAAAATTTTTAATAATGCGTAGGTCTTTATCATCAATACCTACCTGCTGAAAAATGGATATCATGTAGTATGTTTTACTCGATCAAAGGCCTTCTCATGGTCAATAAAACACATATAAACTGGATGTCCGACATCTCTGCATCTCTGTACCATAATCTGAATACTAAATAGTGCTTCTCTTGTTCCAAGGTTATTGAGGAATCCAAACTGTGTGTCACCAAGTTGTTGTTCTATTTTTTGGTACATCTTAGGGTGCAAAATTCGTAGAAATATCTTTAAAACATGACTCATCAAGCTGATGATTCGGTAGTCACTACAAAAATACATACTATTTGAAATTTCTACCCAAGTCATGCCTTAGCAGTAAATCATTTCAATATTCAGTAGCCCAGCAATGCAGTTGAGAAAAAATTGTGTGTGTTAAATATTATATAATTTTATTTTCAAACAATCTTCCTGAAAATTGACGGAAAAAAAACGTAGCGCTATTAAAGAGCAGGGTCGTCAAATAATATTTAATGAAAAGTGAAATAGACACTCTGCTAATGGTAAAAAATAAGACTGCTGAAGCAACAGGTAAGGAGTTTCAATGCATTTAGTATTAATTTTTGATATTCAAATTTAATGTTCCACTTTTCCAATGTTTCCAAACACTTTTTACTTTTAGTTCTCAATGTTACTTAATTGTCAATATTTTATACTCTGCTCTTGTACCCCATTTTGCCTACCTTTGCTTTTCTTTTGTATTGGGTGAGTCGAGAATACCATTTTCGACATATTTCTTTTTTCATTCCTTCGATGTGTCCTAAATATTATATTCTCTGCATTTCCTAAATATCATATTCTCTGTCTTTCATTGTGTGTGTGTGTTTCCATTACTACTTCATTTTTATTAACCATAATTTTTTGTTTCTTTATTTTGTCTTTTTAAAATTTGAAGAATCATTCCTACAACATTCCAATCATTTTGAATTATTATTTACGTCACCATCATCATTATCAATGGCGTTACAACTCTTCGTGAGTATTTGTCCCGTTTACTATTGCCTTCCATGTTTGTCGGTCCTGTGCCACTATTTCCCATTGTCTCACTCCCATTTTCTCCAGATCTTCTCTTACTGCATCTTTCATTTTACTTATACGCTGATTATATTTACGTCTTTATAGGCATTTTTGTACGGACCGTATTCAGAATACTACAAGAGAGCAAATGGTCTCTAGATAATAAAAACAAAGTTGAATTTTCTTCAAACAAACCTTTATGAAAGTCTGTGAAAGATTTACCAGAATATCAAATTACAGATTCGGCGTATAATACACGATTTTCATAGAACACAGAATTGTCGTGTTACTGTTAATAAATTGAAGAACAGAATTGAGAGAGACTGGAATATTAAAGTATCAGAAGTCTCGCTACGAAGAATTCTTCGAAATATGAATTTCCGTCGGAGAAGAGCACAGGAAGACATAAGAAAATTGTTGGTTGAAAAGACGGAAATAAGGGCTTGGTGAATCAAATACTAAAGACTTATCAAACAATACAGAAACGAAAACAGACATTGTTTACCGCGATGAGACATATGTACACAGTGGACATACTTTGTCGAAAACTTGGAATGATAAAATTCTAGTAAAGGATTACTGATGAACATTTTGAAGGATCAACGTTTATGAATGGCGCATGCTGGTAGTGAAATGGGATTTATTCCAAACGCGCTTTTAATATTTAAGTCTGGTAGTAAATCCGGTGACTACCACTTAGAAATGAATGCCACGAATTACCGCAAATGGCTAAAAGAAAATCTAATTCAAAATTTACCCCCTTACTTACTTTATCGTGTCCGGACATGTTATTCATAAAATTTCTGCCCAGTATCGGGCTACGTCGGTTCCATCTTTGTTGGCGAGCCACAAATCTTCAAGGGTACATCGATGAGGACAGTTTCTGCATGTAAGAAGATGTTCCATATTCTGTGTTTCTCCACAGTCACAGTTCACATCATCTTGGTTTATTTTTCCCCCATTTTGCCATGTTTGATTTTACTGTAGCAACCCCCGTTCTTATCCTATTCAAGGTTTTCCACGTTTTACAGTCTAGGGTCTGGCCGGTCCATTGAACCTGGGGAAGTGGAAAATACTCAGGCGGTTCATCCTTCACTGTTCCAAGGAAACTTTTTCTAGATTTTAGTCGCTTTCGTGGTGTTCGAGCTTTGTATAGGGCATGCCGATCGTCCGTGATCTGTTTAATTTTCTCTATGTGTTCTGCAGCGCCTCTGCGTGTTGAGGGTTCTGCAAAACCCGCTGCTCTATATAGATTTGAAAGTGGCGTTGGTTTCATGCACCCCGTTACTCCTTCAGCAGTTGAGAAACACAGTGCCTGTGCCTTTGTTCTTAAAACGCCAGGACGTGCGCCCCATTTACTTCCCGTTAGCTTTCTGAGTATGCTGTTCCTAGTTGTTACTTTCCCTCTTGTTTTTATGCAATGTTGTTTGTAGGTGAGGGACCGGTCCAGAGTTACTCCAAGATATATAGGTTGGTTTATGTGTTCTAATGTATTACCATTCCACACAATTTGGAGTTTTCGCTTGGCTTCCTTTGTGCGAAGGTGGAAAGCGCAGACTTGGGTTTTAGAGGGATTGGGTCTCAGAGAATTCTGCAGGTAGTACGCTGTCATTGTTTTTAAGGCAGTTTCAAGTTTCTCCTCCACTTCTTCAAAACTATTTCCTTGAGCACATATTGCAAGATCGTCAGCATAGAGGCTTGGTTTCGGTCGGAGTAGGTTGGTCGTTTGTGTATATATTGAAGAGCATTGGTGCTAAAACACTTCCTTGTGGGAGGCCGTTTTTTTGAACTCTCCTCCTACTTACTTTACCCTCCAGCATAACGAAAAAACGTCTATTTTGCAGTAAGGAATATACGACCGTTCCCAGATGGTGGTCATTGAGAGTATCGTATAATTTGCGGAGCAATGTTTTGTGCCTTACTGTGTCATAGGCTGCTGTCAGATCTACAAAAGCTGCCACTGTTATAAGTTTTTCTTCAAAGCCCTCTTCAATGTGTGCTGTTAATGCGAGGACTTGACCGGTGCAAGATTTGCCAGGTCTGAATCCTCCTTGTTGTGGGATGAGGTGCTTGTCGACATTTTTTTCTATTCTGGCGAGTATGAGTCTCTCGTATAGTTTAAAAAAGTGACACAATAGCGAAATAGGTCTGTAGCTACTGGGGTCTTCTGGATCCTTTCCTGGTTTTAACAAGGCTATTACTTTAGATTTCCTCCATGATTTTGGAATTTTGCAGGTTTTGCAGCACGTGTTATAAAATTGCAAGATCCAGTTTAGTGCTTTATTTGTTCACTGCATATTTACCCCCTAACTCAGTAGTTGTTTGCGATAATGCCTCATACCATTCGGTACAAGTGAATCCTGCGCCTAATAGTAATTCCAAAAAAATTGGCTGATTAAAAACAATATAACATTTAATCCTCAAAGTTTTAAACACGAATTGTATGCGTTGATTAAGTACCATAAAATCGTTTCAAAAGGTATGAATTCGATGAACTCTTGCGTGTATATGGTCCCACTCCTTTATGGTTACCTCCATACCATCCGGATTTAAATCCGGTAGAGCTAATATGGGCTGCGATTAAAAATAATATAACTTAATATCGCACAAAATAACATAACTTTCAAATTGGAAGATGTGAGAAACCTGTTGCAAAAACGAGTTTCCGAAATACCCCCAGATGAGTAGAGAACGATGTCATCATGCAATTAAAATAGAAGAGAGTTATTTAACATCCGAAGTCCAAATAGACCATCAAGAAGATACTAATCCCATTATAATAAACTTAGGAATTGACGATAGTGACATCGAGTGTTCTTCTTCAGAAGAAAATTAGATTTTGTTGTTCTTCTTTGAAACATTCACATTAGGTATATGAATTTTTAAATTGTATGTATATAGAGTTAATTTTATATCTTTAAAGTTTTATATATTATAAAGTTTTTATATTTTATATAAGTTTTTAATTATAAATTTAGTTATAAAAATTTAGTAAATTTTATATTTGGTTATAAAATACATAAACGTGAATATTTAGCTTACATTACAATATCTATAGAGTTGGCTTTTAGGTACTTGACAAAAACTCATGTTCAATAATATAATAAAGCATAGCAATTTTAATTTAAATATTTCGCTGATAATTTCGAAGAAGCTGATATTTCCTCGATACATGTAAACTTTACAATAAATTCAATTGTTTACCATATTAATGTAAACTTGTCACACCCAGTATATTAGTCTTAATCTTATTTTCTTTAATGAGTATAAAAAGACGATTTGTACAATCGGTTGTTTGTATTTGCTCATTAGGAATTTAAGAATTTGTTCACAAGATTAAAAGTATAAAGTTATAATACGAATAAGGAAAGCAACTATACCTAAAGTAAATATAAACGTTATACCATCTCTATTAAATTAAATAAGTTTTATAGAGACGTTATCTGAGCAATATGGACATCACTGACACTACAGAATTATTGACACGTAAGCTAAATAAATTATATAATCCGTATATTAGTTTTATTATGTCTACTGTGTGTCAATAAAAATATTTATAATTTGTTTTAGAAGAAATAACAAAAGGTGTGTTTTTCCTTGCTTCTCTTTATTTATTTTGTTGTTGTTTATATTGTTCTGAAGCTATTTTCTTGTGGCATTTTAAAATAATTACTATTTAAATGGGAATACGCCACAATTAAAGGTTAAAGTACGTTTATTGACGTTTCAATTTCCACGTCGGAAATCGTTCTCAAAATACAAACATTAGTAAATTAAACAAATTTTGTTTTTTTGTTACTTGGTGAAAAAATTCTTCAAATAATTTAATTTTATTTGACTCATTTATATTGACAATTCAGACATACATTATACATTTTAAAGTAGACGACTTTAAAATGATATTGCCAATATTGTTGAGTTGAACAACATGAAATCAACTTTAACTTGAGAATATCCGTCAAAAAAAATCATACCATGTAATTCGTCTTTAAAAAAAACAAACACATGCCACGATGACAGTAAACTCTTCTGTTAGTGATTCCATAGTAAATTATGAGAGAAAGACCAGGAAAAAAACCTCATAATACTATCTCGACATGGTAAGTATTTGGTCGTGCATTTAGTTTACTTTCAATAAACACCAAATTTTGATTTTATGTGTTTGTTATTTAAAGAACATAAATTATGTATCCTCTATTCGTTACTGATTTACTAATACTGGTATTTTCCTTTTAATAACTTTCTCTTTTAATATGGGTAACCAGATCCTACTACATTCTGCCGAGGAATTTGCGACACAATTGGTCCCATTTAGATTAATTGATTTTTTTCTTTTACCATCCGTTTCTTCTAGGACTATATTTGAGTCATTCCTTTGAACCCTATGGTCATTACACCATGCATGTTTAGATATTTGAGATCTATCAAATTCTCTATTTTTAATATAATATTGATGTTCGCCGTTTGAATTCAAATGTAGTCCTAAAATAAAAAAAAATAAATAAAAAAGTTTACTATATTTGATTTGTTTGCTTTATGATATGAGATCTCCTTATAATAGCGATAATAAAAAAAATACTCACATTTTTTGTCAAATTTTGCAAAAATTCATAAACAATTAATAAATTTAGGTAAAGAGAAAAAAGAAAAAAGACTCGCTTACGCTGTCGTTGCAGATGAGGTCGTAGCATTTGCGATCACGGCTACTATCGTTGTATTTGCGGTCATACAAAAATATGTTGATTTTATCGTTGCATGTGCGGTCATTGGCTAATGAACAAATAATATTTGTACCTTTTTCTACTACTATCACAAGAGTAACTATATAACCAAATTTTTGTAATATTTAAATACTATTTACCACATACGTTGATAAGAGGAGAAAATTTTTAGTAATAATTTTATTACGGCAAAAAGTATTTTGATATAAAAAACTTGCTTCTTTTGAGAGTTTAGTGAGATTATGTGCACTATTAAAAAAAATGAAGATAGTTGATTTAATAAAGATTATTATCCGTTCACAAATTGTTGATAGCACGAAATGTGCCTCAAAATCATAAAACGGTCGTAAAATTTATATCATCATAGGCGTTCCTGAGATGTTTATTCATTAAAATTAATGCGTTTTACATTTATTTTCCTTTCCAAAATGTTTATCAATATTAATACTAATATATTTAGCAAAAAACAATTAAAACTTTCTTGGCTAATGTTGGTTATTATATTATATTAATAAAAATAAGAATTTACCTATTAACAATTTGGTAAATAAGAATCTCTTTGGATATTTCAATACTAATCTTTACGTTTCATCACTTTACTAGAAAACCTGGAATTCATATCCGAAGGTACTATTCGTTGCAAGATAATTAGGATAGAATTCCCCAGATTTTTAATAATATAATGGCTATAAATATGCCGGCATTGGTCACGTGCCTCGTCTGTTCAGTCTATATTTGAAATTTAACTTGAAAGGGTGAAGTTATTACGAACGAAAACAATTTTTTTGTTTAGTACATTTTTGATCTCATGTAATTTGTAGCTCGTCGGTGTTTCCGCGTCTACGGCAGTAATTAGCATCTCGAATATTTCTTTTGCAAATTATATGCAGTGCGTGAGTGATTTTTTATTCCATATACCTACGAACATATACGTACTTTTCGCTCGTGCCTGTTTTGTTGGATTGTTTGTGATGGCTTCATCATCAAGTTTTACGATGATGAAGCTGAATGTTTACGATGCTCTGGTTTCTCAAAATTCCACAAACACTGTTCGCAACATAGTCGAAAGTTGTGCCAACATGACTGGCGTAGGGGAGTCAACTATATTTAGGTTCCTATCAGAAAAAAAGAACATGGTATAGCTAACCCAAACACAAACTAACACTTAAAGAGAGGGAAAAAACCTATTGAAATTGATGAATTTGCCAAAAATGGTATTCGAAGGAAAACTCATGGATTTTAAATTGTGGCAAGTTTTAAAGAATTAAATTTCCGATGGGAGAAATAAGACCAAAAATCACTTTTGATTGACCGAGAGGAGATAATATGTTGGAGAAGAAATTATTCAAGATCCATACGAAAATTCCGGGCTGAAGAAAGGCCAATCTTCTACCAGGATGAAACGTGACTAAACTCAGGTCATACTCTAAAAAAAATTTGGTCAGATAAAAATATATTAAGCTCCAGGCAAGCCTTTATGGAAGGTTTGTCTACTGGTATTTCCTCACCTTCTGTTAAAGGCAGTAGATTAATAATTTCTTACATTTACAGTGAAAAAGGATTTGTTAAGCATGGTTTGTTAGAATTTAAGTCCAAAAGCACAAAAGACTATCATGAGGAGATGACAGCTAATGTTTTCAAAGAGTATTTTGAGCAGATGATTGAACCCATACCACCAAATTCAATTATAATATTAGATAATGCACCTTATCATTCACGACTAGTAGAAAGACTTCCAACGACTGCGTGGAAGAAACAAGATATTCTTGACTGGCTGCGGAATAAGTATCTGCCTTACGAAGATGGAATGGTAAAAGGAAAACTTTTAAAAATTGCCCGACAACACAAATCTAAGTTTAAGAAATACGTAGTTGACAAAATGCCGAAAAGGCGAAACATCACAGTCCTTAGACTTTCACCCTACCATTGCGAAATAAATCCAAATGAACTCATTTGAGCACAAATGAAAAGTTATGTGACTAGAAAAAATACGTCATATAAAATACAAGCTGTATGTGAATTGTTATATGAGTCTTTACGACATATTACAGAACAAAACTGGAAATATGCAGTAAGACATGTAATAGAAGAAAAACAAAAAATGTGTGATCTTGATAACATAATTGATGCGACTGTAGAGACACAACCGCTAATTATTAACCCTCAATACGACTCGGATTCCGAAGTTGATCCTATTTATTTTGAATTTGAATAGTTTTCTAATCGTAATTATATAAGGTATGTAATAGTAGTTGTAAGGTATTAAAGGGGAAAGGCGCAAAATGTCGCCTGTCAAAAGGTTCAATGTGTTTTAAATGTATCCATTCTTTTTCAAATCCTGAGAAAACTAAAAAGCATTTTTGAAAAATTTAAAGGCAGAATGAAATATTTATTAGAATAAATAAGTTTCTTTTGCATGCAATATTTTCAATTAAAAATTATGCTATATTTTCTCTTTTATTTTCACCCCTGTTACATAACATAATAAAATAAACATTGTAAAAGTTTTCAGCGACTTTCTGCCCTCAGTAACGATGTAATCTTTCATTCTGCGTTTAAATTTTTCAAGACTATTTATTAGTTTTCTCCGGATTTGAAAACGAGAGCTTCAACAGTGGGGACACAGGTGTGTTGTGAAACGCTCAATACTCCGGGAGTATTGGGTTTTTGGAAGTGTAAGACTTCCAAATTTCAGAAGAACTGAAAGAGAAGTGATGAAAAAAAAAATACTAAAAATAGGGCTAAGCTCAGAGGAACAAATTTAAATGGCCAAAGAGACACTAAATCTCAAGTGAGTGTTCGGGCTAGCTTCAATGCACTGGATTGTGGCTTTAAAGATATAAACAGATAGCAATGATACTGAGCTAATGAGACAAGAAACGAAATGAGACCTGGTAATATCAAATGTGATACAACTAAAGAAGGTCACTGGGAATAAATTTATAGAAAGAGAACAATAAGAAGAGAAAAGAAGGGCGCCAACTCAACGATAGTTGAGATTTTGAAGTAACAAATGAATCTGGAGATAATACTCTGAAATACAAAAAAACTAAATAATAATCTTGTTTTGCTATGTTATATACTGGTTAGTAGAACTGAAATAAAACTCAAAATAGCAACAATAAATATATTTTTATAAAAATGTATATAGGTATATGTGTATAAACAATTTACATATAATGCAAAGCCAAATAACAGTGGTAGTGGATGGTGTACAGATACAATGGGACCTAATAGCCCCTCAACAAACGAATAGTCACTACCACTGGCCAAATAAAATATGAAATATTAGTATACAACAAGAATAGTCCGTATCATAGCCAAAGTCTTAACACAAAAAGGTAGTAATTTAAATTTAACTAGTTCGACTAAAATGAGATACAAATTAGAATATTGTAAAGATATCAAACTTGATAAATCTGTTACAATTCTATTAAATATATTACATCCAAAAAGTGAGTTGTTCCATACTCATTATATCATATTTAAAAAAAAACCACATTAAATTTATGTCCATCCCCAATCTCAATTACATTATCTCAAAAGTATGCTAGTATAAAAATTATATCAAAGCAAATGAGTTCTGGTCAGACTCTCTAAATCCTAGTTAAAAACCTAATAAAAACATGTAATGTATTTTCCCTATCCCAATAATATCAAAATTATATTTTATTAAAAATTAAATTATCACAAAGGTATTTACCTTATCATATGCATATGAAGAGGGTATACTACTAAATAGGAAGTAACAAAAGTTAAACAGTAAATAGATAGTAACAAAGTAAATAGATAGTAACAAAAAAAATTACACAGTCAAACAACTTATCTTAACAGCCCCATAAGTCCATAGGAAAATTCCTCTTGGCACGGCTAAATCAGTTTATGGCTGTAAAGACGAATCCGGGGCACAAAGCCACAACCAGTCACTGGTCTCTGGGTGACAGCAAAATCCACGGGTTACATACACAAGTTGCTAACTAGTTTCAGGAATTTAGTTACTAATCCTTGAGGGAATATTCTGAAGAGAATATCCTCAAGTAAAGTGACGGAATCTAAAATTATTATTTAATTTAATAAATACAATTCAATAGGTGTAGCAGCATGGATTGACTGCACCAAAACAAAACATCAAAATATCAGGTATTAGGTTAAGTCAACATCATGTCAAATTTATGAAGTTACTTTCGTAGGCATGGCAAGCTTGCGCCATGAAAAGAACATGCGCAGAATATAGAAGGCTGTCCACATTTGTAGAACCTTTTATATTCCACCAAAAAAGTTAGGTAAAAAAAAACCAAAAAAACTTAATGGTAACGACATGGAATAAAACAGAATTTAAGTTTAACTATATAAAAAAAATGACCTTCTGTTCTTTGCAAGTAAATCAAGGAAATTTTATATTTAAATTATTTCGGAACTCAAAAATAAATCTCTAAAGAAATACTAAATACAATGATAAATTTGATTATATGATAAGGAGATAATACGTATGAAATGATTTACTTACATGGAGCTGCAGCACGCCAAAAAAAAATCTTCCTTTTATGTGTTTCTTATAAATGAATATTGATTTTATTATACAAATTACTTATTTATATTATTATTAATGAATTATATTCTTCCCCAAATTATCTTCCTTGCTCCAATTCCGTCACTTTGAAGGTGAACAATTTCACCGGTTGACGTGGCTGCGTATGAGTTCTGACCAAAACTGATCGTTCGGCTTCCGCATAAAATCGATCTTCCTTTCAAAGCGATAACAGCGCGTGTCGGGAAAAATGTCGATTTAAAATCGATCGTAGGCGGGTAATAAAAATTTCTTGAGGGGTTTAAATTGGACTAGTCAGTAGCGTAAACGCTACAGTTGGTTGACACGAGTAATTCCGTCAGTTTTGTCTTCATTCTCCCTTTACAGTTGTGGCTGATATCCAGCGTGAAGAGCAGTAGGTTTTCCCTTGGTCGTTTCAATCACTTCAAAATTTTCCATTATTAAAAGTTACGTACTGCACTAAACAATCTTTCAAACTAACAATATAGAAATAATATGCATTTGTTTTTATATTTAGATTTTGGTAATTCTCCCCTAACCTTTATAATTAGGCAAATACAAATTTTCCAAAAATCCGCTATGAGGAGATTATTGTGGTAGAGTCATTACTGTTTTTATTACTTACTGTTCGAAGTATAGATAAGCGGATTAAAATATTTCAATAGGGTCGACCGGACTTGCTAATAACTCGGGTGGTTACTAATTTACGACTTTCTTAGATTTCTGGCTTTTAAGTAAAATGTCTGATCGCAAGTGCAACGTTACCTGCCAAAATATTTTGAGTTGACCGCTTTTGCAACGAAAATTACCTTGACCGCATATAAAACGACCGCATCTGGACCTATTTCCTCACTTACAATCAATTTATTCTACCTGTGACGACCGGTTTATTCGCATACTACAATTTTTTATGCATTCTCAGGTCTACGGTAAATGGCAATATAAATGATTATATTACAATAATTCGTATTATTCTTATTTTTCTTTACCTAAATTGAAATGGACTCACATAGGCAACAAGAATACCTAAGAATTAATCAATTATTTTTAGATGATCCGCTTATATTTTTTAAGAATTTATATCAGAACGTTTTTATGAGTAAACCAATGATATGGGCATTTGCGTCAGTATTGATTATTCATATGCCGTTGATGGCATTTCAGGTATATACTGCAGTGATATATTCAGATAAAAATGTTTTGCTCAAGTATGGATCTCATAGTTTATATTATTTATTGGTACGTTCTATTTTTTGAACAATTTTTAATTAGACTTAACAAAATGCTATTATGTCATATTTTAAATTATTAATATTATCTCAGACTGCTTATCGGGTAGTGATTCTGCTCCCTGTGATTCCGGTACAGGATATATCTACTTCAGGAATAGCAAACCTGCCGACGTGAACCCATGGATTTCTCCAGCCACCCATCCTCGAGAAAACCATGTCGAAATCAAAAACATTCCTATGTCCACCCTATCTTCCTTCCTTCCACTAGCCAAGCGTGGTGTTTTAATGGCTATAAACTCCAAAAGTTATTTTCCATGAAAGATGAAACTACTGAACGGCCCATAGTCTCCGGAAGCTTCACCACCCTCACCCAAGGTAGCGGTTGGAACAAAGTTAAAGCATAGGGTGCTAAGAATCCTTGGAAAAGATCATTCTATCACAAAGAACGAAAACTGCATATCCCTTCATACTATGAGAGAACTCTTATATCGGACCACCAGATGATGGAACTGGAAGTGGTTGAATATTAACTTATTTAAAGGATAGAAGCACGAAGGACCACTAGCCTGGGGCTAGAATGAAAAACAGAATTAAACACCAACTTATATTTAATGCTAAGATTAAATAGCAATTTCTGAAATCTGTCCGACAACACCGTGGTATGCGGTATTTCACTACACTTTTCACTGGCGCTATTTTTACTATTATATACAATTACAAGTAGAATTTTGTTTAGCGGAATGTCGTTTCTATGTTCAAAGCGAACTACTGGAAACACTGCTGGTTTGAATAGATGAACTGTTTAAAATGAAAACTATAACTGCGATTTTAAGAAACACTGGTTACTATGAATGGTTGGCGCGATAATCTTTATAAATAATAATGCGATGCGAACTACTTAGTTACAAATACATATAATATATTATTAAGAGAAGTAAGTATTTGCGAGTATCTGCGAGCTTAGCTTACGAGATTTTGCAACCGACTTTTGTAATAGCTTGTTCTGAACTGTTTGATAGTATCCAAATTATATAGACAGGTAGCGGATGGCTCCTACCCCGAGAAGTACCGTTAAATATCTTTCTTTATTTCTTCTAAGAATTTCAATATCGTCATGGTTAATAATTAATCTAAAGTGAAATGGAATTTCACCATTCTCGGGGGCGGTGGCGAACAAATAGGCTAACAACTAAACATCTAACTAAACCTAAGTTATATAGAAGAACAGTTTATTGTCTAACTAACTTTATTGCCTATAGGTAAAACGATAACTTTGGTGATAGAGCGCGTATATTCTCCATCGGCAGTTTTTAATCGTACAACTCTTACTTTACCGTCTTTGCCGGGTTTAGTGGCAATTACTCGTCCAAGAGGCCAGTGCAAAAAGAGGGATCGTGTCCTCACTCTTCACTAAGACTAAACCATTAACTTGAATATTAGGCAATGGACGTAGCCATTTGGGACAATTTTGCAAATTATTTAGATAATCGACTGACCAACGCTTCCAAAAGGATTGTTGGATTTGCTGGCATTGTTGCCAAGCAGTTCATCATCATCATCAATCAGCCAATAGCGTCCACTGCTGGACATACGCCTCCCTCAGTTCTTGAGGGCTTGGCTTGGCTTCTCAGCCAAGCAGTTGGTCGATTAGTATTTGTACAAGTTAAATCAAAATCAGGATATGCAGTCAAAGAACTGCCTATTAAAAAATGTCCTGGGGTTAGCGGCTGCAGATCATTAGGATCATTTGACAGCGGATATAGTGGGCGAGAATTCAACACAGCTTCTATCTGAGTTAGAATAGTATACATCTCTTTGAATGTAAACCGTGAGTTTCTAACCAAGCGAACTAAATGATATTTAGCACTCTTAATGGCAGATTCCCACAATCCACCCCAGTAGGGAGAGCGGAGAGGAATAAACTTCCAACGTATTTCGTTTTGGGCTAAATAGGAGAAAAAATCATATAAGTCACGAAGCTGATTATTAGCGCCAACGAAATTGGTTCCGTTATCACTAAAAATTATTTGCGGATTGCCGCGCCGTGAAAGAAAACCTTTTAGAGCTGCTAGAAATGAATTAGTGGTCAGATCACTGACCAATTCAATATGTATGGCTTTGGTAGCCATGCAGACAAACAAGACAATATAACATTTTAAATTTGGAGCTTTGCGTAAGCAGGAAGAACGAATATACACGGGTTCAGCGAAGTCTATACCGGTTTTACTAAAAACACGAATATTCTGTGCTCTATCTATAGAAAGCGGAGCCATAATTTGAGAAGCAGTATGTGCGTTAAAACGGTAGCACGTTATATATTGCTTTATAATTCTTTAAACTTGTTTTAGGCCGCTGAGCGGCCAGTATCGTAGTCTTTAAATTACCGAGAACATTTTGGGGACCAGTATGTCCCTGTCGGCAATGTTCTCTTTTTATTAAGAGAGAAACTACATGATTATTAGCGGGCAATAGAATTGGAAATTTTTGACTCTCATCAATCGGTGCATTCCGATGTCTACCACCCACTCTTAAGATACCAGTTTTATAGATAAAGGGATTAAGCGATAGCAATTGTTTGTTATCTATAGGTTTTTTGCTTGTCAAAAGTAAAAATTCTTTAGAAAAGTTTTCTGACTGAACTTGTCGTACAATGAACATATTCGCATGCGAGAGTTCATCGACAGTTAAAGGACCTAACTTTTTTGTTTGTTTATTTTTTAAATTGTAATTGAATCGAAAAACATATGCTACTGTATTTTGTAGCTTGGCAAATTTTGAAAAGCGTGCGAACATTGTTGTCCACTAGTTCTACACCTTATCTGAGATTATAAGAGAAATCTTTTTGGTTTCGGGTAGATTTTCAATAGGGGAAAACGTATTAAAATTATAGAAATTAAAACTATACATTTGCAGGAACTCAGGGCAATGTAGCTAAAAATCTAGCATTTTTTTGTCGAAATTGCCGCGAGTTAGCATATCAGCAGGATTCAAATGAGACCGAATATGTCTCCACATAGAAATCATACTTAAACTTTGACTTGTAGAGACGCGATTGGCTACAAATGTCATGTAACTGTTTGCGTGATTTTTTATTCAGCTATAAGTGCAAACTGTGAGTCGAACCAATAATTTATCGTATCGATTGTAAAGCGTTCATTTCAAATTGATACCATTTGATGAACTAGTTTGGAAAGGAGTTCCATTGCACATAATTCCAACTTTGAAATAGTGAGTTTATTTTTAAGTGGAGCAACACGAGACTTAGCAGTAATTAAATTACTATTGCATCACAGAAACAATAGATATAAATTTTTGTGATTTTTTTCTTTACAAAAATAAAACGAGGTGTTTCAATATTATTTACTTTACAGAGGGTAGCTAAGAACGTTTTCCATTTTTTAAATATCACAGGATCGGTGATTGGGTCATCCCAGTTTACCCTTAGTTTCCAAAGTTCTTGCATAAGTAGTTTAGCGTTAACAATTAAGGAGTTGACTATCCCAAGCGGGTCATAACAGGAACTAATGCAACTAAGAACTCGTCGCTTAGTTATTGGTTCCAGGTCAATCGAAGTATTTGCGGATATTTTTATCGTATCTACTGTTGGGTTGCGTATTAATCCTAAAATTTTTTATCGCGCTTTCTCTAAACTCAAATGAAACTCTACTGTATCAGATTGTAAAATTTCTAGCAAAAAGGAAGGTACGTTCGAGCACCACTTGTGAAGATGAAATTCGTGTTTATTTAAAACAGCATTTAATTCTGAATAAAGCTGTCTAAGTTCGTGGAACTTATCGATTTCTCCTAGGATGTCATCCATATGTGTTTGATTTAATAAAGCTTTAGATGCGGGTGTTGCTTGGGAGTTCCTAAGGGCTATGTTCTTAATAACTCTAGTAGTTAGAAATGGAGAGCAATTCTGACCAAAACTAACACGAGATAATTCAGTACCCTTGAAATTTTCTGAGGGTGAGTCCCTATAGAGAATATTTTTTAAATATCGTTGATACGAAGACATTTCTGTCATGCGATGCATTTTATTGACATCAGCGGTCAAAACAAATTTGTAAGTCCGAAATCGACACAATATATCAAAAATGTTGTCTTGTACTTGGAACCCTTTGAGAGTTAACTCGTTGAGAAAAAATCCAGAGCTGCTATATAATTAAAGCTCTATGAGGGATAAAATATTTATGTTCATTTAA
The DNA here is from genome assembly GCA_918026665.1 of Diabrotica balteata. Taxonomy (NCBI): domain Eukaryota; kingdom Metazoa; phylum Arthropoda; class Insecta; order Coleoptera; family Chrysomelidae; genus Diabrotica; species Diabrotica balteata. The sequence goes on from OU898280.1 coordinate 135,413,185, forward strand.
ACAATTAGTAAGTGTAAGCGGTATGACCTTTGCGTGTTCTAACGATAAATACTCTTATAATATAAGACCATATTATGGTCCTTTTGTATTCTCTTAAAAAACTATGGTCTTAAAAAACATCGCGAGGGAAGTTCCTCTAATTCCCAGAATTTTTCCAAAATTAAACATATATCTTTTTCTCCACCATCGGAACCTACGGTTAGATTATTTTCGTCCTGAACAGATAAAAAAGAATGTGTTGTTGGGACACGATAATTGCCTTTTTGGTGGCTTAAATTAGGAATTGGTTCTGCAACTGCATAGCCGAATGCAGTTTCTAGAAGCGTGGGTTGATTATAACCTAGTGAAATAAGTTCGCCTTTTACTATGCTAGAATAAAATCAGCACCTATTAATATGTCAATATTGCTCGGTTTCCAAAAATGAAGATCGGCCAGCTCGTGTATTAGATGATCGGGTATTTTTAAAACATGAGTGTTTAAAGCGATTTGCGGTAATCACTCAGTAATTCGATCTATTACTGAGCAAGAAGCATCAAATTATTAATAAGGATTAATTTTGGAGTGTAACACAATATCTAAAATTCCATTTGATTGAACAAGGCCGTTGTTTCCTAGACCGGACATAGATAATTTTTGCGTTCTAGTAAGATACTGCAAGCGATTTGCTAAATCTTTCGATATAAAACTTTGCTGACTTTCTGAATCTAAAATTAATTTGACAGAAAACAGTTTACCCGTTCTTGAATATACTTTTGCCTGAGCGGTAGGTCAAAGGATTTGGCAATTATTTTTACTAAGGGCAGATAAATTAGTAGTACCTGTAGATAAACAAACTTCTGGACTACTAGCGGTGTTTGTGTCGGATACCAATATATTACCGGACGAATTTTGAGTAAGAAAAGTACTATTTTGTGTTAGAGAACGATTGGAGCGTTCCTAGTAGAAACGTTAATTCTGTTCACATTATGTCTCAGAGATTGATTATTTTGTGATAAATTGTGAAGTTTATATAGTTCTAATTTATTTGTCTTTATTCTAATTTATTGTCTATAATCTAATTTATTAAAACTCACGATAACTAATTACGAATTTATTAAAGTCTTTATTAATCCTAGTTACAAATAATTTATTAACGTTTCGTTACATTTAAATATCGCGGTTCGCGAGCTTCTTATAACTGACTGCCAAATAAAAATCTTTCATTTATATACACAACTGTGTCATCTAGAGAATTCGGCGGACTTCCTGAATAGTCTCGTATTTTGGTGAAGGCGCTCGACTCGTTTTTCAACCTCGAGACGTGGATAACAAACAAAAATATATTTGTTAGAATAACAGCATAAGCTGAGGATTTTATGATTAAGCTTATATAGACGGGGAAAAGCCCTTACTCCTGAGTTTTACTGTGGTGCGCAACGACAGACTGTCCGTCACATTGTTGAAGAATGTCCCCGAAGGCGATTTCGTGGAGTTTTCGATGAGTTCCTGAATGCGACCGAAAATGTTTTACATTATATTAATAATACATTGGATGTTCATTTGTAATACTTCATGTAACGTTTTTATATTGATTTTTTTAATTGTGTGTTCTTATTGTATGCCATATGATAAATAAATAATAATTATCATTTATACCATTTAATAGCATTTTGTATATTTTTTTCGATGCTGTTTCACAAGTAGGGGTTTGCAACTTAAATTTTTTTGGTTGTGGTGCGTAGGTCCTATGGGATTGATGTGGGTGAGTTCTCTTTCATTGCATTTTAGTTCCCCCTTACTATCCTAGAAACAGTTTCAAGTATTTTTAAATATAAGCTTTTGTTCGTAAGGTATAGCCCATTGTAAATTTTAAAATTGACACAATGTATATGATATATGGCTCATAAAGGTATTAAAAAAATTACACGTTCTACTGGGTGACGCATGTGAGTAAAGTAAATTTATGTAACCTAAAACCGTTTCGTAAAAATGGAACGGAAAAGTTATTCCGCATGCTACACAAAATGTTCGAAAGAGGACTAAATGGAGAGGAAATACCTGCGAAATGGACACAAGCATACATCACATCCATACATAAGAAAGGAAACAGGAAAAAATGTGAAAACTACAGAGGAATTAGTATATTATCGTCGTTAGGTAGACTTTACGGGAAAATTATCAAGGAAAAACTAGAAACTGAAATAATAATAAAAATTGGAGAAGACCAAGCAGGGTTCACAGTAGGAAAATCATGCCTAGATTATACGTATACATTAGAACAACTGATAGAGAAGAAAATGGCAAAATGTAGACCGGTCAATCTGGCGTTTGTTGATATAAAGAAAGCATACGACTTAATACCTAGAGTCAAATTATGGGAAGCAATGAATGATCTCGGAATCCGACAAACCCTAATAAAAGCAGTTAAAGCACTATACAAAGAAAACAAAGTAGCTATTAAATGTGGAAATAAAGCCTACAATCCATTTAAGACAACAAAAGGACTTCTACAAGGCTGTGTCCCCTACTCTGTTTAAAATATTCTTGGAAAAGACACTCAAACCATGGAGGAGAAAGTGCGAAGAAATGGGCATACCAGTAAGAGACGAATACCTATACACCTTAAGTTTTGCCGACGATTAAGTAGTCATCGCACAAGATGAAGAAGATCTCAGCTTTATGCTCAAAAAACTAGAAGAAGAATATAAAAACAACGGAATAGAAATAAACTTAGAGAAAACCGAATACCTAACAACAGAAAACAAAGATATGAGAAACCTAGAGATAGACGAGGGAAGACAAGTAAATGGAACAGATAAATTCAAATATTTAGGAACCATAATATCGAATTAGAAAACAACAGAAGAAGATATAAATAACAGACTAAGACAAACAAGAAACTGTATAAGACAACTAAATTCAGTGCTGTGGGATAAGAACATTACGATAAAGAGAATATATAATACCCTGACAAGAAGTATCCTGACATATGGGTCCGAAAACTGGACAATAAACAAGAGAAATAGAGGGAGAATAAGAGCAGTAGAAATGGAGTTCCTGAGGAGAAGCTGTAGAATTACAATAAGAGACAGAATTGAAAACGCAGAGATTAAGCGGAGAATGGGAGTGCAATCAGATATAATCGACTATATAGAGGAGAAGAGACTATCCTGGTGCGGCCACGTCAGAAGAAGAAAGAGAGGAAGACCCCGAAGGTCATTCAGAGACGAAATCGACGAGGCTATGGAGAAAAGAACCCTGCGAGATGGAGACTGGAATGACAGGGAAAATTGGAGAAAACGGTTGGTTGAAGGAAGACAGTGAAAACTGTGGAAATCCTTAGTAGTAGTAGTAGTCATGTAATCTTCTGACTAAGGTCTAGTGTTAGGGTTTTCAGGTCACGCAAGCGCCCCTAACTGACTTAACGACTACTTTTGTAGCCGGGACCGACGGCTTTATGTGCCCTCCGAAGCACGGTGGCAGCTCAGTTAAATTAGAAATTGAAAATTTTGTCGGTGCCGGGATTCGAACCCAGGCCCTCCAGCTTGTTAAGCTAGTAACATAGCCACTGAGCTACGGCTGCCTGTGAGGCCCATTGGCGATGTATTTCGAGTTCTCTGTATCTTTTTTTTCAAAATTTGGTGAAAAATTATCTTTTTATGATTAGAAAAGTTAGATAGAATTTCAATGTTACCAATAAAAAATTGCAACTTTATACTTTGTACTTTGATAATGTTGTGTCGTCCACTGAAGGGTTAAGTCGAGTTAACTAATGTAAGTCGAGTGACTTACATTAGATGGCTATGCAAAACTTTTAGTGTACGTTTCATATTAAATTATTATTGCAATGTAGGTGTTATTTTTAGTATTTTTTCATTTTAGGTAATTTCTTATCCAGCTGTTCCACTTCTGCTGAAAAGACACATAGAAGGCTTAATTCGGTTGCAAGACGTTACATTCTTATCTTTAACTATTTGCTCCAATAAAAGAAAAAGTATAATTTTAAGAAATGCTAAGAGACTAATATATCTTTACAAAATCTTCGTAGCGGAATTAATTATATCGTATATTTTTCTGGGTCTGAATCGGCCAACTTTATACGCGGTGGACGTAATCCATAAAATGTTTAAAACGTTTTTAAGTAGACCATTTATAGGATTTTGCTTTTGGCTACACCTTTTTGTTTTTATTGTAGTGATTTTTTACCTTGTTTGTATTTTTATTTACTTTGTAATCGGATATTATTTTCAAGTGGTCATGCTAAACGAACGAATTACTAACATGGCTTTCAATGTAAATATCCGCAACAATACTATTTATCAGAAAACTTTCAAGCAACAAATTAAGTTAACTTTACAAATTGAACTTAAGTTGAGACGGTTAGTATTCTTTTTATTTTTATTTCTAAATATTTCCTCCAAATCAACGAGTGTTGTGCTATTAATATAGATATAGAGGAGAAGTTGGGAATATGGCCCCTTAATTTGTGTTTCTACTAGAGATTATAAACAATCAACATTTTCTAATACTTAATAAAGTATTATTAAAAAATATAAAAAAAATCAAGTTCTAACATAAAACAAATTATTCTTGTCAGTATCTAGGATAATATGAAAAACAAAAACGTCACTCTAATATGGCCCCCAGGGAGCTATATTAACCTTCCGCTACCGGAATGGGGTACACACTGTACCCCAAATTCGATTTTTCATGAATAATTTTTAAAAATGTTGGAATTTTGTTTAACTGTTCTAGTTACTTCTTCATTGTGATGTGTAAAAGCATATCCAACCATTTGTTTTCAATTTGACATATTTTTACCTATGAAAAGTGAAGCACTGTGCTTGGGGTACAAGTTGTACCCCCTCCGTCAACCGCGGTACAAATCATTGCGGTCGACGCCACTGACTAAACCATACGTTTTGCGTACGGCACCAAACCTGTTGTTTGCAATAACACACAAATCAGTTTTGTGTTCTGTGGATGACTTAGCGCTAACATACCGTTTTAGTTTATTCATTTGTGTTTACACGATCACAAAATAATAAACAATCAAAATGTCCACTCTCAGGTGCCGCATTTGATGTTTTTCAGCACGCGTGCCATGTTTTAGAAGGAAACACATAACACAGACATATGATTTGTGAGGTTATCTAATTGTTTATATTTATGTTTAATTATATTATATTTATGTTATTATATTTACCAATGTTAATATAATTGTATAGTACCTATATCTATGATTGCCGTAAGTCAATTAAAACGGGTTAATTTTGTCTATACACACCACATAAACAACACTGGTTCCCTGTAAAACATGGCGGAACGTCTGCGCGAAGGAGATGCGCGTACTTAGTTTTTCATGGAGAGTGGGCATTCTGATTGTTCATTATTCTGTGCCACGATTTACCGATATGTCGAAAAAAATAAAGTTAGACCTTCGGAAAGAACAGGATCGTGAAACTGCAGTGCAGTGGTTAGAGGAAAGTGATGATGATTACCTTTCTGAAAGAGATAGTTTATCGGATGATTCAAAAGCCAATAGGGAACCAGTGCACTTTTTGTGGTGTCGAAACCCTTTGTACAGTCGATCTATTTTTTCGGGTGCCATGTCACGCGACCGATTTCTAGATTTACTTTCACTTATGCGATTCGATGATTTGAACACTAAAGAAGAACGTAGAAAGTCTGACAAACTAGCAGCTTTTGGGAAGTGTTTACAAAGTTTGTAAAACACTGTAAAGAAAGTTTTAAGTGCCACTCTCATCTAACTGTTGATGAACAACTTGTAAGTTTTAGAGGTAAGTGTCCATTTAGAGTCTACATGAAATCAAAACCAGCCAAGTATGGCATCAAAATATGGGCTCTAGTTGATGCAACAATCACCTATGCTGCTAACCTTTAGATTTATACTGGAAAAGATGGTAACAAACCAGAAAAAGACCAGGGCAAAAGAGTAGTACTTGATTTGGTCTCATTTCTAAAAACTGGTTATGGCATCACTACTGATAATTTCTTTACCAGTGTTTCCTTGGCAAAACAACTTCTAGATCGACAAATAACATTATGTGGAACACTTTGAAAAAACAAGCAGGATATCCCTCCAGCCCTACTACCCAATATTTCTAGACAAGAAAAGTCCTCACTTTTTGCCTTCACTGAGGAAATAACACTGGCGTCTTACGTTCCTAAAAAGAATAAGGTAGTCATTTTATTGAGAACAGAATATAACAACGATAAAATTAGCGGAGAACAGACAGACTATAAGCCAGACATAATCTTGTATTACAATTCTACAAAAGATGCCGTAGATACTATGGATAAGATGGTAAATGAAGATGAGCCTCTAAGAGATAGCCATTTGTTTTGTTTCAAAATCTTCTAGACATTGCAGGTAGGAATGCATCATACGTACTGTGGACGACAAAGAATTCCATTCGTGCGTATGCAGCTTCTCACAGACGCAGAGAATTTTTACTAAACCTGGGTCAAAACCTTATAAAGCCCCATGTCGATAGGCGACTACAAAGTCCACAAAAATTCCATAAGCGAATTATAAACGCGATGTATGAATTATGCACACCGCCACCAAGGGAGAATCGCGAAAACGACGCCACCATCTTGAAATCCTCAGGGCTATGTTTACTTTGGCCACGCAAGAAGGACCGCAAAAGCAGAAAAACAAGCAATTCTTGTAAATTCTTAGTTTGTGCTGAACATCAAACAACTACAACAATTCAAACAATAATATGTACTTACAAAATGTACATAGCTAATCAAAAAAACAATAATTAATTTTTTCAAGACACCATATATTTTTTTATTGTTACTTATATTCAATAAAAAATACTTGGATTTGTTTTAATTATGTTTTAACTAAAATTATTGCATTATGTTAATATTTAATCTATAAAAATGCATGGGGTACATGATATACCCCCTCCCTCAGTTACAAAACAACTAGACCCTTCGGTAGCGAATGGTTAAAGGAATCCAAAAATCTATCGGCAGAAATCGCAGATATAATGTTCAGTTTCTGCACCGGCACATTCATTGTGTGCCCACAAAAGACAGCTATGACACTGTACCCCAGACCCCTCTGCTATTACTCCTCGCTATAAGACTCCTCGCAAAAGATGCACACGGCGTCGTCGTTATCAGGAATCGAACACTGTGAACTTAGTCCGGAATCTACCTTCTCTTCAATATCGGAAAGATCACTTTCTTCGGTGTCAGAATCTTCCACGGTAATACGTTTCCGAACTTTCTCTTGGGATTTTTTGCAAATTTGACCTCGTCCTCGTCTCCTTTCTTGTCTACAACTCTGTTTGCGGTCTTCAGTTTTCTTAAGAGATTGTTTTAATTCAAATTTATAAGGTGATGATGTAATTACAGTGGCTTTTGTTGATTTTCTTTCTCGATTTGAGGTTTTTATTTTAGGCTTGGGTAATGGTGAAATTTTATGTTGTAGTATAAGCGAAGGGTTTACAGCTGATGATGTTCCTGGTTTTGAAAAGAAGATAGAAGGCTTTATAGTTAGCAGTCTTCTATACTCGTTAGATGATTTGAGTTGAAGAGATACTGAATCTGATGTGGATGTGCTTGGAGCACATGACTTCAGTTGAATTGAGGATTCAGAAACAGTGCATGAAGTGGGTTGGAGAGACGATTCTACAGTTAATAGCAGTTTCAACAGACAGCTTAGGTGGGTTCACCACCGAAGAAGTTGTACTCGATGATATATTTTCCTCTTCCATTTGAAGCGATTGAACTCTGCTAGAAAATCAGCATCCTGAAAAATTTGAGGATTGAAGATATATATCAGTGGCTCTAAAATTATTTACTGCGATCTCAGCTATTGCACATTTTAAGTTTAAGTAAGCTTTACCCAATAACTCAGCAATATCATAAGGCTTAAGTATTTTGTCAGAATGTAACAAAAATTTTATTATTTCCTCACTATAATGAGATTTAAGTGCACTCATACATGTTTTATCAAGCAGTTGCAGCTTGTGCGTGGTATGAGGAGGCAAGCTGATAACGGTGACATGCTTTTCATGAGCAACTTCTAGGATATCTACATTAGGAGTGTGGCTGTAATGTCCATCGAGTATAAGAAGGATAGGAGAATCCTCTGTTGGATTGGTCTTTGATACAAAATGATTGAACCATTCAGAAAATAAATTGGTTTGTATCCAACCAGAAGGGTGTACTTTTCCGATTGGGAGCACCTTTCATTAATACATCTGAAAAATTATTTTTTGGAAAAATTAAACATTGGTGCAATGAAAGTTCCTCCTGCGATCATGGCCCACACCAACGTCACTAAAGACCTGCGTTCTGCTGCAGTTAACGCCCCTATTTGCCTTTTACATTTTCGTCCTATCACTTGCGGTAGTTTTGATTGCACGATTGTAAGTCCAGTTTCATTTACGTTATAGACACGGTCGGGAGAATAATTTTTTCTTGCATATTGAACCACTAACAGATCGAAAAATTCCTTAACTGCTGGGCGATTAAATCCTTGCACTCGAGCGTAAGCTGTTCCCATTGGTTTTCTGAGAGATAATTACTTTTTATGTCTATTTAATAAATGGTCGAGCCATGCTCTACCTGCTCTTTCATTTTTAAACGGATTCTGGATGTTATTTCTGACTGTTAATTGATAAGCCATTCGCCTTACATCCAAGTGAGTAAGTCCATAAAAGGTGCGCCCCATTTGAAAAAGATAAGCGACTAATTGTTTCTCCAGAGTTAAAGGTAAAATAGTTTTTCTACCTAACGGTTTTCGTACTAACAGATCTCATGATAACTCAGGATCATGAACCAGTCTTCATAACATAGTTCTTGGTACAGCAAATGTTTTGACTGCTTTCTTAAAACCCATATGCTTATTACGAACAGCCTCTACTGCCTTTTTAATGTCGTTAGCACTCCACAATTTCCTCTTTTTTTTTTCTCAGATTTAGGAGAAAGATTAGTACGAGGCATCTGAAAATAATAAATTGCAAACATGTAATATGGCCCCCTCAATGTTTATGTAGTCCATAGTGCATAAACATTCAAGGGGCCGTATTAAAGCAATAGTTACATTATAAACAAAATACTAAAAACAATTTATATCTATTGCAAAATGTTCATAGTTACCTTTAAAAGTCGATATTCAATGGTTGTTCTACACACTAATCAGAGAAAAATAATGTTTATAACTGTTTTCTTATAAAAAACAACATAAACACAAAAACTGCAAAAAGTTTATTAAGCACGTGAATGAAGCGAGCTTTGTAAAATATATCGACCATTGACCAACTATTTACAGTTAAATAAATACTAGCCAAAGCATGGGAATATGACATGGACGTTTACAATCTCTTTGTAGATTTTAAACAAGCCTATGATTCAATAGATAGATCAACAATTCTACCTAATACACTGGAAGAATTTGGCATACCATCAAAATTAATACAACTAGTGCAAATGACAATGACAGAAACAGAAGCACATGTATGTATTCAAGGACAGATCACTGATGCGTTTACGATAACGCAAGGACAGAAAAAAGGCGGCGGACTGGCTCCAACGCTCTTTAATCTTGTTCTTGAATATGTAATTAGACGGTTAATTAAACATACTTACAAACAAATCTACCCAATCAGCAGCGTACGCATAGGATATAAACATAATGAGCAGAACAGTTGTAGCGTTTTATATTTAATATAGTTTCTGTTTAAGTTTTTGTAGTGCGCCTTCTTCTTCTTTAAGTTCCATCTTCTATCGAAGGTTGGAAATCATCATGGCTATGCGGACTCTGTTGACTGCCGCTCTAAAAAGTTCTGCACTACTGCATTCAAACCATTCCCTTAAGTTCTTAAGCCAGGATATTCTTCGTCTTCCCACATTTCGCTTTCCTCGGATTTTGCCCTGCATAATAAGTTGTAATAATGCGTATTTTTGCCCTCTCATCACATATCCCAAGTACTCAAGTTTTCGTCTTTTAATAGTTAATATTATTTCCGCCTCATTTCCTATCTTTCTAGTTACTTCCATGTTTGACATTCTTTGAATCCATGATATTCGTAGGATTCTTCTGTAACACCAAAATTCAAAGGCGGCCAGCTTATTCAGATGAACTTGTTTTAGTGTCCAAGCTTCCAGACCATAAAGAAGAGTAGAGAACACGTAACATCGAAGCATTCTCAGGCGTAGTTCTAACCTTATATCCCGACAACAAAGAAACTTTTTAAGTTTAATAAATGATGTACGTGCTATTTCAATACTTGTCTTAATTTCTTTGGTTTGGTCTACATCTGATGTTATCCATGTTCCTAAATATTTATAGTTATTAACATTCTCAATTGCAGTATCTTCAATAGTCAATTGGATATTTGCATGTGCAGATTTAGTCATGATCATGCATTTAGAATTCTTTAAATTTATCTTCAGTCCGTACTCATGACAGCGTTCATTAAGGCGTTGCATTAGGTTCTGTAAATCATTGTTGTTATCCGTAATTATTACTGTATCGTCTGCAAAACGTAAGTTATTCAAAACTTCTCCATTGATAGATATACCTTCTATTGAGTCTGAGAGCGCTTCTTGAAATACCGCTTCACTGTAGACATTGAAAAGTAGTGGGGACAGCACGCAACCCTGGCGGACTCCTCTCTATATTTTGATATTTTCGGTGTACTGGCTGTCAACTCTTACCTTGGCAGTTTGATTCCAATATAAATTAGATATAATTTTCAGATCACGACTGTCAATATTTTTGCTTTTTAATATATCTACAAGTTTTTTATGTTGAACTTTATCAAATGCCTTTTCAAAGTCTACAAAACATAAGTACATATCCTGATTCATGTCCATGCATCTCTGGGCCAGCACATTCAAGCCGAACAAAGCATCTCTTGTACTCATACCATTTCTAAAGCCAAATTGTGCGCCCCTGGTTGCTTATACCAAGAGATTTCAAATGCGTAATAACGCTGGAAATATTTTGTTGTCTCTGTTACATTGTCAGGTTAAAATTAGGGTTGCTAAAATACTTAATAACTACATGTTATTTTTACCCAATTTAAAAGTAAATATACCTACGTCCCCTAATATTCTGGTTGAAAAAAAGTTGTTTTGTTAGTTTCGAGTTTGTTAAGGACGAATATCAAGGGGGATATTGTTTGTTTTAAGTTTGTAGGCAAAACAAGCTGCAAGACGAGAAAGGGAAATGATTTGTGGCGTCGAATTTGTAGAATGTAACGCAGATAAGAGTAGGAGAAAAGACTTGAAACTAGGTAGACGTTTTTGCGGACTAAGAGTAAAACCAGATCAACCGAAAGATGTAGATTGTTGGGGCAATTTTGAATCAAAATGTCGATTCAATTGTTTTTTTTTGTGATGTCTTAAGACCAGTTAAAGTGATGATACTCTTTGCAATAGAAGTTTTGACAAAGTAGTCATTAGAAGATTTGTATAGATATCGTAAACTTTTGAAAAGTATTGTATAGGATGTTCCCGTCGTCTACTTTGTTACTCCACTAAACCTGATTTGATCGTCGTTCCTGAGTAAGGAAATGGTTTCCTGTTTTCCAGTTTGAGAATTTGTCCAAGTAGCTTCCCCAGAGATGTAGCAAGTTTTTTCTTTTTAAAAGTTAAGTGGCGAAATATGTAAAAAATAAGGTAACAATATATTAATTTTTCCAAGTGAAATAGACATTTTAATAATTGCTTTTATTAAAATAAAAGAATTTATAATAATTTTTAGATTATGTTATGAATCGTAGCTAAAAAATGTCATATTTTATTCTGATTTAAAATGTTATGTTGACATATGACATTTGTTCTAATCCATTGTTGTTGTAAAACAATTTCAATTTGATAGTTTTTTGATAATCTAATTTGGTCATATTATAACCTAGGAACCATTTCAAAAAAATTTTTGAAGCAATCTCTTTTGTATAGGAATAACGCGTAAGTTTTTGTTAATTTGTATTAGTTTATAAATATAGTATGTTTCTTGTGTAATCTGTATTTTTGGTAACTATATGTTTAAGACAAAGATAAACGTTTGATTTGTTTCTCTGATCCATTTTGTGTTTTAATTTAGAAAAGTCTCCTGATCCTTGTATATATTTTTGATTGTAGGGAAGAAGAATTTTTTCTTTCTCCCAGCAGGAAGTTTTCTTCAAAGCGGCGTCCAAATATAAATAGCTAGAGGTAAACTTGTCTGCCATATCTTGTTCGTTTTTGTCCCAGGAGATTTCTGTAAGTATCCCTTTGTTTTCATTTAGTAGATACCCCAATCCGACCCAAATTTATTTCAAGTTATCCACGACCCAGCTCTTCAACAACCCTCTGAGTGCCGTACGCACTCCGATGTATAGTTCCAATTATTGTGTTTGCCCAATCTTCTTCCCCATGTTCTTACCTTAGTTAATGCAGCGGAAGAAACCTACGTTGAGTTGAAACAGAGTGCAGAAGCAATAGGGCTAGAAATAAATACAAGTAAAACCAAACTACTTATACAAACCAGATCAAATAGACCGGCGCAACAACACTTTATTAACGACATAGAACATGTGAATATATTTACATACCTACGAATGGATCTGGTCACAAGCAATGAAGAAGAACCGGAAATAAATAGAAGGCTTGTGCTGGCAAATAAAGCCTATTTGGCGATGGGCCACATATTCAAATCACTAGACATGCACCGGAAAACAAAACTCCGGGTCTATAAAACAATAATCAGGTCCATAGTAAGTTATGGCTGTAAAACATGGGTGGCGACACAGAAATCTGCCAATGAATTAGATGTGTTTGAAAGAAAAATATTACGTAGGATACTGTGCTCAATAAGTAACAATAACAACTGGCGAATTAGGTATAATAGAGAAATATACAAGCAATATAGCGGACCAACTCTAGCACAATACACTAAACTGCAGAGATTACGGTGGGCAGGGCACGTGGTTCATATGCATAAGAATAGAATCCCTAGAAAATTACTAAATGCAAGAATGCAGGGAAAAAGACCTGTTGGAAGATCTAAAAAGAGATGGGAAGACGAAGTCGATGAGGATGCCAGGAACTGCTTGGGAACGCGTTCGTGAAAAAGAATAGCAGTCAATCGAAATGATTGGAGAAGCCTGATGAAATCGGCCAAGACCCAATTTTTGCCATTGGATGGATGGAGCTACTTAAAGAAGAAAGAGTTACGACGTTCCGAGGAAGTGTATTTAGTGGAAGTGATTTTAATTCGTAACCTGTAACTGTATCAATATGAATTTTGTACCTACTTGTAAATAACAACTTTAGAATTTGTGTTTTTTTTTGTAATAAAGACTTCCAGTATTGATCACGGACTTTAATTTGATGTTCTCGTCTTTTCAAATAATAAAGAACTACTACATATGTGTAGTTAAACATTTCAATTTTGTAAACACCCAACACCTTAGGGTAGAAGGGTTATTGATTTTATATATATATATATATATATATATATATATATATATATATATATATTATATATATATATATATATATAACACTGTTTTTGATGGGTTGGAGTCAATAAAAGGGGCTATTTGTTGACTATTTTTTACTCGAGCTTTCAATTGTGATTACAATTTTTATCAAGAGCTTCTAAAAAATACAAAATGTCTTACAAAGTTGAACTAGAAATAAAAAATTTTTTGTTAACTCACCAAATAAAATTAGTTTTTTATATAAAACTACTGCTTACATAATAAATACAAAAAATATTAATAAAAAAATGCCTTATTCTAATAAATGTTTCTCTGAAAAATTTAGATGAAGTTTCTTAAGAAAAAAAATTGAATTTATAAACAAAAATAGAATAGCTACAACCAGCCTAAAATGACATAAATACTAACTTAAAAATTTTTATTTTTGACATATTGTCAAAAATAAAATTTTGTTTAAAAAATTCTTCTTTGTTAAGTAACAAAAAAGAAGAAGATTTATTCACCATTGATAGATGCCCGAAAAAATGTAACAAATACATGGAAAATTCAAAATGTGATATTTTACTGACTGCATAAATTAAATAGAAATTATATAATTATAAATTTTGCTTAAATTTTGAATTTCTGACCTTTTGTTTAAATTATTATCACTTTTGCTAATACAAACCATTTCCAAAAAAGTTCTTTTAAATTTATTACTTTCATTACATAAAATTTTAATATTATCAAAATCCATAATATGGTCTTTGTCTATTACATGCTCTGCCAAAGCACAAGATGGTTTCTTAATTCTACAATCACTCTTGTGAGAAATAATGCGATTTGAGAGATTTCTTCCAGTCTCACCAATATACTCAGCTTCACACTGAGTACAAACAATGCTGTATACTACATTTGTATATATCTTTTTTCTTACTCTTATATTATATATATATATATATATATATATATATATATATATATATATTATTGTGATATTCAAAATCTTAATGCGCCAAGCAATTAATTAGCTAATTAATTAATTAATTAATTAAAATTATTTAAATGATATGATTATGATTCTATCACACTTTTTAATTCTCTTATCTCAGGGTTATATTCGTGCTTCAATATCTATGCTTTACATGTGAAAGGTAAGGTCCAAAGAATACCGGAATAATAAAAAACATATATGATATAACATTATATATTGAAATAAAAATAATGAAATAAAATTCACACTCAAATGTTTTCAATAAACAATATCTCATATAATGATTCTCAAAATTTTGTTCTACGTACGTGAACCTTCAAAATTAATGGTACAAACAATATTAGTTAAAATCTCAAAATCCCAATTATTATTCTAAATCTCCTAATCAAAATATTTATATCTTTTCTAAAGTAATTGTAAAAAATTGTGTTATCAATAAAAGAAAAACTGCAGAAAAACAAAACTATCTCTCTCTGATGATGAGTGGTCCAAATCCTTGTTCCTTGTAGCCTATACTATCTATTCTTAGCAGCTCCCTAGGTAATCAGCAATCTTACAACAAATTGTTGCAAGTTTATCGTCCTTAATGATCTCCTTCAAATGCACGAATCGTTCAAATTATGCTAGCCTCTTCTCCTCTCGATAAACTGAATCTCTCGTTGCCCTGAGTGAAAAATGACTCTTGGAATATCTTCTCTTTACGATAAACTGAATCTCTCGTTGGCCTGAACAGTGACTCTTGGAATATAAGTAGAAAAATATGACTTACAATCTTTTACTGGATCAGCTTCTGTCAGATACACTAACTACACGAAAACTCACAAACTTTCACTGCTACTGCTTCCTACCTCTGGGAAACTACCCGAGAACAACGGCCGTTCGCCTTGCACCCTTGGAAACCAACTGACTATATTTTTTTTCTTCAAAAACTAACTAAAGTCTCATTCTCAAACCAACCATCCCACCTTTTTCAATCTCATCCAATCAAAACGCGTCATACATCTCCCATTTCTTCATTTCGATAACACAAACAAATTTTTACCTACAATTATAAAATTTCCGAACATTATTTACAAACTAATCTTTTTCTACCAATTCTTATGAACTAACAAAAACATATCTTTCTAAAATCTATTCTATTGTCCTAATTACTGCATAAATTTATTTGGAAAACCCGCTTCCATTGTCTAAGATTTCACTTAAGCTCCTCACGTCACTCAAATATATTTTAACAAAGAAAATAATTTATGCATATCTTACGTTTTGTTCAATATAGGTAATCCAAAGATAAAGGACTTTCATTCTTCGAAATGTTTGTAGTTTATTATTCGACTTATCTGAATTATTTTAATTTTTTGAACTTTGAAATATTTTAAGCAAACCAATATTTTTCTCGATTTTACATATCATAACAATATATATATATATATATATATATTATATATATATATATATATATATATTATATATATATATATATATTTATATATTTATATTTATATGTTATACTTGTTGTATAAGTGTTGGTTTTAATAAAAAATAACGTGTACATGTTTTATAATTATAATAAATTTAAGATTTTTTGTAAAATTTTTAGATTTAAATCTCTGTATGACCAATATAGCAAGTATCTGCTGGTTATAGCCCATTTTGTAGCAACGTCTCTATTAATTCTTTGTAGTTTCAGTTTGTATCTGGTATGTATTATTTTACTTATTATTTTTATTATATAAGGTACATAAAAATCATTTATTTAATCTTATGTTTTCTCTTCTTCTGTAAGTACCTACCAACTTGTTGGCGACCATCATGGCCATTCATACATTATTGTTATCTCAACGGAAAAACTTTGTAGTATTTATCTTAAACAGTCCCTAATTTTTAAAGCAAAGCGATATTTTGAGTTTTTTCTCCCTAGTGAAATGCTGAGGCAAGCATCACGGAACTAGCGCCACAAAATGCAGTCGTCACGAGTAGTGTCATGGAATAGTGAATCTTCACATCGATTCACTATTCATAGTCATCATATATTTACTCTAAGCAGGTTTAAATTAAAAATTGCATGAAAAAGAGCTAAGAAAACAGACATTAAATGAAAAGTAAAAAAATTAAAAGTATATATGTCAAGAAAAGATAGCAAAACAAACAGAAAAATAAAAGATCGATACTAAAATTCTATTGGTAATGATTATCGAACGTTAAAATTCACCATAAATGTCACAAATCATAAATGTCATTCCATTCAGTTAAGAGCAGTATAAAATCCTCTGTCTAATAACGCCAAATATCGGTGATATATACCGATATCGGTGATGATACCGATAATAATGTGAACATTAATGAAACATAAATTAAAAGTCCACATTAAAAAGTGTATTTACTATGTACTACTACTATGTACTCCACTGAAAAGTTTACAAATAGCCAGTCTGTTTAAAAAAAAGGTCGAAAAATGTTTCGCAGATATCTAAAGCTTTTAAGACATAGGTGTGGCTTACCAGATGACGAATAAATAAAAAGGTACTCGTATTTTTACCTTGCGTTTTTAAAAAAATGTTGATTTATCGGGATTTTCGAAAAATTATATGAATTTTATAGCTATAAGTTTCAATACAAAGTTTAGATTTTTATTCAAAATGTGTGCAAATTTTACTTCTTAATGTTTATAAACAATGGAGATATGATTTTTTTAAAATAGTTGCCAACTTCGTTCTTATTGGTCATAAAAGGTATTTTTTTATGTGACTTTTTTTACCAGCTATCCAATGATTGTACGTTCAAGTCTGTAGCTTGAAAAATATAGAAGTTATTACAATTGTTTATAAATAAAAAAAAACACCTATTTTTTATACGTTTATTTTGTAAATAATTTCGACGAAAACGCAATATGCGTTTCACTTCTGAGATAGTTTACGTCTGAAAGAAACCTACGAAATTTGCTAAATGCTAGCGTCATTCATAGGGCAAGTTCAATAGTTTAAATAATTAGCCTCAGGGATAAATAAATTAAATAACTGTTAAACTTTTTGACCGATCGGGGGGAAATTTCGCACCAATTTAAAAGACGGTAATATATATTAACATTTTATTTTGTTAAGAAAAAAATTACTAAAATTTATAAATTAGTGCAAAAAAACTGCTTTTTTGCAAATATCTCCGTAAATTATTTATCAATTTTAATTAAAAAGAAAACAGAAAAATAAAGATATTCTTGATATAAAAATGATATAAATATTATTATTTTAATATACAGAGTGGTCCAAAAGTCTGGAAACGGCCAATTATCTCGTAAATTGCTAGTTATAATTGTACAAAATTTAAGGTACACCTACTTTGGGATACAGAGATTCCATGTTTAATATTTGCAATTTTGTCAGATTTGCCGTTTCTGTTATATTATTACTTCTTCTTCTTAACGTGCCCTATCAACTCCCCTTGCCGTTGGCGATTAACATGGCGAAACTGTCTCTGTCTCGAGCTATTCTAAATAGTTGCTCAACTTTCTTTATTCCTGTCAACTCCCTGATATTCTTCAACCAAGAGGCCTGCTTTCTACCAATTCCTCTGCGTCCTACGATTTTACCCATCATAATAAGTTGAAGAATATTATATCGGTCTCCCCTTACTACGCGTCCAAAATAGGCCATCTTTCTACATTTGATGATATCAAGTAGCTAGCGAGCAGCATTTGCTCTCTCAAGGACTGCCACCTTTGTCAGCATAGCCCATGGAATTTTTAGTATACGTCTGTGCAGCCACATTTCAAAGGCCTCCAGACGATAAATGGTGAATATTTTTAATGCACATGCTTTGACACCATATAAGAGGACTGACCAAATGTAGCATTTAACCATGCGCTTTCGAAGTTGAAGTTGCAAGTTATCATTACAGAAGAATGACCTCATTTTTAAAAAATGTAGTGCGGGCTATCTCGATTCTACATTGTATCTCTTGATCTGGATCTAGTTGTTCAGTAATATGGCAACCAAGATATTTAAAATTGGACACTCTTTGAATTATATGACCATTAACATAATAATCGTGCGTCTTGATGTGCTAAACGGCTAAACACCATGTGTATTGTTTTTGCACAGTTTATGTTTAGGCCAAACTCTCTTCCCACTGTATCAATGGCATTTAAAAGGCATTATAATCCATTCATGTCATCACTTAAAATAACTGTATCGTCTGCCTATCTGATTGCATTTATCAGAATTCTTTGATTTTTCAAATTCATCACCCTCTATATTCACTCATTATTAGAATCTCCTATTCAATACGAGTTCAACCATATGTAACACTTATGATTTTATGTAGTTTGGAAGATGTTAAATATATAAAACATAAAGTCGAGCATCGCCTAATTGTCTCAATAAATTTTTTAATACTAACTATTTTTAACTACATTAAAATGTAAAAATTGATAGATTACAACAGTTTTTAACATAATGATTATTTTATCAAGTGGTCAAAATGTGCTCCATGTGAGTTGACAGTACGCTAATCGATGGTAGAATGCGTCTACCACTTGATGATGAATGATCACTTGATAAAGTAACCATTGTGTTAAAAAATGTGTAATCTATCAATTGTCACGTTTTAATATAATTACTATTTAACTGGGAATAAACCACAATTAAAGATAAAAATACGTTTATTGACGTTTCAATAAATAATTTACTGTTTGTATTTTGAGGACGATTTCCGAAGTGGATATTGAAACGTCAATAAACGTATTTTTATCTTTAATTGTGGCTTATTCCCAGTTAAATAGTAATTAATTTAAAATGCCACAAAAAATAGCTTCAGAACGTTTTAATATAGTTAAAAATAGTTAGTATTAAAAAATGTATTGAGACAATTAGGCATTGCCAGACTTATGACTGTTTTATGTATTTAAGACCTTCCGGACTACATAAAATCATAAGTGTTACATATGGTTGAACTCGTATAGAAAATTAGATTCAAATAATGAGTGAATATACAGGGTGATGAATTTGAAAAACCAAAGCTATTAATAATATACGAGAAACAAAAAATCTGGCTACATTGAAAATATCAAATATGAAATCTTCGTATCCCAAAATAGGTGTACCTCAAATTTTGTATAAATATGTCTGGTAATTTACGAGAAAATTGGCCGTTTCCAGACTTTTGGGCCACTCTGTATAAGGGAAAAAACTTATAGACAAAAAATCAAATTGTGACCATAATTTATTGTTAAAAAAAAACGGGTACAAATAAGGTAAATATACGAGTACATTTTCATCTATTCGTCATCTAGTAACCCCCACCTACGTCTGAAGGGTTTAAGATATCTGCGAAACATTTTGCCGTGGAATCGATGATTTTTGCGTAACCAGACTGGGCTAAAAGAAATAATGAATTGTTTAGAATAATATAATGAATTATATTTCTTTAAAAGTTTTTTCCAATATTATGTGTTAGAGCACTAGTATATAAGATATATATTTCAGGAAAACACAGAAAACGTGTCATGGGTGCTGGGCTTGCATATTTTACTAAGTTATACGATGTTTGCGGAAATGGTTCAACTATTGGAATTTGAGGTATGTGTTACCATCAGATTATTTTCTATATAAATATTAATAGAAGACGGAACAAATTCATAAAATAATGTGTCATTTTTGGCTCGATAGTCCTTTGTTGATCTTATCCTGCTAAAAGTTTCGTCGCCATTCTGTTCGGTTTCTGGCGACGTGTTCAGGGGTCGGCTAGTAATTTTACGTTGGGTCCGGATACTAGAAGAATATTTGAACAAAGTCCAGAAAATAAATTAAATGATAACATTTAAAGACAAAATTGTTTATTATTTTGGTAAGTACATTCCTAATGATAAAACAAAAGACCTTAAATTGCAAAACAAGTGTACCTATTTTTGTTAAAATCTTCTTCTTTATGTGCCGTCTTCTACCGAAGGTTGGCGACCATCATACGATAGGTTTCTCTGTTTTGTGCATTATTTGTTAAAATAATGTATCTTTAATATTTTCTATTAAAAATTCCGGTAGCTTGAAGAGCAAAAAGTTAAGTGCAAATGTATGTCACATATGTGACATATGTGGCGCCCTCTATGAGCTACATTAAAGTATATATCAAATTATAATTTCTGATATTTAATAGTACCCAGTTGTAAATTATTATACATAAATGTTGACAAACATGAACGTTATAGCGAAAAATAAAATTTTAAATTTCCACTTTAACACCCTGTATCTTTCTTAATATAAACATTTTATTAAAGCAACTTGACTTAATCGTAATATTTTAAAGAGTAGAATCTACGGTTTCTTTTTGTACAATTACTTAAGGACCACAATTACTTAAGGATGTATATTTCAATTATTGTAAACATACAATTTGTATACCCATGAAACAGTACAATGTTGATAGTCCTATCGAAAGAGTAGCAATCGACAATGCAGGTCCACTTACAGCGACGAATGATGGAAACATGGACGTATAAACATAGATGGACATAGCAATAAGATACCTTTAACACACAATGTTTTGAAGCTTCGATAGAATGTGATGCTTCCGCAATGAGCATAAGCGTGCTTGAATTTTTACTCGCGCGTAATTATTCAGATTTTAAAAATTGGAAATAGTAATGTTACGAACATGCATTCAGCGCAGTTTAACCTAACGGTCGCATCTCGAAGCACCGAGAGTTTCGGCGATATTTCGAGCGCTGTAAATTTCCACCCGTCAAATAACGAATTAGAGGTGGGACTATTCTCGAATATTCTCGAACATAATACTTTGGTATATATATGTAACGAAATTAGGATTTAAGTGTAGTTGATAAGAGAATACCGAACTGTAAAGTTATAAATAAATATATTTATATAAATTCGAACCGCTCGTTTTATTTAAAAACGGTACAGTTGGTGTCCGGTGTGAGATTTGAAAATAGTCAACAGTGACTTTTGAAAAAGACTTTTGAACTTTTGAAAAGTATTGTTCGTCGGGAACATCCGCGTAGTTCGGTAGTGATCGTTGTACGAAAGAACATTTAAAAAGTACGTGTGTGCCCGACCAAAGATGCTGCTAGTACAACTTTCAGTAAAACAGTTGCGTGAGCAACTAGAAGAACGCGATGAAGATTGCAGCGGGTCCAAGAAGATCCTCCAAGAACGACTAAAGAATGTTCTTAATAAGAATGGAGATGACCCAGAGACATTCCAGTTTCAATCAGCAGAAGAAACAGTTTTAACAAAAATGAATGAGAAATTTGAAAACGTCTCTCAAATGATTGAAGAATCTTCAAAAAAAAATGATAATAAATTCGAAAATGTGTCTAGAAGATTCGACGAGACTTCACAAATTATTAAAGAAGTAGCTAGACAAAACGACGAGAAACTCGAAAAGGTTTCAAGAAGATTCGACGAAGTATGTACTCAGAACGATGAGAAATTTGAAGAAGTCTCTAAAACATTCGATAAGGTAGAAGAGAAGATCAAACAGTTAGAGAGCATGATAACTAACACGAAAGTGCTACCACTAATTAATACGGTAGCTTTAGATCCGGTAGTGAAAGAAGAATCACCTAGAGACGAAATGACACATCATATGAGATTCAAATTGCCACCATTTGATGGAAAGTCCTCTTGGTCCATATACCTTAGACAATTTGAAGCTATTGCGACAGCCAATCATTGGACAGAACAAGAAAAAGCTGTTTCCTTGACTGCTGCTTTACGAGGTGATGCTGCAGATATCCTAAGATCGATTCCTAAGGGTCAAGAAAAATGTTACCAGACCTTGTTCACTCGACTAGACAAACGTTACGGAGATGCCCATCTACAACAAGTCTACAAGGCGCAACTAAGAAGTAGAGTTCAACGAGCAAGTGAGAATTTGCAAGAGTTTGAAGCAGATGTTGCTCGTATAGTGCGGTTGGCTTATCCAGAGGTACCAGACAACATTTTGGAAGAAATTGCTGTAGATGCCTTCGTCAATGGGTTGAGAGACAGTGAACTACAGAAAGCTTTACGACTAGCAAGACCGAAAGTTTTAGATGAAGCGCTCGCCATTGCCTTGGAACATGAGATAGCTAGTCGAGTTTCACGGAGCTATCAAGTACGAACCTCTGAAGAAAGTGACGAACGAAACGATAAACGTCTAGAGGAAATCGTACGGAAAGTAGTTCGTAACATGATGCCGAAGAAACGTGAACCCAGATGTTGGAATGGTAACAACGAAGGTCACATTCGCCACAAAGTGCAAGAAAATAATACAACAGTCAGAAAGCTAGAACAGATCGAGCACTGGGCTGGAAAAAGTCATTCAAATGCTGATGTTCAATCAAGACGGCCATACAGTGCAAATCGTAATCATTGTCTTGAATTAGAAGAACGATTTTGCCCCGTTAGGCGAACCACCGTTATTAATGACCAATGGCAGCCTCAACAGCTACAAGACGCCCAAGCAGATGATCCATGTATAAAAAGAGTATTGGATTGGGTGCGTCGAAGTGAAAGACCTTCTTGGCAAGACATTAGTGCATGTAGTCCCGAAGTCAAGTGTTACTGGAGCCAATGGAATTGCCTAGTGCTGAAAGATGATCTTCTGTATAGAACCTTTGAGAACGATGATGGTACAGAAACTAAGCTTCAGTTGATTGTACCTAAAAGTAAAGTGTCAGAAGTATTGCGTCAGTTGCATGACGGTGCATCAGGTGGACACTTTGGTATTACGAAGACTCTGCAAAAGGTTCGAGAACGGTTCTATTGGGTGAACTGTAAAGATGATGTAAGAAGATGGTGCCGGAAATGTGAACTGTGTGCAACTAGTAATGGTCCAGTTGGTAAAAAGAGGGCACCCATGAAACAGTACAATGTTGGTAGTCCTATGGAGAGAGTAGCAATCGACATTGCAGGTCCACTTCCAGAGACGAATGATGGAAATAAATATATCCTGGTAGCCATGGATTATTTTACGAAATGGACTGAGGCCTATGCGATACCAAATCAAGAAGCTGCTACCGTTGCAGAGGTACTTGTTAAAGAATTCTTTAGCCGATTTGGTGTTCCCTTGGAGATCCACTCCGACCAAGGGCGAAACTTCGAGTCAAACCTTTTCCAAAACGTTTGTAAATTGATTGGTGTCAATAAGACCAGAACGACACCCCTGCATCCTCAATCAGATGGAATGGTCGAGAGGATGAACCGAACGATGGGTAAACACCTGTCCAAAGTTGTATCAAAACATCAAAGAGATTGGGATCAGCACATTCATTTATTCTTAATGGCATACCGCTCGGCCGTGAATGAAACTACAGGCCAGACTCCAACCTGCCTGATGTTAGGTCGTGAAGTTCGTTTGCCCTGCGACCTAGAGTTTGGCTGCAGACCTTCCGAAGAACATGTTGCAAGCGAAGATTATGTCGATCGTCTGAAGTTAAGAATGAACAGCATTCATGAACTTGCCCGACAACACATCCAGTTAGCCAGTGACAGAATGAAAGATCAATACGATTCTCGATGCAAGAATGAAAGCTATGAAGTAGGTGATCTTGTTTGGCTTTATAATCCACAACGTCGTTGTGGCTTGTCTCCTAAACTGCAAAGACAATGGGAGGGTCCGTATGAAATTAAAAAGAGAATAAATGACGTAATATACCGAATTAGGAAGTTGCCGAAAGGTAAACCAAAAGTAGTTCACATAAATCGTCTTGCACCTTATGCTGGCTCAAATGAAACCGAAGAAGTCCGAACCCTTCAACATGAGATCAAAGATAAACGGCGACCAAGCTTTAAGGAGTTTATGTCAAATTACGCAGAGAGAAAGAATGCTAGATTCGGCGTGACGACAGAAGTTCAGCAGGATCTTTTTAGTGTTCCGCATAACGTCTCTCTAGCCCACTGTGTTGCCCAAGATCTTGAGATGACTAAAGGAATCTCATCCGTATTTTATAAAAATTTGGTCGCTTGGACGAGTTAAAAAACCAGCAGCCTAAAGTTGGAAGAGTACTGAGATTAGAAGATGGTCTCGATCTTTGCTGTATATGGTGACAGGAGTCGTATACAGACAGGGCAAGCTACGAGGATATATGGCGTGCTCTAACTAATTTGAAGAAAATCGTGTGCAATTATGACATCAAGAATTTGGCCTTACCCAGTAGGCCATGCACTAGAAAATATGGATTGGAAGATTGTCAAAAGCACGCTTGGAGTGATGTTCCGAGAAACCGGCGTACGAATTACTGTGTGTTGCATTAATCCGAAAATCATCGTGTCCTTCAAAGACAGTTGCTTCTCGATAGCGACTAGAACCTTCCAGAGATGTATTGGGAGAGATCGACCCATTAAACAGACGAATTAGGGGTGGACTACTCCAGAATATTGTAGTACATAATAATTTTTATATATATGTAACACTGTTATGACTTGAGTTTAGTTGTGAAGATATTATCAAACTGTAAACTTATAAATAAATATATTTATAAAAATTGGAACCGCTCGTTTTATTTAAATGCGCTACAATACCAACAATTAAAAAAGTTCTAAGCACCAGTAAACAATGGCATGTTTGTTATAGAAGGTGTAATGACCTTTTATTAAAATCTAAAATCTTTTTTTATTAATTACTTTATATATATTATATTAATTTTTTAGGTTTCCCAAATTGTTCACAACTTCAGTTTATTACCATGGTATAACTTTGATAAGGAAAATAAACAAAACTACTTGATTATTTTACTGAACCATGCAAATGAGTTTTCTTTTTCACCATTCCCAGCATTGCCTGCAAATAGGCAAATGATTTTATTTGTAAATATGTTTTCTTATACTTACTAGAACACTTTCTTTAATTACAATATGTTTTATAGTACACAGTCATTCATAGTGTGTATCATTACGATAAAAAACTTTACCCGTAATTGTTATGATAGTAATAAAATCTCTACTAAAATTCAATACTCCGGCTAATAAAAATTAACTATATTGAGAACCCTTTGTCTGCAAGTGATTATTCTCTTCAAGGTTCAAAAAGGATTCCACTTATAACCAATAAATATTCTGTGTGCGTGCAAGGTATTCATTTATCAATCTGTGAATACCTCCAGGTATTTACATCAGTAAGGTAAATCAGGATAATTAAAAATAAATTTTTTCTCGCATATGACTATATCTAGAAAATACGTGTATTATTAGGTGGCTGTATTAGAAATAAATCGAGAGTAAAATTTCAATTTCTTATTATAAGTTTCAAAATTTTAAATCACTTTTTTTATTTTGTAAATATGTCAGATGTCAATGTTACCTATGCTCTATACTCTGTTTTTTAACCAGGAGGAGTAAACCAAAAAGACAGATTCACACACAAGAAAGTTACTAGAAAAGTCACCAAATACATCTTCTTTTTTTGTTGATTATCTCGGCCTTGCGGTAATCGAGTAATCAATATCGGACAACCTTCCACGCCAATTCTAACCTAACTTTGTTAATTTATGTATGAATAATATTTTTTTTTCAATTCACTTCCAATAAATATTACAATTATTACAAAAAAGGATGCTTTTCACATTCATCTTAGTTTGGTTTTTCACATAAATTTGTCTTTTAATTTGCAAATAGATCTAATAAGTATGCAACAAAGCTATACAAATGCATGTATCAAAATTTAGAGAGAGTTCAAAAATTTCTGAAATACTGTTCTTTTAAACTGCGTGGACCATATTTTTATTCTGATGTGATTAATTTCTTGAATATAGGTTTTTTTTACCAGAAGAGTTAACTTTGACTTTGATCATTATTTTTAAGCTTAATAATCCAATCTTCTGAATTGCTTCAGCGAATTTGTTTTACATACTCCTTCTCGTTCACTGCTTTAAAACTCACTTTTTCATGTTTCCCATCACAGAATAAATTATGGTTCAAATATAGGTGTGGTCCTATTTGGTAATCAGTTACCTCATTAGATAGATTTGTTTAACTTATGTATCAATATCTTTAGGTTCTATTTGAAGCACTATAATGCAAAAAAGATACTTTATAAATAAGTGTGTACTTGCAATTTTTTTAATGCTGGATTCTTGTTTTGGATTCTTGAATTTGTAACATTTGTTATCAATAAATAAAATTGACTAAAATTAACACACTCAATCTATTATGTTACATTCAAGCATAATTTTGCAGTTTTCTTGTGATTATCTACAACCAGGAAGAACAAAACCAACTGTATCAATACAATCAAACTAAAACACAACATTACTTTACTAATGTTCTTTTATTGTGATGAAAACAAAATGAAAATGCTTTTTAACAAGTGTACACTAAATTTAAAAGATAGTAGTCATTTTTATTATAATTAGATATAAATAACATACATTTATAAATTTATAAATACTTTAAACAATATTTAGTATAAATATCATCTAGAAAAATATCACATTAAATAATATTCGCATATCACCAGTCTGCTTATATTCTTTTTCTACTCTTTCTACTCTTTCTACTTTTTATGTAATATACTATTAATTGTTTGGTAAATAGTTGAATTCGCAACACCTAAAATTAGCACATTACTTAAGTAAGTCTTGATTTTAATAATAACTATTTTGCAAAACTAACCTGCTGCCTGTTTTACTTTTGCTACCGTGGCTGTTATTTTCAATCCAGAATGATCAATTTTCATGTTTTTATACATGTTTATAATACATTGTTTCTTATTTGTTGATAAATGACTAATACTTGGCATTGAATCCATAATGTTATCTTAATAACACTAAATAGTAGTCAAAAGAACTGTTCTTTATATAAATGCAAATGAAAAATCTATGAATGTAAGGAATAACGCAGAAAATATAAAATATCTTAGATATAAATTTTAAATTTTAAAATTTCACAAGTGTCATTAGTGTCAATATGTCATAATTTAGTGGAGTAAACTTGCCTGTGGTTGGACCAATTACAAACAAGAATTACGGCGCGGAAAATTTGAATTACTCCTCCTGGTTAAAAAACAGACCATAAGAAAACATTGACACTCCATATTAACTATGTTATAAGCCAATATTTACTAATGATCGAGTAACATTGACATACAATAAGTTAATTATGCACTATTTTTGGAACAACATTAATTCAAAATCCAAAAAATTCGAAAATATCATATGTATCGGACCAGGTTGTAAATATTAACAACAGTATAGGAAATACTACCGACTTTAATTATCACTCCAAAACGTAACGCATATAAAAATATACATTAATTAAAACGATCCCCCGTCTGTCTCGTCCAGAGTTTCTTCCCAGCTGATTGTGACGTAACCGCGCTGCATGGTTACTAATACATCACACTCCTCTCTCCTTGATGAATCTACTTATCATAGTCCTCCAAATACCTTGGAGGTTTTCTTATTCGAGCAGGTAGGTTTTTAACTTGTGGTTACACACACGGGTTCTGATTTGGTCAGAACGATGACGTAAAATTTAACAATCAGGGGTTTGAACTTTGTAGCTTAACGGTCGAGTGGTTCCAATTATTTTGGAAGAAAGCCACTTTTGACCACCTGGAGCAAATGACCTTGTACATACACTCTCGTTTTTTTGAAAACACGTGGGACTGTTTTGTAAGAATCTTTTATCTCTTGCTTACATAACATCTCTTTTCTAAAGTCGGGCTGTAAACAATCAAATAATGAGCCCAATTTTCGCCCCATTAATATTTCTGATGGGCATCTTCCTATTGTACAAAGGGGTGTAATGTGCTGAGTAAGGAGAGATCTGTGCAATGCTAACTGTATTTTAGTTTCTTCATTACTATCTGTCATATTTTAGTGCATTTTTTACATTTTGTATGCTTGGCTAATAAGGGGTTTCTTTAAAAAATCTTGGAACTAAGCCGACGTCAAACAAGTTACGTTATCTGATTCGACGACATCTGGGATGCCATGAGTGGCAAATAAACCACGTAATACATCTATAGTCAAAATACTAGAAGTATTTGGAACGATTTTAACCTCCAACCACTTCGAGTACGGGTCTATGATAATCAGAAACATTTTGCCTTTAAATGGACCGGCAAAATCGAGGTGTATTCTTGTCTCTGGAGCTCTGGCCCACTCCCACGGATGGATTGGAGACTTTTTTTGGCATGTTTCTAGTTGTTTGTCGAGATTTGGCCACCAAACATATAAGCGTGACAGTGACTTCATTTTTACGATTCCGGGTTGTGCTGAGTGTAGAAAATTTAGTATTGTTGTCCTTTCTCCCAAGTGTAACTATTACCTTTGTACCCCATAACAGACAGTACTGAGAAGATTTAATTTTCTCATCGGGCCAACCTTTCAAAGCCCACTACAATACTTTATATAACACTGGGTCTTTCTTAGTCTCATTGGCAATGTCTTTGGCACATATTAGTTTTTCTGGGATGTTCTCAAGCATCAAAACGTCATCTGAGCTTGGTGGTTCTGGCGCATGTACCTTTTGTGGTAATCTGCTAAGAGCATCTGCATTCTGAATTTTTGAATCTGGTACGTAACATAATTCGTAATCATAAGGAGATAACATAAGACCCCTTTTAGGCATTCTGGGTGACAGTATCTCTGTACCACCTTTTTTCAGTAGATGATAGAGATGATGCAGATGTAGAGATGAGAGAGTATATGATAGAGTACGGCTATGGCACGCCTCTGGATATTCACCTCCCCCATCATAATGTTGACTAAACACACAACCTACCCGTAGGGGATGGCATCACACGCAAAAAATAAATCTTTTTTTTCACGGTAATGTCCGAACACACGTTCTTTCACTAAAATTTCTTTTAATAAATCGGAAGCTTGTTGTTCTGTGAAACGCCACTGCCAGGTAACGTCCTTTCGGAGTAGTGCATGTAACGGATTCGCAAATGTTGCTTTGTGCTTTAAAAAACATAATAAAAATTTAAAAGACCAAGAAAAGCTTGCAACTTGGTTTTATTGCGTTTTATTATTAACTTGTTTCATTTTAAACCGTCCTCACTAATTTAAAAACCAAGAAACTCTATAGTTTTTGTTCGAAAAACGCACTTTTCTTTACGCAAATGCACTCCGTCTTCCTGGAAACGCGATAATACCGCGCGTACTTTTAAATCCAAATCTATTTCTGAGCTACTGACTATTAAAATGTCATATTAAAATGTCAGGAATACCCGTTAATCTAGTGTCTACGAATTTTTGAAAAATTTGTGGAGCCACTGATATACCGAACTGTAAACGATTGTATTTAAAAGCTTCTTTATGCATAATTATTGTTTGTGCTTCGGCAGCTTCGCGGTTGACACTTAACTGCAGATAAGCTTGCGCCATGTCCAGTTTTTCAAAAACTTTACCGACCGCAAGTGTAGATAAGATACCCTGTAACAATGGCACTGAATAAGGTTCCGGATTTAACGCTAAATTCAATGTAGATTTGTAGTCACCACAAATCCTAACCTCCCCGTTTTCTTTGCAAACAGTCACAATTGAGGTGCACCACTTTGGGTGCGTAATTGGTTCTAAAACCCCTTTCGCACTAAGCCTGTCCAGTTCAACTTCGATTTTTTTTTAGCGCAAAAAATGGAACTTTACGAGCTCTACGCATAGCCGGTTTTACATTTTTGTACAACGAAAAACTTACTGGGGGAACCGGGTAAGATCCCAAATCTGTATTAAATACATCTGAATATTTGTCTGAATAATTAATCATTGATCAAATTTGACTTACCCCAGCTATGGTTAAACTTAAACTATCAAACCAGTTTCTGCCGAGTAGACTGGGGCGATCGCCTTCCCTGACTATCAGAGGAAGTGTTGATGATCTTGGACCTCTCTTTATCTCCACTTGACACTTACCCAGTGTGGGGTATCACTGTGTTTTGATAGTCCCGTAAAATAACACTGGATTTTAGGTCGATTTACACTAAAGATTTTATGGTAGGTTGATTTGCTTATCACTGAATAACTCTAGCCCGAGTCAACCTCCATTTTCACTTTTTGGTCATTGAGTAGCACATCTACTAAATATTTACCGGTAATGCTATCAGAAGTCACGTTATTTAACGAAAATTCATAGTCACCACTTTGATAAAAACACTCATGAGTGTATGCCAAAACCGGCTCGGTATTGGACGTAGATTTCACGGTAGTCTGATGTACTTTGCGTTTGTGATTTTGGTTCTTCTTTTTAGCAAAACAAGCTATCTCGATGTGTCCAACATTCCTGCAATATGTACAGGTTAATTCAATGTGTTCACAAGTTTCAGAAAGAAAGAAACATTTCGCACCGAAAACATTTCTTTCTTTCGCGATTAGCTAATTATTGTTTGAAATAGCCCTGTTGATTTTTACGAAAACTTACCGCGTTAACATCTGCGCTCGACTTACTTTTTTGTAGCACCGCCAAACTTCCCACGGCCATCTCGTGTGCAAAGCACATGTTTTGCGCGTCTTTAAGTGTTAACTTATCTGTGGCTAGCAACTGTTGCTGTAGCGATTCGTGGGTAATACCACAAACGAGACCACAGGGTTCTGTCAATTTTCGTAATTTTTTCAGATACACAGATATTGTTTCACCAGTCTGTTGATTTTGACGATAGAACTTACACCTGCACACAATATCCGACGTTTTTGGAGAAAAATGCTTTTTTAACTCAATTATGATTTGGTCATAAGTTTTAGCAGACACTTTGGACGTTGCGACCAAGGATCTTATAATCTCGTGTATATTTGGATCGAAGCCGAAGGTCATTATCTGAATGCTTGTTCAGATGCAACGTTGCACATTGGGCCAAAATTTAAGTAAAAACTGTTAAAAAAAATAAGTAAATTCGCGTGTTCTTAGAAAGGGTTTAAAGTACATTAGGACAATATTTAAAAAAAAGTACTGTCCTACTTAAATAAGTACATATAGTCACCGTAAGTATAGCTCTTATCGCTACAGCGAACCTGGTTCGTTTATGATTTTCAATTTCAACTGTAGAATTTTTTTTTGGCTTGGCTTCACTTTACACTTACTATGTATTATTTAACTGTAAACCCGTGTAAATCAAATATGTAGCTGACTCTTGAATTGTTGTATATTTACTGAATAAAATTTTAACAGCATCATAACATGCTACGTATTTATTGCATTAATATAGCGCTATATACACCTACATACCTTAGTTGATGCTGGATATTGTCGTACAAAAGTGTGATTAACTAGAATTAAAGCATCAATTAAAATATTCTGCGAAAAACAACTTCCTTAGAATCTCGATAAAAAATTAAAAACATTAAAAAAAAGTAAGATAAAAACAAAATGTTTAATATTGTTATCTTTTTTAGTATTATGGATTGTTTTACAAAGTTATGACCTTTCTTATAAACATAAAGGCAGCACGATCGTCGTCAAACTTTTAAATATTTGATGGATTCAACTTGTTGTAAGTTTGCCACACTCTGCCAAAACAGCTATAGTGTTAATAAATAGTAATACAATTTCTAGACGTATAGAAAAAAAAGCGTTCAGTGTTTTATTGTTAAATCTTAAATTTTTAAAAATATACAACTCAAATAAAATTGTGTTATTTATTTAAACCTTTATTCGTCTCAAGCCAAATAATATAGGCTCGAACTTAAAGTTATCAACTTTACTTTATAACCTTAACAGGACCTCGGTACTTTTCTTGTTGTTTCCACCCATTTTACAACGTTAAAATATGAAAAACTTTAACATTATCCATGTCTGTCTGTCCGTCCGTCAAAACAACTCTGCATTATTAGAATAGATATCTCAAAGATGGTACTAACTGTAAAAAAATTGACCTCTGACTGCCGGCTCCATGAAAATTACTGTTTTATTAAAGTCGCCGAAATTTTTCAAAAGCGTTAAATATTATTTGACGCGATGGCAGGACAAGAACAAATTATATTATATATATATATATATATATATATATATATATATATATATACATATATATATATATATATATATTATATTTATATATATATATATATCATTTTTTTAATTTGTTAATTTTTATATCTACACTTTACTGTTGTAAGTTAGTTTTTTTACGTGCAATGTTGACGGGTTTTTATTGAGCTTGGTAGTAGTTTTTATTCTTCCTTTCATTTGTAAATTAAACTTTTTCGCATTGTAATACACGAATGCTACTACACATAAACATTCAAGCTACGATTTTAACAACATTTTAATGTATTGACCACAATTACCAAGGGAATGGTGTGTTTGTTTAACACCTTTTTATACTTCACCTACCATTCGTAAGTTATTTTTTCCATGTTTTTGTATATTATTGCCTACCACCATTGTAATATTTTTTAGATTGCACTGATGAAGCTTGTAAATTCCACAAGCGAAACGTCTTCAAATATAGGAATGGAACTGTGATTTTCTTGTACTATTTCTCCTTTGACCGATATCCTCGTGATCAAAAGATTTTTTCTTTTGAAACTTACTTCATTGTATATATATATATATATATATATATATATATATATATATAGATATATATATATATGTATATATATATATATTATATATATATATATATTATATATATATTATATTATATATATATAAATATATATTTCTAATGTAGACAATATAAATTTAGAACAACCTATCTTAAAATTGAAATTCTTACAATAATTAAATTATATTAACAAATTTTGGTACCTTTCCGTCACTAAATGCCTAAATGAAACTGTTTACCAAAATAAAGGGTATAATCACCACTCACTATCTTCTTTATCAGCCTCGATTATCCCTGGTTTTGTGAAATTGCTTTTTCTAAATATACCACAATGTTTTAATTATCAGCTTCTAGCAATTTAAAATATTTTTCTTCTTAATAGCATTCATAAATGGGCAGAATATTCTTCTTTATTTATTGTTTCTTCTTTGCTTCTTACTTATAATCTTATTTTTTCTTCTTAATAATCTCCAATCACCATATAAATATTATAATTTTAAATTCTTCTAATCTGTATTTATATGGTATTAGGTATGATTTTGTTTTAAAATCTTTTTCTTCTTTAACTTTTATACTATGGATATAATTTTGTGCAATGCTATTTTCTTTATTGACAAGTCCCTTGTGTTGCTGCAATATAGAAACGACTGTTGATTTACATTCTTCAGGGCAACTTTAAACTTTTATCATATCTTCTTCTTTACAAATAAAATTATTTTTCATTATGTATTCATTATTCTTTGCTTCCAATTTTACGCACTCCACCTCGTAGGCATCCATCTGCTTAAAATTTCCATTCCTTAAATATTTACTACTATTATTTTTCACAGTCTTTTGGGACATCTCATCATTAAAATATATTTCTTCTTCTAAACATCATTGCTTTCTTTTAATAATATCCTATCAACTCTTATTTTTTCTTCCACCCCATCTTTCTGTATAAACTTAATTATTTGCCCTTCGAAAGTTACAACTTTTTCTTCAAAATCTATCTTTACTTTCTTCTTTTCCAATTCGTCATTTCCAATTAATATATCAACACCTAAATCCTTGACAACAAATCCTTGCATATTAATTTGTTTATTAAGAAAATTAATTTTAAAATTGGCTAGTTTATTAATTTCTCCCAACTTCTTATTATTTCCACCAACAATTTTAATTTTTGGAATCTTTATTATATCTCATAGTTTTAGCGTATTAAAAATAAAATTTTCCGAGACTACAGTACTTTCTGAACCAGTAT
Source organism: Diabrotica balteata (assembly GCA_918026665.1). Taxonomy (NCBI): domain Eukaryota; kingdom Metazoa; phylum Arthropoda; class Insecta; order Coleoptera; family Chrysomelidae; genus Diabrotica; species Diabrotica balteata. The sequence continues at coordinate 135,447,339 of OU898280.1, forward strand.
CTATCATAATCTTAATCATTTTATAATGTCTCAAGTAAAGAAAGGTACAAGAAGTAAAAAGAATGAAGAAGATGTGGAAATAGAAACACAAGCTGTACAAGAGGAGAGTTTAGTCCAAGTTCCACAAGATACAGTAGAAATGAATCAAGAAAGATAGGAAAATGTCAATATGGCAGCTTTGATGTCATTAATAATGCAGATGAACAAGACAATGGAAGAGAAGACATGAGTTAAAGAAGACATGAAAAAAATAGAACAAAAATTGGAAGAGAATTATAAGAAATTCTCTTCCATCTAAGATGGAAGATAATAATAATAAAATTGTAAAATAAATAGAAAAACAAATAGATAAAAAACTTGAAGCTGCAGAGAAAAAAGTAGCAAATGAAATAAAAAATATACAGCATGACTACAAGAAAAGGATGGAAAATGAGAGAACAGAAGTAAATAAGATTATTCAAGATAATATGATAGATATAGAACAGAAAATAGAGTTGCAGAAATGTAACTTAGAAGTTAAAATTATCGAAGACAGGAGAAAGACAGAAGAAAAATTAGACGATATGCAACAAAATATCCAAATAAATAGTAATCAAATAAGAAAAGTGGAACAGAGAATAGATGATATTTCACAAATGAGAGACATATAGAGACCTTACTTAAATTTAACAAATGACACTGGGATTAAATTCTCTGGTAATATAAAAAAAATGTATCCTAGAGTATACATAAATAGTTTAAAACATAAATTAAGATTAGTAAATAATATTAATGATATTAAAGATTATATTAGAATGATATTAAGTGACAATGCGGCAACTTGGTTTGTCAGTATTGGGAATGATTTGGATAATTTTCAAACATTTGAAAATAAATTTTTAAATTATTATTGGGGTGAATTAGAGCAAGCTCGATTTAGGGAAGTTCTATATTTCGGAAAGTATATTCATAATTTAAGATCAAATTAGGTAGATTATGCATTAAAACTGATAACGGTTGCAAAATATTTAGAACCACCACTTAGAGAGGATGAAATAGTCTTAAATTATATATATATAGACATTTTGATGCCGATATAGTGTGTTTTAACAACAGGAGAAATACAGAACGACCTAATTATAACAGACAGGTAAATCATGTACGAAGGAATAGAAGCTGCGAAGATAGTGAACGAAATAGTACAAGGCAGGAAAATACGAATAGAAGTCATAGTAGTGAAAAACACAGGACATTAGATCCAAGTGGTCAGACACAATCGGACAATTCTAACAATCCAAATTTTTTGCAGTAAACTTTCTGAATTACAAGTTGGGCCATTGCCATAATGAAAAACCTTCTAAATTTATTTCTTTAGATGAAGATACAATTATTGAATCTATTAATTTAATTTATATAAATGCTATGGCCAAAAATAGAATGATTAAGATTATGATAGATACTGGTTCAGAAAGTACTTGCCATACTTATTACAATGCCAAAAGATTATCTTTAAAATAAAGTCAATTTTATGTCAATTTAAAAAATCGTCTTTGTTTTATTCGAATTCAAAGTTCTATACCTCTAAAAAAAAACACCCATTAGAATACTGTCATCGTGTCAATGACCTCGTCGTCGAGACACGTTAGTTAAAAAAAATAGCTTAAGAATATAATATACCCGCCATAAAAATCATAGCATATCAGTAAAATTCTCCCGACATGTTAAATATTTGCCCTGACATTTAGTTTATATGTAGGTTACTTTATTATAAAATACAAATAATGTACCATTGATATGACTTACTTCACTTTGACTTACTGATAGTGGTATTTTCCCAATAAAAATAGTAAATTGTGTTAGGATGCCCAAAAAAAATAACTTCAGAACCATACACCTAAGGTAGCAGGAGGGGGGATTTCTTTTGGCCTTGTTCAAGGATAATGTTTGTCTATTTGTAACTTTGATTACCTTATCCTTATAAATAATGTTTAGTTTAAAATTATTTATTTTTTGTTTATTTATCATTAAAAAAATGATTCTTTTGTTTTTGTCGGGATTTAAAAAAAGCATAATATAATTATATGCCAGTATACTTAATAAAACTAGATAAAAAACTGTTTTCCCTTAATAACAGCTTATTGTCCTTTTGCAATTGATTTCCTTTGAAAACATTTTTCTTCTACTAAGGAAAAGTGTTTTGGTATGTCATACGACTTAGCTTTATTGATAAGTCATACGACAAGCTATGTCTGATAATATAATTAAAGTGTACTTGTATGTGTAAAATAATTTAGTATCTAATACATTTTGGATGATCGTTTTTTAGAACATCATTTATTTCAGTCACTTATATGTGATCATATACAAAAACAAAATATTAAATATTTTACAGATTTTCACTGGCGATATATTTATTGCATTCATGAAAATTGTTCATATTTTTAACATTAAAATCTGATAACGCCATTACAGACTCAGGTCTGTAATTTGACGAACTATTTCTCGAACAAGTCCTTAACATGGGACATTCCACTGACACAACTGTTGTCATACTTGTCATTGTAGAACATCTGTTATTTGCTCCACCAGCTTTTAGGCTGCTGTCCATGCAAGTCTTTTTATATTGCACTCCTGCTCCATATGGAAGAGGCTTTCCACCGATCGCTCCTCTATGTTTTTCTGCTTTTTCTTTACAAATACCATACCGACCCATTAAAATAAAAAAGTCTCTTCGATATTGTTGTGTCAACAATGCGTAGAGAATTGGGTTGGCGCACGAATTGAGGGGATAGAAGAATACCAGTAATATTTTTGTATTAGTAACGGTGATTAAAGGAAATCCCAATAGAGCAGTAATTCCAAAAAATGCTATTGGAGCCCAGCAAGCGAAATCTGTAAAAACGAGAAGTGCCATGCGTTTAGCTACTGTGAGATCATTTCTAACTGATGTTGAAGATCCAGTGCGTCCACCTAAAAAGTATAACAGTTATATGTTAGTATAAAAGAAATTTAAACAGGATGGTTTTTATTTTTTTAAGCAACATTTTTAAGTTTTAGATATTGTTAACGTTATCATCAGTTTACCAACTCTAGGAAAATCCTTACACTTTAGTTATTTTATGTAAATATTGTATTTATATGAACCTAAATTACAATTGATTGTAATGAAAATTATATTTTACATTTGTTTCTGACATTTGGATTCCAATCCGAAATTTTTTTTAGTAAATGGTTAATAATAATAGCCCCCCTTTATGCAGCTGGCGCTGCTTGGGATTTATAGCAGGCTACTCTACACCCCTTACCTCATACTACAAGGTGTAAGAAATAATAAATTATACTAAACATACATACTAAACATACATACTAAATTGCAAATTCAGTATCCATTTAGAATTACATTCTTTGGGTGACGCATACAGTGTAGTCTACAACAAAATGGTTTGTACTATGTGTGTACTTTTGTCACACACACATTAGTAGTGGGAAAGCGTACTAAACTTCGCACAGTAATAGGTTTATACAGGTCATTACTGTTTTAGCTATGGAATAGAAAATAAATATGCTTTATTGACACTGAAAATTGTACAATTTTTTGGACAAAGCTTACAAAAGTCAAAAAATAACAATAACAATTTAAAATTTACTAAAGTTATATGAATCGTCAATACCACAAAATAAAATATACACTCCATTGCCAATTTAACTAAATTGCAAATTGCGTAATGAAACTTTAGGAACTAATACAACGCATGTGATACCCAAATATATTGTTACGATAAATATGACTCATAACCTAAACTGTAAACATTATTTTTAATTCGTATTTTTCTAGTAGTTTCCCTTACAATAAAAACTGTATTTTTTCCATGTTGTTCGAGAGAGTTCAAGAGAGGTCACCATTCGGTTCGATGGAACTTCGGAGTAACGGCTATTTAATATATATATAGAGGAAATTTTTATTTGTAAACAGTTGGTCTAAATAATTGTAGCGAGTCGTTAAATTGTAACGCGGAAATAAATTATATTAGTGTAAATAGTCTGTAAATAAATATTGTAAATAAATAATATAAATTAAAGTAGTTGTGTTCTAGTTTTTAGTGATAAGTGTAAGACTGTAATAAATAAATAAAGACTCTAATAAACTATGTGTTAGAACATTATTTTTATAATAAATAAAGTTAATAAATTAGATTCATAAAAAACAGTTCATTGGTGTCAGAGTGAAATTTTAAATAAGTTGTAAAAATGACTACGATTTATGAGCTCACAGTTACGCATTTAAGAAGACGTCTCGAGGACAGAGAATTAGGTTCTACCGGAAAAAAGGCTGATTTAATCCAACGACTTAAGAACGCTCTAAAGGAAGAGGGTTTGGACCCGGAAACTTATATATTTAGAGACAAACATGCTGCTTTCATCTCGTCGATTTCGAAAGTTTCTTCTGATGTAGAGAGCAAAGTTTCCGGCAACATCGCTTCTTTAGAAGACAAAGTTTCTAACGATATGTCTTCTTTGGAAAGCAGTTTCTGCTCACATCTCTTTGAAAATCTTTAAAGTCACTTCTGAGATGTCTACCCTCGACGATAGAATATCGTTAAAAAAAACCAAGTTGCTGCCAATGAGTTGGCCTTCGAAGAAAAGATGAAAGAAATTGAAAGGAAGATGGAGAAATAGGGACAACAGAGAGAGGAAACAATCCAATTACACTAGAGACAAAAAAGGCGAGGCAAAATGTAAGTTCAAAACACGGCCAAAATTTGAAGGAAGTGGAGGTTCTGTTCATGTTAAAGTCCCAACTTTCGACGGAAAATCTTCCTGGAACAACTACATGAAACAGTTAGAATCAGCTGCAAGAGCGAATGGATGGTCTGAAAAAAAAGGCTGTAAACCTGACTATTGGTCTTCGAGGAGATGGCTTAGATGTGCTTCAGACCATAGCCGTAGAGGAGATGGATGATTTCAAACAACTTAAGAAGAGGGTAAATATGCGATATAGCCTCGAACATTTGGAGCATGTATATCAGTCGCAGCTTAAAAATCGAAGACAAAAAAGAGATAAGGCTCTTCAAGAGTATGAGGTAGATATTGCCATATTAGTAGGTACGGTATGCTTATCCAACAGCTCCCGAAGACATGATGCAAAAATTGGCCGTTCAAACATTTATTGATGGTCTTCGTGATCATGAAATGCAGAGAACACTGCGATTAGCTCGTCACAAGACGCTGGTTGATGTGTTATCCGCCGCCCTCGAATACGAGTCAGCTACGCAGGCCTCTGGCGGGTACAGTAAAGTTAGGACTGTAAAAGAGGATGGATATGAAGATAAACTTGACCAGCTGGTTAATATAATGAAACGTATTACATACAAGAAACGGATCGGCCTTAGGGGGGGCAGCTTCGACCCGAAACTTTTTCAAAGACCCTCTCATACTAATAGCTTCTTTGAAATGTCGTGAGGATAGTATATATGTAGATGGAGAAATAAATGGTAAGAGGCATACGTTGTTGGTGGATACCGGAGCGACCAGAACCATTATACGCCTGACAGTAATAAACAGCCATAAAAAACTGTTACTTTAGGTGAAAATATTAACATTCATGGAGAAATCTAGGTACAATTAGGAATTGGAGCAAAAAAGTTTGTCCATACTGTTATAGTTGCTGACATGGAAGAGGATATATTAGGATTGGACTTAATGAATATGCAGGATTCCAATTGGATTTTAAGAATAAGGTAATCAAAGTTGGTAACGAGAAGGTATTTTTTCATCCACATGATGACAACACTGTACAAGCAGCCGTTAAAGAAGATACAGTCGTGCATGCGAGAAATGAAACGATCATAGTAGCGCGGTTACAGGGAATTGTGGACGAAGGGGCATCTGTTATGATGGAGCCTTGGAACCATAATGACGAGGTTGGCCGATGAATCATAATTGGAAAGGAATTGGTGACTTCGACTAAAGAAATAACTGAGAAGCTTATCAATGTCAATGACTACCCAGTGACTATCAAAAAAGAGACAAAAGTAGGAACTTGTGTACCTGTGACTCCATAATCCGTTAGACAATAACATCCGATAATTCCAACGACAAATTCTACCAAATGGTTGCAGTACCTGGACAGTCTCTAAGTCAGATGGAGAAAAGGAAATTAAAGAAATTTCTTCAGCAATATTGTTGTTAGGCTAAAATGAATAAAGACTCTAATAAACTAAGTGTTAGAATATTATTTTTACAATATAAAATAAATAAAGTTATTAAATTAGATTAATAAAAACAGTTTAATATATAAAAAGACTTTGGTTACTTGTATATAAACGTACTGTAAGTTGTTCGTTAAAAAACTTTTTCACTAAATAATATGGTCTGTCAGATAGATAGGCTTTTGCCAATTTACAGAACTTATGGAAAGAAGCTGTAGATTTAAGTTGCAAAGTGAGATGGTTGTATAATTTTTTTGCCGAGTATAATACAGATTTATCTACTAACTCAGTACACGGGATCGGTAAATACACATCAAAGGTTGAATTTCTGGTAGAGTAGTCATGATAAGGTCTTGCTGGAAAAACATGTAGGTGTTTACGAATCAAGCAAACAAGCAAATCTAAAATATGTAAAGAGGGAAGAGTTAATATCCCGTGATTTTTGAAGTAACTTCTGCAATGTGTTATTTTACTGAGGCCAAAAAGATACAGTATTGCTTTTTTTGGTAATTTAAAAATAATTTCAAATTGGGCAGCTGTACAAAAAAATATATGATATTTTGGAATATGCTAAATTGATTTCCTTCGAAAAAGATCTTATTGCATAGCAGCCTATGCAAAGTGAAAAACCCGTACAGTAGATTGGCGGTTATTTTCCGGTTCGTAGAAGTAAATTCAGGATTCATGGCAACTAGCAATACTATAAACGACTTTTGAGCTTCCTTTCTTGAACCATTCCAGTATTTTTCGACACCAATTGACGCGAACGACTTTTTGCTCTTTTGTGATGAAATGGGGGATCCAACGGGAAACAACTTTGTAACACCCAGTTCTTCATGTAGAATCTTGGATCGAGGTTTTTTAATTTATTATGTCCAAATATGCCTCTATCTCTTTGTATGTTGCACAGCCGCCATCCTTAATTAGCTGACTAACCATATTATTAATGTTTTTCTGTATGACTGCTGTTTGGGTTGATCTGGCCTAAATTCGTCGCTAAGATTGAAGCGATTACGTTGAAATTTGCAATATAAGCGAGAAATAGTTCACTGATGTAATGCTTCATTCCAAAAACTTAAACCATTTTAGTGAGATATTGCTGTTGAGATAATCTCTCCGAAAATTGTAAAAATTTTGCTCAAAAATTTTGGCTAAGATCCATTTTTTGACCGACTTGCTAATTTCAAAAAGTCACTGTATATACGTGGTATATATATGGCTTGTGTCGCAATAAAACTCTCGATTTATGTCAACAAAAGATTGAGGTTACATTTGTGTCGGAAGGTTTTATTTGTGGCGACCTCTAAGCAGCTTTATGCAAAACTAAACAGACAAACCTGGTATAATATTTTAATATTACACCTTCGGACAATATTTTAATCTTGTGACTGTCAATAGTGATTATGACAATTATTATAACACCATAATAATAACATAATTTTTCGAAAAAAGGTTATTCTACACGTAAAAATACGTTCAGCCTTAATATGGTACAAAATTGAATAAAGCAGATTTATATCTAGTATAAATTTTACAGTACATTACTAATATAAATAATTTAGCAAATTATCTAAATACAAGTATATATAAATTAGTAATATTTCAAACCCATTACTGCATAATTTATGTTTGGTTGCTCTTGTGATTAACTAGATCCATTTAGTTTGTCAAGTCATTTGTTTGTATTAAATTTGGTACAAATTGGCATACATAAAATATTCGCTAAGTTTATGAGATTACACCTACGAGGGATTTTACGCTTTATTTGTTTAATTTTGAGGTTTTTTGCGTATGTACAGTTTAATGAAAAATTTTTATCTTTAACCTTCTACTACACGCGCGCGGACTGATAGTCCGCTTTTGATGAAACTACGAAACTAAAGTCTTTATCCACTCGGCTGCTTTATGTTAGTCTAGTCTAGAACCATGCAGGCTTACTGCATGGCTCTGAACTGCCAAGCTTTTGGACATTCTGCTAGAAACTGCTTTAGAACACCGAGGTGCATAAAATGTGCATAGAATTATTTCACTAGGAACTGCCATCCACCAAGTCAAATGTTGTAAATGCGGTAAAAAGCACACCGCAAATTATATCATGTGCAAAAAATACATCGAATATCTGGACAGCTAAAACCAGAAAAATGCCAGGAATAGACCACAACAGAAGGTAGTAGCACCACCTCACCCTTCTACTTTTGGGACTACAGCCAGCGGATTATCATATGCACAAACAACAAGAGGACAACAAACAACAAGTAACAAAAATACGAAAAGCATCAAAAACACATAAGCAGAAATCAACCAAATTGTTAATGTTAAAAAAAAATTATGTCACTCCTACACGAAATGAAGAAAGAATTACAGCCAGCTAAATAATTCACAGAACATGCGATGATTTTCATAAAATACGAAGAGATCTACAATGTCAATAAAACATCTAAAGATACTTCAATTCAATATAGCCTCAATGAGGCTAAGAATTCACGAACTACGGGAGATGGTGATAAGGCACAATCCAGACGTCATCTGCCTCTCCTAAACCCTCTACATGACAAGGATCACAAACTTCGATGGATATGGCAGAAGAGCCAACCAAATAAAAGAGGGGTAGCCATATTCGTAAAAAATAACATCGAATGGAATCAGGTGGTATTAGATACAAATAATTTTAAAAATGTAGGTATAAAAATAGGTACAACTAATATTTTTTCTATTTATAGGAGAAGAGAAAGCGATCTAGCCCTAAAAGAATTAGATACCATGCTAAACTCTGCAGAAACCGTAGTCACAGCCAGAGATTTCAACGCACAACACAGACACAAGGCTGTTTGCCATTCTGTTTTTCGCCACTCAAAAAGCAATTAAACACAAAAGCGAGTGGTTGCAGTAACGAGTCTAGTCCATACTTTAAAAGTTTGATGAGGAGACCTGTAGGTCTCGAAGCTCGTTCATTTTTCATTGTCATTAGGATTTTCTTTACTTCAGTTGGAATCATTGAGTTTTTTCATATAAAAGATGTATATGACAATAAGGACTAGTCATTATCTTTAAAAAGAAATTGTGCAGGATCTTCAGTCGTAATGTTTTAATAACAATCTTTCCAGTATTTAGTGGTATTAAACTGATATAAACTTTTTCCTTTCTATGCGTCCATTTATTGTATTCCTTTAATCTATTATTTGTTCTTCCAAGACTTCTACAACCGATTTATTAATAATTACATTATATTTCAATACAAATTTACGACAGACGAATGCACCACATTGTTAAGCTTTAAGTTTAATCTCATTCTGTAGAGGAATGCTGTCGACTCATCGTTTAGAATATTTATATTGTATTTACTAGATTCTCTACGCATTGGTATACTTTTGTTGCACTTTTCTATAAATGATTGTCATCCCACAATATACCCACCATAAAGGTATGTCTTGAGTGAAGACCGTCTACAGACGGCTAGCAAATTTTTACTATTAAGATATGACCGATTTAGTTGTCTTACTCTTCGCACGAACTCCGAAGTTAGTTCCGTTTTCATTTGTTTATGGTCAATTTTACGTGCCTGTTTTACTCCGAGATATTTGTAAATATCATTTTCACCCATTGCCTCGATGTTTTGGCCATCTTGCATATCGAAACCTCCGGGCTGAACCTTTCCTCTGACTATATTTAGTATACGGCACTTGTCTAGTCCAAAATGCATACTGATATCATTTGAGAAATTTTCTACAGTTTTTAGCATCTCATCTAGGTGGTTTCGAGTGAAAGCCATTAATTTAAATCATCCATATACAACAGGTGATTAAGCTTCGCTACAACAGTGTTATTTTTGATGCTAAATCCTGAGTCAGTAGAGTTCAGCAGCTGAGATAGTGGGTTCATCGCTAGGCAGAACCAAAGTGGACTCAACGAGTACCCCTGGAAAAAGCCCCGGTTAATAGGGATATTTTCAGTTTCGATATTAATTTCACCAGGTATTTGAAGGTGAATTTTAGTCTTCCACTCTGCCATTATATGTTTAAAAAAGGTCACGAGATTCTCATCGACTTTATATATTTTCAATATATCTATAAGCTATTCATGCGGCACTGAATCAAAAGCCTTCTTGTAGTCAATGAAAGCAGTAAAAAGGTTTCTTTTTTTGGTGTATGCCTGGTTAGAAATGACTTGAGTCGATAATAAGTTGTTCTTTGCATCCCATGGAGCCCTTGGCCCATCCTTTCTGTTGGGGCTCTATGATATTGTTCAGAGCACAGTGTTGGTAGATACGCCGAGCCACACAGTATGTGACCAATTTGTACAAAGTTGGAAGACAAGTAATTGGGCAGTATTTTTTTTTGAGGCAGGATCTTGGGTGTTATTTTGATCCTTTGGTATTAGATAAGTGGTTCCCTGAGTCAGGAATGATGGTATTTTCTGTGAATTAGAAATAATAATATTAATAAATACTGTTAAAAGCTCATGAACACTCCAAAATTTCTTTAGCCAGAAGTTTTGAACTCCGTCCGGTTCAGGAGATTTCCAGTTATGAAGCTCTTTGATAGTGTTTGAGACTTCTTCAGTGGTGAAAGGTTCATGAGGAATATTCCTGTAGTGTTGACATTTGTTCGTGATGTCTTCAATCCATCTAGCATTGTTGTTATGGGTAGCTGGCGTCGAAAGTTGGTTTCCCTAAAACTCATGAATTTCTTCTTGGCTTGGGTAAGATTTATTTGCATTTTCTACAGTGGAATTAAGTTTCCTATAGAAAGTTTTCTTGGCTTACTCAAAAAGTATATTGTCGCATTTCCGGTTGTTACTAACTTTCTATCTCCTCAGGCAGCCTGAGTAAACAGATAGTTTTTATTTTAATGTGTCCAGCCATTGTTGAAGTGTGTTGTTTTCGGGATCATATCGTGAGTGTCTTAGAGTGTTAAACAATATTTCTTCAGCTCTTTTGATGATTTTTCTATTTCTTACTTCTCTTATGTACTATGTTATTTGTCCAATGTCCCTACGCTAAATTTAAATAACGAAAAATTAAAAAAAAAATAAAAAAAACTGAATTTATTATTATTATTATTATTATATACACACATTAGACGCGAAGTATATTGTGCTGGTATTTTTATATAATCATTCTTTTACTACCTCTCTGTCTATTAAGTTTACCAAGAAATTTGTTCGCATTAAATTCACTGCATAATGGTTTACATAAAACATTCATTCGATCGTAAATTTTACGAGATTACAATCTACGAGATTCGTTTCCTACATTCAGTTCTTGTTTTTTTTTGGTTTACAGAAACATTCCGGTTGAGATGTTTTCGGTCTACCATCCTCAAGAACTATGTTCATGAAAATCGAGTTTGTTCTAAATGTAGGTATATAATTTATTTTCTACTTGAGCTGGTTTCAATACATTTCTAGAGTTTTATTTGAAAAGTGGAACTGACTTGAATTTTTGTTTATTAAATAACATCAGTTAATATTTTTGTTTAATTTCAAGAATATTTTAAAAATTATTGACTTATATAAAACACGGTTTTTTGCATTTGCGAAATATACTGATGAATATTTTTATTTTAAATTACAGACTTAAAAGAATAATTTTAGACAGAATAAGCATATCGCACCCATCGAGGAATACAGTAACATTTCAAAATTTGTAAATATGAGTTTGAAATATGAGAAATTATCTGCAAAAGACTGTGATAATATTCCTTCAACGGTAGACCGGGTGATGGCGCTTGTTACACTTTTGCTATTCTGGGGAAAGCCCGCCGGCGTCCATAGAATACTATATCCAACCACAACGTCACTCTACGGTCGTCCGCACATGGGTCGATCGAAGGAACGCGTCTAAGTACATGCGTCGTGCTCGTCTTGTACGAAGCCTGCTGCATGAGCGACTGTTCACCGCACACTAGTCGATTCAGTTTGCTGTTTGCTCACATCTGCCAATCAGGAAGAACAATTTTTTTATATATATCCATATTGGCATATTCTTTCATTGTATAATTATACAATTAAGGGTATTTTTACACTTCCCCAACGAATTTTATATTAAACAGATAGAAACAGAAATTCAACGTTTTCAGAATTTTATATTACAAACAATATATTTTTACAAAGCTAGTAGTACTACAAACGACGAACAGAATATTCGTCGATCTTAAAAAAATTATTTTAGGGCAAAAAACAATAAAAAACTAAGAAAGCAAATACATATCCCCATGACTGAAAATGTGCGTCTCACTCGAAATTTCTCGTGTGCTACTGATCGCATGTGACGAGATTTGTACAAGAGGAGATTTGCAATTCTAGACCACTAAACCCCGTCTGCGGAGCTCAATGTAACAACGAAGGAACTTGGGCGGTGGGAAGAGACCTACGCGATTGAAATCGAGTCGACCACTTCGAGCGTCGACCCATGTGCGGACGGCCTAAGACTGCCGGAAAATTTGCTTAAGCTACTTTAGAAGTTACGGTGTTTCGCGGACATTTTAGGTGGGTTATAATAATTATCATTTTGAATTTGTTACTAACATGAGTTCTCGAAGTGCAAAACTTTTGGAGATGGTTAACCGTAAACCGCCAAATCAAAATCTTATTGTCCCAAAAATAAAACATGATATTAATACAACAGTAAAAGAGTAGTATATATATATATATATATATATATATATATATATTATATATATATATATATATATATATATTATATATATATATATATTATAACAAGCGAGTCTTCTACAGCTGGCGCCGCTTCTCGCATCCTAATTTCCAGCGTTTTCTGTCGAAGCAATCTTCAGTTTTTAGATCTCTGGCGGTCATTGCATCGTCGACATCGTCTCTCCAGGATCGTCTTGGTCTACCTCGTTTTCTTCTAGTTGGCGGAGTCCATTGTTCTATTTTTTTGGCCATCTATTTTCTGGCATTCTCTGAAGGTGTCCATACCAGTGAAGTCTTTTGGCTTCGATTGTGTCTATTATATCTAGATCGATTTCCATTTCTCTCCGAATATCTTCGTTTCTCACCCTATCAAGTCTAGTGAGCTGGCAACATCGTCTCCAGTAGTTCATTTTCATGGCCTTAATTTTTGATTTGTTTCTTTGGTTTATTTCCCAGAGTTCGGCGCCGTACAGTCCAATACTTTCTATTATTGTTTTATAAATTCTTCTTTTATTTTCTGTTGTTATTTTTTTTTCCATAATAGTCCGTGTAGCTGTCTGGTGGCTGATCTTGCTTGGCCAATCCTGGAATGTATTTCTTCGCTACTTCCTGCTTTTGATGTTATTTGGACTCCCAAGTACTTAAAATTGTCTGTTGGTTTTGTAGTTCCCATATCGATTTGTAGGCTTTCTGGTTTTTCACCTACAACTAAGTACTCAGTTTTTTGTATATTAATTGTGAGGCCCCATTTGGTGTATTCATCTTCCAGTTTTCTAAGTATGTAGCTTATATCACTCTCGTCTTCAGCTAGAATGGCTTGGTCGTCAGCGAAATGTATCATGTACAATCTATCATCTCCGATTGGGATGCCCATATTGCAGCACTTTCTTCTCCACAGTGAGAGTGCCTCATTTAGATATATTTTAAAGAGTGTAGGTGCTATGCAGCAGCCTTGCTTTAGGCCCTTACTAATAGGAATTTCTCTAGTTAATCTATTTCCAGTTTTAATGTTTGCTGTCATATTTTTGTAGAACTGTTGTACTGCTTGTATATATTTTTGCTTATTCCTTGTTTTTCCATTGCTACCCAAAGCATTGAAAGTGGTACACTATCGTGCCTTTGTCAGATCTATAAAGACTATATGAGTTGAAAGGTTGTGGGCTAATCTTTTCTCGATAACTTGCTTTAGAGAAAATATACTGTCCTTGCAGGATCTGCCTGCACGAAAGCCATTCTGCTCTTCTACATCTGTCTTCTCTTTTTCAATTTTATTTTTTAATATTTTTCCATACAGTCTTGAGAGTGAATTTATGACACTTAGTCCCCTATAGTTTGAACAATTTTTTCTATCTCCTTTTTTGTATATGTTGTTAATATGTGCTTTTGTCCACTCCGGTGGTAAGTCGTGTCCATTAAAGAATAAGGTGAAGACATACGCCAGTAATTCCCGTAATACTTGTGGGCTATGTTTTAATAATTTATTTGGTATACCTTGTGGTCCGCATGACTTCCCATTTTTTAGAGTTCGTATTGCATTCTCGACTTCCTGTACTGTTATTTCATCGTCTTCACTGAATTCCAGTTCATATGTTGTTGTACTGATGTTTGTGAATGGAGGTCTTGTTTCAGTCAAAAGTTGTAAGTAGTGGATCGGATCGTAAAAGAGTAGTATTCCATTAACTATGGAGTTATTGTGGCACCTTTTTTGCACATCAACTTTTTTGGCACATCAACTTGTAGAAACATCAAAAAATGAGACCAAAGTCAGCAAAAATCAAGTAATGGAGTCATTATCGTCCTCCAGTTCAACCAGTGGTTCATCATCCTCCTGGTCTTCATCTAGAAGCATCACGAGTCAAAGAAATTCTACATCGTCGGTTGATGATTGCGATGAAGATCCGGATTTTTCACATAGCGGTGATGACGAACTATCGAGTGAAGGTGAATTAATATTTAGGTAAATATAGTATTTATTCTGATTTCGTACATGTTTTTGATTACAGATGACGGAAATGAAAAAGATGCCTCCGTAAAAAAACAAGAAAACGACGAGCGAACCCTGAAATTGGAGATCAAATGTTAGAAAAAAAGACGAAAACTAGGAAAAATTACACTTCTACGTTTACAAAAAACTCATTTAAGAAAAATGGGAGCAGGATATACAAAATGCTTTCATAAATGTACAACCAAAATTTCTGAACACGTACGTTTTAAACTTTTCTAAAAATATTGGGGCTTCAGAGATGTGCAAAAGCCGCGAGATAAGATAAGAAACCACTACTAACTAAACATTTTTTTACATGTCCGCTTTGATATGAAGCAACTTCTCACTCTTCATATGTTCGGAGTAAATGCACCTCGAACGTAACATTTTACTAAACGTCAAAACCGATTTACACACAATAAATTTTATGTCAAGCCGATGTTTTGTTATGTTTGGCTAAAAGATTCGCTAGTTGTTTGGATGACCCGTTTATACAGAGTGGCCCAAAAGTCTGGAAACGGCTAATTATCTGGAAAATTACTAAACCTAATTATACAAAATTTGAGATACGCCCATTATGGGATACGGAGATTCCATATTTGATATTTGCAATGTTGCCAGATTTTCAGTTTCTCTTATATTACTAGTAACTTTGGTTTTTCAAATGCACCACCCTGTATATTCAGTCATTATTGGAATCTCCTAATAAATACGAGTTCAACTATATGTAACACTTATGATTTTATGTAGTCTGGAAGGTCTTAAATACATAAAACAGAAGTCTGGCAACGCCTAAATTGTTTCAATACATTTTTTACTACTATCTATTTTCAAATACATTAAAACGTAACAATTGATAGTTTAGAATATTTTTTAGCATAATAGTTACGTTATTAAGTGTTCAAAATGTGCTCCATTTGTGAGTTGACAGCACTCTAATCGATGGTATAATGCGTCTACCACATTTCTCCATGATTGTCTAGAAATTATTCGAGATTCATCGATAATTTATTTCCTTAGCTATTCAAGACTTGTTGGTTAAGTTTTGTAAGCTGAATTTTTCAAGTATCTCTTCTTCTTCTTCTTCTTCTTCTTCTTCTTCTTCTTCAAGTGCCCTGTCCGTTGCGAACGTTGGCTATTAACATGGCAATTTTGATCTTGTTTGCGGCGCTTCTGAATAGTTCGACCGATGTGAGCCCGAACCGAAAAATATCCGAAACAAGAAAAACTAAACTTAGATAACCTAAAAGTCTCTGAGGTACAAGAAAGATTTGAGAGAACAGTGAGTGAAAAATTACTAGAAGAAAACATAGAAGAATTCACAATAGAAAATCATTGGAACACCATAAGCACTATCATACTAAACGCGGCACAAGAAGTTCTTGGAACAAACACTCAACGGAGAGAAGAACAGTGGTTCGATGAAGAATGCAAACAAGCTATTCACGAAAGAAATGAAGCACATAAGAATTTCATACTCAGACGAACTAGAGAGAGAAGGACAGAATTTGAGAATAAAAGACGAAGAGCTGATAAACTATGCAGACAGAAAAAGAGACGGTACGAAAACAACCGGATACTAAACATAGAGAGGGCGTTCAAGGAAAACGAAACACGCAGTGCATACCAACTTATCAAACATTTAAGACAGGGTTACAAACCGAAGACTAGCCTATGCAAAAATAAGAATGGGGAAATAATTAGCAATATGGACGAAATTAAGAGAACCTGGATGATGTATTTTAAGGAATTATTAAACGAAAGGGCACAAACACCACTACAACAGCGGCAGCAGCAGGTAGAACAGGAAGGTCAACAACAGGAGCTGTGGGAAGATAGAGAAGATAATGAATTGGCTAGACCTCCAACGCTAGAGGAGGTTCGAACAGCAATCCAAATGCAAAAAAGCCATAAAGCGCCGGGAATAGATAAGATGCCGGCAGAACTGTTCAAGCAGGGAGGAACAAATTTGACAGAACAGATGTACCAGCTTATACAAGAAATATGGAGAGAAGAAAAAATCCCACAACAATGGAAGAGAAGTATAATCTGCCCTATTCATAAAAAAGGAGACAAACTGTTATGCCAGAATTATAGAGGCATCTCTTTACTTTGTTCGTGATACAAAATACTCACAAACATTCTTAATCGAAGACTTCAACCCCTCACTGAAAAAATTATCGGGGAATATCAAGCAGGGTTCAGGCAAAATAGATCTACTATTGACCAACTATTTACAGTTAAACAAATACTAGCCAAAGCATGGGAATATGACATAGACGTCTACAATCTCTTTGTAGATTTCAAGCAAGCCTATGATTCAATAGATAGAACAATACTACCTAATATATTACAAGAATTTGGCATACCATCAAAATTAATAAGACTAGTGCAAATGACAATGACAGAAACAGAAGCACATGTATGTATTCAAGGACAGATCACTGATGCGTTTATGACAACGCAAGGACTGAAACAAGGTGACGGACTGGCTCCAACACTTTTTAATCTTGTTCTTGAATATGTAATTAGACGGTTGACGGTGGGCAGAAATAACATACTTACAAACAAATCTACCCAATTAGTAGCATACGCAGATGACATAAACATAATGAGCAGAACAAAGACTGCAGCAGAAGAAACCTACGTTCAGTTGAAACAGAGTTCAGAAGTTGTAGGGCTAACAATAAATACAAATAAAACAAAACTACTCATACAAACCAGATCAAATAGACAGGCGCAACAACAACAATTTATAGACGATATAGAATACGTGAATAATTCACGTATTTAGGAATGGATCTGGTCGAAAATAATGAAGAAGAACCGGAAATAAATAGAAGGCTTATGCTGGCAAACAAAGCCTATTTCGCGATGGGCCACATATTCAAATCGCGAGACGTACACCGGAAAACAAAACTCCGGGTATATAAAACAATAATCCGACCCATAGTAAGTTATGGGTGTGAAACATGGGTTATAACACAGAAATCTACCAATGCATTAGACGTGTTCGAAAGAAAAATATTGCGTAGAATACTGGGTCCAATAAAGGAAAATAACAACTGGCGAATTAGATATAATAACGAAATATACGAACAATACACTGAACCAACACTAGCACAATACACTAGACTGCAGAGATTACGATGGGCAGGGCATGTGGCCCGCATGCATGAGAACAGAATCCCCAGAAAATTACTAAACGCAAGAATGCAAGGAAAAAGACCTGTTGGAAGACCAAAAAAGAGATGGGAAGACGAGGTAGATGAGGATGCCAAAAATCTCCTAAAAACACGTTCATGGAAAAGAACAGCAGTAAATAGAGATGTTTGGAGAGGTCTAATGAAGGAGGCCAAGGCCCGGCTTGGGCTGTAGTGCCATTGGATGGATGGAGCCCGAACCACTTCCGCAGATTTTGGAGCCACGAGTGTCTTCTCTCGTAAGTCTCGTGTCGTCTTCTCTCAAGTATCTCTAATAAAAATAATCTTTAGGATTGAGATCGGGTGAACGTGGGGGCCATTAAATTCTACCTTGTCTACCAATTTATCGTCCGGGAAATATCTCATCTAAATAACGTCGAACATTTACACCAACTATCTGACGTTTAATTTCTTTCGATAAAAAATGGCCCAATTAAATAAGTACCTACTATAACTGATCATACATTTAATTTTTGTGGTCTTTGAGTATGGTTTTCACGCATTCAGTGTGAATTTCACACGAGTTCAGCTATTCAATACGAGTTCAACCATATGTTCACTTGATTTTATGTAGTCTGAAAGATCTTAAATACATAAAACAGTGCAAAATATGTAGATTTTAATAAATTTAAATATTTAAATGGAGAATGCTCTGATTTTGACATTTGTTTACCATTTTAATTATGAACTAAAATTGACAGTAGTTGTGGTTCAAAAAGTTCTGCAATTTAAATTGCTTCTCTAAAATGCCGTTCTCTAAACCGTTCTCCTATTCATAAGACGACGGTACAAAAAACTGTAAGGCGATTTTGAGGAATCTGGAGAAGTAAAAGATAGATACCGATCAAGTTCACCAAAACGACTTATCAATGACAACAAAACTTCAGATATAAGCAAACTTTTGTTGAAGATCCACATACATCCCCAAGCAGGGTTGCACAAGTACATGATCTAGGTCATTCTTCAGTCTTACGTTTATTACGTAAAAATAAATTTAAATCATACAAAATTAACTTATTGCAAGAATTAAGTGAAGATTACTTTGGTCGTAGATTAGAGTTTACTGAGGTAATGATAGATAAAATTGAAAATTATTAAAATTTCGTTAACACAATATGTTTTTCCAATGAAGCAACTTTTACACTGTGCGGAAGTGTAAATCGACACAATTTAAGGTACTGGTGGGACGTAAATTCACACTGAAGACTGAATGCGTGAAAACCATACTCAAAGACCACAAAAATTAAATGTATGGTCAGATATGGTAGTTACTTATTCAATTGTGTCATTTTTTGTCGAAAGAAATTTAACATCAGATAGTTGGTGTAAATGTTCGGCGATATTTAGATGAGATATTTCCTGGACGATAAATTGGTAGACAAGGTAGAATTGAATGGCCTCCACGTTCACCGGATTTCAATCCTAAAGATTATGTTTATTAGGGATACTTGAAAAATTCAGTTTACAAAACTTAACCAGCAAGTCTTGCAGAGCTAAGGCAACGAATTATCAATGAATCTCGAATAATTTCTAGACAATCATGGAGAAATATGGTAGACGCCTTCTACCATCGATTAGGGTGCTGTCAACTCACAAATTAAGCATATTTTAAACACTTAATAACGTAACTACTATGTTAAAAAATGTTCTAAACTATCAATTGTTACGTTTTAATGTATTTGAAAATAGTTAGTATTAAAAAATTTATTGAAACAATTTAGGCGTTGCCAGACTTCTTCTATTTATGACCTTCCAGATTACATAAAATCATAAGTGTTACATATGGTTGAACTCGTATTGAATAGGAGATTCCAATAATGACTGAATATACAGGGTGATGTATTTGAAAAACCAAAGTTACTAATAATATAAGAAAAACGGCAAATCTGGCAACATTGTAAATATCAAATATGGAATGTCCGTATCCCAAAATAGGTGTACCTTAAATTTTGTACAATTATGATTAGCATTTTACGAGATAATTGGCCGTTTCCAGACTTTTGGGCCACTCTGTATATGGAATAGTTATATACGTAGCCTTAGTACTGTTGATTTTATTGTTATTGGTATTGTTGTAAAATTTGTCTAGTCTTAATTTAAAAACAGCTTCGATTAGATGTTTGAGATATGCATTACTTAGGAGGACTTTCTTTGCTTTTTTTATTGCAGTTGGTCTGTATTCTGAATCTGTTAGTTTTATACATTTATCAGCTAGATCTACAACTGCACACTTCTTATGAGCAAATGGATGATGAGATTTATAGCTAAAATTTCGTAAAAGGCACGTTTATTTTGTGAATCACATAGTTTTAACTGTGATAATTTTGACGTTAACAGTGTTTGATTAATGCAATGTAAAGTGACATTCAGAAAATTTATTTTATTTTTCTGTTCAAGTTTTGTACTAAACTATAGTTGTGGATGGTAACTGCTAAAATGTAACACAATCACAGACATCTATTACACTAAAGTATAAAGAACGAATACTTTTTATCGCAATAAGAACAGAAATAAGAAATACAGTATGTGTTTTTAAGTAAGGAACCAAATAGTGTAAATAAGTAAATAAAAGCTTACCTTCTCTTATAGATTTATACATGCTTCCATAGCAGACACAAATTAATCCAAATGCCAACGCATTAAAGGCTAGTAATGTCGACAAGTAAATGGTATCAGCTTTTCCCTTAGATTCTAATGGTAAACATATACTTGTCTTGGAGTAACTGCTAATGCCAATCAGTGGCAAAGTGGCCATAAATATCGCACATATCCAGCCAGCTAACATAACTTTGACCGCATTTCTTAACTTAAGCCGTTTGTTTAAGTGAATTGCCCAAGTTATGGTATACCATCGTTCAGTGGTTATGACTGTAAGGGTGTAGACCGAAAGAATATTTCCAAAAACAGTTAGAAATCCAGCGACTTTGCAGCCATTACCTAAAATTAAAGGGTAACTTTATATTCCTTGCCAAATGTCATTAATTTACTAAAAACCAATTTAAAGTTACCTGTAAACTGTAAGTTACTTTGAATTCAAAGAGGTTATCTGTTTCTAGAACACACATTGAGAATGTTTTAAGACTAGGGAATAGAGATTTTTTTAACTGATTTTATTGCTTTGAACTCCCCCCATTACGTGTTCCAGTTATTGTAAGTAACATATATATATATATATATATATATATATATATATATATATATAATATAAATATATATATATATATATATATATATATATATATATATATATATATATAAACAAATCAAATATAAAAGTGATAAAAGTGTAGTGTACATAATATATATTAATAACGAAAATCCCGTTATTTATGGTATTAATTTTCTTGTGAACCTTACCTTCTTGCCAATCAATTGCAGAATTAAAGTAGGCGCCTATAGAATAAGCGTCAACAACTGCAATTAGTAGAAGATGAATGCCAATGCATAGATCCGCAAATGCTAAATTACACATTAAGAATTTTGAGACAGTTAGTCTAAAGCGTGAGGTGGCTATAACAAGAATGACGAATAAATTACCAATTACAGCTGAAAGTGAAATGAACCATACGGGAACTCGTAAAGCCCAATTGCCCATAAGATCTTCACATGGATTAAAAGCATCTGGCGAGGGTTTACATTGTACCTGAAAATGTCAACAATTTAATTACCTCGACATTGTCACTGGCATCTTAAAGTTATATAATAGAATTAATTTTATTTCAAATTTATTTGAACTCATTGATCTCCTTAAATCTTGCATTTTTTTTTAATTATATTTTTTGGCCAATTTTATGGGTTTACAGAATATTCTTCAAGATTGTAAAAAGTGAATGATTTATTCCAAAATTTAAATATGTTTTAAATAAAATATTGTTTTATTTGATATTAAAACACAATATTAGATTGTAATGCGCAGAGCTTGGATTTGTAGACAACAAATAAGAATAAACTAGCCACAACAGAAAGGGCATTGTTAGTTATATGACTGTCAAATAAAAAGTAGAATGACTGGGAAAAATAAAAAAACAGAAGTCGTGAATAGCCCAACAAAAAATGTCAAGCACAAATGAAGCTTCGCAGGTCAGACTGCTAGACAAAAAGTCCAAAGTTATAACGCCACAATACAACATTGGAGACCTTACTAAGGTAGACGACCAAGAGGAAGACCGCAAGATAAGTAGGTGACAAAAATATAATAGTCTGGACAAATTGGTTGAATGTTGCTTGGGATTGAGGTTGAGGGACGATCCCAAAAATGGACGTAAGAAGGCTAAGAAAAAGTCAACTTCAGGTATAACCAGAAATGATAGGAGGCTTTCAATATTTTATCTTGATTGGGCATATCTAAAAACCTTTTTCGATATTTATTATGTCAAGTTTTTTTTAAAACGTCTAATTAAAACTCCCAAAGAATTACCCTGTATAAAAAATTGACAAAAAAAAGGTCAGACAAAGATCTTAAAAAAACTTTACGTCGCCAAAAGGAAGCGAAAGTAGCAGTAGTGAAAACTAAAGCAGAAACTTATACAGGTCTATCCTATAAACTTAATACCAGGAATAATAGCCGAACATAGAGCAAAGATAGCAAAAGAGTTTAATCGGAATAGATTTATTCGAAATAAAAATAATAAAATACTAAGTTACAAAATGAATCTGATGTTATTAAATAAAGAAATTGACAAATAACAAGTTAAGCTAACTAAGACAGTAACAGCAGGGGTCGCCAAAATAACAAACGCGGAAGTTGTTCAAGCATTTAACAAAACAAAGAAAAGTAAAGCAGTTGGACCAGATGATATTCCTGAAGAAGTCTGAACAGCTTTAGGAAATAGAGGAATAATTTGACTAATAAGTTTATTTAATATAATTATGGAAGTGGAACAAATGCCAGACGAATAAACAAGCGGTATAGTAGTACTTACTTACAAAAACAAGAGAGACATACAGCAATGCACATACTATAGGCCATAAAATAATTACTTGTCACAGCATGACAATTAATATGGGTGATAGTTGCAGATAAATGGATAAGTGAAAAAACTGAAATATCCGATCAGTTTCGTTGTATGTGGGGCAAACAAGAAGCAATTTTTATTATAAGGCAGATAATGGAAAAATAGAAAAATTAAGAAAAAGACGCCCACATAGTGTTCATTATATTTGAGAAAGCATATTATAAAGTCCCTTGACAGTCTCGATAGGAGGCGCTCATTAAGAAAAAAGTTTCTAGAAATATGTGAAGATTGTAAAAGACATGTACAAGGGACTAACAACTAATATTTAGTCCTTGTTTATTCTCGTTATTGTTGTATTAACTAACAGCGAAACTACAGAGAAATATTCCCTGGTGCTTAATGTACGCTGATGATGTAGTGGTAGTGGGAAATACTAAAATTTAAACAATTCGAAACTGAAACTTAAAAGTAAATAGAGGATTATAATTAATGTAAATTAAAGGATAATGAATGTATCTGTAAGGTAAATAAAAATTATTTCATTTAATAAAAAGAAAAACGCTACAAACCCCTTCGCATGTCATATAGCCCACCTATGAAATTTGCGGTTTAAGTCGATTACCATAAACAAATTATACTCTGCATATTGTTATAAGTTCCCAGATTAATTAGCACGGCATTTTTATTAATATTTATATAAAAAACACTACCTTTATAGTTTTTTATTTATTTTTAACAATAAAAAAAAATTACTAAACCCTGGTGGAGGGTGCCGGTTTACAACATCCCTTCCATGGAGAGGCTTATATGCAACAGTGTCTCTTTCAGCGGCTTTGTTCTTGCTGTAAGCCCAATTAGTCCGCTAGCCTTCGACAGCTCAGTAGAGAAACTAAAATGGACTTTCAAAGTTGCTTTTATCTGGCCTGTTGAATTGATATAGTGAAATAAAACAATTACTTGTTTAGAAAGAAACTGTAATTGAAAAAAGAAAGGGCAAGAAATAGAGCTTATAAAATTTGAGTGTGTAACTTATCGTAGGAACAATTTGAATATTACAATTTGCGAACGAAAGCGAAAACACCATAACACTTATTCACATATTACGGCTTCCCGGTCAAATGCGTAAACTGCAACGTGGAGAATCCTCTCCGAACTTTTGAAATATAGATGTTAGCCCTACGAAAGTCGCTAAATCACTAGCCCCGCTGGAATATTTTTTTGTTTATGCATTTTGAAAAGCCGGTCTGTCATCAAGTAGGCGCTGTGGGCGGGGATTAACATTCTCAGAAACAAGGTCTAGGTAGACTCGATTTATTTAGGTAACCGACGCGAAAATAGAATTATTTGATACAAAATAGAATTATTGGCTTGGAGATATAGTTCTCCAACACCTGGCTATGCATTCATTTATGTCAACAAACGTTAATTTTTTCATAATGTTTCATACGTTAAATCCAGAGGTAGCTATGTAAAAATGATATCAAAACAATAATATTTTCAGTAAATGTCAAATGTATTTTCTAGTATTGGAAATCTTTTTTTTTGCCGTGTGTGGATTTTGCAATAAGTTGAGGTAAAGTTATCGATGAGAACATTTGTTCAATCATTATCAGATTTTTTTAATTCTGGAAAATCCAATTCGGAAATAGCGAATATGTTGAAATTGTCAAGCTATAGTGTAAGAAATAGAGTCAGAAGATATAAAACTACATGTTGGGTCGTCACAAAACCTAGATTGAAGGGAATTAAGACGCATTATAGTGAAAAATTGACAATCAAATTATATAGAGTTAAGCGCTTTATGAAGTGACGTTATTGAAAGATACGTTTCTAGATCAACGTCACCGAAAGACCCACAAATTTTAATTTGGTACTTACAAAGTAAGTTTTATAGTTGAAAAAATTAGTACGCATTGTTTTTAATAAACTTTGTTTTATTTTAAGCTAAGGAAAGCCACTTTTAACATTACAACAAAAGAAAAATAGACTAAGATGGTCAAAAGAGCATAAATATTGGACTTAGTCGCAATGGAATTCAATACAATGGAGAGATATGTCCAGATTTGAAGTGTGTGTTGGAGACAGTAGAAGTCGCGTCATTCGCAGGAACAATGAAGCTTTCCATCCTTGTCTAAAAAGAAAAGTCAAATTTCCTACATCTGTCATACTCTGGGGCAGTATGTCGTCTAAAGATGTGAGAAAGTTACATTTTATCGACGGGATTTTAAACACGGACAAATATTTTATTATGTTAGAAGAATCTCTTTTACCGATTATTAAACACCGTTTAACATCAGCAGAAGGTTCTGTCTTTCAACTGGATGGCGCAGATTGTCATATTTTAAAAAAGAGTTTAAAATGGGATGAAGACCATAGCATACCACTTTTGGAATGGGTTTCTCACAGCTCCGACTTGTCCGCTATAGAAATTTTGTGACGCGAAATGAAAAAAAATACTTTTGAGAAAACATCCTGCCAGGTCCGTGAACTAATTAAAGGAAAGAGTGCAAGAAATATGGAATTTGTTTAGATAAGAATTTTGTTAACACTTAGAAAACATTGGGAAGGAAATATTAGACCAATACCTGAGACCGAAAAAGACAGTAAAGAAAAAACCATGGATGACCGACGGTATCTTACAGATGGACATTGGACAGAAAAGAGACAAAAATGCGCTCAATTTGCGCGAATTTTTGTTCTCTAAAATTTAATATTCTTATCAATCTAACGTTAGGCTAACTGATATGGGAAGGGGCTCGAATATATCGTCATCGTATTATTATCTCATTAATATTTAACTACTAACCTGCAGATAATTTCTATAAATTTCTCCACAAATCGCAGTTTTGGCTTTGATGTCGGTGGTGTCGTGAAAAACTTCATGCACCGATCCCCAAACCTCTTCGCTTTCAATTTCTGTGTTAATGCTAAAGTTAGCTGGCAACCACTTATATAATTCTGTAGGAAGTATTCCACTGTGTTCCTAAAGAGAATGAATGGTATTTAGAGACATCAATAAAATTGTAATATTCATCAGCTAGGCACAGGAATCTAGATTGATATACTTAGCTTATATTATTTACAGAAGTTAAATACCCTTATTATAAAGTAAAATTGTAAACTTCTGACATATTCCCAATAAAAATAGTAAATTGCATTAAATGTTACAAGAAAGTAACTTCAGAACAATATTACACTAATTTTTTATTTTATGTAAGACAAATCAGAACATAAATTTAGATCTAAAACAAATTGAAGTCCTTTAACTAAAATATTTGCAGAATAGTTTGACTATTTTTCACTTCCATTCTTTCTGTAGATTCTGCAAATATCTTTGAAACACTTTACAGTCTTTATAAACTGTGTAGATAGATATTAATTCTTATACAAAATTAATGGTAAAAAATTCCTGTTTGTACTTTTTAGTTTCAGAATTTTTGAACTAAATTCTGCTATTCTCTATTTAGATTTTACATCCGTACGAAAATTATACTAAATAATTGTTTCGTTTTTCTGTTTTATAGCATAAATGTAATGCCCTTTGATAAACTCAATCGGATTGTCAAGTTAGTTATAAGTTATTTACAGTTTCATTAAGTTACTTTTTTTATTTTGATATATACAGTGTGGTTCTTAAAAAATAAAAAATAAAGTTTTGTACAAGGTGGTCCTTGTACAAAAGGAAATAGTAGCTTCTACACTTTAAAATATTACGATTTAAGTCAACTTGCTTTAATAAAATGTTGATATTAACACTTTTACTACTACGTGTACCAAAAATGGTACACACTTGACTTTTATGAATAGACTATGTGTTCATATAAGGTCACACGTTTTGGCGGAGTCCTAACATATGTGTATAATTATGTGTTATACATTAGACGGTTATGCTTTCCATTTAAATATATGTGTAGCTCAAATGCTTTAGGCTGGAACTAAAAGATAGCCACCTAGTTTAGTTACCCAATTATAGATGCCGCCACAATGTACAAAATTTAGTATTACTTATTCGGACATTAAGTTCTTGTGTATCAATCACGATAAGTCAGTCGTTACACAAATAGGCGTGAATTGTGAAACAATATAAATGATAGAGGTTTAAGTAAAGTTAAGCTACAGCAAATAATAGACGAATTGGGCATGTTTCCTGAGATAGCTGGTGAGATTTTCACCGTGAATATTTTACATCTGTGTAAAATATATTACCGGCAGATTTATTTTAAGATGCAGATTTGCAAGTGATATCCGAAACAGGCAACATCTTGACCACTCTGCCATAAATAGAATATTATTTACGGACGAACCTACATTAACACGCAATGGTGTTTTTAATTTAAGGAACAATTGTTTTTGGGATACAGAATATCCTCATGTTAAGAGAGAAATGCATTTCCAGCATGAATTTAAAATAAACGTACAGTGTGGAACCATTGGTAATCGTTTTTTAAGGGCATGCGAGTTATCTCCTAATTTGAGATGATAACTATTTACATTTTTTACAAAATGATTTTATTGATTTATTGGAAGAATTGCCATATAACTTAAGGCAAAATATGTAAAGGAAAAGACAGTTAAGATTTAATTTAACGTATAGTGCATCAATGTAGCCGCTTATACGTATTTCGGCCTAATAGGCCTCGTCAGAACGGTAATTCATTGTCGCTCTGAATGTGAAAATAAATCTCTTTAGTGTATCAAAGAGATCAAAATCTCTATCAAAATATGTAGTTTATTCCGGATGGTGCACCACCGCATTATACAAAGGCAGTGAGAACATATTTAAATACCAATTTTCCTGAACGTTGGATTGGTCTTGGTTGTCATTGTTCTTGGCCACCATGTATCCCAGAATTTATTCATCTCGATTTTTCTTGTATAAAACACAATGAAATAACGTATAAGAACCCCATAAACATTTGCAACCAACTTAGGGAAGAAACAATTACTGCAGTAGTTTCTTTTGAACCAATGATGTTCATTAATATGAGACGTTTTTCTATGGAACGTATTGATAACTGCATTGAAGAAAATAATGGACACATACACTTACATATTTTGACAATTTGTTGATATTTTCTTTAATTATTACCAAATATGGTTTGTAAATATTGTTTTCCCATAAAGGAACAAAACGATTGGAAACAAACAGCGACGTAGCATAAGGATTGTGAACTTAGGATTTAAATCAAGTAGGACAAATAAGTTCTTTATACTATATAATCTAACCTATTCAATTCTTGACAAAATTTCTTTTCTAGAATTTCAATTGCTTTACAGGACAACTTGTGTTGCATAATATTTATAGTTTGGAAAATGGTACACCTTAAGGATCCACATTCAGTCAAACATTATTACAGTAGCAATAATGATATACTCAAAGACATTCAAACACCTTTACAAGCCCGTTTACACGCTAATGATCTAGTGGTATCTACAAGAGGCAAACATATCTCTATAATGTCCTCAATTCTTCAAAGCTTTTCAGATACTTTCGAAAAGTGGTCCCACGTTACAGATTTTTAATTTTTAATAAAAAAATCAATAGGAGTTGTATTCTCTTCAAGCTGCTTCCCACAACCTCTTCACTAAAAATAACCACGCTATTCGATAAAAGGACAAATTTCAAACAAAAAATGTAAACATTTTTTCGCTAGATCAATACTTTTTGAGTTATTCGCTATTGAAAAGTGTCATTTTTCGTTAAAAAAAAATGTTTTTCAAAGGTTTTTTAAGAATAGCTCTGAAACTAAGAGTTTTATCAAAAAAAAGCGTAGCCACTAAAATTAAAACTCATAAAAAAAACAAAAAGATTTTTAATGAATATTTTCAGTTCAATATTAACTAAGTTATGGCTTTGTTAAAGGTTTGATTTTGTTTTTGTCTTTCAATACGAGTTTAACGTTAAATAACGGAAAACGGGAACATTTTTCGACGAAAATTCATATAATATTTTTAAAATGAGTGATGCCAAAAGTCCTTTGCACCAACTGTACGTGATATTGTTCTGAAGCTATTTTCTTGTGGCATTGTAAATTATTTACTATTTATAACTGGGAATAAGCCACAATTAAAGATAAAAATACGTTTATTGACGTTTCAATTTCCAATTCGGAAATCGTTCTCAAAATACAAAACTTTGTTTTGTATTTTGAGAACGATTTCCGAATTGGAAATTGAAACGTCAATAAACGTATTTTTATCTTTAATTGTGGCTTATTCCCAGTTATAAATAGTAAATAACTGTACGTGAGATACAATCAAAAACGATGGATTTCTCAAATGTTTGTAAAAAAAACGCAATAAAACTAACGTCATGTTCACTAGGATTGAAATAAATTGTTTTCCTTATAGAATTCACTTTATTTCAGTGTTTTTTGTTCCCAGACACTACTACACTGTTCACTGATCACTGTACAGTAGTGACAGCGCAGTGATCAGTGAAGACACTACTGTACAGTAGTGACAGCGCAGTGATCAGTCAACAGTGTAGTAGTGTCTGGGGGCTCGGGAAACTGAGACCTCGAAAGCCCTGAGGAAGGCATCAGAAAATAAAAAAATTGTATTATGTTATAAACTAAATTTTTTTTATTTATGTCCATGTCTAAGTTAAGGATTTAAGGATTTTATTTTCATCAAAAGGAATGCTTGTAAGGGTCGAAAAAAGTAGGCTCATTTTATAAGTAAAAAATTAATTTTTGTCTACAAACAATGCAGTCTAAAAATGTTTCAAATCGTTAAAAATATTTTTAAATTCATTTTTGACAAGAGGAACTAGGGTTGAAATGTTGAAATTATAATAAAATGTTATTATATAAGCAAGAAATTAATTTTTGTTTAATAAAATACACTCAAGAAATGTTTCAGTCCATTAAAAATACATAAAATTAATTTTTTAAAAAAGGGGTTGGTTGTGAGGGTTTAAATGTTGAAATTAAAATAAAAAGTTATTTTATATACGAAAAATTTATTTTCGTTAAATACAATGCACTCAAGAAATGTTTCAAACCGATAAAAATATTTTTTCATTCATGTTTTAATTCATTTTTGTCATAAGGGTGGTTGTAAGGGTTGAAAATATTTCCAATAAATAAAATAGTATTGTATAGCTAGGGTGTTAATTTTTATTTGTATTTAAATACATAATTAAAATGTCTCAGGCTGCTACAACGTTTTTTTCATAATATTTTTATAAAAAGTATTAGCTTTTAAGGATTTTTAAAGGGTTTTAAGGGTTGAAAATTGTGAATAAATAATTTTCATATTAGAGAACAGATTACAATATTAACCTTATGAGAATAAACAAGATTTAAGTGCATAAAATAATTAAATCCGTGTTTTTCCCAGTTTCTCCAATAAGGGGTAGTTTTCACCCTTTAAAAACAAAAAACGCACTTAGAGTGTATGTAACTTTTGAAGTGGGGGGTAATATAAGCTTAATTTGAAATTTTTAAAGAAATCGATGCAGTTATAAAAAATTCGGAGGTATTACCATATTTTAAGCCTCAGTAACTGGAGTAAATAAATAACTGACCCAAATGTGATCAGTGTAACATTCGAACACTTTTTAATAAATTGTAAATATTATCAAGAAAAAGCGTCATCTCAAACTTTCTATTAGAAGCTCTAGGTCAAAAGTGTTCCTATGATAATATAGTTAAATATCCAAGATCTATAAACATTTTCTATAATTATAGTTACTTATTCACTTTTATAGTGTATATCGTCGACGTTCTGGCAAAAGTCATTAAGTCCATTTTATACAATTTTTAGGTAAAGACACCAACAACTTTTAAAAAGCAGCTTCTATTATCTGGCAAAAGTCATGAAGTCCGTGCGTGATGTATAACTGGTTGCATATGCGTGCAAAAGTCTGTAAGTCACAAACAACTCTTTGCTCTACCAGGCAAAAATCACTAAGTGACATTTGCTGAAATTGACAATAATACATATTATTGGTTTGACAGTTCGTGATTACATTTCGATTTCGTTGCATATTACGTTGTGTTACTTGATTAAGTTATAATAGTGGAATAATATAATATTCTTTAATACAAATAGCCAATAAAAACAAATCATAATGCAGGAGGGCAGAGGTAAACGCCTGATCGAACTTGCCAGAGATTTGAATAAGAAACCAAAAGTTATAGTTCATTCAGTAGTGCCGATAAATAATAATATTAGCAATAGTACTAATAATGGGACCTGGAATGTTTCATGCGAAGTGGTAAAGGTAAAATTAAGCACTTCTTACTTTATGTCATTGTTTTAGTTTAATTATTGATTTCGCTTTTAGAATACAGGTCAGGCTCATGTTGACTTCGAGAAGTTAGATACTCTATCTACAAGTTATAAAAAATTTCCAGAAAATGAGACTTTGGCAGATCAGGTAAGAACGAGTTCTACAACAGCAGTTATTTATGACGGCGAGACCACTGAAGAAAGTGATCTAGAACCATTTGAAACTAGTGACGACCAAGATAAAGAGTACAATCCCAACGATGACTATTCCGATTTCTGTTTCTCTAAAAAATACGATGAAAGTGCACGTGAATTAAATTTTAAGGAAGATAACTGTAAGAAAAAAAGCCGTTGGCAGAAGGCAGACGAATCACAATGGAAACGAAACATCGCAAAAAAATGCAGAAATCTGGGCCAACCCTACACTACTAATAAAGGAAGGCAACCAGCCAAATATCCTCAGACTGTTAATTGCGACCGCTGTAAATTTAAATGTTCTCAATTATTTAGTGAAACGGATAGAATTGAAATATGCTCTAGTTATTGGCAATTAGAAGATTACTCTCGAAAAAAGGATTTTATTCTTCAAAATGTTCAAGTTAACATTCCACAAAGACACCGACATCGAAAAAGCAATGCAAAATCACGCACTAATTCAAAACAATTTTATTTTTGTAAAAACGGAACACCAATTAGAGTATGCCAAACTTTTTTTTTAAAAACCCTGTCAATAAGCAACGGACCGCTAAATAAAGCATTTGAAAACCGAAATGCTACATCAGGATTGTATACTGGAGGTGACAAACGAGGCAGACATATCCCAGCTAATAAAATTTCAGAGGAGGATAAACAAATTATTGTAAATCATATTGAGAGTTTCCCGTTAACCGACTCACATTACTGTAGAAAAGAGTCTCAGAGAAAATATTTGGATGCGACACTCTCCATAGCTAAAATGTACTCGTTATACAAAGAAATGTGTCAACAAAACGGTTACTCGCTTAAAAGTATGACTACCTACAAAAGAATATTTGGCAACAATTACAATTATTCGTTCTTTAAACCACGCAAGGATCAGTGTTCCCTTTGTATGCAATATCAAGCTGCATGTGGTGAAGAAAAGGCTAAGATTGAACCAAAATACCATGAACATAAACGGCGTGAAGCTGCTGCAAATACTGCAAAACAGGTTGACAAACAAAGAGCAACGGATAAGTCGCATTTCATTACAGTAACATTTGATCTCCAAAGCGTACTGCAAATACCAAGCAGTGACGTATCACCAATGTATTATAGTAGGAAATTGTGCGGTTATAATCTGACAATTTATGAAGGTGCTCCACCGAATAATGCATACTGTTACGCTTGGACCGAAATAAATGGAGCAAGAGGTAGCTTAGAAATTGCAACATGCTTATTTCAGTATCTAAGTGCCTTGCCTAATTACGTTACGGAGGTCTCCTTGTTTTCCGACACCTGCGGTGGACAAAATCGAAATCAAAATGTACTGGGGATGCTCTATTATTTTGTTCATTACGGAAACAGTGACATTACCACCCTAGAGCACAAATTTCTTGAGTCTGGACACTCCATGATGGAGTGTGACAGTATGCATAGTGCGATTGAAAGGCAGAAAAAATATGTGGCTGTTTATACAATGAATGATTGGCTAAACATTTTTAAGTTGGCTCGATCAAAAAGAGGAAAAAAACAAAATGATAAGTATGTCGTTAAGGAACTAAAATTTTGTGATTTCCTTGATTTCAAAAGACTTTCGCAAGCTGTTTTAAGAAATAGAACAGTTAACATCCAAGGCGAAAAAGTTAGATGGCTAGAAGTCAAATGTTTTCGGATTGAAAAAAATAACCCAGGCATAGTCAAATATAGGTATGACCATTCCGGCGAATATCTGTGCATTAATATCAGCGGACGTGGCAGACCTATCTCAGGACAACCCACGCTAAATAGCGCGTACTCTACGAATCTTCCTATTTCTCAACAAAAATATAACGACTTAAAGAAGTTGTGTGTTAATAATGTCATTCCCTCCGAATTTCACCATTGGTATTTGTCGTTACCAACATCACAATCTGCTGACAATCGGAATCCTGAACCAAGCATAAACAGTGAGAGTGAGTCGGATTCAGAAAAATAATTGTTTTTTTGTTTTATTCGTTTTGGCGTTGAGAATCAATGTTAATAAGTGCCTAACAGAAGATTGACATTTTTGTTATTTTTAGATCTTGATATGAAATAAAGTCTCCTTATTTAGATTAATTAATTTTTGATTATTTCTCTTTTTTGTCAGGCAAACGTAACTAAGTCCGTCAAACCCGTTTGGATAGAGATAGACAATATTTTTAGTATTATAAATATCACTATCCCAAACATAACCATCAGTTAGATATTAAAAGGGCTCCAAATTGGATATAATTAACCAAACGAAATTATGACAACAAATTTCAGTTAAAATTGTGTTTATCTCACAACTACTAATTTGGACTTAATGATATTTGCCGGAACGTCGACGATATATTTTGTTTCGTCGCTAATAACATTTTGATGGATGCGCCTTTTTTTCTACTAAAAAAAATTTAGTTTAGTAAAAAGGCTAATTATCAAAAAAAATCTAATAATTTCTAAGGATGATTTCTTAATAATTTTTTTTGTTAAATTTCGTATATTATTTATTATTTTGAGCATACACTGGCGTTCCAAAAAAAAAACAATATTGTTATGTTAGTCTGCTATAACTGGTATAAGTAATAGTGTAGAATTGTCAACTAGAAAGTTTATATTTATTATTAAATTTGTTATGTTTATATAAATAAAACAATCCAAAACCAAATTAAATATGTGCATAACTGTAACAAATACAGGACCAATATATATATGTTTAATAAATTGTATCTGCCTATTTAGAATAATTTGGATTTAAATTTAAATATTGTGTTGCATTGCTGCTGCAATATTATTATCATGGTGGATATGAGCTCTGTGGTGTGAAATTTTTCGTATATTTATCTACCGATTAATTTTTAGTTAATATTTTGGTTTTCTATATACACTCATCGACAAAAATGCAGACTACTGAAAAATTATTATAAGTAAGCTCATAATCATTGTTCAATCGCAAATTAACCCCTTAATTTGTAATCTCACATTATTCTTAACTTCTTAATCTTGTATAGTTTTACTGTGTATAAGTGAAACATTGAAAAACCATATCGTATAATATTTTAATAATTAGTTCATTTACCTACAACTAAATAAATTTCCGAATAATATATTTTCTAATTGAACTTTCTGTCGCAATTAAGGCCTAAATTAAATTGTAATGAAAGTAAATAGTTCAAAGTATGGTATGATAGTAAGCAATAACCTCGGTGCTGAGGTATCAATTATTTGTGAGATTATAAATTTGGGATTTGAACTCTTTCAAGTACAGTCTATCATAAGTAGTTACCTAACGAACATCATATTGTGTAATTACCAGTAGCTGTCAATAAAAGCAACAGTTTATGCAAAACTTATTAACCTCTGCAACCTTTTATTACAATTATCATCGTCGATCGACAAGAAGCGGACAAAGGGGCATTTACAAACCGATTCGAACCTCAAAACTACGCTCGAATCTTTTCAATGATGAAACAAATTTTTCAAAACACTTTGTACTAAAACTAATGCTGGGTTTTAAATAAACTATCTTATCAATATATTAAAAGAATTGAACATAAATGTATTATAAAGTGTATATGTTACGGTAAGAGCAGATAATTGAGCCTCTCCTGATTCTCGCCATTCATCTCTGTAGTTTGTAAGACTTTTTCACATTGGCCCTGCAGTTCTTTTAATATCGTCACTTCAGCGCATTTGCGGTCTTTCTCTTGGTCTTTTGGCTTCATGTGGCCGCCAATTCCCGATTTTTTTATTCCATCTGCCATCCGTAAGACGTTCGTTATGTCCAGCCCATTTTCATTTCAGTTTAGCTGCCTGTTTGACAGTATCTTTTACTGTTGTTCTATTACGAATGTCTTCTATAGTTTTATGGTCTTTAAGTGAGTTAGCCAGCATCTGTCGTAATATATAGAGATAGAGAACCAGATAGTTGGTAATACAGTTAATTGTATACAATTACCAGAGTCGCCGGTAAATGTGGGAAATTATTTTAAATTATCTTATTTTGCCAGTAATTGTATACAATTACCAAGGAACAACGGTAAAAGTAAAAGTTGATGCACGATATGTATACATAGCATGTAATTCGTCTTTAAAAAGACAAACACATGCCATAATGACAGTATAATTCTCCTGGCAGTAAAATAACTAAACAGAAATGAACTGGGAAGAGTGACGATTGACACAATTGGGGCTAGTCCTCATGTCTTTAACAATCTCCAAGTCTTCATACAGGTCCAAACATAAAATATTTTTGTCTTGTATGTTGTAAATTAATTTGACACCATTAGGGATGTTCAGATACTTTTTGGTAACTTTCAAGTAGTGGAAAAATGCTAAAGCGTTTTCCCGTTTAGAGTGTTCTACAGATCTAGTTGATAATGATCTATAAGTTCTGCCAATACAGGAAGCATCACATTCAGAAAAAAGACTACGTGTTGCATATGAAAGGCAAAGCTTGAACTGGTCAAGCCAATGTCACAAATAATGTAAGAAGATGATACAAATTAATAAGAGGAAGACCAAAAGCCAAGTGTTATTCTTTTAAATGGAAAAGTATAATTAATAAAGATAAAGTGTAGTGAATAAGAATGTTTGTGGTTAAAATAAGTTGTTGAACAACAGGGAATGTGGCCAATACAAAAGAAAATATAAATTTTACTTGAAACACCACAATAGGCTTAGCTCAAGAGAATGAGAGTTGTGCACAGAGAGGAGGTCGGTACGTTTGCTTGCCTGTAGTAACGTAGGATTAGATCAATCCTAAGATAATCTTGAGATGGACGCCAGGGTGAATTTTGAATATCACTTAAATTTGGGGTATCTATAGTTATATACTAACTGAAAATAAATGATTATGGGAAACAAATAAAAATCTGAAATGCTTTATACACTATATGACAATCTTAATTTACTTATAGCCCTAAAACATATATGTATATAATATATACCAAACAATTACTAAAATATATCCCTCAAAAATATGTATTTACAAAAACCGTTATGTAAAAGTATGATCCAAAAAATAAATATATACAAAAAATTGATCTACATAGTCCTTTGATAATGAGGTAAATTGGTAAGTATGTTATAACTGTTGAATAACTCACATGGAGTAAATGGTAATTAAAATAGCACAAAAATAATTAAATAATTAGATAAATTAATAAAGGAAGCAGTCTATAAGTATTACAATAGTCGTAATTAGAACAGTACACTACTTAGATCAATTTGACAAAATAAAAGTATGTACCAGTAACCATAAAATTAAATACTGTATCCTGACAACTTATGTTGTTATGCAAAATAATAATAAATAAATAAATGCGAGATAAATTAGAAATGTAAACATTAAGGCAATTTAAGGATTCAGCAAAGTGAGGGTACCAGGGAACCTGTTTTGTAACCCACTTAGGCTGAAGGCCTAAGTATCCAAGGATATATATATATATATATATATATATATATATATAATATATATATATATATATATATATATTTATATATATATTTATATATATAAATATATTATATATATATATATATATATATATATATATTATATATATATACATATATATATATATATATATATATATATATATTATATATATATATATATATATATATATGAAACCTAGAGCTAAGATTAATATTATAACAAAACTTAATTAATAATAAACTTACCAGTCTTCCGGGATGAACCGCGTCGATATTCATTCGGCCGAGCTTTCGACATTCTCTCTGATGTCTTCCTCAGGGCTTCCAAAGTCTTAGTTTCACGAGCCCCCAGACACTACTACACTTGTCACTGTTCACTTCACTGTCACTACTACAGCTGGGAACAGGAGACGGTTCATTTATACCGTCGATGGTGATGTGACCTAGGTGGGGGTTGGCACGAGAGTTGACCTGAACATTTCCAACAGTGCGATTTTAATTCGAGGATGGAGGGGGCAATATTTTCTTTATGAGAGGTCGCCATTTAGAAGGTAACCGTATGAGGTCATCTCTTTTATTAAGACAATTTGGCCTTTTTTCTATTTCTATGGCTTTTTGAAAAATTCTTTGTTTATAGAAGCGGATGGGGGCTATGGTTCTGGAGTTTTCAAAATCAATTTTGTGACCTGTATGAAGATGGTGTTAACCAAGAGCTGAAATTAAATCAAAATTGCGAACAGAAATGGAATGTTCATAAAACCTTTTTTGGATTCTACGATTTGTTTGGACTATATAGGATCGGGGACAGTCTGCACAAGGAATTTCATAAACTCCGTGCTGTTCATTTGGAATATTGTCTTTGATTTATAGGACAAGAGATGAAAGTTTTTGTTGGGGGGGGGGGGGGGGTAAATATTGTTTTTATTCCTCTTGGTTTAAGAATTTTGTCGATTTAGTCAGTGACAAAATCGATACAAGGATATACTTTGATACAAGGCAAAAAAGCTTTCGTATGATAAGGTGTGTCGTAAGATGAGTCTTTGGAATGAGATTGAGTGGAAGATTGATGCTCCTATTGATGTGTCTTTCACGGTAACCGTTTTGGATTAGGGCTTGTTTTAAATAAGAGAGCTCAGCGGAAAGGCGTATTGATCTGGAGACAAGGTTGTTAATGACTGAATTAATTTGTGAAGGTGAATGGTGATAGTTGGCATGCAAGTAACGATTGGTATGTGTGGGTTTTCGATAAACAGAGTAATGGAAACCTTGCGATTGGTTTTTCTTGATGAAAACATCGAGAAACGGTAGGGATGAATCAGTTTCACACTAAAGCATTCCTGCCATAGGGCCAAATGACGAATGTATCGTCAACATATCGTAGCCAACATGTGGGCTTGAGCATTGATATAGATAGTGCTCGGGCTCGAAGCCCTTTATAAAGATATTGGTAATTAGCACTATCCACATCAATTCTCAATCTTGCTAATGTTCGAAATGTTAGATTATTAACGATCGTATCGTTACATACTGTATTATTACCTATAAATATAACCATAATAACTGTCATCTAATTTAAATGTTTTTAAACCTATTTCCGTAGCTAGTTTCACCTAATTTTTAAAATGTAAGTATTCTCCACATTTTTAGAAATTTAACTGTCAAAATTTTGCCTTTTTTTATGTCATTTAAAGTGGAAATATACTTTCAGGATTAACTGGTAATAGTCCGGCTACACCGAAAACGTTTTGAATTGTAAATAAATTTTAATTATAAATATTATACCAATATACACCAGAAGTTTTTACTTTTTTGTAAATTTTTTTTAAACTATGGTATACAACCAACCAATTTTGATTTCACCTTCTACTTTATATTTTATTTAATTTTTACTTACAGTATTCTTTGTGTTACATGCGGATTGCAGTTCTTCTACGAAACGAGCATGTTTTTCGTATTCCAATGGATCATGGGTTCGAGGAAACTTAAAAGCACAGCAATGATAGGGATAGGTTAACCAAGCTTCTTTTAAAAACTAAAAAGAAAAATTCATATTAATATAAAGCATAAGGTATGCAGAATGAAAAATATGCAGTGTTTTTCAGGTTGGTGTTTTAAATAATCAGAAATAAGTTTTACGGTCGTCTTTCATATCTATTCTACATTTGTTTTCTATTAGCTTATATATTGTACTCTAAATATTTATTATTATATATTATTTGTTTCGATCATCACTTTTTTGAAATATAGCTCTAGCTCTCCTTTTATATAGTTTTAGCTGTGGAATCGCAGTTTTCTTATTTATACTATTTATAACATAAAAAAGTCGCTTCAGTGACCAGTTCCTTTTATTTTACTAACTATAACTTGGGCGAATAAAACCGATAAAGTTCAAAATTCAAATTTTGGAAGAACTACTAGCCGAAACATTAAAAGCTTCGAGGACGAAGTTACATCCAGAGGAAGAAGAAGAAATGTAAGCATAAGCTTCCATACTAACAACCATTGAACGTTAAACTACAGTGTAATGGAAGCAATTGCAAAGTCAGCATCTCCAACAATTCCGGACAATAAACCCATTTTTATTTTTTATAACATCCATTCGATTATCATTATTTGATCAATTCGTTTCATTTTTGTAATTAAGATGTTAATTAAGTATTAATAAGTTAATAAACTAATATAATATTGTATTTTTTTTTAAGTAGCAATTCTAACACCCGTATCAACGTCGATTTTCCTTAACAAATTCCTACCATTTTAATCACAGAATTTGAAGTGCCGAAATCTGAAGTGCCTTCGAGAAAACTTGAAGCAACAGAAATTGATGTATTTAGACGATCACTTCGAATATCTAGGGCAGACAGAATTAAAAACTATGAAATAAGGAATCGGATGGGGGTAGATGGATCACTGGCAACAGACATAGAAAGGAAACAACTTATATGGTATGGCCATGTTCAAAGAATGCCAGAAACAAGACTACCAAAAATCATGGACACCACCAAATCGTAAAAAACGAGGAAGACCAAAAAGAACATGGAAAGAGGAAATAACAAAGGCAATGAGCTCCCGAGACTTGACCGAAGAACAATGGAATGATAGAAATTCGTGGAAATTAGGCATTCAACAATGACGCAAGACGTTTTGAAACCGATATATATATATATATATATATATATATATATATATATATATATATACATATATATATATATATATATAAATAGATATATATATATATATATATATATATATACATATATATATATATATATATATCTATATATATATATATATATATATATATATATATATATATATATATATATATATATAAAATTGGCCAAATATATGGCCTAGGAGGACAAATTCGTTAAACCTCCCGTGTTCGAATCGGTATCAATTAAGTGTTATGACTCATTTCGGCCTATCCCAGCCTCATCAGACACTTGGGCTGATACAAATTCAAACACGGAAAGTAGAACGAATGTTCTGAACTTATGAATGTTGAGATAAGATATGATATGATATAAGTTAGGTGATATGTTAAGACTTTAACAGTTTTGATTATGCCATATTGTATTATCAAGATAGCCAGCTATTTTCTTTGCTCTGGTTGCTTGTTCTCTTACTTCTGCGTCAACGTGTTTATTCAATATTCTCTATTATTTTATTAAAATAAATGTATTTCTGTGTAGGGGCCTAATTATTAAATTTCCGACTTTGCAGTAAACGTAATTCCAACTGTAATACTGTCACGAATATTGAATATTACAGATTAAGTTGTCAACTGCAGGAAATAAATTATAACTATGCGAAGCCGTGATATAATCCCGCTATTGATCCTAATAAAATTATATTTCATCGTCCTTTTTGAACTTGCCAACCACGAATTTAACTGCGTAGTTTAGAAATGCAGAGGTTACAAATAAGCTAGAATAAAGATCAGTATTAGTTTAAACAATAAAATTAAAACCCGTCTAAAAAGCAACATTTTTACTTTGTTCAGTTGATTGTAAGATTTTCCAAGAATGAGAGTTTCTTAAAAACTACCAACCGTTTTTAAAAAAACTGTATTCTTCTTCCACAGGTTGGTTTGGATTATATTAATTTTTATTTTATATACTCTTGCTTAGACTTAGATAATGCCATAGTGGTTTAGCATATAGGTTTTTGTGGCAAAGATTGTATGGCTTATTATTTTAAAAGCCAGGGTACTGAAAGCTTTTGTTGATGTATAATTCTTATACAAATAAATTATAATCATTTCCTACGTGAGATTTATTGATAACTTTTATTTATAAACAAATTAGTGTGAAAAAATACACTTTTTAGCGTTTTTATTTTATCATTGAAAAACGTAAGGTCTTAAGGGTTTACTAATGTTCTGAAACTATTTTTTGTGGAATTTTAAAGTATTTACTATTTAAATGGGAATAAGCCACAATTAAAGCTTAAATTATCAATGTACTGATAATACATATTTTCAACTAAATAATGAATTCTATAAACAAAATTTTGGTCTAGCAATGGGCTCTAGTTTATCACCATTATTAGCAAATATATTTATGGAAGATTTTGAAAAAAATATCATTTCTAAACAAAATTTAAAACCCACTGTATGGTGGAGATATGTAGATGATGTATTCTTAATATGGCCTCATGGATCAGAGTTGTTGGACACATTCCTAAATGATATAAACGATAAAGAAGAGACAATAACATTTACCATGGAAAAGAAAAGGAACATATCTTTCCTGCATGTTTTAACCTCTAAGAACGATACTGGATATAAGACTCAGATGTATAGAAAACCAACAGATTTTAAGTTTCAAATCAAATCACAATATTAATATTAAAAAGGGTGTCATTAAATTATTATACAATAGAGCCAGAATTACTTGTTCTAACGAAAATTATTTAGGATATTAGCAATTAGCTTAAATAAGGTATTTTCAACAATCGATCGAATAGAACAGAACAACTTAGAACGATATCCTACAGCATACACAAGGAATAATACGAGGAAAA
Source organism: Diabrotica balteata (assembly GCA_918026665.1). Lineage (NCBI taxonomy): Eukaryota > Metazoa > Arthropoda > Insecta > Coleoptera > Chrysomelidae > Diabrotica > Diabrotica balteata. The sequence goes on from OU898280.1 coordinate 135,489,211, forward strand.
TAACAATACATACATAAAAGAAATGTGAATGCGATCAGTTTTATTTTGGTGAAAGATCAAGGCCATTAAATGTTAGAATAAGTGAACATCAATGTTACATTAAAAATAGAGAATTTGATAGATCTTAAATATGTAAACACGCATGGTATAATGAACATAAGGTTCAATGGTTAATAACATATAGAGAATACATTTTTTATGTTTTTTTTTTAATAACAAACATATCGCACCCTCGGTGCAAGACTGCAGTAACTCAAAATTTTATGAATTTTTCAAATGCTTAAGCAGCTACATATTACAACAACAACAGTTTAACTATTTTGCGATTTTGTACACAAGTTCCGTGCAAAACTGTTGTAATTCTAATGTAACAGAGTTACAACAGTTTTGCACGGAACATTGAAACGGATAACAAGCACTGAAAGGCACGACAAAGTAAGATATTTGTTATTTTAATATCTATATCTGTGGTATTTAATTTTAATATACAGCGTGTCTACGTAATCCATTAACGGCCAAGACAATAAACAAAGTTTACGAGACCAATCTATTCATGTAAGTTTTCTGTCCTTTATGTGACATTTTTGTGACATCTATGTTTTTGTATGTTGTTACTAATGTGAGTCATTTGCAATCGATTATCCACAAGTTTTTAACAACAGGCCACACACAAAACGCCGGTAACAACATGCAATCATTAATAGAGTGGCAAAAGAAAAGAGCGCTGAATAGCGGTTCAATTTATTGTCCCTGGCAACTGTATTGTAATGTAGCAAAAAAAGTGGTTCATCCTACATAGTCCGGGAAATCGAAACAAAGGACTTTATTGATTTTAAGCATGTTTCCTTTCTGTTGGGAAACAACTATAAAATTGATCAAAATAAAGAAAATGTGAAGTGGACAGAAATAAAAATTCTGCAATGTAGAAAAGATAGTCCGCACACAATTTTCTTTAAGTACAACTAAAATAAAAGGTAAATTTTCTGCAATTGTATCTAATTAAAGAGAGCTCATAGATTGTAGGATATTGCTTCCGAAGTGTGTGAAAATGGTATTGCCGCCGAATGAGGTTGATTGAAAGTGTTGCTATGAGTATGAGTATTAGTAATTTCTTTGTCATGGAGATTTGTAGGTGTAGGTGATATGCTCGGATTTGATAATAGATAACTTGATGACTGCGGGGTTTTTGGTACCTTGTGTAGTATAATTGTTGAAGCTGTTTAGCTAAAATTTATTAGAATAGAATCTGAAATTGATGATGTTATAGGGCTTATATAAACTTGCCTCCGAAAGCTCAATATGTGACTATATTCGGGGAGAGTTGAGCTAATTTTCAGAAATTTTGTTGGGGAAATAAGCTTTAAACCGATACTCTGTAATTCTTCAACTAATGCTTGATGAGGAATTGATGGACAGACTCCAGACAAGACTAGTCTTCCTGCTGGAGAGACAAGTCTTTGTGCTGTTACAACTTCGCCGAGTACTTCTATAGAGCCATGTTGTGTCATGAAGTTATCTACTACGGTTTTGTTTGCCAAATACATGCAGATTCTATTATAAGACAATCTAGATGAAAAAATAATATTTTTTGTTTGATGATTGTGCCCAAAGGAAAGAGATAATCCTGTTTGTGATATTCGAAAAATGATTTACTGGACTGGTTAGATCAAAAGGTGTGTTTACATTGTGTGAAGTCATTTTAAGCTGCGGCGGCGAAGGCCTTACTCCGACTCTGGTAAGTGACAAACCAACCGCATGCTACTATAAGCTACTTATAGCAGCTAACCTCACAAAATGATTATACGGTAGTATATATTAATTATTATTTGACGTTTTCTTTTCACAATATTAAAATAATAATTACATATAGATGACTTACGTAGTAATATCTAGTAGATAAACACTTTAATTTTAAAAAACTATTTAAAAAAACCACCTGTTTTTATTAAATGCTAAGAGTACAATATAAGTACAACTTAACCATACCTTGCCATGGCCGGTCTCCGTACAACGGATTTGTTAAATAATATATTTGAATCTCCTCGTAAAACTGCAATTTTCAATTGAGTTTGAATTTTACAGGTTTTTTATATTTATGAAGCTGTTACCAATATATATGTATATGATTTTTTTTAGATTTTATATACGTTTTTTTGTCTTTTTTTGTAAATATCAAATATATCATCAGGCCGTTACCAGGGGAATAATTTGCAATATGTATAAAACAAAATCAACCTTGTTGTCTGGTTTATCAACCACAATTAATGGCCCATTAATTTGACCAATTTTCCACCTTCCCATATATTTTTTTTAACTACCTCCCTGTAGACCAATACCCATGTTAGTCGTTGAATATTAAAAAGATTTGTTTTATATTTCCTGATCACTATGATGGATGATGTTCTCTTATTACATGACGAACATGAGTACGATGTACCGAAGGGAGAAGGGTAAAATTTTTATAGCTTTAGAACAAAGTTTAGTCCCATGACAATAATATATAGCTGTTTTAATTTGAGTTTTTATGGATCAACCAGTTTTAAATTGAAAAGATTATTTCAATATATATTTTATGATTGATTAAAGCTCAGTAACATTTTATAATTTAAGAAGTAAGTGAATATTTATCATGAATTTTATATTTATCAAAATTCTAAAAAATTGTTTTATGTTATATATTATAAGTCGATAATACTTTAATTTGTTGATCATATAATGTACAAGTTTATTTAATTTCATATTACAACAAAAAATTGACCAAAGATATTTAACAGGTTGACTGCTTTACCAAAATATGTCAACCAAAGAACAGTGCGTTACCGGTCCCCCGTGACCGGCGGCTTGACGCGAACACGGTGCGTTACCGACCGTCGGGGACCAGTAGTGACGTAATTAGTTTTTACATTTTTACAGTTTTATAACATAAATTATACGAGTTTTAAGATCAGTTTTTTTTTTGTGTGTGTTTTGGCTTGGACAATTGTCATTCAGCCAGTCTCAATCAAGATAAGTTTATTAATGTAGTGTGTGTGTGTGTGTGTTTTTGTGTGTAGAGTAATTGTCTTGATACTTAGCAAAGTCGACGTCACTGTCTTTGCTAAGAGACGCTAATTGTATCCGAACGTCTGCGGTCCCTCCGGTGAGTACCGATCACACAAGAATAGAAATTATTTTCATTTAATTAATTTTTTTTTAATAAACGAAAATTTCCACCCAGGTGGACCTTTAGGTTTAAAGGCAGGCGCTCTTACCACTGAGCCACAGAGGGGGTTTTAAGATCAGTTATTAACAGTAAAAACATTTTAAAACTTACCATTGTCATTCGTTTTCTGTTAAGAATATCATAAAGTATCAAGACAGCTTAATATTTTTTACAGATTTCGATTAAAAGATCAAAACTTCTTAAAATTTTATTAGTGTAAATGATATTTGAAAACAAAAAACATGTAAACTTAATAATATTTATGTCCTTAGTTATTAAAGAAAAAAACATAAAGTTTCAGAAAAATAGATTATTTTTTATGAATGTTATTAAAGCAAGATAAACACATTCCTGGTTGTCTAGGACATACATTGCAGTAATTTGTTACTTTTATCACCATATTACTTGCCTGTTTGCTTAAATGTGTTTCTCTTAATTTATGATAGCATCCTAGGCATTGTCTTCTCCTTTTTTTTTCCAGGTCCTGGAGGTTTAACAAAAGTATGTGGAACTCTTTTGGAAGTAGTGGTGTTTTCGTGTGTAGCTGTAGTAACAAGTAACTCCTGTGTCAATCTTCTTCTAATTTCTATTTTATATAATTTTGTGGAACAACTAATCTTATTATAAACAATCCAGGCATTTACAATTTATGTTCCAAGCAAAAATTCAAAGGATAGTTTACGGTACCATTTTAAACTTTTTCTTAAAACAGAATGATAAGAACTCATTTGATCACTAAAGTCTACTCCTTTTTTTGCTTGATTGTAATCAATAATTGCCTTTGGTTTCAATACAAACTCACGTTGCCAGTTTTACTTTACAAAGTAGTTGTCTGGGTTGGATCAGTGCTTAACATCAGAACTGGCCGTTTGTCCAATTATTTTATAATACGTAAGGAATTGTTCTGTGTACCCAATATTTCTCCCTTTTCCATTTTTTTAGGTACCTTTTGGGAATACCTCTTTTGTTGGACCTCAGGGTTCTACAATAAATTATTTGTTTTTTGAATAATGATTTGGCTAAAGGTAAACTCGAGTAATAATTACCAGTATACAAGTAGCGATAGTCGCCATTTTTGAATTCAACATGTTCAAGAAGATCATACACTATCTGCTCACTCTGAGCAGTATTTTGTCACTATTTCGCAACTCTGCAAGCACCCATGTGCTTGCTGTCTTAAATCTTCTCCTCTCTTAAATCAGTTGGAATTTGGCGCGAATTTACAATACTTGGGTTATCTTTGTCATATTTTTTATTTTCAACTGAAGTACCCGGTTCGTTACACTCTACAGTTTTTGTTTTGTTTGTACCAGCTGTTTGAGCTAAAAACAAAATCTTTTTAAGGCTAGATGACATTTTTAGACTAGTAAAACCACGTACAACCCGAACATAAACACACCTGCTATTGAAATACAAACGATACTAAATGTCGGTTGACTGCGCAAGCATGCAGATATATAAATATCTGCATGCTTGCTGGTCCAGCAGGAGCAGTCTCGCACCCGAGAAACAAATTGTAATCTCTGTGCGTTACCGGCACCCAAAGTCCGGTACATGTTTTTCTTTTAGAAATGTTTAGAATCTTAAGACAAGTGTAATGCTGTTTTTAGCATTTAAAACAAACGAATATTAACGAAGATGTGCCTTTCGCAATTTTTAAAAGTTTGCAGTTTTCACAAGCCGCACTTTAATAATAACGAGCTCTGGTCCCAGGGGACCGGTAACGCAGTCAAACTGTTGAAGACTTTAATCCTAGTCAGAACTTCTTCTTCCTAGAGTGCCGTCTCCCTACGGAGGTTGGCAATCATAATGGCTATTTTTATTTTAGATCTTGCTGCTCTAAACAAATCAATCGATCTGCAATAGTCAAAAATAATAATACTGAGGTTCAGTTGCATTTAGCGATATCCCATTTGCCAAAACCATAATTTAATCTTTTTAAAGAATTGTTGTTACAGTTAACGTTGAGTTGAATTAACGGGTTCATGTTAACTCAGTTTTAGATCAATATCTTTAATACGGGCTTTACACCAACAATAAATTCACGAAGAAATTCATGAATTTATTCATCAATTTCTGTGTCAATAAATTCGTGAATTTCTTGGACGTAAAAGTTTCTTTGACTTCAAATAAATTTTTACATTAAGTGTCATTATTTCAGTAGTACCAATGGTTTTATTATTGGATGTTTTGTGGATCAGAATCAGAAAATAATATCGTTTTAAAAAGAAAATAGTGATTAAGATTGTACAAAAAATTATGCTGAATTTGGTAAAGAGTAAGAGCTTGAACAAGAGGTAGAAATAAGTGAAAATTACATGATAATTAGTGAAAACTTTTTATTTTAGACATAGAAGATAAGTTCAAATAACTTTAATAAGGACAACATAGCTAAAGAAACAGAAAAAAGTGGTAATTTGATTTTTTTATATGAAAGAACAAGAAAATCTAGCATTCATTACATACTAAAAATTAACTGTAGTTAGTATAAATGTTAATCAATTCATTGTGACTTTTAGAATGATGAAATCCTTTATTTAAATACAATACCTGCCTCAACCTAGTAGAAGTAAATTAGAGAGAAAGCTACAATACTTTTTATAACCTTTTAACCACTATTCATAATATATTCTCAAGAGATATTTACCAAATATAAATAAATAGCTATGTTTATTGTTAGAATATTGAGATGTGTACAATTCTAATCACAAAGAGATATTGTAAAGAAATGAATACTTAAAATAAATAAAACATGGAAATATCCAGTAGTACTTTACCACTAGTTTGCGAGCTGATTCTTTACAATTTTAATGATTTGTCTTTAACATATTACAATTTGCTTTATTAAATAGTAGGGTAGGTTAGGACTAAACTAAATAGGTGTATAAAAATACAATAATTTTTAAATATTATATAATTTAAATAATAAATGAAGAATCATAACAGGAATAAAAGCTACTTTTAATATTTGTTATAAACAAAAAACTATGATTTTTTTCTAAATAAAAACTGTACAGATTTTATCCGTAAGATATGGAATCCTGCACTTTTAAAGGAAGATAGTCAATTTAAGAAGAAAACTATGAATAGTAAAGTATGAGAATAAGAAGAAAGAATAAGAAAGAACAAAATTAGTAGCAGGCCAACGGCTTCATGTAGAAAAAGAGCACAACAGAAACATGTCAGAGAAATGGAATTGGCGAAGACATGCATTGAAAAGAAATAGATTTATTAGGTTTAAAAATTAACTTATACAAAGAAAAATTTAATAAAAAATAAAAAAAAGTTATATGTATATTTATGATTCTTCCGAGGTTTTCCCATAACACAAAACTATTTTATAGGGTTCTCAAACACCTTCAACTTAAGGAAGTTCAATAACGTCTTTATTTAGCAATTCATCTTCAAAATTGTTTCCACTTTGATTTTTCAATTGAATTGTTTCAACTATACAGCCACTTTCATTGGCTAAAATTGGAGACTTTCTTCTTCCACACATATTCTGTTACATATCTGGAATTCATTGCACAAAATTTCAATATGTTTTAGTGGACAGTCTGAATGTGAATTGAAAATCTAATCAATAATATATAATTATTCATACCTGGTTCAAAAAAATAGGTGAGTGGACTCAACGCAAAGTTAATTTAAAAATCCTATCAATAATACAATATTATCCATACCTGGTTCAAAAAGAAAATATATACAGGGAGTATCACCAAATTATCAGAATTTAAAATCTCTAAATTCTTGTTTTTTTTAAGTTACTGCTTTTGAGAATCTTGAGCGGAATGTGACAGCCTAGGTCATCACTCCATACTTTTCATTTTGCAATCTTATAATACTTAGCATTTCAAAGAAAACCATCCTTTCCTGTTTCAGAAATCAGTAGCATCCATATCTCTTGGAAAACGTTGATTAATCCATTTTTAAACTTTCAAGATGATAAAAACATTTAGGTACCTAATGACTAGACCAAGTAAAAGAAAGGAGTGAAGAAAAAGGTAGAATTATATAATCTTTTATTAACAAATATTTATTATATATTCTCAAAGCATTAAATAAATAATATTTGAAAATAAAACATGTAAGAAAGGGAAAAGTAAACAATATTTTAATAAAAACAAGAGTTTTCTGCCTCGAAATTTTATGTTTTTCCTAAAAAAAATACATAATATTATTTTCTGTCTTTTATTATAGAATAATAAACTTACCTCGTTTCCATAACTATTACTTGACACCCGACTTAAAAATTCAAAGTTCAATTTGGTTCAATAATCAAAAACAAAATAATTATTATCCCTACTTCGCGCCAAATCTACACAGGTTGGTGATACTGAATTCACGTCCAATAAATGGGAAAAATAGAACATGTTCTATTTCGTCAATTTCTTCACGAAGTTATTCATGAATTTATTCACGGCAAAATTGGATGTCAAATTGTGCTTTACACAGGTCAAATTTGACCTTGAAGCGACTTCACGAATTTCTTCATGAATTTATTGTTGGTGTAAAGCCCGTATAATACTAAATAGAACAGTGTCATTAAACAAGGACACTATCGTCTTACTGATGTTAAATGTATAACTTACATACACAAATACACAAACTCATTATTGTCCAGAAATAATTTTGTACATTTTCTTAAAGCTTGACCCCTCGGAGGGAGTTTAGTGGTCATCATGATGTCATCTATTTTCCATAATCTCTGTCTCTGCTCATTTCTCTTAACTCATGCATAGGTCTTTTGCATATTCTTGTAGTTGATTGATCCATCTTGGATCAATCAAAGATAATCTCGCAGATTGCAGATCTTCTTCGTAATCTTCGGTCTTCTACCTTGCCTTACAATGCTCCAGATTATCTCTTTCCCCCTATAGCACTCTGATGCACGATAGGGGCACAACTATCAGCCAAATATCCTTTATCTGGGCGTTCTGGGTAATAGAACTCAAGAATTCTTTGAGATTTTGTGCTCTTTGTTGACAATTTTTGGTGATAAGCCTGATATCTTCAGTCCAACGTGTAGCTGGTCTTCTTTTTTTAATTTGGTCTTGGCCTCCAATTTGTCAATATTGTCATTTTAATCAGTTGCTATCAACAAGTCTTCGTAGACACTTTGCCTCAGGACCAAGTAACCTTATGTAGAGTCATACGACGCCATGTTACAAATTTCACTGGTAACTTATACATCTTAGCTTTTAAGAACATATAATGTAACAGAAATTTAAACTAAAAACATTTAACGGGTTTTTACTTATATATTTTAGTGGCTCAAAACATGTATACTTAGTAACTATTAACCACATTTTGCATTAACCTTAGTCAACATTTCAAATTTCACGTTATTTTAAAATATCCCATTTGGGTATTTTATTATATACCTTTTATAAAGGATTTTAAATAAAGTTTTTTTTCAAAATATATTGTTTCGCTTAATTATGGGCGTGCATGATTTGGACGCTAAATTCGACACTGAGAAATAAAATTACCTGTTTCTGCATACATGATTTGGACGCTGGGTGTAATTGAAATGTAAATGGAAAATCAGGTAATAAAATTCTAGATATTAAGCTTGATAAGGTTTATTTGTCACTTTGAAATAAATACGACATACATTTTACGAAATGGAATCGATCGATACAGTTAGTTTGATACTCATGTATCCTATTCCTAACGAACATATTTTTTTTCTACTCTTTGGATCTTTAAGTCTATTACTTTCACTGTTACAGACACTATTAATTTTAATGTAAGTTTCAGTTTGAAAAATTTTTAAAACATCAATAAAATGGAAAATATTTGGATGAGCATGGTAAAAATTATCATTAAAACGCGAGTGGAACGATTCACAAGCATTAGTTGTTAATTGTAAACTCTCACTCATCGCAGCCCACATCTCCGACGGAAATGTTGCGTGGTCGCCAATGTAGTTGTCCAATAAGTAGTCGGAAAACTTTTTCAATTTTTAAATCCTTTGTTTGAATAGCCATAAAATCATATATGAAAGATTCTTCGACTTCTGAGGGAGGTAAAAATGGCAGCCCAAAAATATATTTCAGCCATTTAGATATTTCACTGTCTGCCAATTTATATTCCCGAATTAAGCCACAACCACCGATATTACGATACCAAGCTTGCAGAAGATGAAAACGGCACCCTTTAATGTGCACATTTGGAAATTCAAAATGCGCAGCATTGTAGATAGCAATTTTAAAATCGGAGAAAATGATTTTTGAATTGAATTTTAGACCAATTACTTTACATTTCGTTTCAAAACATTAAATAGTTTTATATAGGTTTGTTCCGATTTGTCAGGAAGTAAACACAATGGTATATAATGTCCATTGATAAATACATGTATGGTAAAAAATTGCTTAAAATATTGAGCACAGTAACTAAATGTACCGCCCATATAAATCGTTTCACTGCCGCACAGAAAACGCATGTTAGTATTACACGAGAAGATGATAATGTTAGAACTTAGTTCAACCGCAAATATAAAATTCTCGTCTATAAGTGTTTTGATATTCATAATATTTACCGCAGCAATAGTTTCTTCTTTACTTTTGGGCAGTTTCGGTTGAGCCATTCGCCGTTCACTGTATATTTGATTTCGTATTAAATTTACGTCTTTAACAGACATGTGGCTCAAGAAATCTACATTTTCTTTCAACGCACTATGTATGATTTTGGACAGCCTTTCGGTCAAATTATCCTTAGCCTTCCTTTTGGCACTGCTACGCACAATCTGTCTATTAAGCGTCTTGATATCACACTCGTGATTATGTTCTAGATTACTTCAGATCACTAACTTTTCTGGCCCTTTCCTGAATATCTTCGCTTTACACGACCGTTTTACGCACCTCCAATACGTTTCTCCCTATTTTAGTACTTTATCTTGAGAAAAAGTAAAACTGTTCAATTTGAGCAAAATTTTACCACGATTACTTACTAACGTTGAAATTTCCATGTTCACTTTTCACTATTCTCTGACAAACTAATAACTAGTAACTAAGTAAATTTCAATGACCATCATTAAACATTAATTATATCTAATATCTGGTACCTGCGATAATCCTTCCGGCAGCGTCCAAAACAAGGGTACTTTTAAAACCCTCAGGTACTTCAGCGTCGAAAACATGCCCGCCCTAAATTATATCGTAGCTCGGTAAATTCCCAATTAAAACATGTAAAACACCCAAATTCTCAATTGTCAATAATAGAACAAGAAACTCGGTACAAATTCCTAAAATTTATCGAATTCGCGGATTACCTATTACATTCTTATTACAATGCAATTTATATATCATTTATATAGGTATTATTATGGAAAACATTATGTAACTAGTTAAACTGCAATCTCATTAATTTTAAACAGGAAGAGTCAAGAGGGTTTAAGTTAGAGATTCTAGACACAATCGTTGACTTCCCGTGATATTTGGCAAATGAAGTATAAACGTGACATCCAAGTTAAATTCGGTCAAACAATGAAACTGCACTTCGTGCAGATGCCGACAGTTCTTATAAGAATTGCTGAAAATCATCTGTATAAAAGCAGCTAACATCGTTTTAGATTTTTTAAACATCAAATATTTAAACCCATTCCTTTAGTATGTAACGGACAAACTGGTCTTTATGTTTTAGATACTAAGACGCTTGTAATGTTAAGCGATTTTAGTTTTAGTATCGTAAAGTAGGATCACTTTGCCCGGAATTTTAAGTTTTACTTACTAACATAACTGTTATCCTTATTTTGCTAATGTGTTCGCGCTGATGTATGTAAAATTTCGGTACTTAATGCGACGCTATTCCAAAATGTGACACTCTCTACCCTTTGGTTATATATTTTTTATTTTAAAAATGTGGCAATATCAATATTTTAAGATGAGTATGCAAACCAAATTTAAATCCATATTTTTATTAATATTTTATTTATTTGGTAATTTAACAAGGATACAAAGGTAACTTTGCAATCTACAAAGTGTTTATTTCGTTAATTCTATATTAAATGTAAAAGGTTTACCTTAAATATTACATAAAACATAGTTTTTTTTTAATTAAATACAACGCCACAACAACCGCGCAGTGTTATAAGTGAATATAACAAACACAAGAAATATTATAGTAGACATAAACATAGTAACATTTTTAAAAATAATACAGAGCAGAATTGTAAAAACTCTTGAACATGAATTTAGTGATACACAATTTGGCTTTAAAAATGGTATGGTCATAAGATATGCTTTTTTGGCTCTGGCCCAGAGATGCATGGATATAAATCACGACATTTACTTACGTTTTGAAAATTTTGAAAAGGCATTTGATACTGTTCAACATAAAAAGCTTGCAGATGTATTAAAAAGCACAAATATTGACAGTCGTGATATGAAAATTATATCTTATTTATATTGGAATCAAACTGCTAAGGTAAGAGTTGACAACCAGAACATATGAATTAATTACTATTAAACTGGGAATAAGCCACAATTAAAGATAAAAATACGTTTATTGACGTTTCAATTTCCACTTCGGAAATCGTTCTCAAAATACAAACAGTAAATTAAACAAATTTTGTTTTTTGTTACATAGTGAAAAATTCTTTAAAATGATATTGCCAATATTGTTGAGTTGCGCTCCTGAGACGACTTTACTTATAAGATAGTTCATTCGATTACATGAAATCAACTTTAACTTGAGAATATCCGTCAGAAAAAAAATCATCGCATGTAATTCGTATTTAAAAATACAAACACATGACATGATGACAGTAAAATTCTCCTGTTAGTGATTCCATAGTAAATTATGAGGGAAAAAACCAGGAAAAAAAAACCTCATAATACTATCCCGACATTGTAAGTATTTGTTCGTGAATTTAGTTTACCTTCAACAAACATCAAAATTCTGATTTTATATGTTACGTTATTTAAAAAACATAAATGATGTATCCTCTATATGTTACTGACTTACTAATACTGGTATTTTCTTATTATTAACTTCCTCTTTTAATATTGGTAACCAAATCCTACTACATTCTGCCGAGGAATTTGCGACACCATTGGCTTCATTTAGCATAATTAGAACCGCTTCTTTGATTTTTCTTTTTTTACCATCCGGTTCTTTTAGGACTACATTTGAATTATTCCATTGAACCCTATGTTCATTATCCCATGCGTGTTTACAGATTTGAGATCTATCAAATTCTCTATTTTTAATATAAGATTGATGTTCACTTATTCTAACATTTAATGGCCTTGATGATTCACCTAAATAAAACTAATCGCATTCAATAGGTATTTTATAAATGCAATTCTTTGTCCTTTCTTGTACATTGTTAGGTTTGGTTTTGGACAAAATAGATCTCAACGTGTTTGTTGTTTTGAATGTTGTTGAAATGTTGAATTTATTTCCTATCCTTTTAAGTTTTTCTGATAATCCTTTTATGTACGGTATTGTTATTTTCCTCATATTATTCCTTGTGTATGCTGTAGGATCTCGTTCTAAGTTGTTCTGTTCTATTCGATCGATTGTTGAAAATTCCTTATTTATAAACGATAAAGGATAATCATTTTTTAATAAAACAGATGTTAACAAATATTGTTCCTCCAAGAACGAATTTTCGTTAGAACAAGTAATTTTGGCTCTATCGTATAATGATTTAATTATTCCCTTTTTTACATTAATATTGTGATTTGATTTGAAATTTAAATATCTATTGGTGTGTGTTGGTTTTCTATACACCCGAGTCTCATATCCAGTATCGTTCTTAGAGATTAAAACATCCAGGAAAGGTAGCGTGTTATTATATTCCTTTTCCATGGTAAATGTTATTGTCTATTCTTTATCGTTTATATCATTTAGGAATGTGTCCAACAACTCTGATCCATGAGGCCATATTGAGAATACATCATCTACATACCTCCACCATACTGTGGGTTTGAAATTTTGTTTAGAAATGATATTTGTTTCAAAATCTTCCATAAATATATCGGCTAAGAATGGAGATAAACTAAAGCCCATTGCTAGACCAAAATTTTGGAGGAAAAACATTTGTTAACATCTGTTTTATTAAAAAATGATTATCCTTTATCGTTTATAAATACGGAATTTTCAACAATCGATCGAATAGAACAGAACAACTTAGAACGAGATCCTACAGCATACACAAGGAATAATATGAGGAAAATAACAATACCGTACATAAAAGGATTATCAGAAAAACTTAAAAGGATAGGAAATAAATTCAACATTTTAACAACATTCAAAACAACAAACACGTTGGGATCTATTTTGTCCAAAACCAAACCTAACAATGAACAAGAAAGGACAAAGAATTGCATTTATAAAATACCTTGTAAATGCGATCAGTTTTATTTAGGTGAATCATCAAGGCTATTAAATGTTAGAATAAGTGAACATCAATCCTATATTTAAAATAGAGAATATGATAGATCTCAAATCTGTAAACACGCATGTAATAATGAACATAGGGTTCAATGGAATAATTCAAATATAGTCCTAAAAGAACCGGATGGTAAAAAAAGAAAAATCAAAGAAGCGGCTCTAATTATGCTAAATGAAGCCAATTGTGTCGCAAATTCCTCGGCAGAATGTAGTAGGATCTGGTTACCAATATTGAAAGAGGAAGTTAATAATAAGAAAATACCAGTATTAGTAAGTCAGTAACATATAGAGAATACATCATTTATGTTTTTTAAATACCGTAACATATAAAATCAGAATTTTGATGTTTGTTGAAGGTAAACTAAATTCACGAACAAATACTTACAATGTCGGGATAGTATTATGAGGTTTTTTTTTCCTGGTTTTTTCCCTCATAATTTACTATGGAATCACTAACAGGAGAATTTTACTGTCATCATGTCATGTGTTTGTCTTTTTAAAGACGAATTACATGCTATGATTTTTTTCTGACAAATATTCTCAAGTTAAAGTTGATTTCATGTAATCGAATGAACTATCTTATAAGTAAAGTCGTCCCAGGAGCGCAACTCAACAATATTGGCAATATCATTTTAAAGTCGTCTACTTTAAAATGCATAATGTATGTCTGAATTGTCAATATAAATGAGTCAGATAAAATTAAATTATTAGAAGAATTTTTCACTATGTAACAAAAAACAAAATTTGTTTAATTTACTGTTTGTATTTTGAGAACGATTTCCGAAGTGGAAATTGAAACGTCAATAAACGTATTTTTATCTTTAATTGTGGCTTATTCCCAGTTTAATAGTAATTAATTCACAATGCCACAAGAAAATAGCTTCAGAACAATATTCAGAACATATGAGATATCAAAATTCCGAAAGAAATCTACCAGGGTTGCGTGCTGTCACCACTTCTCTTTAATGTCAATATTGAAGCGGTATTTAAAGAACGATCTCAGATTCAACAAAAGGTATATCTATCAATGAAGAAGTTTTGAATAACTTGTGTTTTGCAGACGATACAGTAATAATGGGGGATAGCAACATTGATATACAGAACGTAATGTAACGACTTAATGAATGCTGTCATGAAAACGAACTCAGGAGGAATTTAACAAAAAAAAAACTAAACGCATGATCATGACTAAATCAGTAGATGCAAACATCCAATTAATTATTGAGGATACTTTGTTTGATAGTGTGGATATCTACAAATACTATGAACAGGGTTTTCAATCAAATATAGACCAAACCAAAGAAATTAAGACACGTATTGAAATATCACATGCATCATTCGTTAACCTTAAAAAGTTTCTTTGTTGTCGAGATATAAGCTTAGGACTACTATTAAGAAAGCTTTGGTATTATGTATTGACTACTCTTCTTTATGGCTTGAAAGCATGGACATGCATCTAAATAAGTTGGTTGACTTTTATCTTTGGTGTTACAGAAGAATCCTACGAATACCATACTCATAGAATGTCAAACGAAGAAGTTACTAGAAGAATAAGAAATGAAACTGAACTAATATTGACTATCAAAAGAAGACACTTGAGTACTAAGGCTATGATATGAGAGGGCAAAGATAGTCACTATTGTAGCTTATTGTGCAATACAAAATTTGAGAAAAGCAAAATGTGGAAATACGAAGAATATTGTGGCTCGAGAACTTAAGGGACGAGAAGCTAATTAACCTAAGCGGTGCCGACGTTACCAGATTTGCATTAACCATATTTTGCCGCGATTTTTAAATGATTAAGGCGTAATAATCATCTTTCAGTACATAAAGGTGTAAGGGAAACACATCGTAACCATCAAAATAAAAATTTTATAAGTGACGATTTGTTTTGAATAAAGTCTTCCTGTTATTAATAAATGAATGAAACAATTTTGTAGTTATTAAAAAAAATAAATACTAAATTATAATTTTAAGAGTACCCATATATAGTATATTTTAATATTATAAGAGTATTTAATTCGTTAATATCAAGGAATACATACTTTATTGAAAACAATACTTTACTAAATCAATTTTTATATTGTACGCCGTATTAAGTAGGGAGATGCCTCTATAGTTAGAGCACTTGGTTTTGTCTGCCTTTTTATGGATAGGAATTATTACACTTTCGTGCCATTTTGTTGGTATTTTCTCTTCGTTCCATATAAGTGTTTTAAATATCTCTGAGCGACTATCACCACAGATAACGATATAACGGAAGAGATAAATAAAAGGGAGAATTCAGGCAGCAAACAGATGTATGTATAGCCTCCACAACACTATTAAATCCAAGAGCCTAACACGAACATCAAAAATCAAGATATATAAAACAGTAATTAGACCGGTGCTCATGTATGGGTGTGAGACGTGGACGCTGACAAAAGCAATGGAAAGTAAACTCAGATGCTTTGAGAGAAAAATCCTCAGAAAGATCTTCGATCCCTATCACGATCCGAATACTAACCAATACCGAATGAGAACAAATGCCGAGGTCAAACAAATGTATAGTGCTAGCGACGTAGTCCAAGAGATTAAATCCCAACGTCTAAGATGGGCTCGCCATGTTCATAGGCTCCCTAACAACCGCCTTACCAAGTTAATCTGGGAAGAAGTCCCGACAGGGAGAAGGCCCTTAGGACGTCCACGAATGCGATGGAGAGATAATATATGGTCAGATTTGAGAACAATGGGGCTTCCTACTGACTTAAACATTATGGACGACCGTTCGAGATGGAAGCAGGTTGTGCAGTCAGGCAAGACTTGTAGTGCTACCAGAAAAAAAATTTATATTGACGGTTATTGTTATTTCTTTATTAGAAGGAAAAAGTCAACATTTTTCTGGGTTTTGGGTTAAACCAATTCTTGGTTTGACTCTAAAATTATAATTTTTTTTTATTATTTTTAAGCAACTGTTGCAAAATGTTACAACGTTCGTACATAAAAACTACACAACATTTCCATTTAAGAAATTTTGTTGTCAAAAATTATAGATGCTCATGTCGTGATGGTGATACAGATTTAAATATAAAAAATGATTCTTCATTGGAATGTTATGAATTTTCTTTAATATCGCTGAGTTCTTAGAAGATCTCTTAAAACTGGGGCTTTCTTGCACTCTCTTGCAAAAAATAAATGTTTAATACACTCGGAGAGAATTTTGTAAGAGAAAAAAAAGAAAAACATTTTTTTACCTTTGTTGTGGAGCTCTGATTATTAGCTTTGAATCTATTATGTTCTTATCTTCCTTTTTTAAATTGATATATAATGAATCAAAAGTATGATTATAATGATTTTATTGCCATTCTACAAGAACGGTGTTATTTTCAATAACTAGTTTTATTGTTCTAGTACATGAATTTATCGTCTTATGTGATCCTTGACACTTTTGTAATATAGATCTTTGTTGTCTTTTTTGGGACATAACCTATAAAGAATATATCTATTAGTATTCAATTATTCGGTTAAATATTTTAACATATTTAATTTACTTCTATTACAATTAACATAAAGTATTTCTCCAGTGATACTATTACATTTACTTTTTAAAATGTCAGAGCAATTGTTTGCAATTTCGATTTCTCATTTTCAGTTATCAAAGTCTGTTTTTTTCAAAGTAAATTCCCATTTCAGGTTGCCCTGTGGTTGTGACTGACAGAAGACCAACACATCACCATTTGGCAACGTCGGCATCACTTGGGCTAATTAGTCTCTCGTACTTAAGGGAACAGGCACGATGATTTCCAACCTTCGATAGAAAATGGAACTTAAAGAACAAGAAGCAGGATATGTTTAACGGTAACTGTCTGGAGCAGAGAAGTACTGGTTCTTTTGTTATTAAATTTGTTAAGGCGTGTTAAGCTTAGACTGTTAATAATAACTTGGTTTCTACTGTTTGAATCAGTCTTAAGGACAGCATTTATTTTTGGGTAAGTTATAATTAAATTTAATTAATTGAATTGAATGAATGAATACCACATTCCTCTATATATGGCGTTCATAGATTTTAAAAAGGCTTTCGACAGTGTCGAACATTGGGCAGTGCAAAGTTCTTTGATTAACAACAATTAAAGTATATGAAGGAACAAAATCAATACAAATAAATAGAGACGTGAGACAGGGTGACACAATATCACCGAAACTTTTCAATCCGGTTCTGGAAGATACTTTTAAAAGATTAGAATGGAAAGAAAAAGGTATAAACATTTGTGGACAACGCTTCAACCATCTAAGGTACGCTGATGACATCGTACTGATAACCAATAAAAAAAGAATTATTAGAAATGATAAAAAAACTGGACGTAGAAGCTGGAAAGATATTTCTTAATATGAATTACAGCAAGACCAAAACCATAACAAATACAGGATATATATCTGAGTCAAACTATAAAACTTAATAAAGAAAACCAAAAAGCAGAGATAAAAAGACGAGTTAGACTGGCATGGGTGGAATTTGGCAAACTAAGCTACATTCTTAAAAACAAAAGATATCCACATCATCTTAAAACCAAAGTATACAATCAATGCGTACTCCCTGCTTTTACTTATGGTTCCCAAACGTGGACATTTAGAAAAGCAAAAATGGACAAAATCATAAAAACCCAAAGAGCAATAGAAAGACAAATGTTGCACATAAGACTAATGGATAAGAAGAGAAAGGAGTGGATAAGAGAGAAAACAAAAGTTAGGGATGTTAGACAAGAAGTTGCAAAATTAAAATGGTGATTTGCCGGACACAATATAAGACAAAAAGAAGACCGATGGAACAAAATTCTTATAAGTTGGAGACCGTGGGAAAATAAACGAAGCAGATTAAGGCCCCAAATGAGATGGTCAGATGATATCAAGAAGCACGTGGGCTCTAGGTGGATGACTGTAGCGACAGACAGAAAAGAATGGAAAAGGATTGGGGAGGCCTATAT
The DNA here is from genome assembly GCA_918026665.1 of Diabrotica balteata. Classification (NCBI taxonomy): domain Eukaryota; kingdom Metazoa; phylum Arthropoda; class Insecta; order Coleoptera; family Chrysomelidae; genus Diabrotica; species Diabrotica balteata. Next base: position 135,507,778 of record OU898280.1, read on the forward strand.
CCAAAGATGGACTGAAAAAGGCTAATTAGATAGAGACAAGTTATAAAACACATTTTATCAAAGTATGTTGAATCAAATCTTATTTTAAAAATAATAATTTCCATTTAAATAATTAATAGATACATCCTGTAACATCTGAACAATCGCGGTATATTACTGTTGAAATCTAGAAGTAAAAGACCTGGAATAGAGCTTTTAAACCTCATATAAAAACTTATCAGGTTCAACTATTTTATACCAACACAAAACGAAACATTAAAGATCTCCCTAGGGACAATAAACTTTTATATAACGGTTACTTGAGACAATTCTGGAAAAGAAATAAATCATAAGTTATAACCTACAGAAGTTACTTTTATTTATGTTTTATACAGCTTATCCCAAACCTGGTTATTAATAGTAAGAACAAAGAAGGTGTTATAGTATTATATCAATTTAGATATATTTGTTACTAAAAAGTTATAATTAACATACGTATTAGAAAATATTATAAAATAAAAAAAGGTTCTTAAATATCGAGTAATTTAACAGCAAATAATAATATATGTATGTATGAATATTAAAATAAATTTAAATCTAGTATGTCTCTGTTACAGATAGAGGACCTACAGAATAAACATGATGATAGACTTCTCCATGAGAAAATTAAAGAAATGGCATTCATTGAGTCAGTTATGATTGTGTAATTTCTCTGGTTCGTTTTGTTAATGAATTTTAGAGCTTCAAGGATTGCGTATAGTTCTGCATTGGAGATAGTCTAGTTGTTATGCAACTTAAATTTAGCATTATGAGTATTACAGAAAATGGATGCGCCGACTCCGTCCGTTATTTTTGATGCATCTGTGTAGATCTGCAGGTAGTCGCTAAATCTATCCGTAATATCTTTAAAGTGGTTTATTAATAAGGCCGGTGGGGATTCATGTTTATTAAATTTTGATAGGTCAGTGATTACTGGTGGTTTACAGGTGAAGGATGAGATGAGAACATGTTATTTATTCTCATTTCTGTTCTAGTGTGTTCTCCGAGCCCCTATAAAAAAACAGTCTAGGTTCCAGTTCATTCGAGGCAATTCAGGTCAACATTCATGGGATTCCTTTTTACTCGAGAAGGTTGTCGTCCGCTAGAGGGAACTTTGGGCTAACGGCAGTTTATATTTAAATAGAAATTTTATGTAAACAGTGGGTCAGTCAAAAATAAGTTGTTGTATTGTATAAGTGGTTTATTAAATTGATATAAATTATTGCGTTTTAGTGAATTAGGATAAGGTAAATAAAGTAAATAAATTGGACTTATAAAAATAGTTCAATAGTTCATAACATACTGAAGCAGGTTGGTCGTGTAGAGAAGCAAGATATAGTTTAATGGTTTTAAGATATCCGGTTCCCTTAATCTTGCTAAATGTAACGACTGTTTGAGATATTGGTTAATCTAACTTTTGGTGGGGTCAAAGGATCTAAATTTATCGATGGTTCCAATGCATCCTTCTTAACGAAGTTAATATGAGAATTGAAAGCATATTTAGATTTGCAAATTTCGATGACCTGCTTGTCTGTGACTATTTTTGTATCTTCCACTTCACTTTTATTGTTGTTTAAAAATGGCAATTGGATTTTCCAAACTAACGGGGCTTCTAATGTTCGGACCATCAGAAGGCGCAGATTTGACGCAGATGAAGGCGTTGGTTTGGAATATGAAGATTCTGTAAACCATTTAATGTCTACACGAGGTGGCCAGATTTCCTTATTAAATATTAATGGAGGTTTTAGATTTTATGCCTATTTTGAATGAGGAAATATTCGATGTGCCAGCATCTTAAAGAACGGCACAACATCTAATAATATATTCCTTGATACCCAGCTTCTCTTTAATAAAGTAAACTTTTATAGGGGTGTAAATTGGGATTAAGTTGGTAATGTACTCAAGCGCGACTAGTACGCGCTCGAAACGCATCGCCCCGCCCCTCATTTTTCCTATTGGTTCCTGTCCTGGAAATCCCTATTTATCGCTACATTAGCATGTATAAAAATAGGCGATTTTCAGGTCAACCAAGTCAGTCCTTCACGGGCTCTCCGAGAGCTTAGTGCTCTCGGGGCTCTGCTCTTGTTTTTAGCTTTATCCATACTCTGTGGCTGAGATGTTATTCTACTGCAACCTGGTATTTTTATTTCGACTTAACCTTTGTCATGTAAGAAATATCTTGCCTTTTTCAAGGCAAGATACCAGAAGAAAACATTTACGAGTCCATACCCTGAAAATGGACTTAAGTAGAGGAGCTATCGTTGATGTTTTCGAAGCCCTCTACAGAGCACCCGGAGGCATTAGAAGGCGTTTAGACCCTTTTCATTTCCCCCGAGGTGACAGTAATAACTGACCATTACTGATACTGATATTATTACATAGTCGACTGTCGCGATATCCGCTGACGTGAATTTATAAGTTTTTTAAAACTGTTCAGTAGTAAAACAATTTTGCATAAGTTAATAAGAAATGCACTAGGAATATTTGCATGAATACGACAAGCAAAAACGCTAAGAGTTGAATCTTGTGACATATTTCAGAACGTCATTTGGAAGGTGTTTTGTAGCTTTGCGTATATTTAAAATTTTATTAGTGATACTGTCTGTTATCGTTCTGGTTTAAAGATACTGTATGGATAGTTCTTAAAAATGTATTAAACAAATGAAAAATACCTGTTTAGATGTTTTATTGTTTGGATAAAAACGACGCCTTATATAAAAAAAAATAGAACACTTTTTTGCCAAAAATTAAACAGAGGATTCAAAAATGATTAGACTATTAAGACCATTATCCTTATATATGTAATTAAATTTGTATAAGAAATAAAACAAATAGTTTAATAATAATTCTTACATTTGAGTTAACGTGCAATAAAAGAATCACATAAAAGACCAGACCTCATAGTATAATTTTGTCTCTTTTAGTAACATTGCCGTGTTGTCATGGAAAGAAGAATAATGCATTTTATACCACATTGTAGTCGTGCAAGGAGTGTACGTGCACTTACTGAAATGAGTGTCGGGATGACAATAAAAGAAATAAAAGTTTGTATAGTATACTCTAAGAATAGCTACAGTATTATTATCTATAAACAGAAGTCAGCATGGTCAATGTTCGTTAGATAAAATTTGTTTATTAAATTTTTAAGTATTTTTTTATCATGCTCTATAAACGATAATGTTTATAATTGGATAATTGTTTGTTTATACTCTTTATGGAACTGGTGGTTACAAAATTGAAACTCACGTTCTAACAAACTAAAGTAGAAAAAAAAACAACAATATTTATGAATTTCCGCAGAATACCGTTAATTTGACATGTTTCACTGTAGCATCAGCTTCCATCTTGCTCTTCTCTCTCTTTTTATTATGTGTGTATATCATCTAATTCTTTGTACTTTTATTCCACTATGTTCTATGTTCTATGTTTTGCGTTTTCTAGACTCATCCATTCTTGTATTTTGTGATTCATTCATTGTTATGCTTCCTCTTTGTTTTTCCTCTTTGGTTACAGTATTTTTCTGATAATCTTCCTCTCAAAAACTTTCAATTGCTTCTCTTTTCATGCTGTTAAATTAGGGGAAGTGTGCTTATGTTGGACCCCTGCCTATGACTGACCCCTGGCTGTAATTTTAAATACCGCGCGGTTACATACACATCGCCTGTTTCCGCTTGCGCACGAAGTTTGTAGTTTAGTATTTGCAAAGTTTCAGACACGTGGCTGTTATAACAGTAAATTTGTGAAATAAAATTAAAATTTGGCGTTGCTGATCTAATAAATTTTTTTGGTAAGTAGCATTTTACTGGTAACATACGTTAAGCTAAGTGTTGCTTTTGTTTTGTATAAAATGACTACACTTTCTTTGTCAAATACTATACTTTGTTTTAGGTTAAAATGGTCAAAACAAAAGTAACAGAATTAAATTTGCTGCCTTGTCTATTTGCCTATGATGGACCCCTGTGTCGTTACCCATGACGGACTAGGAGTCCATCATATGAAAAAGAAAATAAAATTGGACACATCTTCAGTTTTTGTTACTTAATGATTAACATAATATGTTTTACAGGGATGGCTCTACAAAAAAGGCAACAGTGGAACGAGAGTAATATGCAACAAGCTTTAAAAAGCATACAAGAAAAAACTATGGGGTTTAAGCTGGCAGCAAAAACATTTAACGTTCCAAAAACGACTTTGAAAAGGCGCTTTATTAAGCATCAAGGAAGTATCAAAGGTGATTTGGGAGGACGAAGACCAATATTCTCCACTACTATTGAATAGGAAGTTGCTGACCATATTATTACTATGGAAACTCGTTTTTTTGGCCTGACTAGTAAAGATTTGCGAAAACTTGTATACGAAGTAGCTGAAAGAAACAATATTAGCCACAATTTTAATAAGGAAACCAGGATGGCATGCTGGAAATGGGTCAGAGGTTTTTTAAAGCGAAATCCTCAAATGTCATTACGCACTCCAGAAAATATTTCGTTGGCAAGGGCTCAAGCTTTTAATAAACCAAATATATGTGCCTATTTTACTGCATTAGCAAATATATTAGACGAGTTTCACTTTCCACCGGAAAACATTTATAATATGGACGAGTCCGGTTTGACAACTGTGCAAAAGAAATCGCAGAAAATTTATGCTGGTAAAGGTCGCAAACAAGTTGGTGCTTTAAGTAGTGCAGAGCGCGGTCTACATGTTACGGTCGTATGTGCAATGAATGCAATTGGAACATATGTTCCTCCTGCTTTGATTTTTCCTCGACAGAGAAAGAAAGGTGAACTTATGATCGATGCACCTACTGGAAGTATAGCCTTCGCTCAAGAAAAAGGATGGATGACTTCCGATATTTTCTATTTGTGGCTGCAACATTTTTTTAAGTATACAAAGGCTTCTAAAACCAACAAAGTTTTGTTGTTACTCGATGGCCATGGTAGTCACAAAAGTTTTGAAGCTCTCCAGTGTGCACAGGAAAACGGTATTATTATGTTTTGTTTTCCTGCTCACTGTTCTCATCACGTTCAACCCTTGGACGTAGGATTTTTTAGACCACTTCAAATATACTACGGCCAAGAAATTCAATTATGGCTGCGACAGAATCCAGGTAAAACTGTGACCCAATTTAAAGTAGCCAGTCTCTTTAATAGAGCGTATTTAAAAAGTGCTTTACCATCAAATGCAATCAATGCATTTAAAAAGACAGGAATACAACCATTTAATCCAGATGTCTTCGAGGATTGGCAATTTTTGCCATCTATAACAACAGATAGAGAAAATTCTGAACAAAACCCACTGCCAGAATGTTCTGACCAGAAGTCACCACCGGAACATTGCAGCCAAAATGTTTCTTCGATTGAAAGTTTATCAAAAAGCCCCACTGATCAGAAATCGACATCATCGTCAGTTCTAAACATCTCGGTAGAAGATATTTGTCCTCCTCCTTTAGCTAGAGTATCTCAAGTAATGCAAAAAAGGGGTAGAAAACGGGGTAAAACAGGATATTTAAATTCAACGCCAGAAATTGAAGATATAAAACAAAAAATTGCAGACAAAGAAGCAAAAAAAAGGAAACAAGACGCCAGAAAAGTGAAAAGGCAAGTTCGTGTTTCAACTACAAGTGGTTTTGAAGACGATTGTGAATGCTCTTTTGTAGAAGGCGACTCGGACGATGCAGCTTGCATTTACTGTAACGAACTATTTTCGCATTCACGATCCAATGAAAAATGGATTCGTTGTCAAGTGTGTAAGAATTGGTGTCACACTGAATGTGCAGATGTAAATCCTCGACATAAACAATTTGTTTGTGAATTGTGCGAGTAATTTTTTTATTCTTAAAAATACCATGTGTAATATTTCTTATCGTTTGTAATGTCTTTTGATCTGATAAAATAATTTGGTATTTAATTATTTTACACAAAATGCAACGAGTCCATCAAGTTCGTACCAAAGGGTCCATCATGAGCGCATATATGCCCATGATGGACCCTTAACAGGATTTTAGTAAATTATGAATAAATTTTTAACATCACTTTTTCTGCAAAATTTGAAACATTTGCCATATTGTACAAATAACGAGACGTTATGTGGTCATATTTAAAGTCTGCTAAGTAAATAATTAAAATTATTATGAAGCTATTTTCTTAAGGGGACTATCATAGGCACATTTCCCCTAAACGTTTCTGCAGCATATTCTACTATTAGTCTTATGGTCGTTTTCTGTAGATTTTCGTTTTTGTGTTTTAGCTTTTTTTATTACTGTAAAACGTTCTATTTCCCGCGTGAATTCTTCTTTTCATATCTACATTTTTATTTCTTCTGTTGACTAGTACTCCCAAATATTTAAATGTTTCAAACTCTTCAAAACTGTGTGGCATCTATTGTCATTTGTGTCTTCTTTTTCTTGTTTACGTTCATGTATTTTGTTTTATTTTCATTTATTTTCAGTCCTCTCAGTTTGGCTTCGTTTTCTATTTCATGATAGGTTTCCAATGCCCGTTTATACAGATAGAATGAATTTCAAATGGAACATACAATTTAATATATGTCTGTTTGAACTGCATTTGAAATAGTGGATCAATATAAAACTTGGACAAAAATAAATCCATACCTGGGTATAGACATTGTATAAAATATCGTTCAACTATCTGTCTCGCAACAATGTTGTTTGTGTAACAATGTTGCTTGTCTAAGGAAGTTTTTAATAGTTCAGGAAATGAAGCTCAAAAAAAGTTAAAACCTCGCAATTTTTTCGTCCTGCATGAATTGATTTGAAATTTTAACAGAAGGTAGGTAATAGCCCAAGGATCAAAATCTATATCCAACCGAAGTGCGCTGAATGGTTTTAGGAGTAAAAACTACCCCTAATTGTCAAAAATTATAAAATAACATAATAAACCTAAATATGGGTAAGATTTGGTTTGAATTAGTTAAATAATGATTATTTTATACTTTTGAATAGAGTTCCATCATATTTCAACCCTTAAAAAGCAACCCTTGTTAGAGATTAATGTAAAAAAATTACTAATTCTAAAAAAAATGATTTCGCCTTGGATCAATTTGGATAAAAATTTGGATTTAAGCTCAATTCACCCGCTGCTTTATAGTTTATGTCATGTAGACAAACCCTGATTGTTCTTAGGGGTGAAAACTGGCCCTAATTGTCAAAAATTATAAAATAACATATTAAACCTGAATATGGGTAAAATTTGGTTTGAATTAATTAAGTAATAATAGTTTCGTGCTTCTGAATAAAGTTCCATCATATTTCAACCCTTAAAAAGCGACCCTTGTTAGAGATTAATGTAAAAAAATTAGTAATGCGAAGAAAATGATTTCGCCTTGGAACTATTTGATTAAAAAATTGGAAATAAGCTTAACTCACCCTACGCTTTATAGTCCATGTCATGCCGATGAACCCTGATTGTTCTTAGGGGTGAAAACTACCCCTAATTTGCAAAAATTGTAAAATAACATTACAAATCTTAAGATGAGTGAAATTTGGTTTGGATTAGTTAAATAGTGATTTTTTATACTTTAAAATACAATTTCATACATTTTCAACCCTTAAAAATCAATTGTTATGAGTGCTATAGGTAAAAACAATTTTTTTTTGCAACCAAAATTTTGCAACTTTTCAACTTTTGAAAATCACCCTTTACAACATTGCAGTTGTAAAGGGTGCAGTTTATAAACTAATTTAATAGATATAAATTGAAAAAAGTAGAATTAAATACAAAAAAAATTTATTAACATAAACAGGCACCATATATTCTTATAAATTTACATAAATAGTTGAAAATATTTACATTTATATTTAAACCAATTATAATATTAATTTTATTCGTCATCAATTACATCTTCATCGTGATCTATGTCATCCTCATCTTCTTCAATTATTGGTGGACTATTATTGCACCCTTCACCTGAGCACCCAGAACAAGTAAAGTTACAGTATAAACCAACTTTTCTGCACCCACATGAAACGCCGCATCCTTTTTTGCATTGGCAAAAAATAATTTTCAAAAGTTCATCGGGTGCAGGTTGTTTGTCCATGCGTACGGGTAATAACAAACCATCTTTGGAATACCATCCCCAGTCTGTTGCTCTGATATTTTCATTGCCAAGCCATAAACATATGAGCAAATGTTTTATTCTGTTGTATGGGATTTCAAAATAAGAACGCTTAAAATTTCGAATGTATAACGCCCCACTACCTAATATACCGGTTTTGTAGATTATTATGCTCCAAAATGTACTGTACTATACTAATGGAATTTTCCGAAAAAAAAAAATTAATTGGTTTTTTAACGTATTTCCTTCATTTTTAACGATAGAGTGTTTCCTCGAAAACGATTTTGTAGAGGTTTTTAAGAGCTACAAGGATCTGTGAATTAAATCTCGTTGCAACCCTTGGTTTTTAAATGGGGTGAGTTTAAAGGGCTCGAAAAAGATGGTGCTTGATCGTAAATCGATGCTTTAAACGGCTATATTTTGCCAAATATTCTTTGTACAACAAATCTAAATAAAAAAAAAATTAGTAATTAAAAAAGCTACAATTTAGTACAATTCTATTTCTTTCATATATTCAGTATTTTTGGGGATATTTAAAAAAAAAGGTGAAAAAAAAAATGAAATTGTAAATCATTTCTCGCTTTAAGCTGTACTTTTTCTAAAACTAATCATTTTAAATGGGTCAAACTTCTTGGACGTATTAACAATACATGTACAAAGAGAATTGCAAATGGGTGAAGACCGATTTTAAATATGGGAGTGGTTAGTGGGATGTTTTCATCGATTTTTTCGTAAAAAAATGAGGTATTGGCCTTATTTTCGGCATAACTCACTCAATTTTTGAGCTAGAGTCTTTTTTTTATAATAGATCTATTTATGCTATTTAAAAAAGTTTGCGTGAGTTTTCTTCCAAAAATGCATCATTTTCCTGATATTTGACTTTGAACCTTTCAAATTTGCCATTTGAAGAAAACCGCTGAACATTGATAAGCCGTATTTCGGTTCCTATTATATCGCAAAAACGTTTTAAAAAATGAATTGTATTTTTCTTTTTAAAAGCTACAAATTTGTTTTCTACAATTTTTTGATAAAATGCACAATTTTCGAGTTATTCCCGAAAAATCGATTAAAAACGTCGATTTTTTCGTCTAAAAGTTGTTACTTTCAATCGCGAATAACTTGAAAAATATCAGTTTTACAAAAAAAAATGTATAGAACATTTTTTGTTTATAATCACTTTTTTAATCGAAACCTGTAGTTAAAACGTAAAAAAAAAAAATTTCACCCCCGGGATGGATTGGCAACCACCCCCAAGGTTTTGGCGCACTTTGGTTGGATATAGATTTGGATCCTTAGGCTATTACCTACCTTCTGTTAAAATTTCAAGTTAATCTACGCAGCACGAAAAAATTACGAGGTGAAATGCTTCATTTCCTGAACTATAAGTGGTTTGACAGCATAATAAAATCGTAGATTTATGTGTAGCTTTCAATTTTTATGAGTTCAGAATCCAGCAGCCCGCAGAAGTATTGGGTTTTTATAATATAATTATTTGACAACCTTTTGTTGGAAAACCTCCTACAGCAGAAATGAGCCGAAATACAAGATGTTTCCTATATTCCGAATTTATTTCGTTCAATCTGTATGTTGCTACTATAGTTATATCGTCCGCTTATTCTATTATTTATACTGCATTCTTGTTTATAGCTCCTGCGATGAACAGCTTTTTTATTATCTTTTCCATGATCGAATCATGGACAAAATATATTTATATTTATTCAATTTACAAAATGATACGCTAAATCGGATTTGCGATAGTTAATAAAAATATATAATTTTAGAACAAAATTTAATCTTTTACCAATTTGATTAAGTTTACGACCCGTTACTTTTACTCAATAAACGTCAAAGTTGAATGAAATAATATGTTTTTGTATCATTTATATTAAATTTGTCGTTGTACTTTTAAGACCATAAACCGTAAGTTAATAAAACAAAAAGTGTTTAATAGTTATCCTGGGGCATTTAAGCATAAAAGCTTACGCGAAACAACCATCCAGCGAAAAAACTCTAGCAAAAAGCAGACGCATAAAACTTTAAGAACCGTATTTTAGCTTATAAAAAGTGTTTCTTTAACTTGACCTGAGCCATTTAAAGCTACTCCGTTTCATACATTTTTAATTTTAAGTTGATATCAGATATCTTCTTTTAATGTCAATACCATTAAAAAAATAAAGGTTAATACGAGTATTGTATAAAAATGTGAGGTTATCTCGGGACTCTGGGCAGAGATTAAACATTGAAAGTGATCACTAAAACTAACATTACCAAGAAAGCTGTTAAAAAAAGCTATTGTGGTAGATCCTACTGTAGTAGAATAGAGAGAGGTATATATAGGGTATTGATTACTTACATTATAACGGAACTACAACGTTAAATGGGTTTTATTGTTTCATATGGTTAATGGATAAACAAATATGAAAAATCTTGGAGTTACTGCCGCTTAATCCGGCGAATGTGTAGTGATATTTTCTAAGAGCAGTTGTGTGTTGGGATAATTATTATCCCATTTTTTATTAAGAAAATGTTTTCTTTTAACATGCAACCTTAAGATTTTAAATCACTATTATATTCTTATATATATATATATATATATATATATATATATATATATATATATATATATATATATATATATATATATGTATATATATATATATATATATATATATATATATATATTATGTGGTCTATATTAAATAAAAATCTTTGTTTTTTTTAAGGCTCAATATTTTGCCATTTATTTAATGGCTTCATCGGGAGTAACTGTAAAAAACAAACATTTCAAAAAACTGACGTACACTTAGATTTACAATACTTACACAAATTAAAAGATTTCACACATAAATAAACTTGACATTAAAATAACAATTTTTGATCATGTATATGCATGTTAAAATATAAATATATTTGAGCACGTTGGTTAACAATAAATAAGATGGAAACAACTAAAAGTTATTTAAAATGCAAAAACTAACAATGTAAGAAAACATTAGAGGAATATTATTTCTTTAATTAGTTATTAAGGCTCGTTAGTATGATTAATCATTAAGGTGAGTGAGTTTTAAATTGTGTTCAATATATTGCAATATATGTTGCTCAATTGCCCCGTGTCTATTTGATAATTTAAAGTTTGTTTATTTTTGTTGATATGGTACATCTCCAAAAATACCCTACTTTTGTAATTTTCAGTCTGTGCCAAAATACGAGCATTGTTGTAGTCTAACAGATGACCAGTGTTTTTATAATGCTCGACTACTGCACAAGTATTTTTTCCTAAGCGGCAATCACTTTTGTGCTGTATGATACGTTGTTTTAGCCACTGCGATGTATGGCCAATGTAGTTTTTTTCACATCCTAGACACGGTATTTCATATACCACATTACTCCTATATAAGGTTGGTACTGGATCTTTAATTTTGGAAAAAAGTTGTTTGCTATTTATGGTATTAACAATACACCCTGTATGGGTGTATTGTTTTGAAAACGTAAGGAAATCCTTGAAGATTCGTATTCGTAATCGATAATTCGATATTCATAGTCAGAACATTATTTTTGGTAATCAGAAAAAGCCATTCACCCACTTTCAATGTCAAGAGTCAAGTGTGAAAATAGATGATGTACTAGGTCACTTCTTATGTAAATAGTATTATTACAAATACCTTTTCAACGAAATTTTATAATAAAACTTAATTTTTTCTGGCTGATGTGAGTTTGCTCTTTCAATTTCCTTCTTTACTTATAAAATAAAATTTGAGTTATGATTTTGTTTCGAATAATTAGTTGAGAATAATAATTATGACTGGGATCCAAAATAATACCTAACCTAATCCTTATCACCGTTAAAACCTAATAACCGATTTTTACTTTAAAAATTAAAGACCGATTATAACCGGGACAAAAAAACAACCCATAAAACCGGTTATTGCGAAGTAAAAAAACCGGTTTTCTGTTAAAACCGGTAGGTTTTTCCCATCCCTAGTTTATGGTATTTGTACCGGCCTTCTTGGAAAGCTGTTCCTATTTTTAAATATTTTTTATACAAATTTTGTATTGTTTCTTTTTATTGTACTTTGAAATCATCTAAAATTATTACACATCTAATATTGGTGAAATTTATTTTGTAAAAGATATTACAAATTTATAATATAACTTTTTAATTCCAGTAGCTTGTATTTGTTATTTTACTATATTAAAGTGATAACCAAACGTTTATTTTATTATATTTGTAGATAAGAAAAATATATGTATATATTTAACACTATGTTGGTTTTAGATTAAAGAAAAGAAAAATAAATAACTACATATACATAACTCACCTGAAACTTAAAAATAGATGGGAATACTTTTAATGACTTTGTATTCTGAACTTTCAAAATATCTAATTCCCGTAAACCTTCAGTTGGAAGAGTCGTAATTGCAGTTCCCGATAAATCTCTGTAAAATATAGAAAAACTAATTTAAGTACAAAATGTACACTTTATAACATCATAAAAATATTAGTTTTAGCATAGCGAAATAAGCAAAAAACTCTGTTCGTGACTGTGTCAAATCCAGGTATCTGAAAATGTGTTAGTAATTATAGACCTATATCCCCTCAACGAATCATTTATTTTTCCAGAAACGGTCCCAAAAAACCGTGTTTTTATTAATGCACTTGCTTTTTCACTTTTTCAGAACTCAAAAATATTATAACACGATGTTGATTTTTGCTCTGTTTTTTTTTTGGTTGGATAAATAAAACCTGCGGGAAAAAGTTTCTGTTGTCTACCTTGCCTAGAGCATTTTATGTCCGTTTTTTTTTATCTAAAAGCCGTTCCCAGCAAACTAGACAACAAAAGTTTTTATGCATGCTGTGGATAATGATTAAAAAGTATTTATCCAGAAGAGCATCAGTGCGTGTACGTTAGCTACCGTCTTGAAGCAGGGCGTCAAACAAAGTCCCACATCGCAATCTGGGCAATAGTACCTTGATTCGCGCCTCAACTTCTCTCTAGATACATCCTTCGCTTTACTGCACACATCACACTTTCTAGTTGAATGTACGTTTCCTTTTTCTCCCTGCGATAGAAGCAACTACTAAAAAATGTTGACTGGTACATCTAAGTGGGTTTGGAAGCGTTGAAGATCTTCCTCTTGACACACCTCTATTTTTGTAGCCTACCTCAATCAGTTGTGTTATCAAACTCAATTAAAGTTCTAGATATGTTCATAGCCCTCTACTTTTCTTGTAAAGCAACAAAAATATTTCACTCAACATTTTCCAAAAAAATTAAAGAATATTTTTTTGTGATACTTCTTTTCATGCTTCCTGTTTACAGGGTAGTCAGCAAGATGTTGGTCGACGTCGACGTTGGCCGTCATCATGTTTACAATTTCCTGAAACCTTTCTCTGTCGGCTGCTGCGCGAAATAATTTTTCTACTGCGAAACCACACCATTGTCTAATATTACGCAGCCATGAAAGTTTCTTTCGACCAATCCATCTCTTTCCTTTCACTTTTTCTTGTATTATAAGGCGAAGTAAATGGTATTTAGGTCCTCTAATTATATGGCCGAAGTATTCTGTTTTTCTCCTCTTTATGGTGTTTATGAGCAGACGTTCTGAATTGATCATTTGAAGAAAATCTTCATTGGAAGTGTGCGAAACCCACGATATCTTTAGGATTCGTCTATAGCACCACAACTCGAATGCTTCTAACTTGTTTAGCATTGTGGTGTTTAACGTCCATGTCTCACAACCATACAATAGGATCGACCACACATAACATTTCAGGACCTTCTTACGAATATTCATTGACAGGTTTCTGTTGCATAAAACTAGTTTCCAGGTCATAAAAGCCTTACGTGATATTTCGATTCTGGATATTATCTCTTCATCAGAGTCACAATTTACATTTAACCAGCTGCCAAGGTATTTGAAATGATTTACCGTTTCTATCTTTTCTCCATTAAGAGAAAGCAGACCTTGATCTATATAGATCTTTCCAACTGCCATCCACTTTGTCTTTGAAATGTTGATTTTTAGGCCTCTCCGATAACTTGCTTTACTGACTAGATTTAGTAATGTTTGGAGATCTTGTAAACTTTCTGCAAGAATGGCTATATCGTCAGCGTATCTAATATTGTTGATTACTTCTCCACCTAGTCTTACTCCCTCTTGTCTGTCATCCAAAGCCTCCCTAAAGATTTCTTCAGAGTACAGATTAAAAAGAGTGGGTGACAAAACACAACCCTGCCGTACTCCACGTTTGATGGGTATTTTTTCAGTGGGACTGTCTCCAATTTGGATAGAGGCTACTTGATTGTAATATAAGTATTTCAGCAGTCTTATATCATAGTGGTCAAGTCCTGCTGCCCGTAGGCAGTCGAAAAGTGTATTGTGTTGGACTCTGTCGAACGCCTTCTCGAAGTCGATAAAACAAACATAAACATTCTTTCGGAATTCACAACTTTTTTGTAATAGAACGCGCATACAGAATAGTGCCTCTCTAGTTCCTAGACCGTTTCTAAATCCAAATTGCTTATCACCCATCTTACTTTCGCATAGAAGGAATACTCGGTTTTGTATAACATAAGTAATACTTTATTACTATTCCTTTTCCATTTTAAAACTCGATAGCCTCATTTTTTCTAAGTTTGTTCTTTACTTCTGGTGGTAGACTCTTTCTTTGAAATCTAAAAGTACCGTATATATCTATGCAAACTGCTAATAAAAGGTCTGTTAGTTTAGGGGATGTATAAAAGTTGTCTGTAGTCAAACAGTGACCTTTCGGCAGTAGAGGTTTCATTAGCATCAATACGATCTGACACTGGAAGATCTTTATATTGTTCGCCAAACTTTGTATTCTTTCTGTATAAATTATGTTGTGCCAAATATATCTGAAGGGGGAACCACACAGCATGTAGTTCTTTATACCAAATCATTCCCTTTGGTTTGGAATGTATTGAATCCATCCGAGTCTGCCTTTGTAGAGAAGTAAGCTCTCGTTAATTGTTACATCCCTTTTCAAATCATACAAAGATTTGTACTTAGCATTTAGGTATTCACAAACTTCCAGAATCTTATACAATTTCGAAATTGGGTCCGATTCATTATTAGAAAAATGTTTTAGATTGAGTACTTTATTTTTTTGAATACTTTCTCTTCGGTTTTTACATTTTCCTGCATTTTATTTTACCTTTTTATGCATGTTGAAAGTCGTCATATTTAGTTTGTAGATTTTCGATTTCTTAGCATATTTTCTTTAGTTTGGCTTTCTGTTTGGCTTCTCTGATCTTTCTCTGTATATCTCGTTGTACTGTTTTATAATTAGAGTTATTCATCTTGTTTTTCTTTCTCTCTTTCATCAGCTGCAGAACCCCTGTCGCCACCCATGTCTTACTCTTACCTTTTTCGTTATTTATAAAATTATCTTGTCGTCGTTAAAATGTCATCTATCGTTTTACTAAGGGAGTCTACCTTCTCTGCTGTGCTTTTCGTTGTAGTATCGATTTCTTTAAATGCTCTATTTATTGTTTTGCCGACTATTTCTTTTACTTCATTACATTTCAGTTTTCTCATGTTATGTTTTTTACAGTTTTTTCTGCGTGTTTTCTTTAACTTGGTTCTATACACGTCCACTAAAGGATTGTGGTCAGATGGAATATCAGCGCCTGGGTAGGTTTTAACATTGTTGTAACTATTTCGATATCTTTTGTTAACAAATATATAGTCTATTTGGTTTTTTATAATAAGTTTATTAGAGTCAATAATAAGATTAGGTCATGTTCAGCTGCAAAGATATGCGATAGGGATGAGCGATGGTGGAACAAAATTCACAACAAGTGGGAATGCAGAGGTTGTAAGAAGAAGAGTTTAACAACACAGGGGTAAAGACAAGCACGAATTATAAAGTGAGAGAGCCGAAAATGGTTAATAAACAACAAAATAATTTAGATTTGTTGTCTAAATTTGCAATATTTTCAGTTCTGAACATTTTTGTTGAAATTTTGAGAATGGCGGAGATAATGAGCAAAACCAGTTCTGATTTAAATTTAATATGGCCATTATTGCGACCGCGGAATTCAGTAAATTTTAAATTTACACTACTATTGATCCCACCTACACATATAAACAATATACACCGGGGTGTGTGAGGGCAATATACACCTGGGAATGCACACCCCATAGTTAAGGTAGATTTAGTAGTATAATAAGAACAAAAAAAAAAAACAAAAAAAAGCAGCTCACTGACTAAATTAAAACCAAAGCCTAACGAACCCTGAACATCGAGTAAATACCGATCTAATCGCAACTAAATAATATATAGTTGTTCAATTTTCTCACATGCGAAAAACTATGTCATTTTTTCGCTGTATTATTAACTATCCTTATATCACAATTTTACAATCATTATCCTAGTCCCCTTCCTACTTACATTTTACCCCCTCTCCATTAGAAATACAGACAGTTAAGATAGCAAAGAAGAAACGTTATCTTGATTATCAGCTGTCGATAAGGACAGAACTCTCTTGATAGTCACCCGTCGTTAAGGACAGACCATTTCTCAACTCTCTTAGTTTGGCCATCACTAGAGGCAGACGTTCTCTCTCTTGATCTCTCTCTCTTCGCTTATCAAGAAGAACAGCATCTATCTTGGCTGTTCTTCTATCGTAATTACCTCTTTCCCGCTTTAGTTACGCGAGAAATATCGAAAATACTGTATTAAATCGTGTGCAGACAAAGTGTGCTCTATATCGTGATATATTTGCGAAACACGTGTTCAGAAGCCGGTGCATCGGACAGATTTCGCGGGAGAATAACCACGAGTGAATACCGGAAACAACCGTGAGAGTGTGGAGCAAAAAAATATTGGCAAGACTTTCTATAAACTTAATTTGCCATTGTCTGTATACCTTTTATTAGATATCCTAATTTTATTGAACCAGCCCTATATAATACAGTCCACATACACGGAAATTATACTAATAATTTCCCACATATGTACACCCTTTTTGTACAATAGTTATAAAAGGTACATCAGACCTTTTATAACCAGCCATACAGGCATAGGCCAATCAAGCAGATCGTTTGTAGATCCCAATCACGAACTCCGAGCACTGAGATCATGTGCGACAAGCATGGGCTCGGTGGCCGGACCACACTCTAGCATCCAGCCGGCGAGGAGAACAAAATTTATTTTTTAAAAGAAAAGGCAAAAAAGTATTTTTAAAGTTTGTATATATACATACACACTTCAAAAATACTTTTTTGTCTTTTCTTTTGACTTGTCATAAGTGTGTACAAAAAACATATCAGTCTTTTGAAAATTTATTTTGCCAATTCGGCGGCTGAGTGAACGAGCACATACATTTTTCAGATTGAGAGTCATCAGCCCTGGCTGGTGGCTCTCTGTTCGGAACACACGCTTTTTTCTTTTTCTTTAGGGATACCAGTTTCGATATCAAGTTAGAGTAACTTCAATAGAGTCAGTAAAGTAAATAGGGAGAAAAGCCAATACATGTGCTACCCCTACAGTTAGGTGGCCTAAGCACAGTTATTAAAAACAGAAGGTGTCCCATTACCCAGGGCACCTGAAGTAACTTTCAGATCATAAACCTCCTCACGTATGTCACACGATGATGAGGGGTGGAGGAAAAGGCTGGGGGTCAGATAGATACCACTTCAATAGCGAAGTGTGACCGGTTTGATCTTCGCACATGTGGATCCCACTCTTACAATGCTATACACAAGTTCCTAGGGGCAGGGTTGATCACTGCGTGTGATTGTGTGTGTGATCCCACCAAAAGTTTAGAATAATAAAATTAAAGGTAGCTCATGGCAAGGTTTATACATTCGCCTTTATACATGGAAATCGCCAGCTGACAAAGACAACAAAATCGTCAGAAATCAAATTGATTACTTCCTAATAAAACACAGATATCGAAACTCAATTCAGGCAGTAAAGGCATATCCAGGAGCGGACGTATCTTCTGATCATAGTCTTCTTATTGCTAGATTTCAACTTCAACTAAAAAAGACACAAAAAAGCCGCAATAACAATAAACTTAACATACAGAAACTAAAGTCAAAAGAAACAAAAGAGAATCTGAAACACGAAATCAACACAAATCTAGACAGAAACCCAGGAAATAACTGCAACGTAGAGCAGCAGTGGCAATTCTTCAAAACCTCTATATTGGAGCCAAGTAAGAAACTACTTACAACAACTAAATATAAGAAAGAAAAATGGATGACAGAGGAAATTCTAGAGTTGATGAATGAAAGGAGAAAAAAACAAAACCATCAATAAGACGCACTATAAACAGCTTCAAAACCAAATAAGAAGAAAAATTAGGGAGGCTAAAGAGACCTACTTCTCTGAAAAATGTAAAGAAATAGAAGAACTTCAAAACAGATATGACAATTTCAACCTACATAAAAAAGTCAAAGAACTAGCCGGAGTAGGAAATAGAAGAACCTCAAATATATTGCTCGACAAAAATGGAAATATTATATTGGAAACAGAACAAAAACTACGACGATGGAAAGAGTACATCGAAGAATTATTTCATGACCAGAGAGAAGCTAGTACATCTGTAGATAGCCAAACGGGAGATGTAGGTCCAGAGATAACCAAATCAGAGGTTAGTCAGGCATTAAACTCAATGAAAACCAATAAATCTGCTGGTCCAGATGAATTACCAAGCGAGCTACTAAAGTTGGTCAACGAGAAAAACCTGGACATAATAGTAGAACTATTCAACGCTATCTATACTACGGGAATCATTCCTAGAGAAATGTTGACATCAGCATTTGTGTGTTTGCCAAAGAAGATGAATGCCAAAGAGTGTAGTGACTATCGAACCATAAGCTTAATGTCACATACCTTGAAAATTCTCTTGAAAATTATCCACGCCAGAATACACTCTAAACTGGAGCTGGATATTAGTGACACTCAATATGGGTTCCGCAATGGTATCGGTACCAGAGAGGCATTATTCTCCTTTAATGTGCTGACACAGAGATGTTTGGATGTTAACCGTCCTCTTTACGTCTGTTTTATAGACTACAATAAAGCGTTTGATAAAGTAAAACATGATCGACTCCTGGAAATTCTAAAAAATAAAAACCTAGATGAAAGAGATTTAAGGCTAATAACACACCTCTATTACAATCAGCGAGCAATAGTAAGAATCGAAAAAGAAACATCTGAAGAAATGGAAATAAAGAGAGGAGTCAGGCAAGGCTGCATTCTATCACCTCTATTATTTAACGCCTATTCTGAAGAGGTAATTCGAGAAACTCTGGAAGATGAAACAGTCGGCATAAGAGTAAATGGAGTCTTAATTAACAACATCAGATATGCAGATGATACAGTAATAATAGCCGATAGTTTACAAGACCTGGAAAGACTGATGAACAAAATAGTCATGTGTAGTAGGGAGTACTGACTCTCTCTTAAAGTCAAAAAGACGAAGTTTATGAAAATTTGTAAAAACAACTATAATACTAACGAAATCTTGATAGTAGAGGGCCAGCAGATCGAAAGAGTAAAAAAGTACACTTACCTAGGAACACTTATAACAGAAAATAATGACTACACGGCAGAAATCAAAGTCAGAATCGAAAAAGCACGTTCTAATTTTATAAAAATGAAAAAGGTCCTATGTGGCAAAGATCTAACATTAGCTCTTAAAGTACGCCTAACAAAATGTTACGTATACAGTGTACTATATTATGGAGTGGAATCATGGACGTTAAATCTAGATACCATGAGACGACTTAACGCCTTTGAGATGTGGATCTATAGAAGAATTATGAGGGTTTCCTGGGTAGATAGAGTTACAAACAATGAAATACTGAGAAGAATAGGCAAAG
Organism: Diabrotica balteata; assembly: GCA_918026665.1. Taxonomy (NCBI): domain Eukaryota; kingdom Metazoa; phylum Arthropoda; class Insecta; order Coleoptera; family Chrysomelidae; genus Diabrotica; species Diabrotica balteata. The sequence goes on from OU898280.1 coordinate 135,527,728, forward strand.
AGAAGGAAATTGAACTCACAATTAAAGAAAGAAAGCTACAGTATCTCGGACATGTGATGCGGGGCGATAAGTATGGCATCCTGCGACTCATAATGCAAGGAAAAATAGATGGCAGAAGAAGCATCGGAAGAAGACGAATTTCATGGCTGAAGAACCTGAGAGAATGGTTTGGATGCAGCTCAAAACAACTATTTAGAGCTACTGCCTCAAAAATTAAGATAGCTATGATGATTGCCAACCTCCGTAGCGGAGATGGCACCTGAAGAAGAAGAAGAAGATGGCAAGGTTAGGCCTTTTTTCGTCTAACCCGACTGGACTAACATCTACATCGATTTTAACTTTATATTTTTTAAAAATATAAGGCATGATTTCCCAAAAATATTAACCACTTTAAAAGTCTACAAAATGATGCAGAATAAATGATTTCGTAAAAGATCTCTCTGACTACCACTTTTTATTATATTCAAAGAATCTCGTTATCATAAATTAACTATCTACCTTTGTCAGCAACTTAGGTAATGCAAAGTAATTTTGCAGTATTGACACAAGAAAAAAAAATAACTATCTAAAAATAAAGTATGGCAGAAGAATACTTACATATAACGGAGACTTAATAGACCGGAGAAAGCTTTCTTATGTAGTTGAGTTAAACGGAAATTTCCTTTGAAGCTCCTGAAAAAGCAATATCATTATAATTTTTAATTAAAATAGAAACAGCTTAAGTTATTAAATTACGACTAAAAATCGGTTACGGAATTTTTGTATTTTATCACAATTACAAAATCTAGTCTGTTATCAGATTAAAGGGTTACTATAAAAGAATCATTGTGTTTTAAGAAGATTTATTTCATAAATACAGATATAATATAAGATCTTTTTGTTCTTGTACCCTGCTGGATTATCGTGCGTTGATATGCGTATCAAATTGACTATACTACTTATTTGAAGGCAGCTCGGAGAAGGGATACAGATGATCTGATAAAACATTCTCTTAGTAGCCAAGTTTGGTTAAAAAAGGTCGAAAAATTTTTCGCAGATATCTGAAGCTTTTAAGACATAGGTGGGGATTACTAGATGACGAATAAACATATGAAAAAGTACTCGTATTTTTACGTTGGATTTTTAGTTGAAGTTGGTTAAATATTTAAACTATTGAACTTACTCTATTATTGATGCTAGAGACATTTAGCAAATTTCAAAGGATCCTTTAAGATTTAAACTATCTCAAAAGTTAAATGCATATTGCGTTTTCATCGAAATATCTCGGTATTGTCTTAATGTTGAGGAGATAGGATGTTCTTTCTGCATCCACTCCGTATACAAATCAAAAAGTTTAGAAATATTTAGTTTCTCTTCAAAATATAATGTTGCTGTTTTTTTTTTCTAAGGTAATGAGACTCTACTGCTAGACTAGATGATATGTGTTTTCGAACACTCTTTTTTATTTCTTCTGCTACTCGTTGTGGCCGAGTGGTGTGTTTTCCATTCATATCTTTAACAATTATACCAACTTCACTCTTTGACATCTTTTTAGACATTGTCATCGCCCAACTATTGGTTATATCAAACGTATCAAGAAACATATTTTTACATACCACAATGTGGCTATCATTTAAAGGCAATTTATACTGAAATCTCCACCTCCTTCGAGATTTAATGGTAGTACGTATTTAAAATACGAGTTCTTGTGTGTCTAGTAATCAAACGACTAATATCGCACATAATAATCATGGAATCATGGAATTCGATCGATGGTAAACATGCGTATCTATTCCCTGTAAAATTTTAGTAACTTTCAAATGCTTAACCGGCTAAATATTACAACAACAACAGTTTAACTATTTTACGTTTTTGTACATAAGTTCCGTGCAAGACTGTTGTAACTCTAATGTAACAGAGTTACAACAGTTTTGCACGGAAAATTGCAATGGTTTCGATAACAAACAATGAAAGGCGCGAAAAAAGTAAGACATTTGTTATTTGAATATATATATCTGTGATGTTTAATTTTAATATAGAGCGTGTCTACGTAATCCATTAACGGCCGAGACAATAAACAAAGATTTACGATTTACCAATTTATTCATGTAAGTTTTATGTCCTTTGTGTGACATTATATTTTCCATTAAATTTGTGCGATGTCATTTGACCATTTATTTATTAGATTGGATTAAAAACACATGAATTTAGACTAATTATTTACAGCCAAAAAGTATTTTTTCTTACGAAAGGAAAAACAGTTATCTTAAAACTTGTGTATTAACAATACTGACAGGTTAAAAATATCTATTCTCAGAAAACTTGTTCTATAAAAACTAAATCACAAATTGTACTTATTAAATCTTCATGTAACCTTCCGTGGCGATTGTCTTATTATATTATGCCCCTAAACTTTTACTCCTCCTCCCAAGTGCCTTCTCTATTGAGGTTGGCGATCAATATGGCAAATTTCTCTCTGTTCTGGGTTTGATGGATTAAGCCAATTCCTGTTGTGTGAGTCCAATCTCTGATGTTTCGGAGCCAGGATTTCTTCTTTCTTCCTATACCCCTTTTACCCTCGATTTTGCCTTCTAATATTACCTGGAGCTGCTCAAATTCCTTATGGCGCATTATGTGTCCTAGATATGACGTCTCTCTAATTTTGATTGTATTAACCAGATGAGGTCGTGTGTTCATTATTTCCAGTACCTCTTCATTTGTAGTTTTGCTGGTCCAGCTTATTCTTAGCATTCTGCGGTACATCCACATTTCTAATGAATTCAGTTTGTTGACGTCATACTGTTTTAATGTCCAGGTTTTTTCTAAGTTCAAAACTTTTACTAAGGTAGTGAATTTCTAACCTTTTTATAATCACTGTACTCAAGTTAGCCCGATTGGCATATTTTTATTATTACTTTTATTACTACTTTTGTTTTCAATTTAAATAAAAATATTGAAAGTTTTGTCAAATAATTTTCTACCCTATAATGAAACTCTATAATGAAATATGATTTAATATGACTTTTAATATGTATCTTATTTTCTTTATATATCATAAACCTACTTCTAATAACCCTAGTGGTTGATGCGGATAAATAAAATAAAAAAAAAGTTTCTGAATATAGTTTGTAAAATTTAGTTTCCATAAAGTAGTAGAGTTTGGTAACATCCAATGTGTAGAACTAATATTCAGAGCCCATATGCCACTCATATAATAATTTGATTATGTATTTTTTTAATATGATCAACAGGATTTATATTATTAGGTTTTTATGTTATATTATTTTTGGTTTCATTTATTGATTTTCCAGGTTACATAAATATTTTTAACACTGATTATTCGTCGAATTAAAACCCACGTTTAGCTATTTCGGATTTTAGCCTATGTAAATATTATTATGTAATCAATAGAGACAATAATTTTATGTCCTTCACGTCGCAGTGTAAAAAATTCTATGAAGCCAAAGAATCTGTTTATCTAGAATAAACTATAATTACCTAACTCGTGATTATTTTTTTTTCGGATAAATATTTTTGCTTGCTCCCGGCTTATATTTTCTTACATTGTGTAGATCTATACATAGTCATAATTGAGATTAACGCATTTATAAACGCTGACGTTTCCTGCTGAGAATATACATTACATTCAACCCGTAATTTATCATTTACCACTGGCCATCTACATCAATCACTTTTTCATATATCCCAAATAAAATTTTTTTCAAACAAAATAAATGTATATATAAGAATGAAATATTTTTATCCAAAAATGTATGTAATAATATATATTTTTAAGGCGTGTTAGCACTAATATAAAGATCAGAAATACGCCGGTAATTGACAGTTTTGGAATGTAATTTTCCTCGTCACGATGGATTTCACCGTTAGGCAAGCCGCATACTCATCGAATTTGGACGGTCGATAAAAGTTCGACCGAACTTTTGTCGATGATGCCTTGCGCGCACACTACACGATATTTATTCGATGACGTTTTTTAATCCACAAAGGTTTGTTAGGTGGAGTACACAAAATAACAACGAGCAACACAGAACCACGTAGCAACACGGAGCGACGTACCTTGAGCAGTGTCAAAAAACGCAAATGGTCCTCTGGTCGGTCGATAAAAATCGATGTATGAGCGCGCGTTCATTTGATACTGTACGCCTTGGAACGACGGCACGACCACGGCAGCCGTGAATGCAGTGACATTCATCGATCGCCTTACGACCATCACACGACATCGATGCCGTGCCGTTTGGCGATCGATGTGTGTTCCCGCTCACATTTGTTTCTTCACGCCACCAAAGGAATTTGTTCGGTCGAACTTTTATTTACCGTCCAAATTCGATGTGTGTTCGCTTAGCGTAACTTACCGTCTCATAAATGGCCATTTTGATTTTTTCGGATACTTATTTTTTGGACAAAAGCGTACTTTTGGTTTTTAAAGTTTTTAGAGTAAACTATCACTTTCTATTTTCTTAACTTACTTCAGTATTTTTAGTTTCTCTGTTCTCTATTTTCATTCCATACAAAGTATTTGTAGCTTTCGACTTTTCGTTTCGAATTTTATCTTCCTCTAGTTTTTATTTTTCCGATTCTTCGTTTATTTTAAATATCACAAGATCGTCTGCGTATGCGCACTTTAAGATCCACACCGCTTTTAGATTTCTATGATCCGCATATAATTGCAGTGATTTCGTTCTGGTTTCTTTTTTCTTGACGTCAACTATCATTTATTATAAACTCTTTGGATTCTATATTATCGGTTCTGACTCTGTTTCTTGTATGTCTGTATACACCAAGCTTTCCTGAGTTTGGTATTAACATCTTTCTTTTTTAGGCATATGTCTATCACCTTTTCTGAAGTACTATCAAATGCTTTTTCAATAAAGGCTGGGTATAACTCAGTGCTCTTTCAAATGTCCCTATCCAAAATTTTATGGATTTATCGATTTCATCTTCAGTTATTTCTGCCAATACCTCTGAGCCAACATTTGGATTTTCCTCGAGAGATTCTGTTTAGATGATAGTGGTGGGTCATTTTTAGAACTGTATTGGTCTTTTTAATATCTTTCTGTGATTTTTACTATTTCTCCTAGATCTCTTTCTTCATTGTTCGCAGCTTTAAGCATAATTAATTTTCTTTTTCCTATATTTGTCTTCAATGTTTTTAAACTTTTGTTCTTTTCTATGATTTTCTTAATGCGGTCTTCTTGGTATTTCTTTAAATCTTCCTTTATCTGTTTTCTTATGGTTTTGTTCAGTTCGGTAAACTCCACTGTATTTTTTTGTTATCATTTAGGAGTTGTCGTTTTTTTAGCATATCTTGTGATTAAGCGCTAATTTTTTGTTGTTTTTGCTTTTGTTTATTAGCAATCTTCAGGCCTGCTTCTAGTAGTTCTGTTGTTATTTTATCGTTTAATTCGTCTAGCTGCAAACCCTTCAGCTGTGATATGTCACTTTTTTTAGCTGGTTTATGTATTGTTCTTTGCGTTCTTTCTTTTATGTATTGTTCCATCAATAATAGTCAATAATTTGAAGCTATCATTTATTGTGTAAATAAGATTAATATTAAAAATTTTGATATTACAATGGCCTACACATTTCAGAAAATGGCAGATATGCATTTAACTTTGGGTAAGTTGGATCAGATTAAATTATGATTTCAATAAACTATCAGGAATATCGTAGGTGAATGTCAAGGAAATAGTGCAGCCGCCGCAAGGCGTAAAATACCCCAATCGACATACACCCGATAGACGATTATTTCTGACTAATGATCGTCGTTTACGGGAAACGATTATATTCAAACCGCAAGTTGCTGGCAATAGTCGTCGTCCAATAATGGATGCAACTGATGAAGACATTTTAGAAACCAATAAAGAAGTCCCTGAAACAAGTACAAGGGTAATAGCTGCTTAACTAAATGTTCCTTACGTAAGGGTTTAAAGGCGTTTGAATGATCAGCTGCTTAAACCCAATCACTAAACAACGGTTCAAGAGTTATTGGTTCAAGATTATCCTAAAAGGATTTAACTTTGCAATTGGTTGTTAATGGAAAACACCCGAAATGTTAATTTTATTAGAAATATTTTGTTTATCAACGAGGCTATCTTCAGTATAAATGGAATATTAAACCATCATAAGGAGCACATTTGGGCTGACGAAAATTCTTACACCAAAAAAACGACTCATCACCAGAGGACTTTCAAAGATAATATTTGGGAAGGAATTGTGGATAACAATCTAATAGGCCCAGTATTTTTTTCAATAATTTAAATGGTGATAATTATTTGCAGTTCTTGGCAAACGATTTACAAGAATATTTGGAAAAAGTAAATATTGCAATAAGGCAAAATATGTGGTTTCTACAAGATGGCGCTTCACCGCATTACAGTAATGAAGTCCGGGAATACCTTTTCAGGCAGTATCCTGGTCGGTGAATTTCTTGGCTACCCAGAATTCCAGGTTTTAATCCCATGAAGTTTTGCTTCTGGAAGTTTATGAAAGAGAAATTGTATTTTGTAACAATAGAGGACGAAGAACAATTAAGGGTTACAATAATTGAAGCTGCAAGTCAATTTCTTCAGACACATATGATTTTTCAGTGCATTCGGTTTTTCTTATTAAAACGTCACTGAATGTGTATTGAAGAAAATGGGGGTACTTTTGAACATGCCACAAAATTCATTTGATTTGAACGTAATCAAAAGTTGCACACCCCCTTTAAATTTTTCTTCTTTTCTAAGATTTTGCTTCTTTTTTATGAAAAATGCTTTCAGAACAAGAAAGTAACGTGTCCATTTTTATTACAAAATGTCAAGTAGTTTAGGAGATAATTCAAAAAACAAATTTTTATTTTGTAACTTCAAAGGGCTGTAACTTCAAATATCTTTTGTGTACACTTTTGTACTAAGGTACGTTAGAACGATAGATGCTGGGTATTTTACTCAAAGACCATAAAACCAATAAACACATTCGTCATAGAACAAAAGGAAAATATGCTGTCGAACAAGTAGCTAAACTGAAATGGAAATGGGCTGGACATAACAAACCTCTTACGGATGGCCGATGGAATACAGAAATCGGGAATTGGTGGCCCTATAAAGTCAAAGGACAGATAATGAACAGAGCTGAATGTCGAGAATTAGGAGAGGCCTATATTCGGCAGTCCGAATAGAGAACAGGGATAAAAAAGTTGGAATCAATCAATTTATTTTTGTCCCCGGAATTCTTTGGCGATCACCATGGCCGCCGACATAGGCGATCACCATTGCGAAGGCTTCTCGATCTTCTGCAATATGGAATAATTGTGCTGCATTTGGTATCTGAGTACATTCACGAATGTTTTTTTAACCAAGAAATTTGTTTCCTTTCTACACCTCTACGGCCCTCTATTTTGCCTTTAAGGATCAGTTGTAAAATTTTATATCAACTTCCCCTTACTATATGTCCCAGATAAGACATTGTTTGATGTTTAATAGTCTTTAGCAGTTCTCTGTCTTTGTTGACGCTCCTTAGTACTTCTTCATTAGTTTTTCTTGCTGTCCAAGGTATATTGAGCATTCGTCTATGAACCCACATTCCCAATGCTTCAATGTTGTTCATGATCGATACTTTTAGCGTCCACACTTCTACACTATACAAAAGTACAGACCAAACATAACACTTATGCCTGGTTGCACCAATAGATCTTAAGCTTCAGCTTAGCCAAGCTCTGCTTATAGCTAGGGCTGCCTTAACTCTCACTTACGTTGCACCATAATTTTCGATTCTAAAATATTCTTTATATTCTCAAAAATAAAAATACAAAATTTGGTTGATCGCCGTCGGACGGTTTGGTCGTGGACGGTCGATCAGTCTGAGCTGAGGCCTACGTAAGGCACGTCTTAAGCTTAAGATATGTTGGTGCAACCAGGCATTCACCATTTTTTGTCTTAGTTCTAAACTGAGATGATTATTGCAAAGAAATGACTTCATTTTCATAAAAGTAGTTTTAGTCATTGCTATTCTACGTTTTATTTCTATGTCTGGATCTAGTTGGTCCGTTATCCCAGTTCACAAATATGTTATTTTGTGACCTTTCTCAACTTGGACTCCGTTCAATTGAAGCTTTGCATCGGGATGTGGGTCACGACTAAACACTAAAAATTTGGTTTTGTTTGAGTTTATTTTAATGCACATTTCGGCTCCTACCTCGTGAATACGATCAAGCAGAATTTGAAGACCTTCAATATTATCTGATAAAATTACTGTATCGTCTGCATATCTAATCACATTAAGTAGTTCCCCTTTGATTTTTATTCCATATGATTGTCTCTCAAGTGGAATACGTGATTTAATTTATGATATTCCTTTTTGAAACACCCTGTATAGATATATAACGCCTTTATGATGCAGTTGCAGGTCTGCGCCAACGCACTCATGGTTCGTAAGTTCGAATAAGGCTGGTATGAGAATTTTTATTAAATCAAATCTCTTCTTAGTCAGATAGAGTAGTTACTAATAATTATTCTTATATATTTATTAAGTACATTGTAAACTGCAATAAATGAAAAACGATTTAATGACACATGGTCTAAAACTTAGTTTTCAATTTACATTATCATTTTTATATATAAATTTTTTTGAAAAATTAATAAAAGAATTACTACTTTTTTAATTTAACATTAAATAGTTCAGAAATATATTTTTTTATAATCTCTAAATTATTGTATCGGTTATTTACGTAACTGTTTTCTAAGAAAACATTAAGATCTAGAAATATTTTCAGTAGACAAGGTCGAGTAGGCTATCCCTTACAGAGATCAAAGACAATTACTAAAACTTCCACATCAAGAGGAATCAAGCGAGTGTGGTTAATATTTTAGGATTATAGTTGTTAGTGTTGGGGTACAATTAAACCGACAAACAAACTGCCCTATTTGCTTTAAAGCTCAAACCGTTTATGGTTTTAGCATATATACTAGAAAGATTATGCTTTATTTGTTAAATTTAAGTTACTAGTCCCTTACTGTGCTACTATTACGATATATACAGTGTTAAAATCACTGATTTTTAATTTATTGTTGAATTTATTTATTTATAATACTAATTTATTCAATTCAACGCATACTTTCAAAAAATATTTTTGAACCTGACAAAAAAATACTTGTTCAGTCATCCAACCATTTTTGGATACATAGTAAGACGTCTCTGGATACTCCTGTGTATCTCTACTCTATAAAAAACTATACTCTGTAAAAACATTTGACGAAATGCCCCTGATGATGCTGTAGAAAACTAAAGTACTTGGGCAAGATTTGATTAATAAAATTGTGCTCGATATCTGCCTTTAATTTTTCAAAGTTCATTTATTCGAGCATTCAACTTTATATCAATTTGTCGATTTGTTGCATACTATATTTTATCTATGACAATTACTATTTTATAATGACATTCAGATATAATCCAATTATGACGAGGACTTATAGGTAAAGGATTTTAACAAGTGCTATGACCTTGTAAATAACAGGTACACTTGTGTACTGAATCCGCATAATTCATAGCTCTTGTCAAAATCCATTACCTCTACCAACGAATATTTTCCATCCATACATTATGTTTAAAGCAACTAACGTGCCAAAAGGCATTACATCATATCTACGTTGCCATTGGTCTGATTTTGACGTACAAGATGTTAAATAAAAGGGGGAAAGCGTAACGATTTGTTCTTTCTTCTTAACGTGCCCTATCAAGTCCCCTTGACGTTGGCGATTAACATGGCGAAACTGTCTCTGTCTCGAGCTATTCTAAAGAGTGTAACGATTTTTTCACTATAGTTTATCTACGACGAGCAAATAATTTATTGTTTTGAAGTGGATAATGAACATTGGTCTCTGTAACAATATATCTTTTCCAATGACCCCTCTTATATCACGATCCAATGAGCCGTCGTGCCTCGTCGACCCTAGAACTTCTTATGGGGATAAATGACCTGTTTGTGACCCGTTCGTAGTCCTGCTGCCCTTTTACTTATAGGTGACAATACTGATCCGTTGGCATTAGCCCATGCCAAAACTATTGTTGTTTCCCTTTCAGAGCCTGCAATTTGCCTTTAGCTATTTTTCGATTTCAGTTACAGCCTTAGTAAGTTTGGAGTTATAAAATAAAAGCGTTTCATCTAAATTTCATATCCTAGCAGGGTATTGTTGTAATTCCAAATTATTTATAATAGTTTTCACTTAATCAAAGAAATCGTAAACAACAAATGGGTCAGGTTGTGATCTTACACGTAATGTTTTAATTCTCTCAGGTTTTTTAATAGAAAATCAATTGCTTTTTGAAAATTCAAAAACTAAACTTCACCAGGCTTTCCCTCCTTAAATGGGGTTTGAAGATTATTTTGCTAAACATATAACTGAATGCACAGTGTTGAGAATTTTTTTTGCGAGAAAGTCCAAACCCCTGCTTACTCATAGTTTTTATCTATGAAACCAAAATGTCTTTATCTTCTTTAAAAAGAGAAGATTTACCACCTTCAGTCACACCTGTTCGAATAGACATTTATTTTTTTTTTGTAAAATGTAATAGGTACCTAATTTTGTTATTACCTTGTGTATATTCTGCCTCTGGTCTACCCTTCCAAATTAACTTTTACCTATTCAGAAACCTATTAACTTTTAATCCAAGTGTTGATATCGGTAAACCATGCTCCATTGCAGCCTTTTTAAAAAAATATTTTCCCGATTTTACATCTCTTATTCCCAGTTCTGATGCTTCCTTTAAATACCTACTCCCGACAGTCTTTTTAATATATTTTCTTGGCATTTTTGCACCCAAAGAATACGTTGTTTTAACCTAGAAACTCTCGGAGTCACAGTTACGCCGGTATCGCCATCCACAATTGCACTAATCACGTGTCATGTCTATTTTTTCCATACTTCGGTTACCGAGCGCTAGATGACGCCTCAAGTTTCCTTTCCAAAACATGTACTGAAAATAAGCACTGCTTTTGTACGGAACCAAAATTTTAAAATGAGAAAAGGCAGAGAATATTTGATTTCACGCAAACAAATCCTATGTATCTCTTGATACGTATTTCGACCTAATAGGTCTCGTCAGAAGAGCTATTCATAGGGGTTCTCAACGTGAAAAATCAATATTTTCTGCCTTTTAAGAAGCAACAATAACATGGCTTCAATACGGACGCAGTAGCGACATCTAATTAAACAATCGTAAAATAGTTTCGAAACACAATTCAGATTTCTGCTTTATAATCTGAGCCTTCTAAGAATTGCAAGGCAAACAGACGTTGATAAAAGATGTTAAAAGAGACATATGGATCCTAAAATTTGCATTCCACGACATGTCTTTTACAACTAAGCAGAATTCCTTAGCGAATTGTGTTTCTCGTACTCCCACAGAGTAAATCCGAATAAAATGAGAAAAGGCAGCAAATATTTGATTTCACGCCAGCAAGTCCTATGTATCTCTTGATACGTATTTCGACCTAATAGGTCTCGTCAGAAGACCTATTCATAGGGTTTCTCAACGTGAAAAATCAATATTTTCTGCCTTTTAAGAAGCAACAATAACATGGCTTCAATACGGACGCGGTAGCGACATCTAATTAAACAATCGTAAAATAGTTTCGAAACACAATTCAGATTTCTGCTTTATAATCTGAGCCTTCCAAGAATTGCAAGGCAAACAGACGTTGATAAAAGATGTTAAAATCATTTCATTTTATTCAATCTCATTTTATTCGGATTTACTCTGTGGGAGTACGAGAAACACATTTCGCTAAGGATTTCTGCTTAGTTGTAAAAGACATGTCGTGGAATGCAAATTTTAGATTCCCCATGTCTCTTTTAACATCTTTTATCAACGTCTGTTTGCTTGCAATTCTTAGAAGGCTCAGATTATAAAGCAGAAATCTGAATTGTGTTTCGAAACTATTTTACGATTGTTTAATTAGATGTCGCTACTGCGTCCGTATTGAAGCCATGTTATTGTTGCTTCTTAAAAGGCAGAAAATATTGATTTTTCACGTTGAGAACCCCTATGAATAGCTCTTCTGACGAGACCTATTAGGTCGAAATACGTATCAAGAAATACATAGGATTTGTTTGCGTGAAATCAAATATTTGCTGCCTTTTCTCATTTTATTCGGATTTACTCTGTGGGAGTACGAGAAACACAATTCGCTAAGGATTTCTGCTTAGTTGTAAAAGACATGTCGTGGAATGCAAATTTTAGATTCCCCATGTTTTTTTTAACATATTTTATCAACGTCTGTTTGCCTTGCAATTCTTAGAAGGCTCAGATTATAAAGCAGAAATCTGAACTGTGTTTCGAAACTATTTTACGATTGCAAAATTTTAAAATTTGACTCAACTACGACGAAATTTACCGAAGTAAAAACATGGCAGCCAGACTTTTGGTTGCTAACTGAATTTTTGTTTTGGTAGTTTAGTGTCTTAATTTGTCACTAGTTACTACCAGAGAGAAAAAAATCATGTTCTTTAAAATTTATAACATCTTGGCAAATAAATAAAAACAATAATGTGTGCCACAGTTGCCCCATTTCAACGTATATTCAAAGAAATGAAAATGGCGGACAAGAGAAATACAACTTTAAGTAAAAGAAAAAAATATTATGAAAAAGTATCTAAAAAACAAAATAGGGTACAAGTACAAAAAATATAAAATGGTCAAAAATTTACAAAAGTTAATCAAAAATTAATAATTAAGTTAATTAAGAATAGTTAGTTAAATACTAGAGGTTAGATGGGATCTAAGAGTCTGAAAACACTTGTTGGTAAGAACAAAAGTTAAAAATGCAAAAAAATAGATACCTATTTATTATTAAAAATAAATGGGTATCTTTCAAAAGTTTAAAATAAATGGAGTTATAATTGAACCGTTAATTTTAAGTTGTAACATTTTTGTAGTCGTTACATAAAAATTATTATGAGTAAAGTATAGTATCGTGAAAGTTACTTACAAATTGGCAATTTCTGAACCATCAAAAGCAGCTTCCTCCACAACTTCAAGTTTATTAAAATTTAGCAGGCTGAAAAATAAAAAAGAACTTTAAACTAGACTATTAAAAATTTGTATCTTAAAAAGGATGCACTTTCATTTAAATTCAGGTAATAGATTTTTTTCATTTACCAAAGTGCGTATTGGAAATCTTAATAAAGCTTGTACTTTAACGTTTTTTTTTTAATGGAAGAAGGTGGTTTTAAAACTTATAAAAGGAATTTATAAAAAATTTCTCAAAGGTGAAAAATGATAAAACGATTAACATTTTAACTTACAAAGGAAAAATTTATTGATATTGGAACACAAATTAGTCAAACATTTCACGTCTGAATCCGAATCAATAGAATAATATAACAGATATTTCAGTATCTCTACTTCTACTATTCAAAGCAAAAAGTCTAAGTAATGTCTCCAAAATCTTTCCACTTTCAGTAGTTCGAGCATAGATGTGCCACCTACTTTAGTGACAAAGAACTAAACAATTACATTAATTGTTTTCTGTCGTCTGGGCTGTCGATTGTGCAAATATTAGCAGCATTTAGCTTTCTATTGCAGAGGAATTGTGGATAGTTGTGTTGGAATGTATGGATTGGGAGAGCGAAATGAGCGTGGTGAAAGACTAATTCAGATGTGCCAAATAGAAGAGCTAGTAGTTATGAATACAATGTTTAAATTACCAAATTGCCGGCTCTACACGTGGAAAGCTCCTGGAGACAGCAAAGATAGAATCATAAGAAATCAGATAGATTACATCTTGATAAGGAACAGGTACAAGAACTCTATTACAGTAGTGAAGAATTACCCTGGAGCAGATGTAAACTCGGACCACAACCCAGTAGTAGCAAATATGAATGTAAGCTTGAAAAAACCATTAATGAAAAGATCTAGACCACAAATATGCATTGATAAGTTAAGAGAACCAAATACATACCAAGAAACTCAAAACAAACTAAATCAGAGTATTCAAGAAACAAAATAAGAACACTACAGATATTGACACAAAGTGGAAGAATATAAAGAACACAATCGAGACTGTGGGACGGAAAACTTTAACATTTACAAAAGCTGCCAAACAAGAATGGATGACACAAGAAATTCTCGAAAAGATGGACGAAAGAAGAACACATAAAAACAAAGATAAAATTAAATATCAAGAAATTAAAAAAAAAAACAGAAAATAATACAAGCTAAGGAAACATGGATGTCCATTAAATGTCAAGAAATCGAGGAATGTGAGGCAAGGTATGACACTTTCAACACCCATAAGAAGTTTAAAGAAATGATTTCAGGAAATCGTAACAAACCAATCAAAATATTAAAAAATGCAGATGGTACCACTATAACTGAAACGCAAGACAAACTACGTAGATGGAAAGAATAGATTGAACAACTATTTTATGATCAAAAAGTAGAACAATTATTAGAAGTTAACGGAGAAACCACGGGACCAGAAATAATGAAAGAGGAAGTTATGTATGCTCTAAAACACACAAAAGGCAGAAAAGCTCCAGGACCCGATGAAATACCAATTGAACTATTGAAGATAATTAATGAAGATAATATTGATGTCTTGGTAGACCTTTTTAACTCCATATACAAGACGGGACACATACCCAAAGAGTGGCTTCTCTCAACTTTTGTGACGATTCCAAAAATCACAAATGCTAAAGATTGCAATGACTATCGAACAATTGCGTTAATGAGCCACACATTGAAAACCTTCCTTAAAATCATACATAACAGAATCCACATGAAATTAGAACAAGAAATAAGTGATTCACAGATGGGTTTCAGAAAGGGTCTAGGAACTAGAGAAGCATTATTTGGAGTCGCCCCCCTTTACAACGATGCCTGGATATGAATCAGGACATATATGCTTGCTTTATAGATTTCAAGAAAGCTTTTGATAGAGTTCAACATGAGAAGCTTTTAAGTATTCTTAAGACTGAAAACATTGATAGTAGAGATCTACAAATTATATCGAATCTTTATCAAAGCCAGAAAGCAAGAGTAAGAGTCGAAGGAGAACTGACAGAGGAAGTAAGTATACTTAGAGGAGTTCGACAAGGGTGTATCCTTTCACCACTCTTATTCAACGTCTACAGTGAAGTGATTTTTCAAGAGGCTTTATTGGATATCGTGGAAGGTATTTATGTCAACGGAAATAGCATTAATAATATTAGATATGCCGATGATACTGTCATATTTGCAAGTGACATGGAAGATCTACAGTACATAATACAACATGTATACAATGCATGTGAAAGTTACGGACTGCAAATGAATCTCAAGAAAAAGAAATCAATGATATTCTCAAAAAAACCACAAAATGTAAATAACCTGATCATCAATAATACAACGATAGAAAGAGTAAAAACGGCAAGAAATGGCAAGAAATGGTAGAAATAGCAAGAAACACGTTCATAAAATTGAAGAAATTACTTTGCGACCGTAACCTTAATCTAGAGATTCGGCCAAGAATTCTACGTTGTTACGTCTTCTCTACTTTACTATATGGCATGGAAGCGTGGACAATAAAGCAGTCTGAAATCAAAAAATTAAACTCCTTTGAGATGTGGTGCTACAGGAGAATGCATAAAATATCGTGGATTGAAAAAGTAACTAATATAGAGGTGTTACAAAGAATGAATAAAGAATGTGAAGTCATAAAAACTGTTAAAATTAGAAAGATTTAATATCTGGGACATTTAATGAGGGGTGAGAAGTACGTATTACTGAGGTTGATTATGCAAGGGAAGATACAAGGGAAGAGAAACCCTTGACGACGCAAAATGTCCTGGATAAGAAATTTGAGAGAGTGGTTCGGCTGCAGCTCATTAGAATTATTCAGAAATGCGGCCAACAAAGTTAAAATAGCGATGACGATTTCCAACCTCCGCTAGGAGAAGGAACCCGAAGAAGAAGAAGCTTTCTATTGCCCTGATAAAATAAAATCCATCTTTGGAGCACATAAAAGAGAACAATATACACTTGCAAGCAAAAAATCGATTCAAAAGTAAAATAAGTTATATTTTTTAACTATGCTGTTTGGCTAGTGTATATCCACATATACATATGTAAAATTAAAAGTAAAATATCGTGAACAGAAATAATTTTTATTACAAAAACCAATATTTATGATGTTAGTAAGTAAACAACATAACAAAGATAACTTAATATTGTATGTGAGAAAACATGGTATGAAGGAACGTCATTATGCGATGAATATAAAGAATTAACATAAAAAATCAAAATTAATACTGAGTATTTTCTTCTATGAGTTGTATTACAATTTCCATGCAATATTTTAAGGTCTTTATTAAGTTTCTGACTGTTTCTAAGGAACATTCCTAAGAAACAGTTTATCTAATGTAAAGAAGAAGTTTTTAAATAAGTTTTAACTTTTAAAGAAGTTTTTCCTTCTAAAGATATACCACTCCAAAAATATTTGAACCACCTCCATAGCTCACTGTTTCGAACTGCAGCACTGAGCAAATCCCTTTCCAGGCCTACAATAGACGCGTCTTCTGTCATTGTTATACAAGCACACTCGACCCTTATCAGAAAATAAAATTCGTTTCAATTGGCGAAGGTCCCAATTGACATGTTTTTGGGCAAACTGAAGTCGAGCTTGTTTCTGACGTATATTCAATTTGGACCCTGTCTCAGCTCATCTAGGAGTCAAAAGTGGCAGCCTTAAGTCTTCTTTTAACTGTCCACTTAGTGACGGTCACACCTCATACATTCATAAAGGGTTGTTAAAACTTAACTCCTGTCGCATATATATTGCGCAAGGCAATCATGCCAAAATATTGATCGTCCCTCTCTGTCGTTACATGTCGCCGATATGAACCTGGTAGTCGACTGTAGCGACTGGTCTCTTTGTATCGACGGTAAGCACTTGAGACTGCGTCCTAACTAGGCGACCGGAAACAGTACTCTGACTATAATTCAATATGATGCAACTACCTGGGCTTAGCAACGCAACGAATAAGAGTCACTAGTAGTCACAGCGTTTAAACGTTGGTAATCTACGCCAAGTTTCGTACCGCCATCTATTTTCTGGCTTAACGCGTGTGGTTATTATCGTACACATCAATTTCCATAGCAACCCATTAATACATCAGTCACTTAAGTTCGCAACTGCATTACAAATGGATACCATATCCATCAACGCAACTCAAGCAGTAGCATTATTAAGGGAATGCCTGAGCCAATTCCCAGATAATGCTGATTATATCCGTCGACAAGGAAGAGGCTGTAAACGAATAACAACAGAGAGAGATAATCCATTTCTTGTATATAAATCCCTAAGAAATCGATATTTTAGTGGTGCTAAACTCAAAGAAGAGCTTAGTGAGGTCCGAGGTGTGGTGACCAGGATTTGGACAGTCAGAAGAAGACTAAAGGCAGCCAACCTGACACCAAAAAGGGCAGTTAAGAGTACCAAGCTAACTGCAGCCCAGAAGCAAAGGCGATTAGAATTTGCTAACATCTGGATTGAGACGACTATCAATGGAGTCAGGTATTATTCTCCGATGAAAGTAGGATCTGGCTACATGGCAACGACAAGAAGCGTGGAGTCTATGGAAGGACAAGAGAGCGATTTGCTCGATTTTGTTTACGAGAAAGTGTGTCACGAAAGCGATTATTTTATATTTTGGGCAGACAGTTCTACGAATGGGAAAACCGAGTTGATTTTGGTGCATGGTGGAGGACGTGGAGGCGATTTAATGGCAGATCGTAACACGAGAGACATTTTAAAGAAACATGTGGTTTTATACGAGGGATTTATTGATGCTGCCTTTATTTTAATGCACGATAATGCACGATGCCATATCGCACGAGCCACCACCACCTATTTATCTGATATTGGTATACCTACAATAAATTGGCCTGCGTTAAGCCCGGACATGCATCCAGTAGAGCATGTTTGAGATGAGCTTAAACGAAGGGTCCGGGACAGAAATCATGCACCACCGAGCATAATAGAATTGAGAGCTGCGTTTAATGATGAAGGGGAAGCAATGCCTCAAGAATTTATTAGAAAAGTCCTCCGATCCATGCGTAATCCATTGAAAAGTGTAATTCGTAGTAGTGGTGGTAACACCAAATACTGAATAATTAAGAAATTCAGATTGTTATTGATGATTTCTCTGTTCATAACGTATTTCTTGCGTTAGTTCCAATGATGAATATTTAGGAAACTCTGTTTGTATTGCATATTGTTTTTGTAATGAGTCTTCTTATTAATGCAATAGCAGTTTTTGTCAGTTCAATAGTAAAATTATTGTTTGTACGTTACATTTTATTATTTTCATACTTTTTACATTGAAACAAAAGGTGTAATCTCAAATATCGCTTTTGATGCGATTATTTGGTACTCAAGTGTATACATATATATATTTATATATATATATATATATATATATATATATATATATATATATATATATCAATCCTTGGTCCAAATAAATCTAGGGTTTAGTTCTGTTAACTTTATGATTAGTAGATACTTTTTGCCTTTCGCTGTAATAAAAAGATCTAATATCAATTAACTGTAACAGTAGGAAGTTAATAAACTTAAGGAAGTTTGAGGAGGTTATACAGATCCGGTATTAAGGTCGGTAAGTTTTATATGTCGGAAATAATGCTGATTGCTCTTACTTAAAGAGGGAATCTTTTGTGCGAATAAAACTTAGTTGATCATGAAAAGAAAAAGAAGTAGTTTAATAACACGCCTTTATATACAAGAAATTATTCTAGCAGCTAGCTACTTTTGGTCAGACATAATAAATGTAAACACAAATTACGGTACATGAGCAGAACGATATCCTAAAATGCCTAATTTATTATTAAGTACTTATGTATATTTTGTGTAATTACTTTGGAACTATTATCCATATTAAAAATGGAAGCGACAAAAATGGAAATTATAAACCGACAACAAAAAACCAGAAACCGCAAAAGCGCAGCACATGGTGAAATACATTGGAATGAGCGAAACAATCACTGGCGAAAATAAGTAATCCTTTGCACATGTAGCAGAATCCGTAAGGGTAGGAATACGACCCCTAAACTAACCAGATACTTCTCTTTCAATATAACACTTAGACAAGACTTAATGCCGCTGTCTTGTTATAACGCCATTGCTAAATTACTAAAAATGACAATTCAGAAAATACAGCCACAGATGGGTAACTTACTAAGACTCTCAAAGGACAATAACATTTCTCATACCGAGGAAAGCTGGAAAAAATATAGCCCAAAAATAGCATTAAAATTATATAATTAACGCAGCAACAGAATAAAAATTTGCTTTTGTTAGATTTTTCGGATATTTTTAATAATAAAAAATATTCTATAATTGATTTGATGTATTTTTAAAATTTATTTTAAAAACATTAACGAATATAACGTTGCGAGGCTATTCGCCTATATAAGATGGAACTCTGTGTATATGTTCAAGATCACCAGTAACCGATAGAAGAATAGGTCTTACATTATCTTCTGACAATATCTACCTCAACCGAACACGAACGATCAAAAACAAGGAATTTCTAACAACGGTCTAAAAACTTAATTTGCCTGTATAATTTATTACAATTTTTGTGCATGTTCATTTTCATGGAAACTTTGGAGTAGCACTTTCTGAAGTACAATTTTAAAGAAAGTTTTATCTCTATGTAAAACGAGAGTCTGTTATTACTATTTGTATGAAGTTCAAATATTTTCAAGGAAGTAATAACAGGTATAATAATGTTGTACATACTTCTGTAAAAACTTGGGTTCTCGTTATTCATTTCATTTTAAATTTTGATCGATCCAGTTAAAAATGTGGTCGAAAGGAAAATACGGTTAAAATGAAAGTATCGGTTTATTATCAATGACAAAATTCATATAAATTTGGGAATAATCAACTACTATTATTCCCAAATGCTATTAATTTTAATAAGATATATTACACGTCATAAATGCCCCTAGTATATTATAAAGAAATATTTCTTCTTCTTCTTCTTCTGGTTTCTATCCGTTTCGGATGTTGGAAATCATATCAGCAATCATAACCTTGCTCGCTGCGGCTCCAAACAGCTCCGTTGAGGTTTTCTTAAACCATGTTCTTAAATTCCGCAGCCATGATATTCTCCTTCTACCGGGTCCTCGCTTACCTTTGACTTTTCCTTGCAATATAGACTGTAGTAACGGTGCTGATTTCTCATAACGTGTCCCAGATATTGCAATTTTATGCATTTGATCGTAAACACAATCTCTGGTTCCTTCTTCATTTCTCCTAGAACTTCCTTGTTCGCGATCCTTGCTGTCCATAATATTTTCAGCATTCTTCTATTAAGCCACATCTCAAATGCTTCAAGTTTTTTAATAGTGGTGTCTGTAAGCGTCCATGCCTCCGCCCCGTACAACAACACAGAGAAAACATAGCATCTCAAATGTCTCATTTTCGTAGCAAGGGATATGTTGTGACTTTTAAAGATGGTGCTCATTTTGTTAAAGACCGTTCTTGCCTTTCCTATGTGGCACTTTACTTCCTGTACATTGATCCACTGTTCGTTTGTTCGTTTATAATAGTTCCCAGGTAGCAATACTGTTTTACTCGCTCTATCTGCGTCCCATTAATGTATAGATGAGCCCCGTTTATATTCTCCTTGCTGATTATCATTTGTTTCGTTTTTTGGGTATTAATGTTTAGTCCGTACTGTTGACTGTACTCGTTTATTCTGTCCATTAGCCTATGAAGTCCCTCTAAACTATCTGCTTTCACCATAGTGTCGTCGGCATATCTAACATTGTTTAGTCTTTCACCATTTAGATGGATGCCTTCGTCTATTCCGTAAAGAGCCTCGTTAAAAATTTTCTCTGAGTACATATTAAATATCAACGGCGATAGGATACATCCCTGTCTAACTCCACGTAATATTTTTATGTGATCTGTTTCTTCTCAGTTAATTTTCATGTATGCGGTCTGATTCCAGTAGAGTTCTGAAATTATTCTGAGGTCTTTGTCATCCAGGTCTGCCTCTTTTAAAATGTTCATCATCTTTTGATGTTGAACTCTGTCAAATGCCTTTTCATAGTCGATCAAGCACGCGTATACGTCGCAGTTAACGTCCCTGCATCTTTGAATCAGTACCTGTACTCCAAAAAGTGCCTCTCTAGTACCCACTGCGTTAATGAAGCCGAACTGTCTATCCGATATTTGTTCCTCGCACTTCTTATAAATTCTTCCATTGATGACTCTAAGAAACAGTTCCAACATGTGGCTCATTAGGCTAATTGTTCGATATTCTTCGGACTTTTTAGCCCCCTGTTTTTTAGGTATCGCTATGAATTCTGATTCTAGCCATTTATCAGGGATGATTCCTGTATTGTATACTTTATTTTATTTATGTGGGCTTTTAATTTATTCCTTCTTCCTTAAAGAGTTTTAAAAATTCAGCTTCGATATTATCAGCTTTCCTACTTTTCATCCGTTTTATTGTATGTATGTCCGGGCCCGTCATCCTCTCTGAAAATGGATGCCAATATTCCGTTCTTTGATCTTGAAAAAGTGTCTCCAAATATTATTCTCCATTTGTCCTTCATCTCTGGGTGTCAATGATTAATTTTCCATTGGTGTCTTTTATTTGTGTTTGCTTTTTAAAAGTACCCGTTATTTCTTTTACCTTTTTGTGTACATTAAAATTGTCATGTTTGGCTTGTAGTCTTTCTATTTCTTTACATTTTTCTAAAGCTTCTTTTTCTTTAGCTTCTCTTATTTTTCTTCTGATGTAAGCCTGCATTTTTTTATACTCATCTTTATTTTCTTTAATTAATCTTCTGTGTTCAATTAAGTAAAGGATTTCTGGAGTCATCCAAGATTTATTCTTTGTTTCTTTGTTTGGTTTTAGCAGATCTTGTTTAGTTTTCTTAATTATTTCTTCGAATTTATTGATTTCTCGTTGGATGTTATTTTTTTTAGTTGTTTAACTTGGTTGTTAATATATTCCCCCACTTGCTTTTTAACTTCCGGATGTTGCAGGGCTGTCATGTCATAGTTAGGTCTAGACTTTTTCTTTTGTGTCATTTTAATGTCAATGTCTAGACATTGACATTATTGCAAGTAGTAAGGCGGACGTGGTCAAATCATTTAAGGCGCTTGAAGCAGCAATAAAAAGAATGGAACTAGAGATTAACACTAGTATGACAAAGTGTATGAAAGTATCAAATTATGTACAAGCAGCACAACCCGAAGATCTAACGATCGGAACATATAATTTTAAAGGAGTAAGAGAGTTTATAATAATATACCTAGGCTCAAAAATTAATCAGAATAATGCAATAAGTGCAAAAATTAACAGACATATATCTGGCAAATCAAGCCTATGAGGGATTAAAAGTTTTTTTAACAACAAGCGTAGTTACAAAAAGAACAAAACTAGTGATATACGGAACTCTTATCAAACCTATCCTCACCTACGCGTCGGAAATATGGACGATGACAAAGAGCGATGAAGAACGATTAAGATTTTTTGAACGTAAAATCCTCCGGCATATCTATGGAGGAGATCAGGAGGGCGGATTATGGCGTAGACGCTATAATTTTAAACTTTACCGCCTGTATGATAAACCTAATATTAAGTCCATCAAAATAAACCGACTGCGGTGTTAGGTCACATAGAGAGAATTAATGAGATGGAGCCGCCAAAACAGATTTATAAACAAAAAATAGATGAAGTGAGAAGGAGTAGCAGAACCAGAGCACGATTTAAAAATCCGGTGGAGGAAGACTTGAGAATGTTGAAAGTACGAAACTGGAAAACCATGGCGAAGAATAGAAGAGAATGGAGACTTATCCTTGAGAAGGCCAAGACCTAACATAGGTTGTGGAGCCAATAATGATGATAACAATCAAAATACAAAGTGCCAAAGAAAACAGCTGGTCTTAAAAAGTCAAACAGAGCTAGCAAACAATAATCATCACAGATAAAAATCAAGAAATATTTATAAAGATCAAATACATACAAGAACTCTTTGATGATAACAGGTTCGCATAAACTCCGTTCTACATACGTAATGACCACTTTCCAATCACATTTACATATGCATACCATACGTTTGCAAAATACAGAGTGCCATTATGGTCGTCAAAATCCAAAACGGATAGGCACTACAAGAGAAAGAAGTATGTAAAATGTATACACAATTAATATATTATAATTAGCTAATTCTGTCTGTCTGTATGTAACGAAAATTAATTGCTATTCGTCCGATTAAAGCTGATGATGCATTAAATTAAAGAAAAGAGGATAAGGATTGTATTAAGATAAGAAAAACTAAGAAGGCGACTACCAAAAGGGCACTACTCCTTATCTTCGTTATTAATTATCGTGTAGCGACATGATATATATATATATATATATATATTACATAATTATATATATATATATATATATATATATATATATATATATATATATATATATATAATTTGATTACTCTGTCTGTCTGTCTGTCCGTAACAAAAACCTCAGTATCGGCAATACATCATATATCCTCTGTTATTGATCTAATTGGAACGTGTGATGCATTAAATCGAAGGGGATGAAAGAAGGATTAGGTACATTAGCAGAAAAAAAAACAAGGCTACTAACAAGAAGGTACTACATATTATCGTTAATAATGAACGTATAGCGGCACACGAGATATGAATATATATATATATATATATATATATATATATATATATATATATATAAATAAAAATACCGCTTAATAAAATAATAATAAAATATAAATAACGCTTTGACGCTTCAAAGAGCAATTTCAGCATTTTTGTAGCTTTATCAAATTTAGGAGATATTATAATGTCATCGGCAAATCTTAGATCGGTTAGATCCTCTTCATTTATGTTACTTCCCATCTTATCCTCTCGTTCCATTCGCTTGAACATATATTTAAGTACAGCTGTAAACAATTTTGGTAAGATAGTATCACCCTGTCTAATTAAACGTTTTGTTCGGAATTATTTTGATACTTTATGAAGTGGAGCACAAGCCGTACCAGTTTCGAAGCTCCAACCAATACTCGAAACAATTTATGGTGATCTATATTATCAAACGGTTTTTAAAGGTTGTATTCTGTGCATTTTTCTACTAGCGTTGTCATTAATAGCGTAGTCTTAAAACTACGTCTTTGAGTACTTAATGACAGACATAATAAGAGCATATTTCATGGCGGATAATCTGGCTCAATTTGTAATTCTTCAAAAATGTCCTATTTAAAACTTTGACATCCTGTACATGAATTGTATGTACGTACAGCATACCATAGCTGTTATGGAAATTCCAATGTCAAAAAAACATCTTCGAGAAAGAACTAAAATCATTAAGCAAATAGCAGCAAACAATGGGTACGGCTAACCAGAATGCCCTAAAACTAGCATTTCCACTACCAAACCAGAGTAAAAACATAAACTTCTGCTGGATTAAATATATAGGCAATATATCAACAAAAAATGAAAAAAAAAAATCATTAGAAAAAAGAAATAACACCAGCTTTTAAAACAAACAAGTTGGGCAAATATATTGAGAACAACACGAGCCAAAAGCAATTCCACAGTTGTATATACAAACTTTTATGTGGCGACAGCTCAAAAACTTACATTGATCAAACTGGTAGGAATTTTAACAAACGTATGGCAGAACAGTAAGACTGGTGTGGGAGGAAGTCCCAACTGGAAGGAGACCACGCGGACGCCCTCGTCTTCGGTGGCGAGATAATATAGCAGGAGACCTAAGCACTATGGGCGTGGAGAATTGGATGGAGGTTGCTCAAGACAGAAAACAGTGGAGGCATGTTGTCGAGTCGGCTAAAACCCACGAAGGGTTGTAACGCCACGGAGTAAGTAAGTAAGTATGGCAGAACATAAAAGGCTATAACAGTAAAACAGATTCTAACGTACGCACTTCACCTTTTAGACCATATTCATTTTTTTAATAATCATCTTTATTAGAATCGATGGAAATTAACAATTTAAAAAATACAGACATAATTCTGTATGACCAACTTGAAACAAACAGTTCTCTTCATAACTTATTTATTTAAATACTATAAAGTATAAATGCATACCACAATAGATCACTTGAAAAAGGCACTCTGCCGAAACAGCTATAATAATAAAAAATTGTAATAAATTTTGTGAAAGATTTGAAAGTTTTCAGTATTGTATTTTTAGATTATATAAATATAATTAGTAATAGTGGTATAAATAATATAAAATAAGTAATAGAGTAATATTAATTTATTACATTTGACCAAAAATTGTTTTTATGAGCTACACATATTTTAAATACGCTACTTACATATATTTTATTTGTCTTCAGGAAGTTATTCTCTGTTATTTACATGATAAGTTACTTTTCAATGCACTAACTAAACATCAATTTATGTAAATATTGGAAAATGCTCTAATCCTGCAAACATAATTTATTGTTACTGTCAAAAATACTTACAATTGTTCTGCCTTTATGTTGTTTACTTGTCTTGTTTCTATTTTTCGGATGTGATTACGTTCGAGATCTCTACAACAAGAGAAAAGAAAAAAAGTTAGTAAAACAGTCATCGACACGATTTTATATAATAATATAGTACACCCGCAGCGCTGGAAAAATTTCAGACCGCTTTTCTTAATTATAAACCTCGAGAAGCGTTTCCATCAGTTCTGAAGTATTACAAACTTGTTAATAAAGGAAGCTCAGTAACCTTAGAGGTAAAGAAATATAAATTAAGTGGTTTATATCGCTATAATAAAATATTTTATTATTGCGATATTTTGCGTTCTAACGTTCTTGATTTATTGCATTTTGTCATAACATAATTTTTGGATATTTTATCGGATTGATTTCTCATTACTAGCTGCTACCAATTTCATAGGTTTTTAACCAATACAAAGGTTAAAATAACGATTTATGTAGAAATAATAATAATTAGTTAATAAATTTAATAGTAACTACTGTTAAAGACTGGTAAAGACAATTTTTTCTCGGTTAACTTTTTTACATATAGTCCAATGATCAGAGATTTGACCTTTAAAAAACATACGAACAAGCTAAATTTGGCTGAGTATGTCAAAATAAAACAGTAAAGGACAAAAACGCCTAAAAAAAAAACGTGGGCTCGTACAGAAAAACCATGGGCTCGTACAGAAATGGATAACACAGATATAGAACTAAAAAATTTGCACAAAGTAAGTCAAGACATAACAGAGAAATACTTAAAACCTGAAAGAACAAAGAAAAAGGAATGGATGACGGAGAAGATTCTATGTATGATGAAAGACAGAAGAAACTAAGCCACATTTTAAAGTGGAATTTGCAAAGAAACCAAATTAGAAACATTTTTAATACGGGAACGGCCTCAAAACCTGAAATAATACAGCTTTAATGATACAAATATGTATGACAAAACATTTTACTTACGATATAGTAATGTATGATGCGGTAAACATATATATTTTATTTATAATTTAATGTCTAACCTCACTCAAGCATTTGCTTATTTTTGAAATGTAATCCTTATAAATGACACGAAAAATGTCTTAAAATTGTTTCTTCAAAATATATCTTTACTTTTATCTCTCGGCAACAAAGTGTTTTTGTACGCGAAAAATCTTCGGATCGGTAATCTCATATCTTATAGCGAATTGCTTTTTTCAGATTTTTTGTAACATCGGTCCTTGAAAGCCAAACTTCCCAAAGCAATCTTATTATATTGACCTTTGGCACCTACAGAGTGTGAATTTTATTTATAGCGTATCTGTAAAACTTATTTTCTGGTTCTGAAATACTGAGTTTATAAATTTTTGACTAAAAAGACTCTAACTCCAAACTTGATGATAAATAAAACCTTATTTACATTAACATTATTTTCTCTAAAAAATTTAAATTTTAAATACATTAAAAAAGATTTTGACATTTGGTATGTACCAAAAAAGTAAAAACCTGCTAGGGGAACGACGGGTAAATTTCATTCCGTTGTAAACTTCATTTCGTGCTTCCTACTAGTCTGCACCGAGTGGCATAGATACACAGTTGCCCCGTATTTGTGAAATTTTTTACAGCGATTTATTTTATTTTGGTGCTTGCACTACAATTTTGGCAATTCAGAAAATAGGGTATGTACCTAAACACTTGATGGTTTAATTTAAATTGTTAGAGTAAGTTAACTTACTATTATTTAACCTATAAAATTGTCCTATTACGGAGAAGTTAAATGTATTTATATTACGATTGTTTCGTTTCTTTATATTTATTTCCAAATCGGGTAATCACGATCAGATGTTCTCGATTACCCGCCAAGTGTTCGCGTTTACTCTTTTAATAATTTGGCTTAGATTCTTTACATTTTTGCTTTTCTATAGCTTATTTAACAATCTGTATCTTTTTCAGATGCCTTTTAAATGGAAACGAAGTACCAACAAATTTTCATGGACTGATGTTTAAATGAAAGCTGCTGTAAAGGCAATTGAAGAAAGACGTTATGGCCTAAGGGAAACTGCACGCCAATTTAATATACCTGTTACAGCATTACAGAACAGAGTCTCTAGAGGCTTTTACAAAGGCAGGCTGGGTGTAAACACTCTCTTTTCAAATGAACAGGAAGAAGAAATGAGTCGTCATTTACTAACGTTATCTAAAATATTTTATGGATTAACCTCAATTCAGTTGCGAAAAGAGGCCTTCGCCTATGCAGAGAAATTAAACTTAAAACATAGTTTCAACAGAGAAAACAAGAGACGCAGGTAAAGACTGGTTTTATGGATTCATGTCAAGGCATCCTGAGTTAAGTTTTCGTAAATGTGAAGCAACAAGTCTTAATCGCATTCAAGGTTTCAATAAGGATCAAGTTTCAAGGTTTTATGACAATTTGGGTAAGCTGTACGATGAATACAAGTTTCCACCTACTCGAATATTTAATGTCGATGAGACTGGCATTACAAACGTAAATAGGCCTAATCGGATCATTGTACCTAGAGGTCAAAAACAAGTTGGAGCCGTTACAAGTGTAGAAAGAGGCAAGAACGTGACGGTATGCTGTTGTATGAGTGCCAGCGGATCTTTTACACCTCCAGTATTCATTTATCCAAAACTGAGAAGAAATCCTGCTTTAGAAAAGGATAGGCCTCCAGGTTCTTTGTACTCCTGTTCAAAAAACGGTTGGATGAACGAAGAAGTGTTCCTGTTTTGGATTCAACATTTTGCGAAAACCAATAAGCCTACAAGAGATGATCCCATTTTACTGGTGTTGGACGATCACTCCAGTCATTGCTCTATTGCAATTTATAATTTTTGCAAAGAAAATGGTATCATTATGCTGTTAATACCTCCATATACCTCGCATCATCTGAAACCACTAGAATTTAGCTTTTTCTCATCATTGAAGCGAGCATATGACGTTGAATGTGATTCGTTTTTAAAATCTCAACCCTATAAAAAAATTGAAATATGCCATATAAGCATCTTATTCTCAAAGGCGTATACTAGAGTTGCAAGCATAGACAAAGCTGCAAACGGTTTTGAGAAGACCGGAATTTTTCTATTCCGGAATAAATTCGGATTTACTCTGTGTGGGTACTAGAAGCACAATTCGCTAAGGATTTCTGCTTAGTTGTAAAAGACATGTCGTGGAATGCAAATTTTAGATTCCCCATGTCTCTTTTAACATCTTTTATCAACGTCTGTTTGCCTTGCAATTTTTAGAAGGCTCAGATTATAAAGCAGAAATCTGAATTGTGTTTCGAAACTATTTTACGATTGTTCCTTTTTTAAGTGGTTTCGTTTCTTCATTCTGTGTATTTTTTTTTCTTCTCTTCTCTTTGTCTGGTAATTCTCTACACTTGTTCTAGTCCGGCGGGTAAGCATTTTTGCATAAGCTTAATTTTTTTTCTGTGTTGCGTCTTTGCATTCATCGTCAAACCAGTATAACATCCACCCTTCTACTCCATAAAGTAGCATAGAGAGTACGCAGCATTTTGTGGTGCGCCATCGAAGGTTAACGCTTAGGTTGCGGTTGCTTAAGAGCTTTCTCATTTTGATGAATTTGGATTTTGCTATTTCAATTCGAATCTTAATTTTTACGTTTGGGTCCCACTTATCATTTACTTTATATTTCAGATATTTAAATCGGTGTACGTTTTCAATACGTCCGGCTTCAATATTCAGGTCGATATGTTGAATGTTCTTTTTACTGATCACCATTAATTTAGTTTTCTTTCTATTGATTTTCAGTCTATATCGGTTGCCAGTTGTATTTACTTTACTCTATTTAACATCATCTATAAATCTTCGATGTTATCGGCCAGTATAACAGTATATAGAAAATTACTTATTGGTACCTCATTAATCTTGATGTCCTCGTTGTACTCTTTCAGTGCCTCTAGAAATATTTCTTCCATGTACAGGTTGAAAAGCAGTGGCGAAAGAATACAGCCCTGTCTAACCCGTTTTGAAATGGTTGCGTTTTTACTCACCATATGTCCATTCTTTATGTGGGCTGTTTGATTCCAATATAGATTTTTTATAATCAGGATATCCTTAGTGTCAAGTCCTGTAAGATGTAATAGTTCTATGAGTTTGTCATGTTTGATAGTATCGAATGCTTTCTCATAGTCAATAAAACAGGCGTAAACATCTTTCTGTTAATCCAGATATTTTTGAATCAAGACTTGTATTGCAAAGAGGAGCTCTCGAGTTCCAAAACCTCATCTAAAACCGAACTGTGTTTTACTTATGCTGTGTTTTAATTTTATTCGTATTCTGGAATGGATAATACGCAAGAATACTTTAAGGGTATGACTCATTAAACTTATAAGGCGATATTCACTACACGTCTTAGAATTCGATTTCTTGGGAAGGGACACAAATGTAGATTTTAACCAGTCCGATGAACTTTGACCAGTATCGTATATCTTATTAAACAGTTCCAATACTACATTCAGTTTGTTCTTTTAAAAGACTTTGACTGGTATTTCATCACATCCTGTAGCTTTCCCATTTTTCGTTTGATCTATAGCTTTTATCACTTCACTTTTTATATCTTTGGTCCATTCAGATCAAGAGTGTTCGTAGAAATATGACGATAATCCGTAAACAAATCTTTTATGTAAGTTGCCCAAGTCTGTAAAAGTTTATTGTTCTCGTCTATTAACTTACCAAACTGTTTTTCTTGTAAGTATTAGTAAACTCCTTGATTTTTTTATGCATGTTAAAACTATGGTGTCTTCGTTCTAGCTCTTCTATCTCTTGACATTTTTCTTGTAACCATTTCTCTTTGGATTCTTTTATCTTTCTGCTAACAGTTCTATCCAGTTCTTTATATTGTTCAGCATTATTTTTATTTTCCTTCCTTCTACCGATAAGGTGTAATATTTCATCTGCCATCCATCCATTAATCTTACATTACCTAATAAAATTACATCGTTTGTGATTCCATATATTCCAACAAATAATTAAATTTGTTTTTATACGTAGTAAAATGCAGTACGTAACTTATTAAAAAAAACACATAGCAGTAAACATTTCAGAGACAAAAGAAAACGAGAAAACTAAGAAAACAAATTTTTAGGACCAAATAAAAACCTGTGATCTCTTCCAGTATAAAACCTCGAGAACTGTTTCAGCCTGTTATCGTCCGGGGTTACTTTAGTTTTACTTGAATCGATAAACATTTTTCTTTGCCAGAATGATTCGCAAGATGTGCAGAAAGTGTGCATAACTGACTACTTTTTATTATGGTCTGAAGGATTCTATACACACATTTTCGTCATAAAGTGAGAAAATAATATGTGTATGGAATCTGTTCGAAAACAGATTCCATATATTGGAAATAAAATTTTGTAATAAAAATAATAAAAGAACATGTTTAATAAGCATGTAAATATATTGATTTTTAGGTCAAATTCCCAATATGGTCAAATATTTAAAAATTAAATAACTCTAAAACTTAACTTTAAAATTTCCCAAGATTCTTAAAATTATTCTATTTAATTAAGAAAAGCGAGAAATTTTCGGATTCGTTCGGAAAAATATTTCCATGAGATTTATTTTTGCATATTTTCTTTTATGATATATTCCAAAATAAGATTCAAAAGGTCGCCCAAGCAAAAAGTTTTTCAAATTTTTTTATAATTAAAAAATTGTTAAAGTGTTTTGGGCTATTAGTCAAGGTTTCCCTTATCGAGATAAATAGTTTAGTCAGTAACGGGCTTCAGTTTGCTTTAAATACAACCAGATATGATTATATAGTGCTTCTTATTACTAGAAATTAGAAGTCCACGGACTATTCTAAATATAAGTATTTACCATAATAAATTTATTTTATATTTGGTAGTATTTAACAGTCACTATATTTTACCATCCCCAAACAAGGACCTAAGGTACTATTTGTCAACCGTTTTCCATCCACTCCAGAATGAAGTTCTTTCCCAATTGCTTCCATCTTTCTCTCATCATCATCATCATTTAATCTTAGCATATCCACTGCTGGACCTAGATCTCTCTCATAATTTTTCATCTATTTCGATCTTGTGCCTCTTGCATCCAATTCCTATAACAACGTTTTAGATCGTTAGTCCAACGTGTTGGTGGACGACCTCTGCTTCAGTAGGCATCATCTCTTGGTATCCGTTCCAGTATCCGCTTTGTCCATCTATTATCTGTCATTCTGTTCAGCTTGCCGAAGGCTGCCCAAGTCAATCTTATACGACGGAGAAGCTCAACGGTTTGGTTATCTTTTCCTATGCGGATCTCATGACCTAGGTATTTATAGGCCATTACCTGGTCTGTGGATCTTGTTCCTACGCATATATCTTCGCTGACTACAAGTCAATCAACTTTTAATAGAATGAGAAAACTTTTTTGTAATCGCGATATCAATATATCGCTCCAGATAAGAATGGTTCGCTGATATATTTTCTCTACCCTTTTGTATGGAGTTGAAGCTTGGACACTTAAAAAATCCAACAATAAAAACCTAGAAGCATTCGAAATGTGGTGTTACCGACGTATTTTGAAAATATCATGGATGGATCGCAAAACAAACGAACAAGTTCTCGAACAACTAGGAAAATAATGCGAAGTTTTAAAGTACGAACTACTAAGAAATATAATGCAGGGTAAAATCAAAGGTAGAAGAAGCGTAGGAAGATGTAAAATCTCGTGGCTTCGCAATCTTCGTGAATGGTTTGGATGCAGTTCAATTGAACTATTCAGGCGAGTAACGAATAAAATTATAATTGCCAGAATAATTTCCAATCTCCGATAGGAGTGGAACTTGAAGAAGAAGAAGAAGGGTTTTGGATATATTTATTTTTAATCCCCTTTCTAGCAAGTAAAGGTAGAGCTGATTTAAAAGTTCTTTGGCCTCATCTATCCTACAAAGGCTAGCATGTCTGTGTATTACGGGGCCATTAAAAACAACTCTCACAGCAGCGGTGGAAATCCTGCTGAACCTTTCGCCACTTCATATCTTTATAGTGGACATAGCCAAATATTTTATCCATAAATTAATACATAGTCAGCAACCCATAAGCCAGACAAATATTGCTGATAATAGAAAGCTAATCGAGGAGCTACAAGCAGATAGTGTAATGGGACAAGGCATCGATGCAAGTGGAAATAACGGCAATACATCACTGCGTGGAAGAAATAGACAGGCAAAAACGAACGCCCCGTTTAATTACAAAATCTTCACAGATATATAAGCAGCCCTTAAGGTACTTAATTTTGTAGAGGTCAATTCTAAGCTAGTATAGAATTGTGTGTATGCCCTAAATAAACTAGGAGACCGTAGCAAGGATATGATAGCTTGGGTACCAGGACACAAGGGGCATAAGGGCAATGGAAAAACAAATAAAATGGCGAAACAAGGCTCATCAATGCCATTTATTGAACCGGAACCCTTCTGCTGCGCTCTAAAGGTATAATAACAACAAGAACAACTACAAGAAAATGTGTGGCACATAAATCTCTGAAATGGTGGAGGAACTCACCAAAATATTGTTTAAGAACATTCGCCAGTTTTTTAGAGAACATTCGCCAAACTTTAGAGCAGACCCAGTAGACCCAGTCAACGCCATAACGTTAACGCTAACAGTCAGTCAGTCAGCTAACAAGGACTGTAAGTTGAATAGGAATTTGAAGCTGATGAGATAGTCAGATATTGATGTATCCAGATTCTGCCACCGAGAGAAAGAAACAGCAGAGCATAATATATTGTGTCAATGCGATAGCCTGGCAAATGTGCGATTCTTTACACTAGGCGAGTAAAAGCCACCGGCAAAGAGCGGACGGTTCAGTTTTGTGTTCTATTCGATCGATTGTTGAAAATTCCTTATTTATAAACGATATAGGATAATCATTTTTCAATAAAACAGATGTTAACAAATGTTTCTCCTTCAAGAACGAATTTTTAAAACACTGCACACTTGTATAGTGGTATAAAAACACATACATAGTTAAAACTTTTTAAAAAAGTGTCGTCAAAATTTATGTACTAGCATAACGTGTTCGATCTGAATAGATCATCCTCAGTGCCTTATGTAGTTGAAGGTAACAATAAAGTTATCGCTGTGACTTCCATATATGGGTTCACATCATTCCAAATTTTAAATTTTAATTATGTTGTGACTCTAGGTCGATGACAATGGATATTTTTATTACTTTAGTGACTACATGTTTCCCTGCTCGATGTTTAACACGTGGTACTTGTCAGTTAAAACGACACATACCAACTGGCTGAGGTGACAGGAATATAATTTAAGAAGACACTAGTGTTCCGAGACTAATGTAATTTTTTAATTGTAAAATTATAAAATTTATTTTGTTGTAATAATAACTAATATCTTATTAATGATCCTGTAGTTAAAATTAAATTTGTCTAAATGATAAAATTTACTGTCTTGGGATTTTCCCATTAATTTTTATTTTTAAAATAATTTTTCTGGTCGTATAAATTCAACATCCGCTTTAAAAATGATGGTATCAAATATAGTATCCTCATTATACAATACATGTTATCCAATACTAAACCGCCATCTAGAGATTATCAAAAATATACTAGACACGATGTGTCATCTCATCTGGTTCAGACTGCATTTCAGTAAAGATTTACTGTCGATATTTCCACTTTTAGCAATCTAACGGAATCCTGGGTGAATTGAAACCGTCAAGGTTTTGAAAGCACAATAAAGTTACAGTCAGTAGCAGGGCATTTCAGCTTTAAAAAGTCTGTGATATTGAAATATAGTACATACAAACGTTGATATATTCCTTAAGATATTTACAACAAGCATTAAATGAAAAAATAAGTCAACTAGAAGATCGGTAAATAATGTTTTACTGGCACATTGAAATATTTAGTAAATATTTGCTTAAATTTGGAATACTCAAAGAAAATATACAATGCTCAAGTTATTATGAATAACTTACTAAAGAAGTTTAAACTTTAAATTGAAAAATACGGCATTTAAATTAAGTTACCGAGAATGGTTTTTTTTATTTAAATATTGAAGTATAATAAGTGAGTTATTTAGTCAAGATTTAAAAAATATTTACCAACCTATATTGCCGTAATTACCAATGTCTAACGAATTAAATAAATGTAACTATTAGGCAAATATATATATATATATATATATATATATATATATATATATATATATATATTTGAAAAATGAAAGGCAAATATCGAGCACAATTTTAACCATTAAATGTTGCCCAAGAGTACTTTCGCTTACTACAGCATCATCAGGGGCATTTCGTCAAGTTTGGGCTATCCAGCAAGCGTAGAATGTGATAAACATGAATTTTAACATAAAATTGTACAAAACACTACACTATAGTTTATTTTTATGAACGAGAGAGTAATTAGCATAATTTTAACTGGTATCTCCGACCACTCCATGGGCGTGCTCAAGATTAAATGAAAAATTACTTTGAATAATTGTAAAAAATAAATAAATTATTTCAGTGTTATAAAGTGTTATGTGTATGTAAACAAAAGTGACCTCTTTTATCACACACTATATTAGAACTGACTGGCCTACATTAAAAAGGGTTTTAAAAAATTCACATTTTTTTTAATTTTTAAAAATTACAAAAGAGAAAAAGAGTTTTTAAAACCGTCTAAGGTATGTTAAATAGATGAATAAAAATATTAATATAAAACTTACAGCTACTTGTTACAAATCCAAATCAGATTCAGAAGATGAACTTTCAGAACCAAGATTTATAATAACTGGCTCGATCATTTTATCAGT
This sequence comes from Diabrotica balteata, assembly GCA_918026665.1. Classification (NCBI taxonomy): domain Eukaryota; kingdom Metazoa; phylum Arthropoda; class Insecta; order Coleoptera; family Chrysomelidae; genus Diabrotica; species Diabrotica balteata. The sequence goes on from OU898280.1 coordinate 135,563,048, forward strand.
AATATTGTCCAGCTTCCACATTTTTTCCTCTTCTTTAATAGTGTGATTTACTGCTTTTTCCCAGTTTTCAGGTTTTACATTATTTACGGCCTTTAAAAACAACTGTTTAACATCATGAATTTTAAAAGTGGTATTTTTCTTGAAAATTCACTCTTTATCTGTGCCCATACCAGTTCAATCGGGTTTAATTCACAATGATATGGTGGGGATCTAAGTACTGTCATTCCACGATTTTTGGCAATTTCATCAATTTCGTATTTTTTAAATTTTTCTTTATGAAGGGCACACAACGAATAAAGTTCCTTTCTTATAGATCTGGGATGGTACGTAATATTTTTTGAACTCAGCCAATTCTGCAAGTCTTTTTTTAACCACTTGGTTGTGGGCAGTCCTTCTATAAGTCTGGAGTGATAACTTGCATTATCCATTACTATTACACAGTTCTTAGGAAGAAGATCTATCATTTGTTCGAACCATTCTTGAAAGACATCAGCGTTCATGTCTTCATGGTAGTCACCGGTACGAGTTGATTCAAAAGTTAATAAACCACCTTCAACAAAACCGTCTGAACTTCCAATGTGTACTATTATCAGCCTGCGTCCCTTTCCTGATGGTGGGTTTAAACCAGTAGATAAGTTATTTACAAAAGCGTGCCTTTAACTTGTAACAGTTTCATCCTGCCAAAATTTATTTGATGTATGACCCTCGTTGATCCATGTTTCATCAAGATAAAATATTTTTCTTTTTTGGTTTCTTATTTCCTTTATGGTTCTTAGAAAATGTCTTCTCCATATGACAATATCGCTTCTTTCTAATAAAATAGACTTTCTGGGATTCTTTTTCTGGCGGAAGCCTATTTCTTTTAAAAGTTTCCATAACGTACTTCGACTCATTTCTGGGTAATCCCTATCATCTCGAACTGAGACAAGAACTTTATCCAATGTTGGAAATTCTTGTCTCAAGAAGAATTCATGCACTTTCCGTCGAAGTCCTTCTTTAAAATGATATTCTATTTGAAATTTTGGTTTCCCTGGAGCATTACGTGGCATTTGAAAACTACCACATTTCTCTTCTTTAATAACTCTGTAAATTGTAAATTGTGGCTTAAAGCCACAGAAGAAACCAGCGTTAAGTTACTTCATCTACTCTGTAACCAAATATGGCATTCCAAACAATGGCCTGAAGCCTGGACAAAATCTACAATAACGACCATACATAAAAAAGGCAGCTTCCATAAATGCGACAATTATAGAACTATCTCTCTTATATCCCATGCCAGCAAGATTACATATAATCAATGAGAGACTGAAAACATTCCTTCAAAGAGAAATTCCACAAGAGCAAACTGGATTTACCAAAGGTAGAGGTACTGGAGAACACCTGCTGAATATAAGACAGATAATCGAGAAATCTAGGGAATTCAACATCCCACTATACATCTGTTTTATAGATTACCGTAAAGCGTTCGACAGGGTCAAGTGGAGACACTTATGGCGAATACTAAAAGAAGTAGGCGTACCACAACATCTAATTACGCTTATAACCGAACTATATGAATACACTACTGGATCAGTTAAAGTACTTGACACACTTTCGAACGAATTTCATCCAGAACGGGGTATCAGACAAGGATGTATACTATCTCCACAATTATTCAACATATATGGGGAGTATATTATGCGAAGCGCACTTGACGGATGGGAAAAGGGCATCTCAATAAATGGTCATAAACTAAACAACCTACGTTTCGCAGATGACACAGCCCTTCTTGCAAATAGTCAAGCAGAGCTGATAGAACTTATACGACTGATCGAAAACGAAAGTCAAATATTTGGTCTGCAATTAAACATATCAAAGACAAAGATCATGATAGTGGATAGACTACACAACAATCATCCACACATAACCACAATTGACCGGTTCGAGATTGTGAGCTCATACTTATATCTGGGATCATTAATCACAAACACAGGGTGATTACAAGAAGAGATTAAACGTAGATCTGATCTAGCAAAAGTTGCCACTGCAAAAATGACCAAAATATGGAAGGACTGTCAAATTTCAAGAGCGATAAAGATGAGGTTGATCAACTGCTTAATATTCCCAATACTGACCTACAGATGTGAATCTTGGACTCTGAGACAATCGGAGAGAAGGAAGATAGACGCCACTGAAATGTTCTGTTGGAGACGAATGTTACGAATTTCTTGGACCGACCGCCGAACAAATAATTCAATTTTAAGAGAGCTAAAAGTTAGCCAACGACTCTCTAGTAAAGTCCGTCTCCAACAATTAAAATATTTTGGGCATGTTATGAGAGCAAACACAGAAAACATGGAAAGACTCATAATACAAGGAAAGGTAGAAGGCCGAAGATCACGAGGAAGATCCCCAACAAGATGGATAGATAAAATTACAGGAATATGCCAAAGACCTATGCATGAATTAAAAGAAATGACCAGAGACAGAGATCTCTGGAGACGGACAACACACGACATCACGTCGACCACTACACTCCCCCTGGGAGGTCAGGATTGAAGAGAGAGAAATCGTAGATTTCCCAACACCTAGTTGTAGCAGTACACCCAAGTGTACTGCTAACTAACTCAACGGTCTCATCAACACTATCACATAAATGTTTGTCTGTAAATGATTTTAAACAATTAAATATTAATGTTTTTTCATTAACTGTTAAAGGACCAATTTTTCGGCGTTTACACGGCACTTCCAAATTTTCCATAACACTAGTATACACAATAAACTGCACCTTGCAACTGAAGTACCTACTTTTAGTGAACTGTTAAGAATTTTGAATACGCCACTTGGACTTTCCTACAAAATGGAAAAACCCACTATCACATTTTCTGTGGAATAAGTTTAGAAGGTAATTATCTAGTCAATTACTGTCGTAGATTCCTGGAATTAAAGAATTAAATGTTTGATTGTTGAAACCCTTACTTCGTGGAATGGACTCATTTCAGATAAAATAAAACGTTTTATTTTATCTAAAGAATTAAACTTTATTTTGCAAATAGGTAGGTACTTATTAAACTTTTATTGGTTATATATAACCAATAAAATAAACATCTTACATTTCTTGCAAATTAATTAGTACCTGTTAACCTCCATCACTCCGACACTGGCAACCTTATTATGGGATTAGTAACCCTCACAACTATTGTATTCTATTCTGCTCCAACCTTTATACCTGGTGGTCATACTCAATTTAAAATTGTTTTCCTATATACTTCTGTAAACTTGTTGACAAATATCTGTTTTTCATTGAGTCACTCGTATCAACAGTTTAGGGATTTGCATACATAATTTATTGTTTTATTACTCTCTCATACATAAAAATACACTATAACACAAGGACAAATAGTTTAAAATTAATAAAAATGGTTCTACGTTCTACATTCTTTGTCAGCAACGGGAGAGAGAATGGTATTTAACGGAAAAGATAAGGTGACATGTGACATATGATACATGTGACCTTAGCATTTCCGTTAAATACCATTCTCTCTTTCTCTCTCCTAAGTGTATTCTTTATTCCTTTATTATTCCAATATTTCGTCGATAGTAATCGACATCATCAGGGATAAGCTAAAATAGTTTTACATGAAAAATTGACAGTCTATTTGAACTAAGTTGATGTTACTTACAATTTGAGATTAGCGCCGTAAAGCAAGCTGGTTAATTTTATAAAATTTTTTGTAAAAAATTGTATAAGTTTTCTTACAAAAAAACATAGTAGTGTAAATTTACAAAAAACTGGTGCAAAAAACAACGAACAAGTGTTTCTTTTATGTATCGGCCTGAAATAAGCCCTCTCTCGAGAGTTTTACATATTTTTTATTTAATTCATAACCTGAACCTTATTACATGTAATATGGACAATGTGGTTAATTTTCAGGTTTGAAAACACTGACCTCTAAAATCTTCTTTTCTCTTAGATGGTCGAAGTAGAATGGAGATATTAGTGGACCTTGCCTTCATTGGATGTCTATACCAGTATTTGATTTAAAACTCAAGTTGGAGCTATTTAAAAAACTTAAATAAATTAAAAATGTTAAAGTGATTAAAGATCACTTTAACACGAGTTTGATAACTTCTTCTTCTTAGAGTGCCGTCTCCCTACGGAGGTTGGCAATCATAATGGCTTTTTTTATTTTAGAACTTGCTGCTCTAAACAAATCAATCGATCTGCATTGGTACCAATCACGTAGATTCTTTAACCATGAGTTCTGCCTTCGGCCAACAGATCTTCTTCCTTGAATCTTTCCCTGTATTATCAGTCTCAAAATTTCATATTTTGGTCCCCTCATCACGTGGCCTAGGTATTCCAGTTTTCTGGTTTGTATGGTGGTGATTAGTTCTGTTTCTTTACCAACCCTCTCCAGTACTTCTTTATTTGTAATTCTATCAGTCCATGATATTTTCAATAATCTGCGGTATAACCAGAGTTCGAAGGCCTCGATTCTTTTTAAATTACATTTTTTTAATGTCCAAGTCTCAGCCTCCATATAATAATATTGAAAATATATAACAGCGAATGGTACGTAGTCTGATCTCCAAATTTAGATTTTTGCACGTTAGGAGTGGCTTCATTCGTATAAATGCTGATCTGGCAATCTCTATTCGTCTGTTTATTTCTACAGTATGATCATTGGTTTCATTGATCAAAGTTCCCAAATACTGATATTTTTCTACTTGTTCTATCACGTTACCATTTATTGTCAATAGGTGATGTATATTTTGTGGCCTTTTTGTAATCAGCATGTACTTCGTTTTTTTAGCGTTTATAGTAATTCCCATCTCAGCACTATTTATACTCAAGCTTTCGATAATATGTTGTAGATCCTCTATACTCGTTGCTATGATCACAGTGTCGTCTGCATATCTTAAATTATTAATTAATTTTCCGTTAACGGTGACTCCCGCTTCGATATTATTGAGCGTGTTTTGGAAAATTTCTTCAGAATATAAGTTAAACAAAAGTGGTGATAACACACATTCCTGTCTAACTCCTCTACAGATCCTCATTTCTTCTGAGTGTTGCCCATCAATTTGAACATGGCACTTTGGTTCCAATATAATGTTTGCACTATATTTATGATTTTACTGTCAATGCGCTTGTTCATAAGTATTGATATTAGTTTTTCATGTCTTACTTTATCGAAAGCTTTTTCGTAGTCAATGAAGCACAAGTGTAGATCAACATTTACATCCCGAAATCGCTAAATTAATATGTTAATGGCAAATAGTCCTTCTCGAGTACCCATTCCATTTCGGAACCCGAACTGCGTCTCGCTAATATCCTCCTCTAGCCTTTCGTATATTCTCTTATGTATTATTTTTAGCAAAACTTTTAAAGTATGACTCATGAGGCTCAGTGTTCGATAATCAGAGCACTCTTTTGCTGCTTGTATTTTAGGGATGGTTATAAATGCTGACTTTAGCCACTCCTGTGGTATTATTCCCGTATTGTACACCGTGTTGAATAAATCTGCCAATACTTCCAAGTTGTCTTCTTCCACTAGTTTTAACAGTTCTACTGGCATTTCATCTAATCCAGCTGCCTTATTGTCTTTAGAGGTTTTGATAGCATATTTGATTTCATCTATCGTGATCTTCTGTATCTCTAAAGGATTTAATTCTTGTATTTTCTGCATTTTACCTTTTTCATCTTGGAAAAGTTCTCTAACGTACTCCTCCCATCGCCTTAACTTCTCTGGTAAATCTACTAGTAGTACTCCTTTTTTGTCTTTTATATGTCCTTGCTGTCTATTTCGACCCATTCCAGTCACTTCTCTAATTTTTTTGTGCATATTTGTCATATCATATTTTGCTTCTAGTTCTTCTATCTCTTTACATTGCTTCATCAAATAGATTTCCTTAGCTGTTTTGATTTTTTCCTTAATTATTCGTTGTATTTCTTTACACCTCTGTAGATCTTTTTCTTTATATTTCCTTCTTTCTTCCATCAGTAATAGTATTTCTTCTGTCATCCAGTGTTTTTTAGCCTCTGATTTATGTTCTATTAAGCTTTCTTAAGCTGGTTTCAGTAATGTGTTTTTTATATTACACCACTTTTTATTTACATCCATAATTTGTTTGTTGTTAGTTAGTGTTTTTTGCATATTAACATTCACATTATTTTTTATTTCGTTTTTTATTTTTTCGTTTTGTAGCATTCTTACGTTAATTTTTGGTTGTTGTTTTCTGAGTTCAATTCTTTTTAATTTTATTTTTACGTCAACCACTAGCGAATTGTGGTCTAACTTAACATCTGCTCCAGGATAAGTTTTAACTGAGGTTATAGAGTTTTTATATCTGCTATTTACGAGTATAAAGTCTATCTGGTTTCTGACAATGTGGTTTTCTGTATGTGAAGGAGACGCCCATGTATATAGTCTTCTTTTAGGAAGCTGAAACCAAGTATTGGCAATTACCATATTCTTTTCTTGGCAGAGTTCTATGAGCCTTTCTCCTCTCTCGTTTCTAGTTCCTAGTCCGAACTGTCCAACTATACTTTCAACTGTACCTACTCCAATTTTTGCATTAAAATCTCCTAAAATGTAAGGAATATCTCTAGATTTTGTTAACTTGATTGTATTGTGCAATTCTAAATAAAAGTTTTAGATCTCATCTTCGGTCTTATCAGCAGTGGGAGCGTAAACTTGGATCATATTAATATTACAGTTCCGTGCTTGAATGTTTAGCATTATTATTCTTTCTGAGATTTGAATCACACCTAACACTGATTTTTTAATAGTGTTGCTTATGATAAAAGCTACTCCGTATCGATGATCAATTTTGTCTCCTCCAGTGTAATAAATATTGTGGTTATTTATTGATATCTCTCCATTTCCTGACCACTGTACATCGCTAACCCCAAGTATATCTATATTTAGCTTCTCCTTCTCTTTAATAACATTGTGTAGTTTTCCAGGCTGATACATACTTCTTACATTCCAGGTAGCTATTTTTATCTGAGAGGGTTGAGTATTTTTTTGTGGTATTTTGTGCAAGGGTTTCGCATGTTGACGACCGAGGAGGCCTTGCGTTCTGATGGTTGTCCTCCCCTGCCGGATTTTGGTCTCCGATTACCCTAATCAATCATGTTTCTTGCGCAAATAGTGCTAGCCATTATAATTTATAGATAACTAGATCTTGGTTAATTCCTTTACATAATAACTAGGTCTTGGAATTAATTACTAAATGATCTATTGGAATTAGCGTCAGGAAACACATTCTGCTACCAACTCACATCAACTGGCAGAACAGACGGTCTTGGATTTATAATTAACAAAAAATAGAATCAAAGGATGGTAGAAAGAACTAGTATCTTATGTAGATTAGCTAGCTTAACCTTTTAATTATCAAAGAAATGCAATTTACAAATATGTTTCAACGATTACTCACACTGACGAAGAAATAGAGGACCTCTACATTAACATAAATAAAGCATTAAATAACAATAAAAGTCACTTCAAATATGTAATTGGTGACGTTTATGCTAAAGTGGAAAAAATAAAAGACAACGAATAAGTAGTGGGCAGGTATTGACTCGGTAAGAGAAATGAAAGGGGACAAAAACGAGTTCAGTTTGCATACTAAATTTAAAGTTAAAAAAATAAGTTCAGGTGTTGTAGTTGGCTTTGATTTAAATTAATCATTTTATCTAGTAGAATGCTGTCATTGCTATAATTTTTTTTTACTGTTAGTAAATATTCTGATTGTTGTAAAATAAAAAAAAACTACTAAATTGAAATGCGAGATATGCTTTGTGTTTATGTACAAAAAAATTATTCCTGTTTTGCTCCTGCAAATTATGAATGATCTTTTAAAAAACTCTTTTTTAAAAAGCACAAACGCTCAAAATAAACTTTTATGTATAGTAGCAAAGATTTTAGATACAATTTAAAATATAATATTCAGAATTCAAATTCAAATATATCAGATTAACATCACACTATTTTCAGACTGTCAGACTGACAAAAGTTGGTTTTACAATGTATTTATAATAAATATACTTGCTGAATTTGCCGTTCTAGTACATCGCAATTGATGTTGCATGGTTTGGAGCTGATAGGGGGTAACTTCTTATTAAATTTGCGTGATCGAGTATACTTGATTCTAGCGGTTATTGTACTATATCTTTAACGAAGGTATCTAGAAGTGATCGCATTGTTTCCACTACTACTGTTAGCAATATAATATGTCATTTCCGCAATATACTCGATTATATCTATTTACTCTATAATATTTATTTATATTGTTTAAAATATTGGAAATACTTACACCATATGCAGAACTCCAGTTGGGTTTAGATTATTTAAATCAGGCATTTCTTCGAGACCGGTGTTAACTATCCGCCTAAAATAAAAGAATAAGGTTAAATATCAAACAACTATTATTAAAACATTGTGAGTGAATCAAGAGAACAAGTAAACAGATAACTACGTTGTTTTGTTGACCATAAAAATTAAGATTTATTGCAATCCCATCTCTAAAGTATATTTATTTTAATGCTCTAAAACTAATTTTTTGGTTATTTTTTTAGCCTTAATAGCAATACAAATAAATAAGTAAGTAAATAAGGTACAGTCTGTCCCAAACCCTTTTTTCAGTGCGTCACTAATTTTGACGTCATATAGGATTTAAAGAATGTCGAGAATTATTGCATGACATTTTAGTTAAATCTGACAGTTGCAGGATCGTAATCGGCTAAATGTGAAAAGGTTATTTTTTTTTAAATGCCTAGCAGTTTGTCATAATTCTGTTCTATTCTGTTCTATTTTATACATTCCAAGGAAAGTGCTTAATTAGCTTAGATTCGTTTATGGATTTATTATTATTTATTACAAACACACAGGCATATTGCAATGACAATTGCAATTGCAAGGCATCAAAGTAAACATTCCTGTGATAAAATAACATCGATTTAAATCAGTCATATTTGGATAAGTAATTTTCTGATAAGTTTCTGTGGCAGCCAATAGTTTAATTTTGTGAAGATTTGTCATTAAATAGTGGAAATAGTTTAAATAGTGAAGCAGTTGATTTTTGAGTTATTCTACCAGATTTGGTGTGCAAATGAAAGAAGGTTATAAAGTTTAGTTAAAAAAACAATATAAATAGTTTAAATAGTGAAGCAGTTGATTTTTGAGTTAATCTACCAGTTCCGGTATCCAGATGAAATCGTGTTAATGGAGTTTAGTTAAAAAACAAGATACCGAATGTAAGTTTACCTTCTTTTTTATGAATAACAAAAATGAATATTATATTTCAAACAATCCATAATCCCATTCAGAATCTGATTCTTTAAAATCAATGATTACACTAGATATGTGGCTGGTATCAATTATATCTTACATTTCAAGAAAATGTCGTGGTTCTAAAAAGAACCGTTTTAATACATATAAATATCCATAACGGTATTAGTTTAAGATATTTTCTCAATATCATTCCGGAATTCACAATCTGATTCGCGAACGACAGAAACTGATAATAAAGATAACTCAGCCTCTTTTTCTAATTGAAACTAATTTAATAATTTTAATATTAGTCTTTGTTCATTCTCGGTATATCTCGGAATATTTAAAATATTTTTATGACAATAAATACAAAATTTAATTTTCACTGTAGGTAAAATGTCTGAAAATACTAACCTGGAACGGCAATTATCATTTTATCAGTTGACATTGTGAAAGTACTGTCACTGTCATTATCAAGATCATCTGTGTCAAATTATATTTATATGCATAATTGATTGGATATCTATTTAGCGTATTCTAAACTCCAACCAATTATACGTTCGTAAGTAGAATTCGCTTTAATATGCGAATACCCGTGACCGATACCTAATTTTCTAAGTTCTATGTATAATAATCAGGACTCACGTTTTTTTCTGTCACTTCTAGCTTAATGCGTTAGAGAGAATTCGAACGCATTCGTTAGTCTCTAATGAAATGAGGAGGGGAGAACTGTCTGTTTCGAGTTGGTCATTCATAATTATATCTGTCTTTTTTAATTTGTTGATTTCCATAGATTCTAACAAGGACAGCTTAAGGCCTTTATTTTGAATGTGAACAATTTTAAATTCGTCGTTAAAAGAATGATTGTGATCTAGAAGGTGAAGTGCGTATGTAGAATATGTTTTTCTATTATTAAAAGCCCTTTTATGTTCTGCTAGTCGTTTGTTAAAATTTCTACCAGTTTGACCGATGTAAGTTTTTGGGCAGTCGCCACATTGAAGTTTGTACACACCACTGTGTAAGTGTTTTTTATTCTGGCTCTTGTTGTTTTTGATATATTGGCCTAGGTTGTTATTTGTTCGGATAGCTGGTGTTATTCCTTTCTTTTTTATGTGTTTGGCTATTTTTGTTGTAATTTTACCTGTATATGTAATCGAACAGAAGGTACTGGGTTTGTTCTCTGGTGGTGGAAATACTTATTTCAGGGCTTTCTTGTGTAGTTTTTGATTTAACATTTTATTAATTGTTTGTTCATTGTATCCGTTGTTTACTGCTATTTGCTTAATTATATTTAATTCTGTCTCAAAGTCAATTACCCAAGTTCCAAAAGGCATTAAATATATCATTTTCTTTAACCCCCATAAGCAGTCTATACTGTTTTGTGTAACTGTTTTTTTTCTTTTTCTTTTAGTCTTGCGCTTAACTTCTTTATGTCGTTAAATATTCTTGTGTCTCCATCTGAAGGCGCCTTCTTTTCAGCATGTTGGCATGACACCTCAAGAATCCGGACACTGTGTAGTCTTTCTCATCTTTTCTTTCATTTAAAAACTGATCTTGGTCACTGTGTTACGAATCAAACTAAGAAAAGTCTATTTTCCTTTTACATGCACAAGAATTAATAAAAATGTACAACAATCTGTTTTGAACAACAGCACGAACAGTGTCGAAAGAATAAAAGAAAATAACCATCCGAAATAAATCAGAGAAATGATAACAGAAAAAAGAAAACTGTAGAACACCAGTTGATAAAACTAGATTAGATAATAGCACACAAAAATTAAAAATTAAAAACGAATCGGTTAACATCTACCTAAGTAAACTATCAAATGATAACGCTACTGATTACTCATTGTGGAAGGCTACCAAACGATTAAAAATGCCACTACTAATGGTAGCTAGGTAAGAAGCAATATACAAAAAGCCAACAGGTTTGCCGGCCACCCAGAAAATACTTTTTAATCAAATAAAGAACAAGAAATAATTAACTGGGAGCTCCCTGATCAAGATGAAATGGAGGTTAGTCCTGTAACTCCAAAAAAAGTTTATTTGAAAATTAAAGAAAATATAAATCAAAAGCAAGCTCCTGGGAAAGCAGCATATTCAGAATTAAGAGAAGTTAAAGCTAGAGTTTCACCAGGAAGTATCCTGGGGCCAGCGCTCCTATAACAGCGATATTTCATCATTAGAACCTAACACAGTTGCGACATTTGCAAACGACACATGCTACAGAGCTTTTTTATGCCAGCTTTTAGGGTGGCCGCACACAGAAAGAGCAAAACTGTTTTAGTCAAAAACGCTTTTGTTTGAAACGAAAAGGTTCTTGTTTCCACAAGAAACATTTTGTTTTCAAGAGAAACAAAATGTTTGCACAAACCATACTGCAATCAGTTTTATTAAATATGTCGACAGATAACGACGAAATTGCACTAGTTTTCAGGCAGTGGTTCCTCCTACAAGACGAAAAAACAAAATATCGCTATTTCCACATGTGCTCCTTGTTGACTATTCGAGCGGTTTCAAGAAGGGAATTCCAAAAACACGTTGCGCCTGCGTACATTGAAATGTTTCGAGACAAAACGACGATCAGGTAATCAACATCAAACATACTGACTGAAACTAAATGAGCCTAAACATGCTTTAGACACACGACTAATCAGTGTGCGTCCGCTCATTTAATTTATATGGAAATATCAGCATCAAACTCGTTTAGTCAAAAACGTTTTTGACTAAAACAGTTTTGCTCTTTCTGTATGCGGCCACCCTTATTTCATCTATTAAAATCGTTCTTGCGTTACGCCCCTGACAAAATATGCTTTTATATGCACATAACATTATTTTTTCTTATTTTAAAATCTTACGTGACAGCTACAATAAGTTCACTTATAATTGTGCCTTGCAAACATCAGCTTTTACAAACTAATTATTCGTATACACTAAATTGTAGAAGTTGTACTTATACTGCAGAGAAAATTACACAAACATCAAGCATAATTTCAGTTAACTTAATTGGAGGTACATTCGGACGAACTACATTTGTTTAATAGTCAAAACAAAGTTACATCCCCTAAAACACGACTGTTTTGTATTATTATGGCGAGTGTTTGTAAACTAAGCCAATCTACACTATTGTAACTACATGTTTGTACCTATTGTTTTATTAATTTGTTTTGGGGCTCTTTTTTTTAACATACTTTAAGCAAATGTGTAAATTATATTATTTTGAAGCTACGTTGTATGCATTGTATGATTTACTTGGTATGGTTTTCGAGAATATACCACAATAATTATAACTAACCATATATATATATATATATATATATATATATATATATATATATATTAAATTTTTATTACAACTCCGCGTGTACGGATAAGGAAGGAAGGTTAAAGGGACAGCTTAGCACCCTAGTCTTAGAAAAGAAAGGGTTATGCTCATAGAACCAGAAACCTGTCTCGAAGTAGGATTGATTTGTCGATGATATAGTCGGTGGTTCGCTATTCCCAGTCCGACCTGTCTAGTGAATTTGGTAATTATTTTTTTACGAAGTTAGTTACTTCTTGACAGACTAGAAGTGGCTAGAAATTACTATACAATAAAGCACACGTACTCATACCCAATATTTATAGTAAACAAACGTAAATAAAATAAAACTTTACGAACCACCGACAATTAATATTTATTTATTTGCACCATATAATGTATTGATAATTTTTCGACTGTTCTAACAACCATTCAAATTTCGTCATTTTGTGTAATGTGGAACAATTTCACCCAATCATGTCAACATTAGACTGATAATTTCATTCAGTGCAATTTTCAATCCCTATGACAACACGATCGAGTTTGACAACTTCATCCAAATAAATTTCAAAATGTCACGTTTATAAATACCACAACAAGATTATAAATATTATGCTTGGTAATAGATCTTCTATAGTAGAGAACAGCAACGAATCTAATGTTAACTTAAATTTTAATAATTGTACTTTCACTAACTGTACTTTTAATAAATAAATGTTTCGTTATGTTGAGTTATGATTTTTTTTTCGAAAAATTATCCGCCTAATATCCCTCGGACATTGATGAATGCCTCATAATTTCATGACAAATTTCTCAAACTCGTTGCTTGGTAACAGCACTCAGCCTTCGGCTTCGTGCTGTTACCAAGGAACGAGCTTTCGATTGTAATGAAATTATTTCGTCTGTTATCAATGTCCTAGGGATATCGTTATCCTAAAAAACGCGCGAGCGGCGTAGCGACGAGCGCAGTAATTTTAATAAGCTTACAACTCAAGTTGTGTACTATACTTTTTCAATGATTATTTTTATTTGTAAAAATAAAAAGTATAACAAGTGACTTTTATTTAATTAACAAAATTCGGGAACAATTTAAATTAAACATTTATTTATATTAATTAATTGTAAAATTTTGGCAATTATTTATAACTATACCCTTATCCGAGTTTGGCGGTTGTTCAATAATATGTGGGAAATGGTGAGAAGACAATGAAATGGCAATGAAACAAGCTAAAGATGGTAAATCTCCCGGGCCTGATGAAGTTCCTATCGAATTACTTAAAATTGTGAATACTGAATCTATTGATCTTCTTTTGGATCTATTCAATACCATATATAGAACAGGTATAATACCTAAAGAATGGCTCCAATCAACATTCATACTGCTTCCCAAAAAAGCCAATGCAAAGGAGTGCAATGAACATCGCACCATAGCCTTAATGAGTCATGTCTTGAAATTGTTTTTAAAAGTAATTCACAATAGAATACATAAGAAATTAGATGAAGGCATAAGTAATACACAAATGGGATTTAGGAAAGGTCTGGGAACACGAGATGCACTGTTTGGAGTAAGTGTTCTTTCGCAGAGATGCTTAGATATTAATCAGGAAGTATATGCCTGTTTCATTGATTTCGAGAAGGCATTTGACAGAGTGCAGCATAATCGACTTAAAGAAATTTTATTAAATAAAAACATAGGCAGTAGAGACATTAGAATCATCTGTAACCTCTATTGGAATCAAACAGCAAAAGTGAAAGTTGAAAACGAACTGACCAAGGATATCCAGATTCGCCGTGGGGTCCGCCAAGGGTGTATTTTATCACCCTTGTTATTCAATTTATACAGTGAAGCCATCTCAGAATTAGCGCTTGCCGAGATCAGTGAGGGCCTTATAATAAACGGTGAGCCACTTAATAACATAAGATATGCTGACGACACCGTCCTTTTGGCAGGAACACTAGAAGAACTGCAACACCTTGCTGAACAACTAAATATATATTGCAACGATTATGGACTAAAAATCAATTTGAAGAAAACCAAGTTCATGGTATTTACAAAAGCACAAAACATCAAAGTTAAGCTAGTACTAGATAATACAGAAATTGAACAAATATCTTCGTACAAATACCTTGGAGCATGGATCACAGAAGATACTGATCAGACAAAAGAAATAAGATGCCGCATTGAAATTGCGCGGTCAACTTTTAATAGAATGAGAAAACTTTTTTGTAATCGCGATATCAATATATCGCTCCGGATAAGAATGCTTCGATGTTATATTTTCTCTACCCTTTTGTATAGAGTTGAAGCTTGGACACTTAAAAAATCCAACATTAAAAACCTAGAAGCATTCGAAATGTGGTGTTACCGACGCATTTTGAAAATATCATGGATGGATCGCAAAACAAACGAACAAGTTCTCGAACAACTAGGAAAACAATGCGAAGTTTTAAATTCCATAAAGATCAGGAAATTGGAATACTTGGGGCACATCATGAGAGGTGAAAACTACGAACTACTAAGGAATATAATGCAGGGTAAAATCAAAGGTAGAAGAAGCGTAGGAAGACGTAAAATCTCATGGCTACGCAATCTCCGTGAGTGGTTTGGATGCAGTTCAATTGAACTATTCAGGCGAGTAACCAATAAAATTATAATTGCCAGAATGATTTCCAATCTCCGATAGGAGTGGAACTTGAAGAAGAAGAAGGTGAGAAGACGTAAACTGTACGGTGTACAGTCTTCTTTTTGAACATTAGTATTTTCAGTGTATGTAAAGGTCTGTAAATTACTTTCAATTGAATTTATAATTTTATTGGCTGTTGACGTCTTATTATTTATTGACTCATCGACATATCCTTCGGCCGTTGTTGAAGATTTCCATCCGCCATGTCGTTTAAGAGCCAATAAATTACCACCCGGCATCTACTGAAATAGTAGCAGAAGAACAATTAATTAATATAAATAAATGTTTAATTTAATTTGTTCCCGAATTTTGTTAAATAAATAAAAGTTATTTGTTATACTTTTTATTTTTATAAATGAAAATATTCGTAGAAAAAATATAGTACACAACTTGAGTTGTAAGCTTATTACATGCTTGTAAAATTATTGCGCTCGCCGCTACGCGATTCGCGCGCAACTTTTTTACTCGCATGTAATAAGGTTCTTACAACTCTCGTTATGTAATATACTATTATTGTACAAAATAAAAATACGTTATGGAAATAAATTCCACAAATTTAAGCAAGTCGCCAGTGAATCAGAAAAGTCTTACTGGATATTTAATAGTTGTTGACGTTTTACTAGGATGGAATCAGCACAAACCTTGGTTTTATTATCTTACAAAATAAGTATACTTCCATGAACCAAAACGGACCAGTAAGAAAAGAAAACGAGGTGTCAGAAAAGTTGCAGAGGAAACCAAGAAAAAAAATTTAGGTCTGGCCTACAGTAACAGGAGTTTTATGTCCAGCTAAAGTATTTAGACCAATAACAAAATGTACAAAAAATTATCATCAAAATTACACCTCTGAACAACAAAATATAATTTGGTCTAGTTTTAATAACAAAGCTCCAGATATGCGTAAACAAGTACTATGCGAAAGAATGACTCTTTCTAAATGCAAATACGAAATAATGAAAGGCAGAGGTATGAAAGGGGGTAAGCCATATAATCGGGTCGTAACTGTTAGTTACTTTGTGCATATATAACCTCAGAAAGTTGTAACTGTGTGAAAGAATTTTTTATCAATCTGCATGGGGTAATAGTAAACCAACTAAATCTGCTCGTTAAAAAACTAAAATGTCAGATGATAGATTTATAAAAACAGATATAAGAGGACTGTATGTACCCTCTAATAAGTTGATCGAAGAACGCAGTGAAATTCAGAAATTTATAGATCAATATTCAAGACATCAATGTCATTATACAGGGCGAGATAATCCTAATCAAATATTTCTACCGAGCCACCTAACCATCCGTTAAATGCATAAAGATTATCAAGAAGATATATTACAAAAAGGGTTAAAGAAATCTGCCAGTTATGATGTGTTTCGTTACGTATCCAATAGTACGGGGTGTAAATTTAAACAGCCCTACATCGAAACATGTCGCAAATGTGACGAATATCTCAAACACAAAAAAAGAATGCTAGTACCGAGGTAGCTAGAGCAAAAATTAATGAACAACGTGGCGACCACATTAAACGAAGCTAATAAAGCCATTAAAAGCAAACGAAAAGACAAAGAAATAGCTAACAATGATGAAACGAAAAGAGTACTGGTTTTTGATTTACAACAAGTCCTATCAGCTCCCTATTTATCAACTAACATAGTCTACTATAAGCGTTTATTGTCTGTGTATAATCTTATTATACGTGATTGTTCTTCCACTGAATCGTCTGTTTGCTTTATGCGGTATGAAGTCATTGGAGGCAGAGGTTCTGATCAAATTGCCTCATGCATACACCGCAGTGACTCTTAATGCTCAGTTTTCCTAGCGACTAACAGAGGGTTAAATTCAATTTTACAAATAGCCCAGTCTGGTTTAAAAAAAAGTTGAAAAATGTTTCGCAGATATCTGAAGCTTTTAAGACATAGGTGGAGGTTACTAGATGACTAATAGATGAAAAAATACTCCTATTTTTATTTTGCGTTTTTTTAACAATAATTTATGGTCACAATTTGATTTTTTGTCTATAAGTTTTTGCCTTATATTTTACATAAACAAGATTTATATCATTTTTTATATCAAGAATATCTTTATTTTACCGTTTTTCAATTAAAATTGATGAATAGTTTACGGAGATATTTGCAAAAAGCAGTTTTTTTGCACTAATTTATAAATTTAATTAATTTTTTTATTGACAAAATAAAATTTTATTTATACATTTAAACATCGAGAAAGTACTGTATTTTAAATTTATGCAAAATTTTCCCCCGATAGGTCAAATAGTTTAAAAGTTATTTAATTTGTTTATCCCTGAGGCTAATTATTTAACCTATTGAACTTGCCCTATGCATGATGCTAGACACATTTAGCAAATTACATAGGATTCTTTAAGACTTAAACTATCTCAGAAGTTAAATGCATGTTGCGTTTTCATCTAAATTATTTACAAAATAAACGTTTGAAAAAGGGGTATATTTTTTACTTATAAACAATTGTAATAACTTCTATATTTTTCAAGCTACATACTTGTACGTACAACCATTAGATAGCTGTTAAAAAAACTGACATTAAAAAATAAAAAACCTTCTATGGCCAATAAGAACGAAGTTAGCGACTATTTAAAAAAAAATCATATCTCCATTGTGTATAAATATTAAGAAGTAAAATTTGCACAAATTTTGAACGAAAATCTAAACTATATATTGAAGTTTATAGCTATAAAATTAATCTAATTTTTCAAAACGAAGGTACTTTCGAAAGATTGACATAGGAAAGTGGAGAGGATAACTGTTTCAGCTCCGTTTTCTTTTTGACATAGGAACTTCAAATTGAAACACGTAGGAAAAATTTACATTACCTCGGCTTCCATTGCAGCTGGAAGATTCTTTTTTATTCTAGGGTAGCTCGTCGAAATATGAATAACTACATGGTTTTCAGTGGCCGGTTTTTTAATATGGCGAGAATAGTCTGTCGCATGTGTATGCGACAGACATATGTTTTCTTCATTTTATAGCAATGATGTAATAATACTTATATATTTTATAAATTAAATTTCAGGTAACACAATATATTATTATATTCCTTATATTAATTATAATTGTTTATATTTCTATAATTAACAATATTAATTTTTATCTATTTTTCTTACAAATATGATATACAATCTTAATCTAATCTGCATTACTGCTTTGATAAAAAATTTTCATCACTTGTATTATTAAATTTTGCAATGTTTTGTGGACTTTACTTTTTTTATTTTCTTTACATACATTGGACGTTAAAATTTGGTTTATTCATTCTACTTCACTGTCAGCTCTGAACCTTTTTTTTGCAAGTTGTTTGTCTTCACTTATTAAGTCAGTCTATAAATATATATCTTCAGAATCACTGACGTCCTCAAACGTAACTGTACTAAGGTTCGGCATATTTTCTCTTCTACTTCTTTCTTAGTACAACATACCTATGCACAAATTCGTAGAATTCAAACCACGTTTCTGCACCCACATCTAGTAGTTTTGCAACTTGTGGTGCATTTGTATGTAATGTGCTCTAATGTCTCTTTGTCTGCGACTTCATATTTTTAAAAACTGTTAAAAAAACTTTTTGCTTTATATTTATCCTTTTCTTTACGTCTAATTTAATCCGGTGTAGATACACCCTCCATATTTCGACGTAGTCGTTCACAACTTTTTATTCCAGGGGTGTTGTATCCATCCAAAGCGATAATACTGTTCTTAGCATAATGTCTTTGTACGTAAGACACATATCCTCCGAGAATTTCAGCTGCTTTAGAAAGCGAACCCCATACGAAACGTTGTAATAAGTATCCTCTGTCGATTATATGTCGTTATTGCTGTAATTTCATTAAATAAGCTACAAAATGCAGACTTTTGCCATTTATGCATACCACCTTCATTAAATAAAGACAGAGGGAATGGAGTCAGTTCATACTGTAACTTACTTTTCATATCAGTCTTATTTTCAATGCTTGCACAAATTCTTTGAAATATTAGGAGAGGATTGATAGGTAACTGTCCTATTTAACTATATAAAACTGTCCTATATAAAAAACAGTGACATCATCAAAATTTTTACCAATTATTTTATTTTGTATATTGGTACCTGGTTCAAAACCAATTGCCTTTATGGCAATTGATACTTTATTGTTCAAAATACACAAAATATTTTACTTAAAGAAGTAAGTAAGGAAGTAAGTAAGTACTTAAATAGCTTTCTAAAGCCACTACACTGAAACTGACGAAATTTTGAAGCGTGGAGCTAAAACAGTTTCCCCTCCACTTTCCTATGTCGATCTTTCGAAGTACCTTCATTTCGAAAGGCTGTAAGTTTTGAAAAATTGGATAAATTTTATAGATATAAGTTTCAATATAAAGTTTAGATTTTCATTCAAAATTTGTGCAAATTTAACTTCTGAACGTTTATAAACAATAGAGATATGATATAAAAAAAATAGTCGCCAACTTAGTTCCTATTGGTCATAGAAGGTTTATTTTTTTTTAATGTGAGCTTTTTTACCAGCTATCCAATGGTTGTAAGTACAAGTCTGTTAGTTGAAAAATATAGAAGTTATTACAATTGTTTATAAGTAAAAAAACATACCCCTTTTTCAAACTCTTTTTTTGTAAATAATTTCGACGAAAACGCAATATGCATTTAACTTCTAAGATAATTTAAGTCTTAAAGAATTCTATGAAATTTGCCAATTATGTCTAGCTTCATTCATAGGGAAAGTTCAATTGTTTAAATAGTCTCCGGGATAAACAAATTAAATGACTTTTAAACTATTTGACGGATCAGGGGGAAATTTCGCACAAATTTATAGGACGGTAGTTCCTCGAGGTTTAGTGTATTAATTACGTTTTATTTTGTTAATAATAAAATTAATAAAATTTATAATTATTGGTGCAATAACAATTGGTGCTATTATAATTGGTGCAAAAAACTGCTTGTTTGCAAATATCTCTGTAAATTATTTATCAATTTTAATTTAAAAAATGGGAAAATAAAGATAATTTTATTATAAAAAATGATAAGGGAAAAAACTTATAGACAAAAACCGAATTGTGACCATAAATTATTGTTAAAAAAAAACGCAAGGTAAAAATGGATGTATCTTTTCATCTATTGGATGGACTAATATACAGGGTGAGTGGGGAGGAACGCACCAAACTTTAATACTGTATAATATACGTAAAGCTAAGTAAAAATAACTCATATGTTGTTATTCGATTTTCATTTGTTTTCGAGTTATAGCGATAATAACACAAAGTTGTAATTTTACTGCTACTTATCACATTGCTGTAACAGGTATCTGTGATTCGTTTAATAATTAGTTAACTGTCATAATAGTGTAGTGTCAACGTGATTTAATGTCTATTTGACAGTTTGTATAAAAAAAGTTGTTGCAAAATGCCACATACACTATTCAAATAGTGATTATGCAAATATGGTGTTTGTTTATGGCTTTTGTAATGGAAACGGTAGAGCTGCTGTTGAAGAATATCGTCAACGGTTTCCAAATCGGAGAACTCCAGATAAAAATGTATTTATTAGAGTTTTCAACAAACTATGCGAGACCGGAACGCTTCCTAGTTATAAAATAATATCGGAACGTGCTCCCCGACAAAGTTTACAAGAAATACAAAATATTCTGGATTCAGTAGAAGATGATCCAGGGATCAGCTCACGAAGAATCGGTACTCATTTAGCCATTCCTCAAACGAGAGTAATTAACACACTTCACGAGCAAGGTTTATATCCATACCACCTACAACGTGTACAGCACCTACAACCAGAAGATTATGCCAGCCATATGCAATTTTGTCGATGGATAAATAATAATCGTCGTGTTATATCCCGCATACTTTTTACCGATGAAGCAACATTCACCAGAGACGGTATTAATAATAGCCGCAACTCACATGTATGGTCAGATGAAAATCCACATGCAACAATTGAAGCTAGTTTTCAGCACAAATTTTCGGTAAACGTGTGGTGTGGTGTAACGACGGTTATTTAATTGGCCCTTTCATATTTGAGAACCGCCTTACAGGAGAGGAGTACTTGAATTTTTTACAGAATGAATTGCCAGGACTCTTACAGAACATTCTACTAAATATCAGAATCCAAATGTATTATCAGCACGATGGAGCTCCTGCACATTTTGCTCGTCAGGTCAGGCAACATTTAAATACAAAATTTCCAAGGCGTTGGATTGGTCGCAATGGTCCTATTAGTTGGCCTCCGAGGTCTCCAGACCTAACACCATTAGACTATTTTTTATGGGGCTGGTTTAAAAATAAAGTTTACAAGGTAAAAGTCGACACTCGCGATGCACTAATTCGACGCATTAAAAATGTTGCAGCCACAATTAGAGCAAACCATGACGCAATCAGAAGAGCAACATTGAATGTTCATAGACGAAGCAGAAAATGCTTACAGGTCAATGGTGGTATTTTTGAAAATTTATTATAAGAACATTTAACATTAAATTAATGTTAAGTTACAACTTTGTGTTATTATCGCTATAACTCGAAAACAAATGAAAATCGAATAACAACATATGAGTTATTTTTACTTATTTTTACGTATATTATACAGTCTTAAAGTTTGGTGCGTTCCTCCCCACTCACCCTGTACAGAGTCTATATAGACTGAGCTAAAACGGTCACCGTAAATATTAAAGTAATTTTTATGTTTATAATACTGTGTCGTAATATTTTGACAAAAAAATGCAGTCTACGAATAAAAAATTTGTGAAAATATCACTTTTTCTGAGGTACATTTATCAATGACCAATTAGGCTCAGATCCAATTTATCCTCGATGTCTTGTTTGGATTCCGTCGGAGTAAATCAGTTAGACTCCTTACCGAAGAGTGAATGGTTTATTATTAGATTAGTTTAATTTACATACGAGGTGCTTATTTTAGAGCCAAGGGACTCATGATTTAATTACTACTGTCTATAGGAATAAACTTTTACACGAAATACCCCACAATTTGAAACTAACTAAATACACCAAATATTTCCTACAAACTAGATTATCATTTTAGATTAAATTTCAGTGTAATCCAAATACAGCACATAATTCATTAAAATTTACGTTATAATTTTCACTGGAATGCATTTTCATCATAATTTATATGGAAAATGTCATAATACAAAAAGTCTTTGTACCAAAAATAATTTAAAACAAAATGCAATTTCAAAAATATGATTTATTTCAACAAATCTTCAAATTGTTTACCTTGTTATTCAATACATAGGTACATTACAACATTTTCTCACTGAATTAGGGATTTCTTTGCACAAACCTACTTGTGTGTGCAATACAAAGGATCTCGGCTTCTATCTATTTCTTTAATTATTCTTTTGTTACTGACTTTTGGTGAACAACGCCATTTTTATTATGTCCCACAAATAAAAATCTCATGGTGTTAGGTCACATGACCTTGGAGGCCACTCAATTATTTCACGCCGTCCGATCCATTCCTCAAATGTATTGTTTAAAAAATCTCTTACTTGTAAACTATTGTGTGGTGGTGCTCTATCTTGCAGCTAGATAAAAGAATTGTTTTATTTAATTTAAATGGATTATTTTGCAATTTTGAAATCACCACCTCTTTTAACATGTCAAGGTATTTTTCAACTGTTACTGTTCCATGAAAAAAACAAGGTTCTATAATCCCTTCTCTCCAAATTTCTGCCCAAACTTTAACACCTGTAAGATTTAATTTCTTTTTTAAAATCGCCTGGAGATTACTGTTATTCCAATAAACAGTATACTTCAGAGAAAGTACGGATTTGAGGGGCATTATTTGGGTCGGTGGTCCATTTTAACTCATCAAGAACAACAACTGATACATCTTGTCTACCATTACTATCATGCATACCATCTTCATTATCTGAAATATCGTTTTGTTTATCTAAAACAGCTGACTTTAAGTCATGTCGATATCTACATCCTCATTCTCATTAAAATGGGATACGTCAGATCCATCCGATGGGATATCTGTTAGTAAATCGTAAGCGTCATTTTACTCAAATCAAGACGTCTTTTCAATTTGGAATCCTGTAACGAAGCATACCTATTAGTTGCTGATCAGCCTAGTAGCACCTGTTCAAACCACCAATTAAAATAATAAAATTCACTTAGTTATCTACGCAGATCATAAAAACTCAATACGGTAATACATGAATACGTCTATTATTCAACAAATTAACATGATACATACCTTTTATCGGTAGAAAAATGTTTGTTTGTTTACAACAATAAATAACCTCATTGTCATTCACTTGTGAGCGCGCCAAAGGTATTATGTACGCTATGCATAACTGCTCGTGGAATTTTTGTAATCACATGAGAAGTGCAATACACGACGTTTACATCGCATTCTGTTGATGATCCTATCGTACGATTACTCTGGCAGTAGGAAAAAAATTTGTGGTGGTTCCACCGTGGAGCTCCTACGCCGCAAAGGATTAACAAACACAACTTTGATATTTTTGGGGACACTCTGTATATAAGAAAAATAATTTAGGTATAATAATAAGGTAGTAAAGCTCTTATAGACAGCTTTACTACCCAAATATAAACAATGTAAAAATCACACAGTATTGTAAGAGTTTTCCGTGTCGAAAAACGTAAGTAACCCATAATATAATATTGAGATAATTTTAAAAAGTAGTCCGTATTCGTCTTCGTGAAATAAAATAAATTTGTCTTTATTTTTTATTCTAATGGTAATTGGATTGGAACATGAAATATATTCGTTTGTTGCGTGCACCAATCTGTTAAGGGCGTTGCCGCCAGAAAGTCACTGACATAGCGCTTCTACTTTTACCCTTAGTTAGCATACCAAATGAATGTAACCCCATCCAAGTGCAAACCAATATTTGAAAAAAAGATAGTTTAGTATCTTCATTTTTAATTTATCAATCAAGGATTTTTTTATTTTAATTTATTGTGTCCTAACTAACTATAGCAAAGACAGAACGTAAAATTGCTTTAAATCTTTGGTAGAGGAGAAGACATTCCCACATATACAGGGTGTTTCTGTAATAATTGAAAAGTAAAAATGTCAAATAAGCCAAGTGCCAAAACCAACATTTTGTGATATTTAATAAAAATATTCAGAAAACGCAAGATGTTATTTATACAAAAAGTCTATACATAACAAAACGAAAAACAAATAATCAAAAAGTAAAATAAGTAAAATAATGTTATAAAGAAACGAAACGAGAAAATTATTTTTCTTTTTTGTCTTTGTTACATAGTAAGGTGTTAAATGTTGTAGCATTCATGCATAAATATTAATATTCAAGGCCAGGTTGTATTATTTGCAAAGGTATGTATTATTTCTCAAATCCAAATAGACAATGCAAAATTAGAATTTAAACTTTGAGGGTATACAAGGCAACTATCGAACACGGTGATTAATTTAATCTTGCCCAAGTACTTTCGATCAATAGATCATCTTCAGGGGCATTTCGTCAGTTGTGGCCTATCCGACATAGTAGAATGTCATAAATGTAAAATTTGGACATAACAATACAAAATACAATACACAAAGACAAACAAACACTTTAAAAGTTTAAGGAGAAGCTACATGTTGTATAGAAGCCGGAGACAGAATCAGATAAAAAAGGAAATCCCATGTTTATCAATGAAGATAAAAAACCTGAGGATAAACAAGTATTTGCCCAAAGCAACAAATTACAAAATATTCATACAGAAAACCATAACAGCGTTGCCAAAGGTCCTCAAAAATCTCAAATTACTATAAAACAAACTTCCAGTGCTATATTAGAAGCTGAAACTGCTGCAAAATGTAACAAGTATATTAGATTAAAACAAGATATAATACCTGAGTCGGAAGAAAGTTATTGGCAAACTGTTTCTCGGAAAAAGTCCAGAAGAAAAGTCACGATTGGAAATAATGAAGATATAAAAATAAATGGTGTACAATTTAAAGGTGTTCCTAAATATACGGACGTGCATTATTAAGTTTTTATCTTGTTCTGTTGTTTATACCGATGTAAGTGATCACTTTTTACAGAAAGTTGAATACAACTTGAATGCTTCTTTTTTGGTGGATAATATTGTTTATAAACGTGTTTTTAATAGCAATCTTAATATTAATTATTTTAATCAATTACTCTCTAGGAAATCTTGGTGCTTTCTAAACTCAGATCTATCTTCGGATAACAAGTTTTGCATATTTTATGAAAAAATTTTGGAACTATTCGATAAAGCATTTCCTTTGCAAACGGTGAATACTAGACGATTTTCTAAACAGTCTAAAAACAAGGGATGGTTGACTTATAATTTAATAAATGAGGGAGATTTTATTAGAGACATTTTCAGATCTATAAAATATTCAGAAAGTCATGAGCTCAGAATACGGTATAACATTCTAAAAAAAATCATGAATACAAAGTTAAGTTAGCCAAGCAAACTTATTTTAATAATAAAATGATAAATGCGCAGAATAGTACGGTTGAGGCTTGGCGCATCATAAATCGAAACACTGTCGGAGGTAAAAATCGAAACTCGTCTAAATACCCAAGTAAATTTAAAAATAATTTTGGGAATTTCTGTAGATGACCCTCGTGATATAGCTGAATCTTTTAGTCAACATTTTTCGAATTCCGTAAAAAATTTAATTAGTCAAACTTCATCTGACTATAATCCTTAGGATCTTTCTTCGCCTATACACTCCCTTTTACTTTATCCTGTCAGTGATGAAGAAATAAAGAGTATAATTAAAGATATCTCAAAAAAATCCTCTGCTGGACTATATGAGATCCCGTATTCTATGTTATTACATGTATCTCATAACATATATAAACAATTAACATTTCTAGTAAACCTTTCATTTCAGGAAGGGATTTTTCCTCAAATTCTAAATACTGCTCTTCTTCTTCACGTGCCATCTCCGCTACGAAGGTTGGCTATCATCATGGCAATTTTGACCCTGGAGGCTGCCGCTCGGAACAATTGTATGGAAGTGCAAACAAACCACTCCCTGAGGAGTATACTGCTCTAGTTGTGCCTATACATAAAAAAGGTGACAAATCAAAATTTGATAACTATCGAAGCCTATCACTTTTATCTGTGTTTTCAAAAATATATGAAAACGCATTTCATACATGTCTCTCATCGTATATTAAAAAGCACAACATTATAGAAAAGTCTCAATTTGGTTTCCGTGAAAGTATAAGTGTGCAAGATGCACTACTAGCATTGTGCAATCATATTTTATCGAACTTTGATAAGGGAAATAAAGTTATCTGTTTGTTTTTTGACTTAGCACGAGCTTTTGAAACTGTAAATCATCCAATACTACTGGAAAACTTTATCATAGTGGTGTTAGAGGAACTGCGTTAAAGTGGATCCAAACCTTTTTATCGAAAAGGTTTTAAAAAATTAAGGTCAATGTGAATGGGAATATAATATTTTCTTCAGAAGAAAGTGTTCTCTCTGGAGTTCCACAGGGAAGTATCATTGGCCCTCTTTTATTTTTGATTTTCGTCAATGATTTAAATCAACTGATAAACGATAGCACAACCTGTTTGGTTCGGAATCCATTAGATAATTTTTCTGATGCAATAAGCGTTCGAGGAGAAAAGTTGGAACAGCAATCAGGCTGTTACGTCACTTAATTTGCTGACGATACCACAGTTGCACTAAATTCCAATAATTTTTTTCATGTAGTACAAAAAGCAAACTGTCTTTTTAAAAGTATGACTCATTACTGTTTAAATAATGCCCTAATCTTAAATGGATCAAAGACCAATATGGTAACCTTTTCACCTTATACTATGCAGATGAGTCCATTAGTAAAGCTTGACAATGAATCTGTGGTAAATAGTCACTCCACAAAGTTGTTAGGTGTTTACCTGGATTCAAATTTGTCTTGGAGTTCTCACGTTGATTCTGTAGTAGGACGATTGTCTGTACACTGTTATGTTCTGAGGCAACTTAGGAATTTTGTCTCCCTAGATATCTTGAAACTTTACTATTTTGCTCATGTACAATCAATTTTGCAATATTGCTTAGTTTGTTGGGGAAATTGCTCGCGAATTAATGAGGTGCTTGTTCTTCAAAAAAAAATTATTCGTACCATGACGTTTAGAAGGCGCTTGGATTCCTGTAGACCAGTTTTTAAACAATTAAATATTTTAACTGTAATTTCTCTGTATATTTTCAGTTGTGTTGTTTATGTAAAGTCACATAGATGTAATTTTATTTGCAGAAATGATGTTTCCTTAATGAGTGGCTACAATTTTCGTTACAGAAATGATTTGGTGACCCGTGCTCGTCACTTGACTGTTGTGGGCAAAGGTCCTTACCCAACATGCGTTAGTTTGTATAATAAATTACCTAATTATGTTAAAGAATCAAATATTTATGTATTTAAGAGAACCGTTAAGGACTTACTTCTGGCAAACACTTTCTATTCGTCAGAGGAATACTTGCAGGCATCTTTTTAACAATTTGTATGTTTTTGTGTATATTTTATGTATTATGTGCTTATAGTTTTAACTTTTTTTACTACCTATGTACCTATAGTTTTTTAGATTGTATTTTGACGCATTTCAATACTTGTAAAAGTCAGATGAATTAAAGAATATTGATTGATTGATTGATTTACACTTCTTATAATGAAAAAAAAAGTTTTATTTATTTTAATTAGTAAGGTATTTTTTATTAATTATTATTTATCTATTTACTAAAAATGTTTAAAGTACTTACAAAATTTTTAGTCTTGGCAAATAGACACTAAAAACATCCGGCTGAATTTTAAGCAGTTTTGGAACTCTTTGTATATATCTGAAATAAAATGAATATTATTCATACAACCAAATAAAAATATTATACATTTAAAGTCAACATA
Organism: Diabrotica balteata; assembly: GCA_918026665.1. Lineage (NCBI taxonomy): Eukaryota > Metazoa > Arthropoda > Insecta > Coleoptera > Chrysomelidae > Diabrotica > Diabrotica balteata. Next base: position 135,591,202 of record OU898280.1, read on the forward strand.
AAAGTAAAAAAGCATGAAATAAATAATAGTCTACAAGTCCATTAGAGATGTATCCCCACATATAAAACAATACTACAATATGTAATAACAATTTTAGATACTACGCCACCAATTCTTCTCGGTAAAGTCCTACCAGAGATCTAAGAGAGTCATTAATATTTATTATCGTTTTTTTTATATATTGTATGGCACTTGACACATTTACATTTATATTTTGTATAAAATGTTACATATATGTTTACAAACGAACACCCAACTTATTTATATATTCTATCGACTCTGGAGTCGCCATTAGGAAATCCTCTGACCTGCCTTGAAAGGATCTTGTGGGACACTGTTCTATAATGTAACAGATGGTTTGTGGTTGTCCGCAGTCACAGAGTGGGTATGGTCGTTTACCCCATTTGTGCATTATATAACCGCATCTGCCGTGTTTGGTTCTGATTCGGTTCAACATAGTCCATGTGTTGCGTGGTAAGTCAAAACCTGGTGGTTTTTGTGTGATGCGGGGTAAGCTGCTATTTTGTTGTTCCATCCATTCTCAAGGTCAAGTGGTCGTTAAGTTGAACTCGTTTTCCACTGCAATCTATGCTGTTTTTATTGGCGGTCGTCTGGAGCGTAAACGATTACCCTTGGCAGCATCTATATCTTGATGAATTGGCAGGATTTCGTTACTAACTATCTTTTGGTACTCACTAGTGAAGGAGTGTTAACGCCGTAGTTTGGGTGGTGGAATGTGACTCAGTACTGGGAGCTATTGCGTAGGGATAGATTTGATATCATCAGCAATCATTCTCATTGTATTGTTCAATTGGGCATCTACTTTGTGTATATATGGGCTGTTATGTATATGTATATGAAGAGCAGTATTCCGTGGTTGAGGAGACAAGGCCCAAGGTAAATAATCGCAAGGTGAAAGCCTATGCTCCCCATGTTGTGCCGCACAACTTCTGGATGATGTTGTTTCTGAATTTAAGTTTTTCAGTTGTTGTTGACAGATGTTTCTTGAAAGATAAGGTTCTATCAAGAGTCACCCAAGGTACTTTGGTGTTTTATTGTAGATAAGTGTTGTGTTTTCGAATTGGACGTTTTGTGTTCTTCCTGCAAGATTGTTATTTAAATGAAAACTGGAAACCTCTGTTTTGGGAGCGTTCGATTGGAGCCTCCATTTACGGAAATACTTTCCCACTGTGTGTAAGTCTACCGTAGGGATTTCTTCTGTTTGTTCAATTTACTTACACCTTGTTGCAAGGACCTAGTCATTGGCGTAACCAAACTTCCTTGATCTGGTTTCTGATATATCAGCGATGTACTGGATAAAGAGAAGATGAGCTACGACAGATCCCTGAGGCAGTCTATTCTTCAGTTTTCTTGGGGTGCTGATGTCGGTTCCCATGACTACTTCAATGGTTTGGTTGGCTAGCATGCTGTTGATTATTCGAGCAGTGGATTTACAGGAGACTGTACAGAGGAGCTTGTATATCATGCTTTCTCTCCAGACTGTATCTTAGGCCTCTGCAAGGTCTATGAATGGGGCTGCAGTTTTAAGTTTTCTCTGGAAACCTGCCTCAATAAATGTGGTAAGTGAAAGAACCTGATCTGCGCAGCCTATTTTTGGTCGCAAACCTGCCTGATCAACCGGTATTGATTCAAGTAGCTTTGGGCTAATTCTGTTAGAGATAAGTCGTTCTAGTAGCTTGAACGTTGCCAAGCATAGGGCTATTTATATGTAGTTCTTAGGGTTACTATCATTTGGTTTCCCTGGTTTTAATATGGCAATGATCTTCGAGCGTTTAAGTTCCTGTAGTATGGTATCGGTCTTTATAATATCTGTGAAAAAGTGGGCCATCCATTCGATGGCTCAATTATTATCGATAAGTGTCTACCGCAAGGTAGCGGGAGATTGCCTTTAACCTGGATCGCACTTTTATTTTCGATTTGCATTACTTATTTCATTGTTATTTCATCGTTTAATTGCCGAATATCCTCAAATTTAAATACACCAGCGGTCCCCGAAAACTACATATTTAATTTGCATTTTCTCGTAAGAAATTAGAGAATGTATAATTAGTACATTTATTTGTGCTTTTCTATAGCAGACTTGACCACGAGCTGCCATACAGTGTAGCCGATTCTTGTTTACAAGTAGCAGTTATGGTTATACAAACCTGAATTCATCGACGCAGAGATTATTATTAAAAATGCCAAATAAAAAGTTTATATTTAAGTTTATAAAATAAAAATCGATACTTTACATTTCATTCCAATTCCGTTTTCTTGCCAAGACTTTTAGTTAATAGTTTTTTTTCTAATCCAAACTCATTTTTCAGATTTACTTCTATGATAAGAAGTTCTCATCTATGTTGTGAGTTGTATTGCTCTACACTGGTTCCCAACTTTTGGAGGTAGTTATATTGTTACCCATTAGCACCCAATAATTATGATGGGTCGTTCAATGTGTCAAAAGTTAAATGACATAATATTTAATATTTCAGTAAAAACCTAACTACTGTATTACCAACAACTAAATTACAAGTAAAATGTAATCTATTTAGTGGTATTAAATCACAAAGAAAATTAAACTTTCATAATCATAACTTTAAGACGATTTTAACCGAAAACTAAAAAAAATGATATCGTAAGTCAATTGGCCTTAACAAATTGTATTTTTTATTTCAATTTTTGTATGTCTTATAAATAACTTCCTTTTAATGTTGATTAATTTTTCGTACTTAAATTAATATAGTTCTAATCAACTTTAAACTGTTTTCAAAATTATTGCTTTTAATAACTTACCCAAATTTTATGTTATGTTTACTTTCTTAATCTGTCACAAAAGATTATCATTTTTAAAGGACTTTATCTAATGAATAATGTAGTCCCTGATTATTCCATTGTCCTCAGAGAAATCCTTTTTAGAGAATTTCCTTTTAAATTAAATCTGTTCTTAGCATTTTGGCAAACAATTTAGATTGTGGATATTAAGAATCAAGTTGAATACATCTTGTGCATCTTTCAAATAATTCAAGTGATTTTAAACGAATCGGAAAGATGCGCAGTTAGGAGTATTATTTTATTTTAAATTAATTTTTAACAATAATCGTCTGTAAATTATTTTTAATTTCGACATATTTTTTTAGGTTTTGACAAGATTTTTCGACTAATATGGCATGTGCTTAAAAATAACTATACAACCTTATTTCTTTCTTCTTCTTCTTCGCGTGCCATATCAGAACAATCCGACGTTGGCGATCACCATTGCGAAGGCTTCTCGATCTTCTGCAATATGGAATAATTGTCCTGTATTTGGTACCTGAGTCCATTCACGAATGTTTTTTAACCAAAAAACTTGTTTTCTTCCTACACCTCTACGGCCCTCTATTTTGCCTTTAAGGATCAGTTGTAAAATTTTATATCGACTTCCCCATACTATATGTCCCAGATAAGACATTTTTCGATGTTTAACAGTCTTTAGCAGTTCTCTGTCTTTGTTGAGGCTCCTTAGTACTTCTTCATTAGTTTTTCTTGCTGTCCAAAGTATCTTCAGCATTCGTCTATGAACCCACATTTTCAATGCTTCAATTTTGTTCATAATCGATACTTTTAGCGTCCACACTTCTGCACTATAAAAAAGTACAGACCAAATATAGCACTTAACCATTATTTGCCTTAGTTCTAAACTGAGATGTTTATTGCAAAGAAATGACTTCATTTTCATAAAAGTAGTTTTAGTCATTGCTATTCTACGTTTTATTTCTATGTCTAGATCTAGTTGGTCCATTAGCACAGTTCCTAAATATGTCATTTTGTGAACTTTCTCAACTTGGACTTCGTTCAATCGAAGCTTTGCATCGGGATGTGGGTCACGACTAAACACTAAAAATTTGGTTTTCTTTGAGTTTATTTTAATGCCCATTTCTTCTCCTACCTCGTGAATACGATCAAGCAGAAGTTGAAGACCTTCAATATTATCTGATAGAATTACTGTATCGTCTGCATATTTAATCACATTAAGTAGTTCTCCGTTGATTTTTATTCCATATGGTTGTCTCTCAAGAGCCTTTTTAAATAGCTGGTCAGAGTAAACATTGAACAATGTTGGCGACAAAATGCAACCTTGTCTGACTCCTCGTTGTATGGGGATTTCATCGGTGTAGTTATCTCAAATTTTTACGATAGCAGTTTAATTCTAGTACAAATCTTTAATGACACAAATATCCTTGTCATCTATTCCGATATTTTTCAGTATTTGCATTAATTTTACATGCTGTGCTTTATCGAATGCCTTTTCGAAGTCCACGAAACATGCAAATACATATTTTCTTTGGTCACGTCATTTTTGTAATAGGATGTTAAGCGTAAAAAGTGCCTCCCTGTCTATTTTCCCTCCAAATTGTGTATCTTCAAGATCTTCTTCGCATTTGCGTCTAATTCTGTTGTGAAGTATTCTGAGGAAAATTTTAAGAGTGTATCTCATTAGGCTAATTAATCGATATTATGAGCATTTTCTCGCATTGTGTTTTTTAGGTATTGCAATAAAGATGGAGTTGAGCCAATATGTGGGAATCACTCCGGTGTTATTATATTGAATTAAGAAGTCTTACGACTACTTTTATGTTATCATTCTCTATTAGTTTCAGCAACTCAGTTAGTGTATCATCTAGGCCATAAGCTTTTCTAATTTTAGCATTATTTATAGCATGTTCTACTTCGCATTTCATAATTTCTGGGCCATCAGTACAGTTTTGGTAGAATTCGATAATATTATTCCTGTAATCTTCAAACAACTCTGATATATACAGCTGCCATTCTTTTCTTATTTCTTGGTCATTTACAATAATTTTGTTATTAGTGTCAACAAGTACAGAGGGAACTCGTTTTTTAAATATATTACTCATTTCTTTCAGTTTTTTGTGCACAATAAATAAGTTGTGTTTAGATATTACATCCTCCATTTCGCACCTTTCTCTCATCCATTTTTCTTTAGCCAATTTGATCTCCTTTTTTATTCTTCTCTGAAGGTGTCTATATTCTGTTACATTAGATTTTATCGGTCGACGTTGTTCCATTAATTTCAAGATATCGTCTGTCATCCAGTTATTTTTCTTGAATAAGTTTTTTCTATAATCATTGTTTGTGGAGATTTCGTTAACTTTTTTATTTTAATTCACTCTCATGAGAATAATTGCAAGAATAGATGCAAATGTGGAAAACTGTACGTATCTTGGAAGGGTCATAACAGAAAACGGAGGTGCAGAAGACAATATTTGTATGAGGATACGAAAAGCCCAACAAGCTTTCAGCACTCTCAACCCTGTTTAGAGATCTGGCCAGTATACTACAAGCACAAAGATCCGAATATTCCGATCAAATGTCATGTCTGTTCTACTCTATGGATGTGAAATCTGGAAAGTGACAAACACTTTCACAGACAAACTGCAGGTCTTTGTTAACAAATGTCTACGAAGAATTGTCCGTATATTCTGGCCTTACACCATCAGAAACGAAGATCTGCTACACCTGACCAAACAAAAATGGGTACAAAATGAAATTAAGTCCAGAAAGTAGGGTTTGATCGGTCACACACTACGAAAAAATAGTTCCAGTATCGCAAAGACTGCCCTAGAGTGGAATCCCCAAGGGAAAAGAAAAAGAGGTCGCCCAGTCCAAACTTGGAGAATATCCATCATGGACGAGATAAGAGGCCAAGAAAAGTTTTGGAATGGGGTGAAGGCCTTAGCGCAAAATAGAACCCGATGGCGCGTTTTCACTGAAAGCTCTATGCTCCACTTAGGAGTTCAAGAACCTTGTATGTTTTATGTAGTTAAATGCAAATGTATGCCACATACGTGGCATACATTTGCACTTACCTTTTTTGTTCTTCAAGTTACCGGTATTTTTGATTAAAAATATTAAAGATACATTATTTTAACAAAAAAAAGGTATTCTCGTTAATAAATTCAAAACTCAACAGTTTTCGAGATAATCGCATTTTACAAATCAACTGCATAATTCTGATTTAACGCAATTACTCCAGGCAATGAAAGAAAAATAGATAAAAACATCAATACTTCTGAATTTTGTTATAAAATACCTTTAATAAAGTCAATAGTTAACGAAATATTAAATAAAATAAATATATCAGCAGGATATTTATTAATAATGGGATTTGATAAAATAACAAAATAATTGGATTTTACATCAAACATTTTACGTTTTGTATTAAATTACAGTTATAATCAAAACATTTTATTTACAAACCAAATTAAAAAATAGTTAAACTAAATAACATTACCAATATAAGGTTGAATGTTCGAATAATTAAACTTTGATGGAATACAAGGCAACTATCGAACACAGTTATTAATTCAATATTAACATCAATTCTGGTTCATCTTATCTTACATGACATTAGCAGAAAGAAAAACTATCTTGAGTTGGATTTATTGGAAGATTTGGAGATTACAAGTAAAACAAATGAAAACTCTCACTGTCTTAATACTCAAATTAATTTAAATTGTACTAAATTTAATCCTATATTTAAAAACTTTATTACAGCTTCACCTCGTAGAGGACCCAGCTCGACTGTTTAGACTTCATGCACTCAATAGCATTTCAATATTAATTTTAAAGTTCTTCCATTGACTGTGGATTCAACTGAACTACTTGGATTATAAACCATTTATATATTATGCTTTCAATTTTGATTTTAACTTTTAGTAATTTAACTGCATATTCAGATTTTTCCTTTTTAACAGTACTGATAGCGCTTGGTGGACCATTTTATTGTAGTCAACCATCCACTGTCTAATATATTGTTTTGTCTTTTCTTACATTCATACTTTATGTCAACTTCAATTGCTCTCAAACTAACATCCTAATTATTATAGACAGGTTTGAGTGTGAGATTTGGATTATTCAATCTACATAAAACATATACTATATAATTTTATATTTCATCAGTTGATTTCCTATAGTGGTGTCAGTTGGACCTTTGGTCAATACTTAGTTTCATAGAATTTTGAAAGGTGCAGATCACATAACTGCCCTTTACAAGCTGTCATTTGTCACATGTCATCTCAATATTTCCGCCAGACCGGGAGCCCATTCTGTCTCCGTCTTCTATATAACATGTAGCTTCTCTTTTTTAAAAATTTTAAAGTGTTTGTTTGTCTTTGTGTCTAAATTTACATATATGACATTCTACTCATGTCGGATAGGCCACAACTGACAAAGTAAGTCTATAAACGTTTATCACATAAAATCTTTTTTCAACCATAAACTTGGAGTTTTTTATCCAAGTGAATTAATTTTCCTTTTTTATAAAAAACGTTTCTTGGCTTATTTCAGATGCCCATGAAGATGATCTATTGATCGAAAGTACTTGGGCAAGATTTAATTATTTACTGTGTTCGATAGTTGCCTTGTATACCATCAAAGCTTAAATAACATTAAACTTTTTGTCAAAGTAAGTGTTCGATATGTGCACCATTTTCTTTAATTCATTTGTCGATACATTTCATAAAATATCGTCTCATATTAAATAGCATCATTGGTTTTAAAGAAAATGATGCAGTATTTATTATAGTTGTTTATAAGTATAATAAGTAATATTTTGAAATTTTTATGAATTAAATAATTATATTATTATCTCACCACAAGAATACGACTATCACGAACAATCTAACGTTTAGGAAAGTGTATTTAAATACTGTCTCACTCCGCTTTCTCTGTAATGTAATGGTGTACGATCTTGTAGAAACCATATATTTCGCCTTAAGTTTGATGACAATTCTTCCAATAAATTAATAAAATCATTTTATAAAAAATGGTAAATAAATCTCACCATTTAAATTGAAAAGTAGGTAATTCGCATATCCGTAAAATATCATTCAAAATTCATATTTAAAATGCATGTCCTATGGTTTGGAACCATTGATAATTATTTTTTACGGATATGCGAATTACCTTGCAATTTGAATGTCAAGATTTATTTACATTTTTTATAAAATAATTTTATTGATTTATTGTAAGAATTGTCATTAACATTAAGCCGAAATATGTGGTTTCTACAAGATGGTACACCATTACATTACAGAGAAAGCGGAGTGAGACAGTGTTTAAATACAACTTTCCTGAACGTTGGATTGTTCATGGTAGTCATATTCTTGTGGTGAGATATTAATATAAATATTTAATTCATAAACATTTCAAAATATTACTTATTATTATACTTATAACATTTATAATAAATACTGCAGCAGTATCTTTAGAACCAAAGACGCTATTTAATATGAGACGATATATTATGGAATATATTAACAAATAAATTAAAGAAAATGGTGGACATATTGAACACTTACTTTGATAAAAAGTTTAATGTTATTTACTTTACTATTTCTTAATTTGGTTTGTAAATAAAATGTTTTAATTATGACTTTAATTTAATACAAAACGTAAAATGTTTGATGTAAAATCCAATTATTCTGTTATTTATCAAATCCTATTATTTTATCCTGCTGATATATTTATTTTATTTAATAATTCATTAACTATTAAAATGTATGCCACATATGTGGCCTATGTGGGGCCCTCTATCAGTTACATCAAAGTTTACATCAAATTATAATTTCTGATATTTAATAGTACCCAGTTGTAAATTTTGATACATAAATGTTGTCAAACACAAAAGTTATAGAGAAAAATATAATTTTAAATTTCCAAATGTACAATTACTTAAGGACCACCCTGTATATATATATATATATATATATATATATATATATATATATTATATATATATTATATATTGTATATATAATATATATAATGTTAAATATATATGCAAAAGGAACATTTTTATTCTCGAGAGAGGAAGAGGGAAAAAATGTATCTTCTGTCTCTCTCTTACTCATTATCTTACATATGTAATGGATTCACAGATTCACTCCCATGCAAATTTCCAACGCCGATCGTACGTATAGAATTATAACTTCAAAAGTATAACTTTAAAAATCTCAGAAATGATGATATATTCTCCATGTATTTAAGTAACAAAAGTGATGCTGAAAGGGCTAAATGCCATTTTAGTGGGAATTAGAACAGGTTGATTTATAATATCTTCTAAATCGTTCAGTTTATACTATACTAACGATTCAATTGTTATTTTTTACAAAATTATAGTTTTAAACAGCTAAAAATTAAATAATATGTTAAAAACGCTTTGACTAATTATTTTCCTGAATTTTAAACCACTAAACAAATCCTGGAATCTAAAGTACAAGTAGCAATAAATATTAAAATTTTCATAATCTTTCACAAACATCCAAACAGACAAGAGCATAATGTATATAAATTCTTTATTGCCTCTTTAAGCAGTTATGAGAAAAGTTTTGTTAAAATTAAAATGTAAGCGACATGCTGTAAAGAAATTTTACACACTGAAAAGGCAAGTTGGAAGTAATGAAATGAAAATGATTTGAGCTTGCTAATTATGTTGATTTTTCATTTTGGTTGAGTTATGTGGCAAATGTGACGTGGCAAATAAAACACACGTTTTCTTTTACTGACTATAATACACAAAAAATCAAATATAATTAGTGGCAAATAATTTTAAGATTATTCTGGATATTTAATTTAGATTTACGTGTCTTAAAAATCAATGGCCATTAACAGGGGTAATAAAATAATTATTTATATTATTGGTTTATATTTTACAAGTTTTGGTACTGTTGTTACAATATTTTTTTAAAACAATTAGTTAAAGAGAACATTAGTCCAGGTAAATTAAGAATATCACTAATGATACCACTTGTATTCTGGTACTGAAAGTCGGATGGTACTGAAAGTGTTGCATTCAAGTAATACGTGCTTCTGCGAAATGTGCCTATCTTTCAGAGATATTAGCGACCAAACTTACCTTATTTTATTTCTATTTATACTCTATTTCTATTTTATTTACCTATATCTTATTTTATTTGCAGCAGCTCTAAATAGATCAGTTGACGTTAGACCAGTCCACTTCCTAAGATTTTCCAGCCAAGATATACGTCTACGTTTAGGGTCTCTATATAGAGGAGAAGAGACTATACTGGTACGCAGGATGAGTAGCTAAGCGCGGAAAATGCGTAGGTGTTTAATGCCTTAAACAAATTTTTACTATTAAGATGTGAGCGGAGTAGCTGTTTTACCCTTCGTATGAACTCTGATGTTAATTCGATTTTCATTTATGTATGGTCAATTTTCCGCGCTTGTTTTACTGCTAGATATTTATACATGTCATTTTCGCCCATAGCCTCGATGTTTTGGCCATTTTGCATATCGAATGCCCCGGGCTGAACCTTTCCCTTGACTATATTTAGTACACGACATTTGTCTAACCCAAAGTGCATACTGATATCATTTGAAAAAGTTTATACAGTTTTTAGCATTTGATCTAAGTGAGTTCGAGTGGAAGCCATTAGTTTCAAATAATCCATATACAACAGATGATTAAGCTTCGCCACTACGGTGTTGTTGTTTTTAATGCTAAAACCTGAGTCAGTGGAGTTCAATAGCTGGAATAGTGGGTTCATCGCTAGACAGAACCACAAGGGACTTAGCGAGTCTCCTTGGGCCGCGGTTAATTGCGATATTTTCCGTCTCGATATTGTTTTCACCAGGTATTTGGAGGTGAATTTTAGTCTTCCAATCTGTCATTATATGTCTTAAGAACGTCACTATATTATCATTGACTTTATATATTCTTAATATATTTACTAGCCATTCATGCGGCACTGAGTCAAAGGCTTTCTTATAGTCAATAAAGGCAGTGAAAAGGTTCCTTTTTTTGGTGTATGCCTGGTTAGAAATGACTGAGAGGATAATTAGTTGTTCTTTGCAACCCATGGAGCCCTTAGCGCATCCTTTCTGTTGAGGTTCTATCATATTGTTTAGAGCGCAGTTTTGGTAGATACGCTGGTCTACACAGGATGTGACCAATTTATACAGAGTTAGAAGACACGTAATTGGGTGGTATTTGACTGGATCTTGGGTATTATTTTGATCCTTCGGTATTAAATAAGTTGTTCCCTAAGTTAGGAATGATGGTATTTCCTGCGGATTAGAAATAACACGATTAATTAATGTTGACAGGCACTCATGAGCACTCCAGAACTTCTTAAGCCAGAAGTTTTGAACTTCGTCTGGTCCAGGAGATTTCCAGTTATGAAGCTCTTTGATGATATTAAAGACTTCTTCTGTGGTGAAGGGTTCATGAACAGTTGTGCGGTAGTGTTGATATCCCCAAAACTCCTGAATGTCTTCTTGGCTTGGGTATGATTTATTGGCACTTTCGACAGTGGAATTAGAACGCCTTCTCGGCATGCTCAAAAAGCGCACTGTCACATTTCCGGCTGTTACTTACCTTGTACCTCCTTTCTTCTTCTTCACGTGCCATCTCCGCTACAAAGGTTGGCTATCATCATGGCAATTTTGACCCTTGAGGCTGTCGCTTGGAACAATTGTATGGAAGTGCAAGCAAACTTCTCCTACCTATGCTGTGCCTACCTTCAATCTTTCCTTGCATAATTAGTTGTATCAGTTGATATTTATTCGCACGTGTAATATGTCCCAGATATTGTAGTTTCCTCATTTTAACACTCAATACGACCTCCTTTTGTTTTTTCATCTTGTCTAATACAACTTGGTTAGCTATCTTATCCTTCCAGGAGATTTTTAACATTCTTCGGTACGCCCACATCTCAAATGCCTCCAGCTTACCCATACATTGCTTATTTAGTGTCCACGCCTCCACCCCATATAACAGGACCGAGAAAACATAACATTTAAGCATTCGTATTTTCAGCTTTAGGCTTAGGTTTCGGCTACACAACATTTGTTTCATATTGTTAAAGGCACTGCGGGCTTTCTCTATTCTCTATTGTACCTCCTTAGTCGTCCTGAATAAACGGAGAGTTTTTGTTTTAATGTATCCGGGCACTGATGGGCTGTGATGTTTACTAGATCATATTGCGAGTGTCTTGCAGTGCTTAGCATTATTTGATCAGCTCTTTTAATGACTTTTCTACTTGTTGTTCCTCGTATATATTCTGTCATTTGACCAATGTCCCTACGCAGTAATTCAATCTTGTTTAGAAGCCGTTTCTCACAAGGTGCAACTCTGTTATCAGTCCTTCCGGCATTGGTACCCCGTCGTGTTCTGATCTTAATTCCCATTATATTAGCTGTTGCTGTTGCTGCACAGTAAATAAGCATATGCAAATATTCCAGCGTATGGGCTTCTAGGACGTAATTGGGTAGGACTTCAGTATTTATAATTTGTAACAGAGCACCTAGTTTTTTAGAAGAGTTTATTTTTGGTAGCGGTGGTCTGCTAAGTGGATTTGTTCCATTAAACTTTTGTACAGCTCGTGCCATTTCGCTTACCAGAGTATCGCGTAACTCGTTGTTGTCCTGTAGTGCATTATCAGGTTGAGTTTCTTGTATGGTAAGCTGAGGAATCTGCTCATGTCTCTCATTAGGGACTTGATCTACATTTACCTCTTGGTGATTAATCTCCCGTTCGACTTCGCTTCTGATGGTATTGCGTCTAGCCTCTGGGATAAGATTATTTCTTATAATGACCCGGTATTGATCAGCAACTCGGTGTTCAGTTACTTGAATTTCTGGGTACTCCCTGCAAAATTCGGCATAGAGATTTTGTCGATAACCGATCGTTTCTTGACCGAGGTTTGTCACCTGGTAATAGAAGCGCAAAATATTCTCATTTATGGACGCAGTCCATTTCATGCGCTGCCTCGGTCGTCCCGCTTGGGTGAGCGCCGGCTGATATTCCAGCGCAGCACCTGCAGCAAGTGGAGCTCTTGTTGTTGTTTGGCTCGCTTGTGGTTGTTCTTGCTGTTGTTGTTGTTGTTGTTGGGCTGTAGCTGATTGTATGACAGAGGTCCGCCTCCTCAACACCCTGCCACCGACGTCCCGCATGCTGTCACGTCCAGCGCCGGCTCCAGACGTGCCCTGGCGATCCCCAGGCAGCGACCCTAAACGTAAATTATTATTCTTAATTATCATGGGTGTGCATTTTATACCTACTGCCAGGTGTCAGTTTTTGTTCCACGACAGATATTCCTGTTACCCTCTGGGTATCTGCGCTACGGATACCCAGAAAGCATCCCCCATTGGCAGGGAGGCGCGCCTGATAGAAGAACTGATAAAAACTCCCTCAGGAGTTATTGTTATTATTATTATGATTATTATTTTAACACCTTGGATTAAACTATAACTTTTTTTATGTTATAGCAGTTGTTGAAGTAAAAAAATAAGTTATTTTCAACGCATTTGACCTAATTATTATTGACAAACGCTTACAATATCTGCCAATCCGACATTTTAATAATGAATAAATCTAATATAAAATATTTTATTACGGCACAATTATAGCTGCTTTTCTTTACTTCACCTATATTATATTTATATTATTGATTTAAATGAAATTACCTTCACAATAGAGCTAATACTCCAGACAGTAATTAGAACCAGATTTGCTTTAATCGTCTTTATATACGTAATAATATTTAAGAATATTTCATTAAGTCTTATTTAAGCTTAGAAATATCATCATTATCAAATACAACTATACGCATTATAAATAAAGGCCTACTTACAGAGTTTGGAGTTTGTGAAGCGGGTGAAAAACGCCAGTCTCGAAGTAATAAAACTTTTCCAAGTTCACCAGAGTTCTGAAACAATTAAAATGTTTGACCTTAGTGAGTGTACAATGCAAAAACGAAATTAAACCGAATAGATAACGGTAAACTTTTACTTCCTATGCCCCTGTAGGCAGTGTCGAAGTATTTCTAACAGATAAGACAGAGGGAAGCAATTAATTTAAACTTTTCAGCACAAATTTAAAAGGTTACTTTCAAAGCACATCGAAAGCGGTGGATATAGGAGTTGGGCTAATAAAATCATAATCAATTTTTAATAAGTTACGTACATAAATTTTCTACTATATTTAAATCTGGGAGATAGAATCTGGATAGAATGATGCAAAGGAGATTTTTTAATGTTTTTTTTTTGTTTAGGGATCTTGGAATATAAGAAAAATACGTTTGTAGAAGAAATAGATTTTGACAAGAGCTCTGAGTTATACCGATGTAGTAAAAGATTTATAAACCTTTTATTCAGCATAATTCTACTATGACATACTCATTGTTGAAAACATACAACACAAAAATTACTACCTCTAACTATTAGTAGTTGAAATAAACTTACTGTTGTAGACATCTTTAATAAAAAAATAATATTAATGAATAATTGAAGTGTACATTCGTTCCTTTTTTATTCTTAGCCTTTTATCGACCCTTCTTGAACATAAGCCTCTCCCAACTCCTTGCATCTATCTCTAGTGTGAATAATATACTATCAATTTGTCACCTACACATCTCATACAGACAGTAGTTGTTGCCAAGACACGTGATTTGTTTTACTCATATAAAATTGTTATTTTCCTAAGGAAATACTAATCATATTTTGGTAAAATTTTTACACAGCGTCTAATATCTAGACTTGGGCAACTATGCAAAATGCATATTTTGCATATAATGGATAAAAAATGCAAAAATGTGAAATTTTGCATATTTTTATAAAAGTAAGCATAAAGTGCATATAACTTAAAAATTTGATGTTAACTATATATTTTTATATTCATACTTAATAGCCATACTAAACAGATAGCATGAAAATTCCAATAATTAATTTTGTTTTATAGTCACTTTGTATTTAAATTCTTGTTATAGTAACTAATAAAAGACAGCGGCTTATAGTTTTGTCACGTTTTGTACTGGAATTAAGGGTTTGTGTAAACCAGTTGATATCTCTGTCTCTAGGTAAAAATTTTTATTTTGACGGTCAGTTTCACTTGGTTTCACTTTTGTTGTAAAATCGGAGGCGTAAACAACGTGTATTTCTAATTGTGAGTAATTATAGTGCTTTGAAAATGCCGAAAATAAGCAATGTTTCAACTTGGATAAAACCTTACAAAGAGCTATCTATGGATATGGATAAAGTTTATTGCTCATGTTGTGGCAAAACCATAAGTACATGCGTATCATTTTTTATTTTATTTTAAAAATTTACACGGTGGTACAAACAAAGATTTTAAAATTGAAGATTATGTTTAAGGAAAGTACCGACACAAGGCTAACTTGCAATAAATCGCTGTTTGTTTTCTTTTTTCAATCATTTTTTAAACTCCTTGCGATAAAAAATAGAATACCTATTTAAAATTCAAATCATTCAATAGTCTACTGAAAGGTCGCTAACATTTTTTTTCTAACAATAGCATAGTTTGCTTTAATTTTGCTAAAAACAAAAACATATATTGGACTAAATTATTAGGGGCGGGCATGTTTTCGACGCTGAAGTACCTGAGGGTCTTAAAAGTACCCTTGTTTTGGACGCTGCCGGAAGGATTATCGCAGGTACCAGATATTAGATATAATTAGGGTTTAATGATAGTCATTGAAATTTACTTAGTTACTAGTTATTAGTTTGTCAGAGAATAGTGAAAAGTGAACATGGAAATTTCAACGTTAGTAAGTAATCGTGGTAAAATTTTGCTCAAGGTGAACAGTTTTACTTTTTCTCAAGATAAAGTACTAAAATCGGGAGAAACGTATTGGAGGTGCGTAAAACGGTCGTGTAAAGCGAAAATATTCACGAGAGGGCCAGAAAAGTTCGTGATCCGAAGTAATATAGAACATAATCACGAGTGTGATATCAAGACGCTTAATAGACAGATTGTGCGTAGCAGTGCCAAAAGGAAGCCTAAGGATAATTTGACCGAAAGGCCGTCCAAAATCATACATAGTGCGTTGAAAGAAAATGTAGATTGCTTGAGCCACATGTCTGTTAAAGACGTTAATTTAATACGAAATCAAATATACAATGAACGACGAATGGCTCAACCGAAACTGCCCAAAAGTAAAGAAGGAACTATTGCTGCGGTAAATATTATGAATATGAAAACACTTACAAGACGAGAATTTTATATTTGCGGTTGAACTAAGTTTTAACATTATCATCTTTTTGTGTAACACTAACATGCGTTTTCTGTGCGGCAGTGAAACGATTTATATGGACGGTACATTTATTGTGCTCAATATTTCAAGTAATTTTTTAAAAATACACGTATTTAGCAATGGACATTATATACCATTGTGTTATTGTTTACTTCCCGACAAATCGGAACAAACCTATATAAAACTATTTAATGTTTTGAAACGCAAATGTGAAGTAATTGGTCTAAAATTCAAGTCAAAAATCATTTTCTCCGATTTTGAAATTGCTATCCACAATGCTGTGCGTTTTGAATTTCCAAATGTGCACATTAAAGGGTGCCGTTTTCATCTTATGCAAGCTTGGTATCGTAATGTCGGTGGTTGTGGCTTAATTCGGGAATATAAATTGGCAGACAGTGAAATATCTAAATGGCTGAAATATATTTTTGGGCTGCCATTTTTACCTCCCTCAGAAGTCGAAGAATCTTTCATATATGATTTTATGGCTATTCAACCAAAGGATTCAAAAATTGAAAAGTTTTCCGACTACTTATTGGACAACTACATTGGCGACCACGCAACATTTCCATCGGAGGTGTGGGCTGAGATGAGTGAGAGTTTACAATTAACAACTAGTGCTTGTGAATCGTTCCACTTGCGTTTTAATGATAATTTTTACCATGCTCATCCAAATATTTTCCATTTTATTGATGTTTTAAAAAATTTTTAAACTGAAACTTACATTAAAATTAATAGGGTCTGTAATAGTGAAAGTAATAGACTTATAGATCCAAAGAGTAGAAAAAAATTATGTTCGTTAGAAATAGGATACATGAGTATTAAACTAACTGTATCGATCGATTTCATTTCGTAAAATGTATGTCGTATTTATTTCAAAGTGACAAATAAACCTTATCAAGCTTAATCTCTAGAATTTTATTATCTGACTTTCCATTTACATTTCAATTACACCCAGCGTCCAAATCATGTATGCAGAAACAGGTAATTTTATTTTTCAGTGTCGAATTTTAAATTTAGCGTCCAAATCATGCACGCCCATTATTAGGTGCTTTTAATTTATGCTCACTGTACTTTTTTCTTTAAATGTAAATACAAAAGACCAAAAGCATCTTGTAAATATTTGGGGGTTCTTCGTTCTTGCACAGACACTTTTTTAAGATTTTTTGTCACCGATTTTTATTTGATTTAATTTAAATATTTTTAATTCTTATGCAAAAAAGGTTCATTTTTAGTTTATTTCTACAATCTTAGATTTTACAAGTGAGTACAACTATAGAATATTTATATTCTTGTTTAGATTTCATCTGAAAAAAAAACGGATGTGACAGTCCAGTGGGACTGTCGGTAGAAGTTATACTTCTATACACGCGTTCGCCGTTACAAATTTATATGTGAGTCAATCTGCACAATCATTACATATGTAACGCTATAGGTAAGAGAGAGCAGAAAGAGAAAAATCATTAGTTATATAGGTATATGGTGTATCGTTTGCTGTATATAAACATTTGACCTGTCTTCTTCTTCTTTAAGTTCCATCTTCTATCGAAGGTTGGAAATCATCATGGCTATGCTGACTCTGTTGACTGCCGCTCTAAAAAGTTGTGCACTACTGCATTCAAACCATTCCCTTAAGTTCTTAAGCCAGGATATTCTTCGTCTTCCCACATTTCGCTTTCCTCGGATTTTGCCCTGCATAATAAGTTGTAATAATGCGTATTTTTGCCCTCTCAACACATGTCTCAAGTACTTAAGTTTTCGTCTTTTAATAGTTAATATTATTTCCGCCTTATTTCCTACCCTTCTAGTTACTTCCATGTTTCACATTCTTTGAATCCATGATATTAGATTTATTCATGTAGTGTGTGTGTGTGTGTGTGTGTGTGTGTGTGTGTGTGTGTGTGTGTGTGTGTGTGTGTTTGTGTGTGTAGAGTAATTGTCTTGATACTTAGCAAAGTCGACGTCATTGTTTTTGCTAAGAGATCGCACAAGGATAGAAATTATTTTCATCTATTAATTTTTTATCATTCATTATATCGTTCATTAATTTTTCATCATCACAGTCATTAACATCTTAGTAGATGTGTTGTGGTTCATAATTGGGCTTCAGCAGCTCGGACAGTTTGATTGATAATATTTCTCTGGTCGCGGTCATCAGTTATATGTATTGCCTCAGTATACTGTTTATTGAGAAGCTTTTTAGTATGTCCGCCCATCGTTGTGGAGATCTTCCGCGTTGGCGTTGAGTCTGAGGCCTTCCTTGGACCACCAACCGCTCCATTTTGTGATCACTTCGATGGATATGGCCAAAGAACTTTAAAATTCTAGAGTAAACGGTACTCGAGAGACGCTGATCCGGTTTAATTTCATCCAGAACCGAGATATTTGTACGGCGAGCCGTCCATGGAATTCGAAGTAGGCGTCTCCATGTCCACATTAATTTTTAATAAACGAAAATTTCTCCACCCAGATGAGATTCGAACTCACGACCTTTAGGTTTAAAGGTAGGCGCTCTTACCACTGAGCCACAGAGGGGGTTCACAATATAAATTAAAATGCAATATTCATAAGTATTTAAAACTGCCAATATACATAACTTACTTTACTAAGATAAAAATAAAAAACCAACAACTCGGATTATGTTGTAAATTTTCATTTTATTTTAAAATTTAGCATTTTTGCGTATATTACATATATTACATATTATATTATATTACATATATATATATATATATATATATATATATATATATATTTATATATATATATATATATATATATATATATATATATATATATATATATATATACGTGAGGTTTTTAAATATTTCAAAAATAAAAAAGAAAATTCATATTGGGATTCGAACTCGCAAACACCAGCATATGAACCAAACACGTAAAGGATTTCCCAATTAGACATGACACTAACGGATTTCAAAATCGAGAATTCTCGGTCAGTGATTATTTTGAAATACAAAAGCCTAAAATAATTATAAACTTTTAATAAATAATACAAAACATATCACATAATTAATAATATTAAAACACAATATATTATATGTGTAATATTATCTATATACAATATTATATATAATATATATAATATTAAATATATAGTTAAAATCGTTTATAACGAACTTCAGGGGACTGGTGGTTTTTGTACGTTGTAGCCAGTGTTATCATGTGTTTATAGTACTTACGTAAATCTAAATATGTACATACGTATAATTATGTATAATATGCTTTGAAATAAGTATAAGTAGTCAATAAAGTATACTCATTATACAACGGCTTCTCAAAATCTTTGTATTATAAAAATGTAGGCATACATGTACTATTTATTTTTAACAAGACATACATTTATGTATTACAAAATAATGTAAATAAAACATTTTACCTGAATATTTAATGAAAAAAGTCTGTAATTTTTGTTTGTCGCCTTCCTTGAAGTTCTTGAAAAACATTTTTTCAATTGATGTGGAAACAATCAATAATGATTCTTTCACACTCTGGGAAGTCTCAGCAGTCTACATTCAGGGCTTCTTTTACCCTCAATCTTGCCTTGTAAAAACAACTATAGAAGTTGGTATTTATTATTACGCATGATGTGGCCAAAGTAAGCCAATTTCCTGTTCTTAACGGTGTTAATAATTTGCTTGTTTTTTCTTAGCTACTGAAAAGTATTTATGTTACTTGTGTGGTGTATACATATGACCCTCAACATACGTCAATAGCACCACATTTCAAATGCCTCCAATCGTTTTATGACATCTTCTGTAAGGCTTCAGCTTTCTAGTTTATAGAGGAGGACACTAAGAATTCTTATGCGTATATTAATACTTAAACATAAGTTGGAGACACTTTTCCGAAGGCTGTTAAAAGAGCTTTTGGCTTTTTCAGTACGAGTTTTTATTTCGTAGCTGTGATCCCAAGTATCATTAGTATTGCGGCCAGATAGCATATTTTTCCGCTCTTTCTGTCGGTGATACTTCCAAATTACAATAGGCGATACACCGAAACGGTGTATCGATTATCGTAATTTTCGGCGTTATTATTTGTAATTCGGCGTTTATGTTGGTGTTCTTACTAATGATCATTATTTTTGTCCTCTTGCAATTTAATTTTAGGACGTATTTGTTACATGTTTCTACAACGTTATCCATCATCCTTTGGAGCGCCTGCGCACTATCTGCCAGCAACACTGTATCGTCTGCATTTTTAATATTGCTAATAAGTTGGCCCTTCACAGCAATCCCATCTTCTGATTAGTCTAAGGCCTCTCTTAAGATATTTTTAGAGTATATGTTAATGCCGGTGACAATATGCAACTCTGTCTAACTTCTTTTTTGACTGTGAAGATCTCGTGATGGTCGGTCAGATAGCCAAACGGGCAAGACGGCCGATTCTCATTCTCTTCACTGTCGAATGGTTCAGTGGATGTGGGTTCAAGTCCTGGCTTGGCGTACAGAAAAATAAAAAAGGCTAACGTAGCAGTTTAAAATTCATAAACGAATATGCGGCTTAGACTAGAATATGCTGATATCAGATCGGACTATGGTGAAGCAGTACGACAAGAGATAAAGCCTTGCTACTCGGTGATATTCCTCCATAGACCCCTACCGGAAGGGCGTGGCGCCTAAATATATATAATCGCTCTGTTGCTTTTTGTTGGAGATATAAGTTTGAGGTCAGTTTTACCATCGAGTATGATATTTTCAAAATATCGATTAGTTTTCTATGTGGGACTTTATCAAATGCCTGCTCGAAACTAATGAAACATGCATACATATCGCAGTTGACATATCTGGCCCTCTGTATTAGAACTTGCAAACCAAAATGTGCTTACCTCGTTCCGAGTTCTGCTCTGAATCCAAATTGAACTTCACTCAGGTGTTCTTCTAATTTGGTATATATGCGCGAGTGAATGACAGTAAGGAGTTCTTTAAGTACTTCTTCTTCTTCGGGTTCCTTCTCCTAGCGGAGGTTGGAAATCATCATCGCTATTTTAACTTTGTTGGCCGCATTTCTGAATAATTCTAATGAGCTGCAGCCGAACCACTCTCTCAAATTTCTTAGCCAGGACATTTTGCGTCGTCCTGGGTTTCTCTTCCCTTGTATCTTCCCTTGCATAATCAACCTCAGTAATACGTACTTCTCACCCCTCATTACATGTCCCAGATATTGAATCTTTCTAATTTTAACAGTTTTTATGACTTCACATTCTTTCTTCATTCTTTGTAACACCTCTATATTAGTTACTTTTTCAATCCACGATATTTTATGCATTCTCCTGTAGCACCACATCTCAAAGGAGTTTAATTTTTTGATTTCAGACTGCTTTATTGTCCACGCTTCCATGCCATATAGTAAAGTAGAGAAGACGTAACAACGTAGCATTCTTGTGCGAATCTCTAGATTAAGGTTACGGTTGCAAAGTAATTTCTTCAATTTTATGAACGTGTTTCTTGCCATTTCTATTCTAGATCTGATCTCCTTTACTTGATCTCCATCTTCGGTTAGCCACGTTCCTAAATATTTATATGTTTTTACTCTTTCTATCGTTGTATTATTGATGATCAGGTTATTTACATTTTGTGGTTTTTTTGAGAATATCATTGATTTCGTTTTCTTAAGATTCATTTGCAGTCCGTAACTTTCACATGCATTGTATACATGTTGTATTATGTACTGTAGATCTTCCATGTCACTTGCAAATATGACAGTATCGTCGGCATATCTAATATTATTAATGCTATTTCCGTTGACATAAATACCTTCCACGATATGGAATAAAGCCTCTTGAAAAATCACTTCACTGTAGACGTTGAATAAGAGTGGTGAAAGGATACACCCTTGTCGAACTCCTCTAAGTATACTTACTTCCTCTGTCAGTTCTCCTTCGACTCTTACTCTTGCTTTCTGGTTTTGATGCAGATTCGATATAATTTGTAGATCTCTACTATCAATGTTTTTAGTCTTAAGAATACTTAAAAGCTTCTCATGTTGAACTCTATCAAAAGCTTTCTTAAAATCTATAAAGCAAGCATATATGTCCTGATTCATATCCAGGCATCGTTGTGTCAGAACATTTACTCCAAATAATGCTTCTCTAGTTCCTAGACCCTTTCTGAAACCCATCTGTGAATCACTTATTTCTTGTTCTAATTTCATGTGGATTCTGTTATGTATGATTTTAAGGAAGGTTTTCAATGTGTGGCTCATTAACGCAATTGTTCGATAGTCATTGCAATCTTTAGCATTTGTGATTTTTGGAATCGTCACAAAAGTTGAGAGAAGCCACTCTTTGGGTATGTGTCCCGTCTTGTATGTGTAGTTAAAAAGGTCTACCAAGACATCAATATTATCTTCATTAATTATCTTCAATAGTTCAATTGGTATTTCATCGGGTCCTGGAGCTTTTCTGCCTTTTGTGTGTTTTATAGCATACATAACTTTAAGTACATGGCTCATCAAAAGAATTAATCTATGTTCTGCACATTTTCTAGCGTTGGCTTTTTTAGGAAGTGGAATGAATATTATATGAATGATTGAATAGTACCAGTATTTTGATAAGTAACCAGTCTTGTAGATGTTGTTGAATGTCATTATCCAAAATGTCACAATTTTCGCACTTAAAGTTGTTAATATTAAAATTTTCACATTTAAAGTGTAGGGTACATTGGCACAAACAGCACTTTTCACCGTTAAAAAATTTTCCATTACATTTTGAACACCTTTGCTTAAAATTTTGCGAGAGCTGTGACAATGCTTGTGCTCCAGTAGTGGCCATCTTGTTCTGATACTGCTTATCTAAAGTATAAAAATATGTGTGCAACAAAAAAGAATGCTTATTATCTAATATTTAATCTCATTGAGAAAAATACAAAGAAAGATAATTGAAAATTCGACTTGAACAAAAAAAATTATTAGGATGAATGGTTAATCCCTTTCTACAATAAAATGTTTATCAATCTACCAATTTCTTACACCAAAGCTGTATTATCTACTTTTACTATTTGGTATAAACAGTTATCTCCTATACCGTGCCCTTACAAGCTCATTGGAGGTTTATTTTGAAATCAGTCGAAAGGAATTTGTGCAATCGCTTTGACAATAGATAAGACTTGATTTACTTGAATTCCATTTTCGTCAGTGCATTTTCCCATTCCATTCAGGTTAAACTAGTTCCTCTTTGAGATTATGTAAAGCATAGAGTAATGGAATCACTTGATACTTAATTGCGTATCGTAGAATTTAATCGAATACTTGAATTTAAAATTTCGATAATATGACAACTAGTTCGATTGGAATGGACTATTAGTCCAGGATATAATGGTCAAATTAGTAGAAATCCTTTAAATTGTCTTATACACATTGACTAGCTTGTAATTTAGACAGCATTTAAAAAAATAGCTCAAAGATCATAATCTACTTTATTCCAATATGTGCTTTCGCTGGTCGCTAGAATAAAGCAATGAGTTCCTTTTTCAAACAGTTTCTAATAAAGCAATGACAGACATCGATATATGTTTGGTTTTTTTATTCCAATGTTGAAGCCATCTTAATACATGATTGATGATCCTCATACAGAAGTATATTATTTATAGTTTTAAAAATCCCTTTTATTATCAATCCCAAAATTTTACCATCCCAACAAAGAACAAATTTTCTGTAACACATGAAGATAATGCCAGTGTGTCAATTTTAAAACTTAAAATGGGCTATATCTCTCACAATACGTGTGCATTAATAGATTATGCAATTAATAAGAATCATGCATTTAATTTCAATTAAACCAAGATATTAAGACGTGAAAACCAAATAAATAAAAGAGAATTCTTAGAAAAATATACATAAATAAATAACAATGCCTTAATAAAAAACTGATATTGATAAACTAAGCAATATCTATAATTACATTCTGTCTCACGAAAACTAATACTTTAATTCCCTAATATTAAATTTAGTGTTTAGTTTAGAAAGTTAGCGATAACATTAGTGCTTCGAGATCTCATGATGTCTTTTTCTTGGGGTTCTAGAACTAACTTTCTACACAAAACAAGTATAGAAGGACACCTTTTGAACACAATATACAATGACTGCAAACAATTTTTAAAATTATATCCAGAAATTTACATTGTTAGAAATGACAAGTGAAATGTAACTGTGGCAATGTATAAGAATGATTACATTGAAAAAAGCAACAGTTTACTAAATGACACAAAAGGTTACATCAAATTAAAAAACCGTCCGGTGTGCACCCTCCAACAAAAGGCGAACAAGCTGGTTTCGGATTTAGCTTCTTTCAAATTCATAACAACAGAAGTTGCAAAATCATTGAAAATTTACAATGCAGTTGCACCCAGATTTTATACACTGCAGACACAACAAATTTTAATATCAGCAGACACAACAATTGCATGTTGTCGAAAACGCAATAAAATTAAGCGTAAATTGTCCTGAATGGTAGGACCCAAAATTTTAATGTCATTTATTAATAGACCAGAAGAAGATAAAAAGGAACTATCGAACATCGAAATTAAGTTGTATGTATTCTTTCATAAATTTGGTATAGATCTCCTTTAAGATGTCATTTTTATGCAGTTTTTCTCCAAGTTAAGAAAACATTTTGATTTCTGTCGCCTTAAATCACCTATATTTTCAACGGAACCATTTAGAGGTATGTTGATGATAAAGCAACCTTCGTCATTTCTCTTCACCGTTAAGGAGAAGTGTTTTTCGCATCTTAAAATTTTCTCGGAGAGTACAGGTTCCGAGAGTTCCCAGAATTTTTGTAGCTGAACGTTTAAGTCAGACCTTGAATCATTTTTACTGAATTTGCTAAGAAACTGATTCCCTTTTGTCATTAAACTGACCGGAAACTAACCAACTGAACCTTGTTTTTTGACATGACTATAAAAGAAAATAGAAAAGACCTAGACTGAATTTTCCTACCCACAAGATTTTCCAGAAGGTATCAACACCTATCAGAATGTCGATTTTTGCAAAAACATGAAAATCTGGATCTGCTAGTGTTAAATGACGTGGAATATTTAAGTTTCCAATGTCAATACTATACGCTGGAATTCAATCGCATATTCTATTGACTACGAGACATGAAAGAGATGTAGAAAACGAAGACTGCCTTGACTGAATCTTCGCTGTGCACTTAGATCCAATGTTTGAGACTGTATGACTTCGGACATAATACATATGATATATTTACCTCGGACCTTGATAGCGCTAGCTTATTAGCTAATTTTCTCGTTATGAGATTTGATTAAGAGCCACAATCAATAAGAGCCCTACATTGATGAACCTACCGTTTTTATCAAATATTCGCTACATTCTACATTTGTTAAAAAATATTTTAATTGAAAACTCTTATCCTCCAGATTTGCTACACAGGATGCTTTTTTCTAATTTATTAAATATAAATAACTTAACACCATTTTTTGCTAAATCTCAAAACACTGTATCCAACAATCAAAACATAATTATATTATCATTCACTACCTTTTATACCATCATTAACTCCTAAATTAACACAAACACTAAAGGTTATTGACAATATAAAAAGAGCAACAAAGAACATCAAAACCATTTCATCTTTATATTCCAAAACTAAATATCCTATAGACAAATTAGATCAAACAAATGTAGTATACATTGTTTGTATTCAGTGTGAAGCTAAGTATATTGGTGAGACTGGAAGAAATCTCTCAAATCGCATTATTTCTCACAAGAGTGATTGCAGAATTAAGAAACCATCTTGTGCTTTGGCAGAGCATGTAATAGACAAAGACCATATTATGGATTTTGATAATATTAAAATTTTATGTAGTGAAAGTAATAAATTTAAAAGAACTTTTTTGGAAATGGTTTGTATTAGCAAAAGTGATAATAATTTAAACAAAATGTCAGAAATTTAAAATCTAAGCAAAATTTATAATTATTTCTATGTAATTTATATATGCAGTCAGTAAAATATCACATTTTGAATTTTCCATGTATTTGTTACATTTTTTCGGGCATCTATCAATGGTGAATAAATCTTCTTCTTTTTTGTTACTAAACAAAGAAGAATTTTTTAAACAAAATTTTATTTTTGACAATATGTCAAAAAAAAAATTTTAAGTTAGTATTTATGACATTTAGGCTGGTTTGTAGCTATTCAATTTTTGTTTACAAATTCAATTGTTTTTGTTAAGAAACTTTATCAAAATTTTTCAGAGAAACATTTATTAGACTAGGACATTTTTTTATTAATATTTTTTGTAATTAATATGTAAGCAGCAGTTTTATATAAAAAAACTAATTTTATTTGGTGAGTTAACAAAAAATTTTTTATTTCTAGTTCAACTTTGTAAGATATTTTGTATTTTTTAGAAGCTCTATGGCTGAGAGTATAGAAGATCTACAAACTTTACTAGATGCAATAAATAGTGAATGCATTCAAATGGGACTTGACATCAACACAGATAAGATCAAATTTATGATAGTATCAAGGAGTCCAATAAATAATAAACAACTAACTCTTGGTGGACAGCAAATAGAGAGAGTGACAAAATATAAATATCTGGGAGCTTACATCAACACAGATTTAGATCCAGACCAAGAGATCCGTGTACGAATAGAAATGGCAAGGGCAGCGTTCTTAAAATTCAAACAATTGTTCTGTGACAAAAATCTGAATATTGCGCTGAGACTGAGGTTTGTTGACTGTTACGTCTGGTCGCGATTATTGTACGGGGTAGAAACATGGACACTAAAAGCCCAAATAGTTAAAAAGATTGAAGCCTTTGAACTTTGGATATACCGGAGAATGTTGAGAATCCCATGGACTGCCAGGGTCACCAATGAGGAAGTGCTGAGAAGAATGGGTCGAGTCAAAAAATTGTTGAGAACGATAAAAGTACGCAAGACTGCATACCTTGGACACATACTAAGAAATAATAAATATAGTCTTCTGCAGGTCATCATGCAGGGTAGAGCCGATGGCAAAAAGGGAATAGGTAGAAAGAGAAAGTCATGGCTGCGAAATATTCGAGACTGGACAAACATGACTGTAGGCGAATTATTCCACGTTGCAAAAGACAGAGAAGCTTTTAAAAATGTGGTCGCCAACCTCCTTTAATGGGGACGGCATAGGAAGAAGAAGAAGAAGCTCTTGATAATAATTGTAATCACAATTGAAAGCTCGAGTAAAAAATAGTAAACAAATAACCCCTTTTATTGACTCCAACCCATTAAAACAGTTTTATATTTTTTCCAAACGAGTCACAAGTACTTCTTTTTTCTTACTCTTATATATATATATATATATATATATATATATACACACATATATATATATATATATATATATATATATATGTATATATATATATATATATATATATATATAATATACATATATATACATATATATATATATATATATATATATATATATATATATATATATATATATATATATATATATATAGATAACATAGCTATGGTAAGATGTAAAGGAAAACTATCGCAACCTATCAAATATGAAACTGGCATTAGACAAGAAGATTCACTGAGCCCATTATATTTAATCTGATAATGGATGAAATCATAAAGAAAGTTAAGTTAAAAGAAGAAGATGATACAGAATGGAAGAAAAGGAAATAATGATACTATGATGATGATAAAAATGAAGATGACCTACAAAGATTAATTAAAGAATTCGAAGATACGGCGCTCATATACAACATGGTAATCTCAACCAAAGCGATAGTGATATCAGCGGAACCGAGACGATGTAAACTAGTCGTAAATAACAAAATAATAGAACAAGTGATGAAAACTGAATACTTGGGAATAAAACTGTCAAGCTAGGGAAAAGTGGAAGAAGAAGTACAAAAACAAGTCAACATGGGAAACAGAGCAGCAGAATGTCTCAACAACACAATCTGGAGAAACAAATACTTCACACCGGAAACGAAAACCAGGATATATAAATCATCAATAACACCGATAATGACGTACACAGCGGAAACAAGAGTAGATACGGCGAAAACACAAAGACTGCTGGAAACAACAGAAATGAAATTTTTACGAAAAATAACAAACCAAACTCTAACAGACAGAGTAACAAGTGAGGAAATACGAGCGAGAAGTGTTATAGAGAAAATAAAGACGTGGACCAAAAGAAAAAAAAAGGGAATCTAATCAACACATCTAAAGAATGACATAAAATAGAATAGTAAGAATAACAAGAGACAAATCGTCAAATGGAAGAAGATCATTGGGACGACCGAGGAAAAGATGATCAGACAACGTCAAGTAAAATAGGCAATAACCCTATTTATAAAGTAGAATAAGAAGAAGAAGATTTATATATATATATATATATATATATATATATATATATATATATATAAACATCCACGAAAGACGAACCTCAATAACGTAAGTTTTTATCGTTTTTTATTATAAAAAAAACCATTTTCTACAACTAACTTCGAGGATGATTTACTAACAGTCGCACTTTATTTTCAGTTTTTCCTGATGATGAAAATAAACATTTTCGAAAGCTTGAAACTTAGTTAAAAGAGTACACTTATTTCACCGCTGAATAAATCCCAATAAACCTCAAAGCTCCGTTTTCTAACGTTGTCAGCAAAGACTTCTTTTCGTTTTCTTATATATATATATATATATATATATATATATATATATATATATATATATATATATATATATATAATATAAAATTAATGTTTCTTGGGTTTAGGTTCAATAAAGATATGTTACATGTGGAACTAGATTTTATTTTCCATTGCAATCAATCAACGTTTCGGCAGGAAACCCTTGCCTTTGTCAAGATTCTAAAATGTGTATATATATATAAGGACAAACAGATATTTTAAATATGTATGTATATATGACTTACCAAAACGTAAAACATGACACAGACATTAACGAACTGACATTATAAAAGTTGATATCTGATATCTCATTGTTTTCTGTCATTAGTATATAATTATTTTTATATGAGCGTATCGTTGATGTTTTCGAAAAAGGTAAGGTGGAGATATGTTATGACTTTAAGAGCTTTTTATGATGTTATATTATTATTGTTTAAATCAGATTGAAATATATTTTATTTAGGTTTTGTGTATCTTTTTTGTCATTTATTGCGTTGGAATAAAATAAAAGAAAAATATAATAAAAGAAACACCAACGCAATAAATGACAAAAAAGATACACAAAACCTAAATAAAATATATTTCAATCTGATTTAAACAATAATAATATAACATCATAAAAAGCTCTTAAAGTCATAACATATCTCCAAGATATATATTGGAATAAAATAAAAGAAAAATATAATAAAAGAAACACCAAACAAAGGAAACAAAAGCATCGACGAAGAAAAACTACGAAAAATAAATAAAGAAGTATTAAAAGCTATAAGGAAAGATTTAATAAAATTTAAGAATAAAAAGGTCCACCGAACTACAAAAGAGAATCTTCTTCTTTCAGTGCCTATTCGTTCCGAATATTGGCAATCATTCTGGCTATAATTATTTTATTGACTGATGCTTTAAATAGATTCGTTGTTGTGGAGAACCATTTCCTCAGGTTCTTCAACCATGATATTCTCCTTCTCCCAATTCATCGCTTTCCGAATACTTTACCCTGTAGGATTACCTTCAGTAATCTGTATTTAGTGCTGGTTCTCATTATATGTCCGAGATATTCCAACTTTCTCCTTTTAATGGTATACATCACCTCTCTTTCTTTGCCCACTCTTCGTAATACGGTCTCGTTGGTTATCTTGTCTGTCCATGATATCCTTAGAATTCGCCTGTATAGCCACATCTCGAAGGCTTCAAGTTTTTTCTCCATTGCTTCAGTTAGTGTCCAGGATTCAACTCCGTAATACAATATTGAGAAGATATAACATCGTAGGAGCCTTACTTTTATCTCCAGATTAAGATTGTGGCTTTGAAAGAGTTTGGCCATGTTATTGAATGCACTCCTAGCCTTCTCTATTCTACATTTTATTTTCTGTGAGTGATCCCATTGTTCATTTACCGTTGTTCCAAGATAGTAATACTGTTTTACTCGGTCCACTGGTGTATTATTGATAAGTAGTTGAGCGTCTCTAACTTTATTTTTGCTGATGATCATAAATTTAGTTTTTGTTATATTTACTTGAAGTCCAAATCTTTCACTTACTTCATTTACTTTGTTTATTAGTTGCTGTAAACTGTTCAAACTGTCTGCAAAAATAACGGTGTCGTCTGCATAACGGATGTTGTTTAGGCGTTCTCCATTTAGAAGTATTCCATGTTCGCATTTTTCCAAGGCTTCACTAAATATTTCCTCTGAATATAGATTAAATAATATAGGTGAAAGTATATAGCCTTGTCTAACGCCTCGTAGAATCTAGATCATTTCCGTTGGTTCACCTCCAAAATTCGTTCTTATTGTGGCTGATTGGTTCCAGTATAAATTTTGTATTATACGCCGATCTTTATCATCCATTTGGGCTTTTGTTAGAATATCCATCATTTTTTGGTGTTGAACTGTATCAAATGCTTTTTGGTAGTTCACAAAGCAGGTGTAAATATCGCAAGTCATATCTCTGCATCTTTGAAATAATACTTGTAGACTAAACAGTGCATCTCTTGTACCTACGCCTTTCATGAATCCAAACTGTGTGTCTTGTATTCTCTCTTCGCATAGCTTGTATATTCTACGATGTATAATTTTAAGAAAAAGTTTTAATGTATGGCTTATTAGACTTATTAG
Source organism: Diabrotica balteata (assembly GCA_918026665.1). Classification (NCBI taxonomy): domain Eukaryota; kingdom Metazoa; phylum Arthropoda; class Insecta; order Coleoptera; family Chrysomelidae; genus Diabrotica; species Diabrotica balteata. The sequence continues at coordinate 135,622,074 of OU898280.1, forward strand.
CCTATATTCTCCACACTTTTTTGCTCCCTGTTTCTTTGGAATTAAATTTGTGTTTAGTATATCTACTATTTGATTTTTATCTCTTTTCTGGCTTCAATGGTACATCTGTATGTCCATTTGGAACAGTATTTATCTACCTTTAAGTCAATATGAGCTGTGCAATCCCTTACAGTACTTACATCATGTCTGTCTTTGGCAAATACTGATTTATATTTAATAATCAGTTCCTCAATTTCTGATTGTTGATATAAATCTAAATGATTTATTTTTATTTCAAAATTGTCTGTATTTATACTCTCATTAAAATTGATTTCATCCTTGTAAGTATACCTCATTATTTTTTTCTTTTATGACATTTAAATATAGGTCACCTGAAAACTCAGGAATATTGACATTATCCATAATTAATATTCATTTGACTGTTCAAGTGTACAGACATGTTGAGAACTACGCTATCTACTCAGTGGTGATTAAGTAGTAATTAAGATATCATTAGTCGTAAGTGATATCAACGACCGTGGCTGTAAGCTATCACGATAAATTCAAGTAGCTGTAGGTAAGCGAAATATTTAAATACTTATAATAATAATAATAAAATATTGTATCCATGGACGTATAATACGTACATGATTGTATCTTATACATAGCAAAACGGATAGTCCAACAAAATAATGTGATGTTCGTAGAGAATATAAAACGTCCATAAAATGAGCAGTTGCTTAGTACAGGGTAACAACATACAGGGTTAACCGCAAGTTCTGATGAACCAGAAAAAAAAATTAAAAGCCGATAAACTTGAATACTGCACCGATGATTTAGCGTATAAAGACTGAATAGGAAATGAAAATAGGAAAGCTAACAAAAAACGTAAAATGGATACCTCGTTATCTCTTTTCTCTCCGCAAAACTCAAATGCAGAAATACAAATTGAAAAACCAATCAGAAAACCAAAACCACCGCCTCCGATTGTAGTAGGTTTCCAAAGTGCTGTTAACAAGTGTGTCCATGCATGTCCAGTCTCTTACATTCTTCAACCAGGAGCATTTTCTTCTTCCTGGACCTCGTCTTTCTTTCACTTTCCTGTCCATTATAAGTCGTAGGAAGTTGTATTTTTTCCTCTGTAAATATGTCCCAGTTAACTCGTTCTTCCGTTTTTTAAAATATTTAGGAGTTCTCTCTCAGTAACCATTCTTCTTATTACCTCGTTGTTTATCACGTGCTCTGTCCAAGAGATCTTCAGCATCCTTCGAAAAACCCACATCTCAAAGGCTTCCATACACCTCATTCTTGTAATTCCGAGAGTCCATGTTTCCACTTTGTATAGAAATATGGAATAAATAAACGTTTTTACAAATTGGTATTTGATATCCAACGATAACGTAGAGTTTATTAAGAATTTTTTCATTCGTTGAAATGCGGACCTAGCATATTCTATACGAGCACGTATTTCGACCTCGTGGTCAAGATCGTTTGTTCTCCAGCAACCAAGGTACTAGAGTCTTTGTACTGGTTCTATATGTTTGTTATAAGTACGAATATTAGAGCTTTAACAGATAAATTAAATACGAGTAACCTTTCGTACCACACTTATGAAAATAAGCAAAAGGGGCCAATTAGAGTTATTGATAAGAAATTACATCACAGATAGCCACGAGAGGAAATAGTAAAAGACCTACAAAAGCGACAATATAAAGCCAATAAGCTGACTAGAAATTTAAGTAGAAAACTAAAAAATAACTAGATATGTTTATCATAACATGTAGATAGAATGAATATATAAATAGAATTTTCGGCATAACAGATATACTAAGTATGAGAGTTGAAATCGAGCCATTAAGAAATTCCAGATTAGTCCCGCCATGAAAAAGTTGCCAAGCTTACGGACACACGTGGAAATACTGTAAAAAGGAGCCAATATTTGTAAAATATTGGTAAACACGACAGTAAACACCTTACTAAAGATTGCCAAAAACCACCGAAAGATAAACCAAATTGTGTTCATTGTGGAGAAAACCACTCTGAAAACTATCGAGGATATTATGTAGTTAAAAAATTACAAACCAGAGAACAAACAACGACAATTTTGTTAAAGCGCCCCTAGGGTTATTAAAAGCAAAAAATTAAGAACGGTAGAGATTAGAAAAAATAGAAGTTACAAAGGATGCAAGGAGACATGTATCATCGCAACTAGAAAAAGGAATTATTATTAAGTACATTAAAATGATAATGAAAAAGCCCACCAAGGTTGATGAAAAAATAACTCAAATCTATCAGAGTTACTCAACTAGAACATAGTGCTAAAGCAGCTATTCTGAAAATTAGAAATGACTTAGGACCTGGACCTTAGGAATGGAAATAAACTTAGAGAAAACCGAATACCTAACAACAGAAAACAAGGATATAAGAAACCTAGAGATAGGTGAGGGAAGACAAGTAAATGGAACAGATATATTCAAGTATTTAGGAACCATAATATCGAACCAGGGAACAACAGAAGAAGATATAAACAACAGACTAAGACAAACAAGAAACTGTATCAGACAACTAAATTCAGTGCTGTGGGATAAGAACATTACGATAAAGACAAAAAAGAGAATATATAATACCCTGACAAGAAGTATCCTGACATATGGGTCCGAAATCTGTACAATAAACAAGAGAAATAGAGGTAGAATAAGAGCAGTAGAAATAGAGTTCCTGAGGAGAAGCTGTAGACTTACAAAAAGAGACAGAATTGAAAACGCAAAGATTAAGCGGAGAATGGGAGTGCAGTCAGACATAATCATCCACTATATAGAGGAGAAGAGACTACCCTGGTACGGCCACGTCAGAAGAGCGGACAGAGGACGCTGGATAAACAAAATCACAGAATGGAGCCCGATCGGAAGAAGAAAGAAAGGAAGACCCCGAAGGTCATTCAGAGACGAAATCGACGAGGCTATGGAGAAAAGAACCCTGCGAGATGGAGACTGGAATGACAGGGAAAATTTAAGAAAACGGTTGAGTGAAAGAAGGCAGTGAAAACTGTGGAAATGGTTAGTAGTAGTAGTACTTACGACCTCCGAAATATTACAACATCAGATCGAGCTGCAAGTAGTACTAGACAATGAGAAACATGCAACTAAGCACATACAAGCTACAACAGCATGTGTGAAGATAAAAACAGATACCTTAAAGATAAGTTTAACATATTGCTCTCCGAGACACTCTAATAAAAGAGAAGAACATAAAGAGTTTATGAACATTTTAGGAAAAAAATACACCATCGGTGGAAAGAACAAAATGGTAAAGTTATATCTACTGGTAGACCAACATACTGGTCTACCGATAAGAACAGAATTTCAGATCTGATAGATTTTTTTATTTAGAAAAATATCTCACCTAACTCTCTGGCTATCAGTGACGGCTGGAACATGAACTCTGATCACTTACCGACAATTTAAACTATGAAGTGTTACAATGATTAAAAAAGAGTTAAATCCAATATTAACTAATAAAAAAAACTGACTGAGAGAGCTTTAAAATAAATAAACCTTAAACACATAATTCATCTTGCTGTGCCATTAAAAAACACGAGGCAACTTGATGACGAATTAGAAGCTTTTATAAAAAATATCCAACAAGTAGCTTATGAAAATACTCCCACAATAACTCCTAGAACAAAAGTAAACAACTATTAAAAAGAAACCAGAGAACTCGTAGTAGAAAAAAGAAAGTTAAACAATGGTAGCAATACAAAGCTCCACGAGACAAAACTAGTCTAAAAATTGATACAAAAAAATACGGTGATAATTTGAACATATTCGTAATTTTAAAAAAATCTAATGATGATTGAATAAATGTTCTCATCGACAACTTTATCTCTATCCATTTTAAATCTAACAAACGGCATGCTTCATGGAAAAAGAGTAATAAGGGCAACGTTTTATTAAATATTAAAATAAAACGCCATAATAGTTAATATATTAACTTATAAAAACATACATTATGATTTATTTATGGTAATCGCCATAAATAGTAAATTTCAAAAGTGTAAAAACTGAAATGGGAAGGGGCTCATATACTTTTGCAAATGTTATTATAATTGTCTGTTGCATCTACTTTTTACTCTTTACATTAGAAATGATCCTTTGTATCAAATCTAAAACCATTTTTTGTTCAGTAATTTACGAGTTCGTTAACACGGATACTCTTCCATAGCGTTAATTTCAATTAATTTGTTCGTTCTTTCAAACCATTGACTTAAACACTCCAAGAATTCCATTTTTAGAAGGTCCTTAAATAAATGACGAAATTCTCCAGCCTCTCTGCGCTCTAAAATTTTCCACGGCGTTAGGATTTTGTAATCTTGAATAACAAATATAAATTATGGTACAATATTTTAATAATATCGAAAATAAGAAAATCGGAATTATTTGGGATGAATTACTATTTTAAGTTAAAAGTCTGCATAAAACTACAATGAAATGCATTCTAAAAATGAAAACTTTTTGCTGCAGAACACTTTTAAAAGTCTATAAATCTTAATCTAAAAATACTTAGGTTAAAATGCTATATTTATGTTTAATATTATTTAGATTTAGCCGTACGGCTCACACTCCCTCTAAGGGGAACATTCACTCATCCCAGATACCCACGGTCAAAAGGACTGAGCTCTGGTGGGACTCTTTCCGTGTTATCGAGCCCTAGGTGACTTGGTATGTTGGAGTATCTTCTAAAAATTTTCGTACACATCTGGACGTCGCGAGGAGTACAGCTTTTTATTTTTTTTTATTTCGTTATTATTATTCAGTTTTAGCCATACGGCTCATACTCCCTCTAACGGAAAAATTTACTCATTCCAGATAGTCTCCGAGTCCCCCTGAAAAAGGCTCCGGTTAATAGGGATATCTTCAGTATCGATATTAGTTTCACCAGGTATTTGAAGGTGAATTTTAGTCTTCTACTCTGCCATTATATGCTTCAAAAAGGTCACGAGATTATCATCGACTTTATATATTTTCAATATATCTATAAACCATTCATGCGGCACTGAATCAAAAGCTTTCTTTTCAAAAGCCTTCAAAAGCATTTTTGTATATATTTATGATAGCATTCACATACTCTCTACTGAGACCAACTTCGTATCGGTAGACTCACCGGCTGTTACCTCAATTATAATTTGTGTATGTTGTAACGATATATTTTGCCTACTTCAGGCTAAGAACATGGAGGTAGAAAATTGGGGACAGAAACTAAGGGGTTAAGATGGAGCAAAACAAAATAATCGATACTGGTGCGTACGGCACTCAGGGGTTTGTTGTAGAACTGGGTCGTGGATAAGTTGAATCAAAGGGGTCAGATTAGGGTAACTACAAAATGAAACAAACGGATACTTACATAAATCTCCTGCAACTAAACGAACTAAATATGAACAGACAAAAAAGGGACTAGAAATTTTCTGATAAGGGCGCCGCTTCGAAGGATCCTAGTTTGCTGGAAGAAAAAAAAATTCTTCTTTGAATTATGAATGAAACGTATGAATGTTCTATCTTTTCTTCTTTTTGATTTTTGGTTGAGCTTTGATAAGACTGAGTCTTCCGAACTCGTCGCCCTCTCCCCCGTATCTAATTGGTCTCCCTCTACCAGAGGTGTGGATTTCCATCCGGGGATGTGTTTTCGTATTTGGCTTTTTCATCTTGCGATTTTCGTTCTTCTTGTTCTTACGTTTTTCTGTGTGTTAAGTTGCTAATTCCTAACGCTACAACCCCCGTTTGGAGGACCTTTTCTTTAGCCGCCCATTCTGGATCAGACGATCTTTGTTCTTCCGCCCTCTCGACTATTGTGACTTTTCCAGCCATCCTCTGCTCTCGAGACCGTTGGCCGGTTTTCACCTGTACCCCAGGCAGGGAACCTCACAGGGTGCTATCAGCCGGGTTAGCTGAACCCTAAGCGTCGTGGTTCTTTAGATGACGTCTTGAACTCCTGAGCTTTGCCTGATTTTCTGTGCTCCATAAGTTTGTACAGGTAAAATACATTGGTTATAAACCTTTCGCTTGAGACACATGGGAATTGAACTTTTTAGAATACGGGTTAATTTGCCAAATGCTGCCCACGTTAGGCCTATTCACCTCTGTATTTCATGTGTTTGATTTGTCTGCTTATTTTGATTTCCTGTCCCAGATATTTGTAAGTGTCTGTTTGTTGTATAGTATTATTGTCAATAGTTATATGTCCACTCATTGCGAGATTAGGTATAAGTTTAGTTTTCTCAAAGTTTATCTTTAATCCTGCTCTTTCATACAGACTTTTAAGCGAATGCAGCATAGAAACTGATGTCATAACGTCATAAGGAATGCCAGAAAATATGATTGCTAAAAAGCTAACCACAGGAACACCTGTAGGAAAAAGAAGCAAAGGCCGACTGCGAATTAGGTGGTTAGATGGAGTGGAAACCGACTTACGAATATTAAAAATCAAAAGATGGCAATATGTTGCCAAAAACCGAGCAGAATGGCGACGAATCTTAGAGCAGGCCAAGATCCACAGAGGATTGTCGAGCCAAAGATGATGATGATTATAGAAACTGTATCATGTAAGTTATCTGCGATTAATACAACATCATCTGCAACTCTTAGGTGATCTAATCTTTCTCCATCTATATTGATACCCATATCTTGCCATTGAGTGCTCTTAAATATTGACTCTAGAGCTTCCGTGAACAATTTTGGTGAAATATTGTCTTCTTGTCTAACTCCTCGACCTAAACTGAATTTTTCTGTGTCTTAGTGTCGTGTACCTGTAATCTATTCGGCTTAATCAGTAGAAATTATTGTCTTTATGGCATTTTCATAATATTCAAAATTTTTAGTTCAGTTTAGTGCAAAAGTTAGTTATTGATATAATTGCAATAATTATTGTATTAAATAAACAAGTTTAAGTCACTTTATTTGCAGCTTATAATAAGATAACACTAAAATCATAATAGTGCATAGTGCGAACGCCTTCGATGATTTCTGCCACTAGGTGTCGCTCTTCGGAACTTGCACATAGCGAATACTTCATACATTCCAGTGAGTTAAATTTTTAAAACCAAACAGCAATGTATGAAAATGCAAGACCAATTCTTAAAAATACTCCTTTGATCCCAATTCCTATTTTCTTTTGCAGAAAAAAAACTAAAGGATTTTACCTTTACCGAATCGAAAACAAATTAAATTTAAAATTTATTTCATTTTCTCTTAAAAAATAAATAAATCTTTTTTAAATATATACAATTTACTTGCTTTCAAATACTTCTTTGATGTTGAGACCCTTCCGTTTCGCCCGTTAGCAAATTTTATGGTGTATATTCTTCAAACGTTCCAAGTTTAAACAGTATATATCAGAAATACAAACGGTTTTATCCCTAAAGTCTAGAGGGGCTTTAAGTTTAGCTCATATAAAGAAGGAATAACTTAAATTAAAGGATTAGTATTGATGTTTTCTACTTACAATTCTCGTAGTGTGCTACTATAAGGGAGCAGTGAATCTCTCTTCAATACTTCAAAACAATCTGCACCGTCTATGACTCTGAAATACAAAAAAAATGTTTAACATTCACATATACAACAATAAAAAAGCATGGCATGTTTACATACAGTGGGTGGTTAAATTATTAGGGACACTACATATATTTTTGTATTTTCTACTTTAAATGGTTTTTTAACCAAACAAATTGGTGTGCAGACATGTCTATATTATTGTTCTGAAGCTATTTTATTTTGGCATTATAAATTAATTACTATTTAACTGGGAATAAGCCACAATTGAAGATAAAAATACGTTTATTGACGTTTCAATTTCCACTTCGGAAATCGTTCTCAAAATGCAAACAGTAAATTAAACAAATTTTGTTTTTTGTTACATAGTGAAAAATTCTTCTAATAATTTAATTTTATCTGACTCATTTATATTGACAATTCAGACATACATTATGCATTGTAACGTAGACGACTTTAAAATGATATTGCCAATATTGTTGAGTTGCGCTCCTGGGACGACTTTACTTATAAGATAGTTACCAAATCTAATAATGGAAAAGAAAGGACAAAGAACTGCAATTATAAAATACCTTGTGAATGCGATCAGTTTTATTTAGGCGAAACATCAAAGCCATTAAATGTTAGAATAAGTGAACATCAATCTTATATTAAAAATAGAGAATTTGATAGATCTCAAATATGTAAACACGCATGGGATAATGAACATAGGGTCCAATGGAATAACTCAAATGTAGTCCTAAAACAAACGGATGGTAAAAAAGAAAAATCAAAGAAACGGCTCTAATTATGCTAAATGAGGCCAATAATTGTGTCGCAAATTCCTCGGCAGAATGTAGTAGCATCTGGTTACCAATATTGAAAGAGGAAGTTATTAATAAGAAAATACCAGTATTAGTAAGTCAGTAACATATAGAGGATACATCATTTATGTTTTTTAAATAACGAAACAAATAAAATCAGAATTTTGGTGTTTATTGAAGGTAAACTAAATGCACGAACAAATACTTACCATGTCGGGATAGTATTATGAGGTTTTTTTCCTGGTTTTTCCCTCATAATTTACTATGGAATCCCTAACAGGAGAATTTTACTGTCATCCTGTCATGTGTTTATCTTTTTAAAGACGAATTACATGCTATAATTTTTTCTGACGGATATTCTCAAGTTAAATTTGATTTCATGTAATCGAATGAACTATCTTATAAGTAAAGCCGTCCCAGGAGCGCAACTCAAAAATATTGGCAATATCATTTTAAAGTCGTCTACGTTAAAATGCATAATGTATGTCTGAATTGTCAATATAAATGAGTCAGATAAAATTAAATTATTAGAAGAATTTTTCACTATGTAACAAAAAAAAATTGTTTAATTTACTGTTTGTATTTTGAGAACGATTTCCGAAGTGGAAATTGAAACGTCAATAAACGTATTTTGATCTTTAATTGTGGCTTATTCCCAGTTAAATAGTAATTAATATCTATATTATATTTAGCAGTTCTTCTGCTATGATTATTAAAATTTTTGATAAGCGGCAACACTGGTAAACTGCTTAGCTATGAAATAATAATTGAAGACTTTAAAGCAACAACGATGCAAGCCACAATCTTATTAAAAATAAGTTAAATCCATTTTTCAAATGTTGAGGTTCCTGTCCACTTACAAAATAAAAACTACTGCTTTTGATTCATAGATGACTCCACGAGCTGCAAATATCCTTGTTACTTTTATACCGAAATCAACTATTTTAAGTGTCACAACGGTACTAGCCTCCATATTTGGTGTATGGTGTATGGTGTATTTGGTTTGTATGGCGCCATACAAACCTAGAGAGACAGACTACACATAAGAGAAAAATCAAACGAAAATTGGGCCATAGTTATGTAAGTAAACGGGAAAAACAAGTACCTGACAAGGAAATCGGACCTTTTGCAAGGAAATGGAGCACAGATCTTTAATGCGATTTAGAACTTGTCTGACTATGATAAACAAAATTTACCTTTTTTCCTAAATCAAACATGTACCGTCGCGAAACGTTTCAATACAGTACTTTGTAAAGATTAAGGGTTTAGGTGTAAAAATATGCAAACAAGTGTTTCTTGCAGTTCATGGATTGCGAAAATAAAAAAAATCTACTTTTATGCGAACAAATGAAGGAAGATGCTAGTACTGCAAACACAGATAAACGTGGCAAACACCAGAACAGAGCACATACAATTAATGACTGCGATCGTGAAAATTTAAAAACCCATATTTAAAGTCCCAAAATACACTAGTCACTCAAGTAAGCAAAAAAAATGCAAACAAAGTTTACATAGATCATGATTTATCAATTTCTGCTCTTTATCACGATTATTACCTAGAATGGTGTAGGTAGAGATAAAAATGCAAATCCAGTAAAAGAAAGCTACTGCAGAAACGTTTTTTCAAGGAATTTAATATTGGATTTAAATTACCTAAAACGGACACCTGCAAAACACGTGATTTTCTAAATATTCAAATTAGAAATGTTGCCAGTACGGGAGCAATCAGCAGATAGCTTAAAGACTCAACTTGAACTACATCATCTAACTGAGATATTCAAGAGTTACAGTGTGAAAGGGATTCCACCCTCTTCCATTGTTTTGTTTTATCATTGCTTATTGAGTTTTACAGTAGTTTGAAATGTTGTTTTTTTTTTCTATTAAAAAGGTTGAATACGAAATCATAAAAAAAAGACCAAACGCTACAGCAACTTTACATTTTTTGTACATCCTATAGATGCACCAAATAACTTCCGTTAAATAAATACTTCTCCTAGTCATCAATGCGACCCATGTTACTCAAAATAAGTAAACAGAACGATAGCCATGTGGAATAAAAATCAATGGGGAACTATTTAATGTAATTAGTTATGCGGACGATACAGTAATTCTGGCAGAAAATAATTGAAGGTCTCCAAATTCTGCATGATCGTATTTACAAAGTAGGAGAGAAAATGGGCATTAAAAAAAATCAAACTACACCAAATTTTTAGTCTATAATCCTAACCCACAGCTAGATGCAGAAATTCAATTAAATGGATTCTAAGTTAAAAATTTTTACAAAAGTACATATTTGGGAATTGTCATAACAAACTAACTAGATCCAGACATAAAAATAAAATACGGAACAGCCATGACTAATACTACTTTTATGAAAGTGAAAACATGAAATAGAATTGAAGCATTAGATATGAAGATTTATAGACAGATGCTGAAGATACCTTGGACAGCTAGAAATACTAATGAGTAAGTACTAAGGAGGGTCTACATGGATGAATAATTGCCATAGACTGTTTAACACCAAAAAATGTCTTATCTGGGGAAATCGATAGAGAACACTACAATTGATCCTTAAAGCTAAATTAAAAAATCGTAGAAGTGTAGGAAAAAAATAGGTTTTTTGGTTAAAATACATTTGTAAATGAATTCACATATTAAATGCAGGACTAGTATTCCTTGTAGCAGAAGATCGAAAAACTTTCGCAATGGTAATCGTCAATTTCGGATAATTCTAAAACGGCACGTGAAGAAAAAGAAACCGTCAAATTTCGACAAGGAAATAAATTGTGCATTTAAAATATTTACACATATTAATGAAATGCTAAAATTACTGACAATGCCATATTTATATAATTTATTGTAATTATAATTGAATTGATAAAAAATATTACTTGTCCCTCAATGAATCAAAGATTTTCAGCTAAATTATTCAAGCGGGAGTTACAATTTAAAGGAAACATTTACCAAAGTAAAATGTAAATACTTTATTGAAAAAGTTTAAGAGAAGCGATCAAAAAAGTTTTTAAATTTATAAATAATTCAATAAAACACGTATTTCACAACAAACTGTTTTAAAGGTTTATGGTGCTTTAATTTCTTCATTGATTGTAATATACACAATAAATTTTCACGATATCAATTAGATTTTGGCATCTTAAGCTTTATTTTAAAAAGTTTTGAGAAACCTGACAAATAAATTTAATGTATTAAAATTAGTTTCGATTTGCGAAGTTATTGGAACGTATAGGAACGTGTAAAGTAAATTGACAGATGGGGCCTTCGATTCTGAGATGTAATAATGTGTCACAGATAATGATACGTCGGAAGCAGAATTTGGGTAGGTGTTAATGTTCTATTATAATTAAAGAGCAATTAGTCATTTGATATGATATTTATGAGTACATTTATGTTTATATTATAACTGCGTTATATAATGCTACACAAAAATTATGAAACAAACAGTGGCAATGTTACTAATTACTTCATAAAATTTAAGAATAAAATAAAGATCACTTTTTTATTATCGATATATCATAGCAATATGAAAATTAAAAAATGTCACTATCATTTTTGCAACTGTGTTTAAATTTGTTATTCTGTGTTAAAAAAAAAAAACCTCAACTGTCCTCACCAATCATGAAAACGAAAAGAAACATAACTTTGGTTTTGACAAAACTAAGATCCTAAGAAGTGAACATAACAGGAAAAAGACGAAGCTCATAGAGTCCATACAAATAAAAAAATGCAATAAATGATTAAAAAGTTTGATTAAACAAGATTAAAATGATTAACAAGATTGATTTAAAATACACAAAAATATAATCCTGGGCAAATTCAGCTTATTCAAATTATAGGTACCTACCTATATAGTCTTTTATTGAACGATTTTAATTTATTACCCTTAGCGGACGTAAAGATTTTCAGGAAATTAATATCAGGTTCAGTTTTCAATGAATCAAAAATCTTTAAAAGAATTTTGACTACGTAAAATACCTGCCTAATATGCTAATTAGTAATAAGAAAGTCAAATCGGCAAAACCAGCTTATTCAAATTATAGCTATAGCCTTTTGTTAAAGGATTTCAATTTATTAACCTTAACATTTGAGAAAGTTTTCAAGATATTTATATTTTCAGATTAGAAATCGTTAGGAGGACATCAGGTATAACAAACTTTTTTAACAATTAAAAGGTCTTTAGAAAATAAGATTTTTATTTAAACTAATATACTGAATGCAATCTATCTGAATGGTATTTGCGAAAACAATAACCTAATTACTATTTATAACTGGGAATAAGCCACAATCAAAGATAAAAAATACGTTTATTGACGTTTCAATTTCCAATTCGGAAATCGTTCTCAAAATACAAACAGTAAATTAAACAAATTTTGTTTTTTGTTACATAGTGAAAAAATTCTTCTAATAATTTAATTTTATCTGACTCATTTATATTGACAATTCAGACATACATTATGCATTTTAAAGTAGAGGACTTTAAAATGATATTGCCAATATTGTTGAGTTGCGCTCCTGGGACGACTTTACTATAAGATAGTTCATTCGATTACATGAAATCAACTTTAACTTGAGAATATCCGTCAGAAAAAATCATAGCATGTAATTCGTCTTTAAAAAGACAAACACATGACATGATGACAGTAAAATTCTCCCGTTAGTGATTCCATAGTAAATTATGAGGGAAAAACCAGGAAAAAAACCTCATAATACTATCCCGACATTGTAAGTATTTGTTCGTGAATTTAGTTTACCTTCAACAAACATCAAAATTCTGATTTTATATGTTACGTTATTTAAAAAACATAAATGATGTATCCTCTATATGTTACTGACTTACTAATACTGGTATTTTCTTATTAATAACTTCCTCTTTCAATATTGGTAACCAGATCCTACTACATTCTGCCGAGGATTTTGCGACACAATTGGCCTCATTTAGCATAATTAGAGCCGCTTCTTTGATTTTTCTTTTTTTACCATCCGTTTCTTTTAGGACTATATTTGAATTATTCCATTGAACCCTATGTTCATTATCCCATGCGTGTTTACATATTTGAGATCTATCAAATTCTCTATTTTTAATATAAGATTGATGTTCACTTATTCTAACATTTAATGGCCTTGATGATTCACCTAAATAAAACTGATCGCATTCACAAGGTATTTTATAAATGCAATTCTTTGTCCTTTCTTGTTCATTGTTAGGTTTGGTTTTGGACAAAAAATTGCATTTATAAAATACCTTGTGAATGCGATCAGTTTTATTTAGGTGAATCATCAAGGCCATTAAATGTTAGAATAAGTGAACATCAATCTTATATTAAAAATAGAGAATTTGATAGATCTCAAATATGTAAACACGCATGGGATAATGAACATAGGGTTCAATGGAATAATTCAAATATAGTCCTAAAAGAAACGGATGGTAAAAAAAGAAAAATCAAAGAAGCGGCTCTAATTATGCTAAATGAGGCCAATTGTGTCGCAAAATCCTCGGCAGAATGTAGTAGGATCTGGTTACCAATATTGAAAGAGGAAGTTATTAATAAGAAAATACCAGTATTAGTAAGTCAGTAACATATAGAGGATACATCATTTATGTTTTTTTAAATAACGAAACATATAAAATCAGAATTTTGGTGTTTATTGAAGGTAAACTAAATGCACGAACAAATACTTACCATGTCGGGATAGTATTATGAGGTTTTTTCCTAGTTTTTCCCTCATAATTTACTATGGAATCACTAACAGGAGAATTTTACTGTCATCATGTCATGTGTTTGTCTTTTTAAAGACGAATTACATGCTATAATTTTTTCTGACGGATATTCTCAAGTTAAAGTTGATTTCATGTAATCGAATGAACTATCTTATAAGTAAAGTCGTCCCAGGAGAGCAACTCAACAATATTGGCAATATCATTTTAAAGTCGTCTACTTTAAAATGCATAATGTATGTCTGAATTGTCAATATAAATCAGTCAGATAAAATTAAACTATTAAAAGAATTTTTCACCATGTAACAAAAATCAAAATTTGTTTAATTTACTGTTTGTATTTTGACAACGATTTTTGAAGTTGAAATTGAAACGTCAATAAACGTATTTTTATCTTTAATTGTGGCTTATTCCCAGTTAAATAGTAATTAATATCTATATTATATTTAGCAGTACTTCTGCTATGATTATTAAAATTTTTGATAAGCGGCAACTTTGGTAAATATGCAAATATCCTTGTTACTTTTATACTTTTATACCAAAATCAACTATTTTAAGTGTCACAACGGTACTAGCCACCATATTTGGTGTATGGTGTATGGTGTATGGTGTATGGTGTATGGTGTATTTGGTTTGTATGGCGCCATTCAAACCTAGAGAGACAGACTAGACATAAGAGAAAAATCAAACAAAAATTGGGCCATAGTTATGTAAGTAAACGGGAAAAACAAGTACCTGACAAGGGAATCGGACCTTTTGCAAGGAAATGGAGCACAGATCTTTAATGCGTTTTAGAACTTGTCTGACTATGACAAAGGGAATTTACCTTTTTTCCTAAATTAAACATGTACCGTCGCGAAATGTTTCAATACAGTACTTTGTAAAGATTAAGGGTGTAGGTGTAAAAATATGCAAACAAGTGTTCCTTACAGTTCATGGATTGCGAAAATAAAAAAAAATTCAACTTTTATGCGAACAAATGAAGGAAGATGCTAGTACTCCAAACACAGATAAATGTGGCAAACACCAGAACAGAGCAAATACAATTAATGACTGCGATCGTGAAAATTTAAAACCCATATTTAAGGTCCCAAAATACACTAGTCACTCTAGTAAACAAAAAAATGCAAACAAAGTTTACATAGATCATGATTTATTAATTTCTGCTCTTTATCACGATTATTACCTAGAATAGTGTAGGTAGAGATAGAAATGCCAATCCAGTAAAAGAAAGCTACTACAGAAACATTTTTTTCAAGGAATTTAATATTGGATTTGAATTACCCAAAACGGACACGGACATGTTTTGCAGACATGTGATTTTCTAAATATTCAAATTAGAAATGTTGCCAGTACGGGAACATCAGCAGATAGCTTAAAGACTCAACTTGATCTACACCATCGTAGGGCCAAAGCGTTACAAAAAAGCCTTAGAGATGAAGTAGAAAATGCTCGAAAAACAAAAGACACCCTTGTCATCAGTTTTGATTTACTGCTCTACCTGTACCTTCGTTGACAGTTGGTCCTACTTTTTATATGCGAAAAATCTGGACCTATACCTTAGGAATACATGAGTGCGTTGAAGATATGGGATATATGGCCCGAACACTTGGCAAAACGTGAAATTGCCGAGATTGTTAGTATATTATATAAGAATTTTAAGAAAAATCCTAGTGAACATAGGAAGCTTGTTGCATATTCCGATAATTGCGCCGGACAAAACAAAAATTAGACCATTGTATATTTGTGACCATAACTAGTTGAAGAAAGTGTCTTTGATGCAATAGAGCATAGATTTCTAGTAGTGGGACACACACATCTTCCTTCTGATCGTGACTTAGTGACGCAATTATTGAAAAGCATAAACGTCGTTGTATGAATCAAGTGTATACGCCTGCTGATTGGTATCAAGCAGCTCATCACGCAGATAATGTCATTGTTCTACAGCAACAAGATATGTTGTCGTTTAAGAACTTACAGATCCAAAATATTACCAAAAATCCGAATGTTATATTTTATAAGCATCTTTGGATTCTTTTTGAAAGAATCTATCAATATTGGTAGAACAGGTGTAAGAACTGCAGTAAACCTAAGTGTAAGAGATTTAAAAATTAAATATGATGCATCCATTCCATTAAGTCCAAAAAAATGTCTAATCTTTCAATGCTTTTTCGGTATATATCTATTTACCAGAATTACTATAAAGAGATTGGCGTTGTTGAAAATATAAGAACAGATAATCACATGGATAAAGAGGCAGAACATTTGGATCACACACTTTTACACACTGTATATATATATACTTTTAATAGCATATTAAAATACCAATTTTTCAACTTATATTCATAACTTTGCAAGCCACATTTTTTCTAAATTTTATTTTTTTTTTCTTACAAAAACGACTTTACTAAAATTAGCTTAGCGTTTCAATGTTAGTAGATATACAATTTTTTAATAACACCATTTATTAAATTTGCAATCTTTATTTGGTATTTCAGGATTTGATTAAAACCTTTATAGTTAATTTTCTTAAAAACTTACTTTTGTGGCATGTACCGTTGTTGCTTTAAGGTATTTAATTGCTGTAGCATCTCAGTGGGCCATGGGCTGATATCGCAGTGAGGCTTAAAAATTTTTGAAAGTTGTTTAAAACTTATTTTAAGTGTTTCTGCTATGTTTTCGTATCAGATATATTTAACAGATAAGTGATATTTCTTACTTAGTTATTTTGGCTCCCTATAAATCGTTTCATTATTACACGATTTTATTTAAAAACATTGTTCAAAATCAAAATTATTTTTTTAGTATGAGAAAAAATACAAACTTGTCTCCAGAAAAAATTAGAGAAATAAAAACAATGTTACTGCACTCTACACTTTCCCAAAGAGTAATAGCAACTACTGCAGGTGTTTCAAAGTTCGTTCACATTTTTAATTATTATTCAATTTAAAGAGCTTTACTAATCCTTCTAGAAGAGTATTAGTCTTGCAGATTTGGACTGATGCTGTTTTCTTAGTACAAAACAAAACGTTACCGCTAATGTATTATGGAATAGTAACATCTTGCTTTGTTTCATTTCTCCTATTATCTGACTGAGATGTTCAAGAGTTACAGTGTGAAAGAGATTCCACCCTCTTCCATTGTTTTGTTTTATTATTGCTTATGCAGAGATTCAATTAAATGGATTCCAAGTTAAAATTTTTTACAAAAGTACATATTTTTGAATTGTCATAACAAACCAACTAGATCCAGACATAAAAATAAAATGCGGAATAGCCATGACCAAAACTACTTTTATGAAAGTGAAAACATGAAATAGAATTAAAGCATTAGATATGAAGATTTATAGACAGATGCTGAAGATACCTTGGACAGCAAGAAATACTAATGAGTAAGTACTAAGGAGGGTCTACAAGGATGGATAATTGCTAAAGACTGTTTAACACCGAAAAATGTCTTATCTGGGACATGTAGTAAGGGGAAATCGATTAGAGAACACTACAATTGATCCTTTAAGCTAAATTAAAAAATCGTAGGAGTGTAGGAAAAATAGGTTTTTTGGTTAAAATACCTAAGTTAAAGTACCTAAGTTAAAATGAATTCACATATTAAATGCAGGACCAGTATTCCTTGTGGCAGAAGGATATCGCCAATTTCGGATAATTCTAAAACGGCACGTGAAGAAAAAGAAACCGTCAAATTTCGACAAGGAAATAAATTGTGCATTTAAAATATTTACACATATTAATGAAACACTAAGATTACTTACCATTGTATATTTACATAATTTATTGTAATTATAATTGAATTGATAAAAAATATTACTTGTCCCTCAATGAATCAAAGATTTTCAGATAAATTATTCAAGCAGAAATTACAATTTAAAGGAAACATTTACCAAAGTAAAATGTAAATACTTTATTGAAAAAGTTTAAGAGAAGCGATCAAAAAAGTTTTTAAATTTATAAATAATTCAATAAAACACGTATTTCACAACAAACTGTTTTAAAGGTTTATGGTGCTTTAATTTCTTCATTGATTGTAATATACACAATAAATTTTCACGATATCAATTAGATTTTGGCATCTTAAGCTTTATTTTAAAAAGTTTTGAGAAACCTGACAAATAAATTTAATGTATTCAAATTAGTTTCGATTTGCAAAGTTATTGGAACGTATAGGAACGTGTAAAGTAAATTGACAGATGGGGCCTTCGATTCTGAGATGTAATAATGTATCACAGATAATGAAAACGTCGGAAGCAGAATTTGGGTAGGTGTTAATGTTCTATTATAATTAAAGAGCAATTAGTAATTTGATATGATATTTACAAGTACATTTATGTTTATATTATAACTGTGTTATATAATGCTACACAAAAATTATGAAACAAACAGTGGTAATGTTACTCATTACTTCATATAATTTAAGAATAAAATAAAGATCACTTTATTATTATCAATATATCATAGCAATATGAAAATTAAAAAATGTCACTACCATTTTTGTAACTGTGTTTAAATTTAACATCATATATTGTTTTATATTGGACAAACCAGTATGCTATTAAACTCAAGAATACGATCTCACAAATATGAACAAAAAACCTCAACTGTCCTCACCAATCATGAAAACAAAAAGAAACAAATTTGGTTTTGACAAACTAAGATCCTAAAAAGTGAACATACCAGGAAAAAGACGAAACTTATAGAGTCTATACAAATAAAAAAAATGCAATAAATGATTAAAAAGTTTAAACAAGATTTAATTAAAATACACAAAAATATAATCATGGGCAAAACCAGCTTCAATTCAAATTATAGGTACCTACCTATAGTCTTTTATTGAAGGATTTTAATTTATTACCCTTAGCGTAGTAAAGATTTTTAAGAAATCTTTAAGAGAATTGTAACTATGTAAAATACCTGCCTAGTAGGCTAATTAGTAATAAGAAAGTCAAATCGGCAAAACCAGCTTATTCAAATTATAGCTATAGCCTTTTGTTAAAGGATTTCAATTTATTAACCTTAACATTTGAGAAAGTTTTCAAGATATTTATATTTTCAGATTAGAAATTGTTAGGAGGACATCAGGTAACAATTAAAAGGTCTTTAGAAAATAAGATTTTTATTTAAACTAATATACTGAATTGTATTTGCGAAAACAATAACCTATGCATAGTCTAGGTTTTTTGTCACAATCAGTACACTCGTAAATTGTGTTTTTTCTAATTTTATCGATAGAACATATTCTATATACATCGTTTCCTGTCACATACTGGTTATATTTCAATATTGTTAATGGTCTGAACAACAGTCCATCCTCTCTTGGTTGTATGTTCAGTCAAAGTATTAGCAAATTCAGAATATCCTTTTTCCCTCCTCGTAGATTCACCACTGACTACCCAACGCTTAGATACTCTTCATACAATTTGTATTATCTTATCAAAAAACCAAGCATTTGCAAGAAAATTTTACTTTCATATAAAAAACGAGTGATTTATCTCATACTTTTTTGAAGCAAGGTGCAATATTTAATTACTTAATATTAAAAAACAATATTAAAAGCTTTAATGAAATTAGCAATATTAAAAAATTTAATATATATTATACATTTTAATATTAATATGAATGAGTAGAAACGATTACATTTAAATTTGGCAAATTGTAACTCCAGTCGACTAGTTCACGAACTCACAAGTACGATTGCGCGAAGCCGTGGATTTTATAAGATACGATCGGTCTGTAGATCCTTGTAAGACCGGTTGTCACTCGACACTGAGAAGTAGGTTGATTGAGACCTCAGTGTCGATAGACAGTTCTTGTATTTATTATACAAAACACGATACTGGTGCGTCTCGAGTGAAGGAAGTAGGCAGATTGAGACACCGAACTCGAACCGAACCGTATCACTCTTGATAATGGCTCCAAACTGGGAGCCGAAACGTCAAGTAATAAATTCTTAACGCGGTTCTTTCCGAGAACTAAGTAATTTTTATATATATATACATATATATATATATAATATATATATATATATATATATATATATATATATATATATATATTGCTATGATGTTTTGTTTGTGTATGAGCAATGAATAATTTAAAATAACATATATAAGTATAGGGTTTTTATCGCGGTTCTCAAAAAATTAGTTTGTAAGTACTTTTTTAAATTATCTTTATTATAACTATTATGAAACACACATATATACCTAATATATACAATATAAATTTGGAAAAACCTATCATAAATTTGAAATTCTTACAATAATTAAATTATATTAACAAAATTTGGTACCTTTCTATCACTGAATCCTAAATGAAACTGTTTTCCAAAATAAAGGGTTTAATCACCACTCAATAACTTCTTATCAGCCTCAATTATCCTTGTTTTTGTGAAATTGCTTCTACCAAATATACCACAATGTTTTAATTATCAGCTTCCAACAATTTAAACTATTTTTCTTCTTAATAGCATTTATAAATGGGCAAAATATTCTTCTTTCTTTACTGCTCTTCTTTGCTTCTTACTTATAATCTTATTTTTTCCTCTTAATAATCTTCAATCACCATATAGATATTATAATTTTGATATACTTTCAAATACTACAAAACTTTGAATCACTGATTACTGCATACTGTACTGTATAATTAATACTTTAATACTGACCACTGTATACTATCTGCTTGTACTATTTACTGATCAGCTGACTGAATGATTGACTGCTTAATGAATACACTGTCTAACTATCTTACTGTAACTGTTAACTGTCCAACTGTAATTGTCTTAATTTACTCTTATACTGTCTTGAACTGTCTAATCCACTCTTACACTGTCTTAAACTGTCTAATCCTAGCTTGCTGCAAATTACATCGTATTTATATCTTTTCATCGTTCCCGAATATTCTAGCAATAAATCATGTTCGAATTTGTTCTATTTCATTAATATCTGAATGTTCTCGAATAGTCTACTATGCAAATTGGGTTAACTGCCTTTTATTGACGTGTTATTTAAATGCTCCAGAAAATTCTTAATTTTTCTATGGATAATTTAATGGACATTTAGGCTTTTTAGATCAGAATATGCACTTTTATATAAACTAAACATCTTAAATTAATACATGACACTATTTTACATCCGTAATTATTATTCAAATGTCACTTATTCGGTTCAAATTCACTCATAACATTATAATACAGTGTCAATTATTCAGTGTAAGTATATTTGGTTGCCTATGCACATGGCTTACTTAAATATATCATAATATTATAATTATTAAAATAAAATTTTGTACACTTATTATTTCCTAATTTTTTAAAAATACCCTGATAAATATTTTTTTATAATATTCTCTAGTCTATAACTTATAAATTATTTCTTTAATCACTATTTAAATTTATTAATTAAAACCTCATAATATGATTATGCTAATTTCTTCTATATTTATTATTATCTCAATATATATATATATATATATATATATATATATATATATATATATATATATATATATATATATATATATTGTTATTTCCTGACTGTGAATTTTTAAACTTCTGTGAACTTTTTCAGTTGAAACAAAATACAAACATCAATCAGTCCCATTCCTTGAGACAAAACTAATATGTAACAACACTAACAACGTAATAAAAAAAAATTGGTATAGGAAACCTATTAGCCCCGGAAGATACATTAACTATTGGTCATATTAAAATAAATAGAAAAAATACAAAAACTATTTCTAAAAACTGTATTACATAATTATATTTTATTACATCCTTTTCTACTTATTGTTAGTTAATATCTATCAATTTTCCCCCAAATTAAACTGAACAATTTTTGCAAATAATTTTTACTTACAAAATATCCAGATCTCTTGTGAGGTTTGTTGGGACGTCAATCAACTTTGGGCCCATACATCGACATTGTGGCACACTTACTGCATGGCAAGTGCAGTATTTTTCTAACTGAGTCCCCGAACGCGAAACATCTTGTTTGTTGCACACCGAAACATCTTTTATCGAACAAACTGAAGTCATACTGAATGATATCCATATCCACCAAAACCTGGAAAAAATATAAGATGAGAATGTGGTAGAGAACATAATCGAATTTACAATAATAACTAATATAATCAGGTTTGCATACCATATGAAATCCATTACGAAGAAGAAATGCTTTCTTTAATAATTATAATACTAAATTCAACGATATTATTAAAAAAACATCTTCTTTTTCATTTTATGTAGACAGAACTCTATCTGTTTTTCAATGTGCCTCCAGTAAGTTGTCGTTCCATTATTTTCGTGGTTTTCCTACTGATCGTTTTCCTATTGGGAACCGTCTTTTGCCGTGTTTAATACTCTATTTGTTGTCATTCGGCTTATATAATCGTTCCATTCCACGCTTCTATTTCTTGATATTCTTTACGTCCTTTTTTTTTCTCTGTGTTAGGTCTTGTTTCTACCGCGAGTGTCATTATTTTTCTGATGACTGGTTTGTAAATTCTGCCTTTTATTTCTTTCCTGATATATTTATTTCTTCATATTGTTTTATTCAGGCAGCCTGCGACTCCCCTTTCGAGCAGTCTACCGCTAAGTGTGTACAGCGGTTGCGGCGATACAGGCGTGCGGCGCGTAGAAATATTTGTTTCAATTTAAAAAATTATTATCCTTGTCAAAATATTCTAACTTGTACTCGACGGTTTAAAGATTATAAAGCTAGTTGTAAAATTGCAATTTATTTGGTAGTTTTTTAGAAAAAAATCCCAAAAATCACTAATTCAGTCATTTTTTTTCAACAAAAAATGCAAATAACTCGAAAAAGAAGCATTTTTCAAAAAAATATCAAGAGAGAAAAAGTGTTTATTTTGATGAGATACAGCTAAAAAAATTAATTTCGAAACAATTCGGAGAAATTGCTTTTTTGTATAAGTTATTTGTTAATAACAATTGCCGGCCCACTTGTAAAAATAAAAAAAAAAACACATTTATATATATATATATATATATATATATATATATATATATATATATATATATATTTATATATATATATATAAGCGAGGTTCCTACAGCCTCTGCCGTTTCTCGCATTTCGACCGCCATCGTTTTCTGTCCATCCATTCGTCTTCTCTGATGGCTCTATCTCTCATTATGTGCCGTACATTTTCTTCCCAGGCAACTGAAGGCCTTCCCCTTCTTCTTCTTTGTTGTGGTATGTAATTTAAAGCTTTCTTTGGCCATCTATCTTCATTCATTCGTTTCACGTGACCATACCACACTAGTTGTCTCGTTTCAATTCTATCTACACTGGAATATACAGTATTTGTCCTCCTTCTAATATCTTCATTCCTGATGTGATCTTTTTTGGATATACCACACGCTCTCCTTAAAAAATCCATTTCTACTACTTCTATTCTTTTTCTATCCTTCTGCGTTATCTGCCAAACCTCTGCCCCATAAGTCATAATAGGCTCTACCAAGGTTTGATAGATTGTCAATTTCGTTTCTTGTCTAATATCTTTAGACCAAAGTAGAGAGTTTAGAATGTTTACCACTTTTTTTCCCTGCTGTGTTCTGTTTTCGATGTCTCTTTTGGTAGTGCCTTCTTTAGATATTATAGATCCGAGGTATTTATATTCATTGCATGTTTTTGTGTTTCTAATTTCTAACTCTGGATCTTCTTCACCATCTCCTATTTTAAGATACTCTGTCTTTGCTATATTCATATTGAGGCCACATTTTTCATATTCTTTCTTTAGTTTTCTAAACATGTAGTCCATGTCTTCCTCGTCATTCGCTACGACTACCTGATCATCTGCTGTTAAAAATAAAGCTGTTAGACACTCACCACCGCCTATGTCTATTCCCATTCCGGATACTTGTTTTCTCCACTGCTCTAGCGATGATTGAATATATATTTTAAACAGAGTCGGAGACAGACAACATCCTTGTTTAAGCCCCTTGGTTATTGGAAATGATTCAGATATAAAGTTTCCTTCTTTAACGACACTTCTTGCATTTTTGTATATATTTTCGATAGCATCCACATACTCTCTACTGAGACCTACTTTCGTCAATGTATAAAATAGTTTTTTCAAAGGTACCGTATCATATGCCTTCTCTAAATCTACAAACAATAGGTGGGTAGATAGATTCCTTGCCTTCCGTTTTTCGATTACCTGCTGCAGAACGAATATATTATCAATGCACGATCTTCCTGCCCGAAATCCATTTTGTTCCTCTATGTCTTCATATTCTGATTCAATTCGTTTTTTTATTATTCGATCGTACAATTTCCCAACTGAGCTAGTAACAGTTATTCCTCTATAATTAGAGCAATTGCGTTTATCCCCTTTTTTGTATATTGAGCTGATGTATCCAACATTCCAATCATCAGGGATATTTTGTCCTTTTAAGCATTTGTTAAATAGTTTAACCATCATCTCGTGTAATATTTTTGGTCCATACTTTACCAACTCAATTTGGATGTCTCCAGGTCCTGCTGCTTTACCGTTTTTCGATCTTTTGAGGGCATCGCTTAACTCTCCGGTTGTTATCTCAATGATTTGTGTATGTTCAGATATTTCTTCCATTTCGATATCTTGGAATTTACGTCTATCCTCTGTCAATAAGACCTCATAATGCTGTTTCCACTGTTTCAGATCTATTAATTTTAAGTTAGATTTTTCCTTTCCTTCCCTCCGGAGAGACTTTATCACCTTCCACGCTTGCCCAACTCTTGTTCCACCCATATACCTATCCACCTCTGCACATCTTCGATCCCACATCTCATTTTTACTTTTCACTACTTCTCTTTTTACATCTCGATTTAATTTCGTATATACCTTGTGATCTTCCTCCTTTCTCGTTGACATCCATTTCTGATAAAAAAAACACATTTCATCTTGGAAAAATATATAGAATCGAATAAAAAAGGTTTGGTGCATTAGAAATGCAAAAAGAATTTTAGTCGGTTGATGCTCTGCTTATAGGGATAAACCGCTCGCCTATAGTGATGTCACAAAATTCATTTGATTTGAACGTACTCAAAAGTTTGGGGGTTTTAGGGCTGCAACCCCCTTAAAATTTTTCTGTGCGCTTAGATTTTGTCGTTTTTTTGTATGAAAAATGCTTTTAGAACAAGAAAGTAACGTGTCCATTTTTATTAAAAAATGTCAAGTAGTTTAGGAGATAATGAAAAAACAATTTTTATTTAACATTACATGACACATTATATAATTTTAATCATGCTTTGCATTTGGTGTTACGCTGCATTATTGGGTTAAAGTGATACAATTTTTATAACGGATTATATTGAGTTACTTCGTTATTTTCGTTGGTTAGCGGTTATTTATTCCGTTATATAGTCAGACAATGATTATTAAAACTATTAAAAAAAATGTTATATTCCCATTGTAAAATTTTTTTATTCAGAATATCCGAAGGCAACTAAACGAAAAGTATAACTACACGCGAAGCACAAATATTTACGTTCCTACATAGCTCTATGTATTATTCAGAAACTGTTTTCACTTTCAAAACCGTTTCATCCAAATAGCATCGATGATCGAGCTACTCACAAAAAATATCGGTTTTGTGAATCCTGTTTTTCAAACAATTTTTTTTTATTTGATCGGAAATGTCAACAAACGTTGCTTTGGATTTGAAAATAAAACTGAAAGAAATATGCGATTTAAAACATCGCGTAGATAAACATTAATTATCTATCATATCTAAGGATTACTTTTTAAATTCAAATTTTTTTAGAAAACATATTTGAAATACTATATTTAAATAAAATACACACGCCGGTATGTGTATGTGTATGTGTATGTGTAATAAATCTTACAAATAGGGCATGCTATGACTCCAAAAACATTTCCACTCAAGAAACGTTCAAAGAAGAACTAAAATTATTATATACAAAACATTGCTGAGGCCGGTCCTCACATATGGAGCAGAAACATGGACTCTAACGCAGAAACATGAAAGACTTTTGGGAATATTTGAGCGTAAAATACTCCGCAAAATATTTGGAGCTGTAAACGACCAAGGGCAGTGGCGCAGAAGATATAATTTTGAATTGTATCAGCTCTTTGATGAGCCAGATATCATAACGTTCATTAAAACACAGCGACTTAGATGGGCTGGACACATAATACGAATGCCAGAAAATACGATTGCTCAAAAGCTAACCACAGGAACACCTGTAGGAAAAAGAAGCAAAGGCCGACCGCGAATTAGGTGGCTAGATGGAGTGGAAACCGACTTACGAATATTAAAAATCAGAAGATGGCAACATGTTGAAAAAAACCGAACAGAATGGCGACGAATCTTAGAGCAGACCAAGATCCACAGTGGATTGTCGAGCCAAAAATGATGATGACACACGCCGGTGGCATCCAAGCAATCCAAGCCTTTAAATCTTTAGAATTAACGACAAAACCATAAAGCTACATGTTAATATAAGAATAGAAAAAGAAAAGTATGAAATTACATTTAAGAAACAGGGTAGTTTAAGTGCTAGAGAATAGAATAACAAAAAATGTATCTTCGTACATGCAAGACAGTTCATATATCTAAATTTGCAAATCATCTTCTCCTTCTTTTTTTACTTTTATTTGGACATATTGCCTGTTCTTCTTCAACATTGCCACTTAGACTATAAAAACATTGTGATTCCATATTTGTTAGATCAACCTATGGTTTCTCTGCGGAGGTATGGAGAAAATATTGTCAAAGTCTATATGCAGATGATTCCCAAAATTCAAATCACGACGAGTTCACTGCAGACAGAGAATCAAACATTTTAAAGGCAGAGGTAGAAAAAGCAATCAAAAGTTAAAAAAAGAAAATCTTCTGGCTCCTAGCGCAGAACAGATCACCGCAGAAGTTTTAAAAGAGACTGGAGATGTTGGAGTAAATGGTATTCATATGATCCGCAAAAAAAATTGGGAAACCGAAGAGTGGACAATGACTATACAAATCCAATTTCATTCCTATATTAAAAAAAGGAACTCCGCTAGATTTCAGCAACTACAGAATGATAACTACTTCATGTAATATATGAAATACAAAAAAGACTAAAAACTTTTCTATTGCCTCAAATATCAGAAGAAAAAGCGGGATTTGTCCTAGAAAAAAGCGCAAGAGAACATATCTTTAATGTCAGATAGCTAAGCGAGAAAACTTGTGGATTCGATACTCATCTGCATGGCAGTAGCTATGGTCCATACAGTAGAGATAAACAACACTCATTCTGATCATTTAAAGCTGGTAAGGGCACTCATTTTTTCCATAGCCACATATGCATTCGAAACGTGGACCTTAAAGAAAGCGGATAAAAATAAACTGGACGCTTTTGAAATGTGTGTATACCGCCGCATGTTGAGAATATCCTGGATTGATCATCGCACTAACATATCGATATTAGAACAACTTAAAGTAAAGGAAATATTGCTTAAACAAATAAAACAGAGATATTTGCAGTATTTTGGACACATTGCTAGAAGAAGAAGTACGATGGAAAAACTGATAGTCGAGGGTAGAGTTAAAGGAAAGAGACCTAGGGAAAGATCTCCAAGCCGTTGGGTAGATCAAACAAAAATATTGATTAACCAAGGGTTAGACAAAGCCAAACAACTAGCCCAGGACAGGCAAGAATGGAGGGAAATCGTGAAAGAACTGCAAATATCTGATGGTGTCACCACATCCCAAAAGGGATTAGGACTGAGGAGGATGAGGATGGTTTCTCTTGCGATTGGTGACTTATATCGGGTTATTTAAAATATTTTTCTATGGTTTCATCAATGTAAACATACGGGTTTTTCTTTCAAAATTGTAATAATTCGTTAATATTGCTTTTCTTCATCTGTTTCTGATCTTTTGTTATTTCTTGATTTGCTCATTAGGGTCTTTGCTGTTATTCTTCTTAGGATTTTTATTTTACTCACTTCCAGGTAGCTTCTTACTAAACATCAGCCTATTAGGGAAAAACTCATTAAAAAAAATGTATGATTCTAAAGTGTGTGTAAGTCAAAATTTGGTAAAAAAAACAAATTCCAAAGAAATGGTGCACTAGACTGGAATCATATGGAAAACATTGAAAAAACTTAATGTAACGGCGCTTGTGTATCCTACCGAGAAATTTCTTAGGCCATTTTGGCATGTATAGATGGTGACTTGACATGTTTTAGCTTTTATTTTAGTCAGTTCGATTTAATTAGGCGATGCAATCAGTTCGAGACGGGTCGTCAATCCGTGTTCTAGGTAAGCATTGAGAAAATCATTGGTTAATAATAGACAGGCCATTCACGTTCCGACTTGTGGTCCCACTTAGTAGGACTACTAGCTGGATGTTCGTCTCCACTCACGCTCCGACTTTCTATCCAACTAGCGGTCCAACTTCAGTTCTAGGTTGTTTTTACGATGGTGTACATCGCTTAACCAAAAAATGTATCGAATAAACACTACGCAAAATATAATAATATGATATGTATGTTTAAAAATTAACTAGGGCTGAACTAATTAATTTTTTCAACTCTTGATTTTTATGACTTTTTAAGATGTAGAAAAAAATTATATATAGTTTTTAAAGATTTGTGTAGGTATAAAATCTATATTTTATTTGTTTTAAACTGGACCTGGGATTTATTTTGTTGTGTGTGTGTCGTATATTTTTAATAGGAATAATTTTTCGTGCAATTGAAAGTTATTTTCTATTATTTTTTTGCTAACTAGGGATCTTTTGCTACAAGTATGATTTAATGTTCATTGTTTGTTTATAATTCTTCCGTAGCCAATCCGGAGTATCGGAAATTTACCTGTATAGGAATGTCCGAAATAGATCTACAGAAAGGAAAATGATTTGCCCTAACAAAAAGGTAATTTTCGTGCAATTGAAAGTTTATTTTCTATTAAATATACGCGAACTAGAGATCTTTGCGTAAAGTATTTCATAGAAATCTCATACGTAACAAGTGCCGAAAGTCAACTGACTGAGGAAATTTTCGATCCAACCTGTGATCCGACTTCCAACTTCACCATTCACGCTCCGACTTCGTCGCCAGTCGGAAATCGGATCTTCAAGTCGTCCCACTAGTCGTACCACTAGTTGTCCAACTAATCCAACTAGCCCACTCACGGTCCGATTTCAGATCCAACTGCAGAAGTTGGACCACTAGCGTACCACAAGTCGGAACGTGAATGGCCTGCATTATATTTGCTTGCAAATTATTACAAAAAAAATTTTTTTATCTACATACAGTCGTTTGTTTATTATAAATATTTAATCGTTCTATTCGTTATCAAACACTTTAGTTTTTGGACCAAAACAAAGTAGAATTTACAAAATATAAGACAGGCCATTCACGTTCCGACTTGTGGTACCACTTAGTAGGACTACTAGTTGGATGTTCGTCTCCACTCACGCTCCGACTTTCTATCCAACTAGCGGTCCAGCTTCAGTTCTAGGTTGTTTGCACGATGGTGTACATCGCTTAACCAAAAAATGTATCTAATAAACACTACGCGAAATATAATATATATTATGATATGTATGTTGAAAAATTAGGTTTCTTTTCTCTAGTTATTTGTCTAGGGCTGAACTAATTAATTTTTTCAACTCTTAAATTTTGTGACTTTTTAAGATGTAGGAAAAAATTATAGTTTTTAAAGATTTGTGTAGGTATAAAATCTATGTTTTATTTGTTTTAAACTGGAGCTGGGATTTATTTTGTTGTGTGTGTGTCGTATATTTTTAATAGGAATAATTTTTCGTGCAATAAAAAGTTATTTTCTATTATTTTTTTGCGAACTAGGGATCTTTTGCTACAACTATAATTTAACTTTCATTGTTTGTTGATAATTCTTCCGTAACCAATCCGGAGTATCGGAAATTTACCTGTATGGGAATGTCCGAAATAGATCTACAGAAAGAAAAATGATTTGCCCTAACAAAAAGGTAATTTTCGTGCAATTGAAAGTTTATTTTCTATTAAATATTCGCGAACTAGAGATCTTTGCGTAAAGTATTTCATAGAAATCTCATACGTAACAGGTGCCGAAGGTCAACTGACTGAGGAAATTTTCGATCCAACCTGTGATCCGACTTCCAACTTCACCATTCACGCTCCGACTTTGTCGCCAGTCGGAAGTCGGATCTTCAAGTCGTCCCACTAGTCGTACCACTAGTTGTCCAACTAATCCAACTAGCCCACTCACGGTCCGATTTCAGATCCAACTGCAGAAGTTGGACCACTAGTCGTACCACAAGTCGGAACGTGAATGGCCTGCATAAAGGATTAGGGTACAATTTTAGAGGCTAATCTAATTACGAATGTTGATGTTTCTTTTTCAATTCAACTTTTTGTTTTTAAATATGCAAAATTATTTAAAAAAGTAATACATTATTTTAAAAAAATATTACCAAGAATGTTCTATCAAATTCCGTCCCATACTTTTTTTTCCATAAAAGCAAAGAAGGAAGTTTACAACTATTACAGTCAGATAGTTATTTCTAATGGTAAAAAATTTAAAAAATCTCTAATTTCTTCCAAAAAAAAAATTAATTTTTTTATTGTAAAGTTTAAGTATATGGTCTGAATATTTATTAATTAAAAAAAAAATTAAATTAATTTTATTTTGTTCTGGGCGCTATTAGTTTATATTATATTTCGTATGTGCTCTAATTCCAACCTAACCCAATTTTAGCCTTCAATTTCGTACGTTTGATTTTTTTTTCATGAATCATGATCAGAACTAAAATGCCTAAGTCAATGCAAAGAAAAATATTTACAAGAGCTACTGAAGGATCATCTTCTGTTAAAAGTTACACATTAACTTCTAACAATTTAACCCTTAACTGGTGACGTGCCACAGTTGTCACGCAACTGCTGACGTGCCATCAAATTGACACTGTCATCAAATTAATATTAAGAAATTGCGAATGTTTTATTTTTTTAATTACTAACGCTTATATACAGCTTATAAAGTGTCATTCTTTTAAAAAAAATGTTGCAACTGATTTAAGTATTTATTTAAATAAGCCAAAGTATAGCTTCAACAAAACAAAAACATCCAGATTTAGCCATACAGCTCACACTCCCTCTAAGGGGAAAATTTACTCATCCCAGATACCCACGGTATCAAAAGGATTGAGCTCTGGTGGGACTCTTTCCGTGTTATCGAGCTCTAGGTGACTTGGTATGTTGGAGTATCTCCCAAAAATTTTCGTACACATCTGGACGTCTCGAGGAGTGCTCTCTGCATGGCCTTATAAAGATGTTCATTTAGACTCAGCTGTTTTATGTTTTGTATGAGTTTTTTGGAAATAACACCAGTCGTAGATAGAACAATAGGTACTGTCTGGGTACTTTCCATTCTCCATTGTCGCCTGATTTGTATTTCTAGATCTCTGTACTTGGCGAACTTTTCGTTGTATTTAACACGCAAATTATTGGTGTTAGGTATCGCAACATCAATGAGTGTTGTTTGCCTAGTAAGTTTATTAACTAGTATGAGATCCAGTCTGTTATGTGCCACTGGTTGGTTTGAGACGTCAGGGACGTATTGAGAATAAGAAAGATGATCGGTTTGGAGAAGTCCCAGTTTGTCAGCTAGTTCTTGGTGTATAATCTTTCCTACTGAGTCATGGCGTTCTTTATAATCAGTACCAACGAATGCCTGGCAGCCACTGGTAAGATGTTGGATGGTTTCTTGCATTTTGAACTTGAGGATCTTTAACAATATATTTCAGGTAATTTTTAGTTGGAATAAACTGATCCTGAATGGCAAGTAGAAAACCCCCAGTCTCGGGAAACATCTTTCCTGATGTCAACCAATAGCTCGACGATGTATTGTCGACATATTCTTGGCTGATCTCATTGAGATGTCGCCCATGCAGAGGTTTGCCCATCCAGGTGCGCATTTTTTCTTGCTAAGTGAGGTGGTTTATGCGCATTTTTTGTTCCCTTAGTTTAAGCGGTGTCGTATCATCTACGTGACAATAATCCTAATTTCTATTCTATTCTATACTTTCTGTGCTATATATATATATATATATATATATATATATATATATATATATATGTGTGTGTGTGTGTGTGTGTGTGTGTGTGTGTGTGTGTGTGTGTGTGTGTTTCTGCTTTTCTATAAGCTTTTAACTTTTAGCTTTGTATTGTATTCTGATGTTTTGTTATTACATTTATGTGTTTTTATTCTAATTTTGCACAATACCACTTTATAATTGCTTCCTATTTTTTTTATTTAAGAGGGATGTAACTCTCTATTCGACAAAATATAGTCGTTCACGGATATTTGTCCTTTACTGTTTTCAAAAGTGTATTTGTATTGTTCTTTATGAGGCAAAAATGTATTATTAATGTATTTCGTTTATATTGCAGAGGTCCGTCAGAAGGTTTTCGTTTTCATTTCTAATATCTCATAATTAAAAAGAAGAATGAATGAAGCCAAATAACAGAAATTTCAACTAAAAATACCAAACTTTATTATATGGAACACTTATCCTACCAATTCTGACATATAGGTCAAAGGCATGGATCATCTCCAAAATAGATGCAACGTAAGATACTACGCAGAATAATGTTCATCTAAAGACTGTTTTATAAATTTTGGCATGGTATAAATATAATTAAAGAAATTTTTGTCAAAACCCTTAGGTGCAGCGACCGAGGACCATTTCTCTGACTATCTAACCTAACATTATTTAACTGCCAGACGTAAAATTTATTCGCTATGAAATGCCTACGAAAAACAGAACGTTATCTCCCGTACTATAAGTTAAAATGCATAAAACTAATAAATCATACAAATATTAAAAATTGTACGATATACTAGAAGAACCAATACAGCCAATTATTTTTACTGTATTTCAAATAAATCATATTCAAGAGCTGAGTGATTTCATACTTTTAAATTGAGTGTTTGTAGCATGGACTCTCGAAAAATAATTATTCCCTCAAACAAGTGGTTATTTGAGCCGACGAAATTGTCGGTGAACTTAACTTTTAATGAAAAATTCAAATTTATTTGTTCTCATCAATCCAGACAACCTGAATCAATAGGAGCGAAACCTAACAACTCAGTCGAGCTAGACTGTTTTTATTTTCCCTTCGAAAGCCCTAAGCGTTTTTCATGGATTTTTGGATAATTGCGTACTTAAATTTCCTGTTAAAAATAAAACTCTTTCTTATTTATTAATTTTGAATTTATCAACCTATTATTATTATTATTTTTGTCGTTTTCAGTAAAATAGCAACAAACAGTATTACACCTACACGTATATATACAATAATACATACCTTACAGCTTTTTGTCTGATAGTAAAGTATGCCTGTAATTAGTAAGATTTGTAACCTATGTTTAGAAAAAATTCATGAAAAAAAAAGATAAAAAAAATAAAATAAAAAGAATATAAAAAAATACTTATAGTAGGTAGATATCTTTATTTTTTATTTTTTTTTTTATTTGTAAGATGTATACACTATGAATTTCTCATGGCGTCTTGCAATAACTAAATTATAATAAAGGTATGATATAGTTTTTATTAACATAGTATGTACATTAGCTTAGTAAGAAATAATCATATTATTGAACTTTGAAAATAAGGCTATTATCAAGCACAAGTTAATTAAATCTAGCCCAAGTACTTTTGCTAAAATAGCATCTTCAGGGGCATCTGAAATAAGCCAAGAAAACGTTTTTTAGATGAAGTAAATTAGTTAACTTCGATAAAAAACTAGAATATGAAAATTAAATCAGAATTGAAAGCAGTGTGTAAATGGGTATAGTTCATTTACACACTGCTTTCAATTCTGATTTAATTTTAATATTTCAATTTCATAGTCAATTTTCTTCTCGTTTTGCAGTATTGACAGTGCCTGGTAGACCATTTTATTGTAGTCAACTACCAACTGTCCAATAGATCGTTTGGTCTATTTCTTTCATTCACACTTTATGTACACTTCATTTAGCCTCAAACCTACAGCCTTATTATTACAGACGGATGTGAGTGTGAGATCTGGATTATGCAATCTAGACATCTGGACATCTGGACGTCGAAAGTAGCACAGCTTTCTGCATGACCTTATATAGATGTTCATTTAGACCCAGCTTTTTTATGTTTTCTAGGAGGTTCTTCAGAATGACTCCAGTGGTAGAAAGAATAATAGGTATCGTCTGGGAACTTTCCATTCTCCATTGTCTTCTTATTTGTATTTCCAGATCTCTGTACTTGGCGATCTTTTCGTTGTACTTAACACGCAGATTATTGTTGTTGGGTATCGCCACATCGATTAAAGTTGTTTCTCTTGTTAGTTTATTAACTAGCACGAGATCTGGTCTATTATGTGCTACAGTTTGATCTGTGAGCACAGTGCGATCCCAGTATAGCTTGTAGTTGTCATTCTCAAGCATACTTTCTGGAACGTATTGATAATATGGGAGATGGTTTGTTTGTAGAAGTCCCAGTTTAATAGCTATCTCTTGATGAAGGATCTTCCCTACTGAGTCATGCCGTTCCTTATATTCAGTTGCAGCAAATGCCTGGCAGCCTCCGGTAAGATGTTGGATCGTTTCTTGAGCTTGACATCCATATCGGCTATATCGGCTATATCAATAAGTCCTCGTCCTCCTAAATACCGTGGTAATGTCGTTTTTTCTACTGCACTTCGAGGATGGTGTTTTTGTGCCTTTGTTAGGTGTGTTCGTACTTTTCTCTGAAGAGTTTCTATATCTGTTTAAGTCCACTTAATAATGCCAAATGAGTAGCTAAGCGCGGAAAATGCGTAGGTGTTTAATGCCTTAAACAAATTTTTACTATTAAGATGTGAGCGGAGTAGCTGTTTTACCCTTCGTATGAACTCTGATGTTAATTCGATTTTCATTTGTTTATGGTCAATTTTCCGCGCTTGCTTTACTCCTAGATATTTATACATGTCATTGTCGCCCATAGCCTCGATGTTTTGGCCATTTTGCATATCGAATCCCCCGGGCTGAACCTTTCCCTTGACTATATTTAGAACACGACATTTGTCTAACCCAAAGTGCATACTGATATCATTTGAAAAAGTTTCTACAGTTTTTAGCATTTGATCTAAGTGAGTTCGAGTGGAAGCCATTAGTTTCAAATCATCCATATACAACAGATGATTAAGCTTCGCCACTACAGTGTTGTTGTTTTTAATGCTAAAACCTGAGTCAGTGGAGTTCAATAGCTGGGATAGTGGGTTCATCGCTAGACAGAACCACAAGGGGCTTAGCGAGTCTCCTTGGAATAGGCCGCGGTTAATTGCGATATTTTCTGTTTCGATATTGTTTTCACCAGGTATTTGGAGGTGAATTTTAATCTTCCAATCTGTCATAATATGTCTTAAGAAGGTCACTATATTATCATCGACTTTATATATTCTTAATAAGTTGTTCTTTGCAACCCATGGAGCCCTTAGCGCATCCTTTCTGTTGAGGTTCTATGATATTGTTTAGAGCGCAGTGTTGGTAGATACGCTGGGCTACACAGGAAGTGACCAATTTATACAGAGTTGGAAGACACGTAATTGGGCGGTATTTGGCTGGATCTTGGGTGTTATTTTGATCCTTCGATATTAAATAAGTTGTTCCCTGAGTTAGGAATGATGGTATTTCCTGCGGATTAGAAATAGCACGATTAATTAATGTTGACAGGCACTCATAAGCACTCCAGAACTTCTTAAGCCAGAAGTTTTGAACTCCATCTGGTCCAGGAGATTTCCAGTTATGAAGCTCTTTGATGATATTAGAGACTTCTTCTGTGGTGAAGGGTTCATAAACAGTTGTGCGGTAGTGTTGACAACTGTGCGTCGTATCTTCTATCCATCCAGCATTGGTGTTAAGAGCAGCTGGTGTGGAAAGTTGATTTCCCCAAAACTCCTGAATGTCTTCTTGGCTTGGGTATGATTTATTGGCACTTTAGACAGTGGAATTAAGTTTCCGATAGAACGCCTTCTCGGCATGCTCAAAAAGCGCATTGTCACATTTTCGGCTGTTACTAACCTTGTACCTCCTTAGTCGTCCTGAATAAACGGAGAGTTTTTGTTTTAATGTATCCAGGCACTGATGGGCTGTGATGTTTACTGGATCATATTGCGAGTGTCTTGCAGTGCTTAGCATTATTTGATCAGCTCTTTTAGTGACTTTTCTACTTGTTGTTCCTCGTATATATTCTGTCATTTGACCAATGTCCCTACGCAGTAATTCAATCTTGTTTAGAAGCCGTTTCTCCCAGGGTGCAACTCTGTTATCAGTCCTTCCGGCATTGGTACCCCGTCGTATTCTGATCTTAATTCCCATTATATTAGCTGTTGCTGTTGCTGCACAGTAAATAAGCATATGCAAATATTCCAGCGTATGGGCTTCTACGAAGTAATTGGGTAGGACTTCAGTATTTATAATTTGTAAGAGAGCACCTAGTTTTTTAGAAGAGTTTATTTTTGGTAGCTTTGGTCTGCTAAGTGGATTTGTTCCATTAAACTCTTGTACAGCTCGTGCCATTTCGCTTACTAGAGTATCGCGCAACTCGTTGTTGTCCTGTAGTGTATTATCAGGTTGAGTTTCTTGTATGGTAAGCTCAGGAATCTGCTCATGTCTCTCATTAGGGACTGGATCTACATTTACCTGTTGGTGATTAATCTCCCGTTCGACTTCGCTTCTGATGGTATTGCGTCTAGCCTCTGGGATAAGATTATTTCTAGTAATTACCCGGTATTGATCAGCAACTCGTTGTTCAGTTACTTGAATTTCTGGGTACTCCCTGCGAAATTCGGCATAAAGATTTTGTCGATACCCGATCGTTTCTTGACCGAGGTTTGTCACCTGGTAATAGAAGCGCAGAATATTCTCATTTATGGACGCAGTCCATTTTATGCGCTGCCTCGGTCGTCCCGCTTGGGTGAGCGCCGGCTGATGTTCCAGCGCAGCACCTTCAGCGAGTGGAGCTCTTGTTGTTGTTTGGCTCGCTTGTGGTTGTTCTTGCTGTTGTTGTTGTTGTTGTTGGTCTGTAGCTGATTGTATGACGTGCCCTGGCGATCCCCAGGCAGCGACCCTAAACGTAAATTATTATTCTCCATTATCATGGGTGTGCATTTTATACCTACTGCCAGGTGTCAGTTTTTGTTCCACGACAGGTATTCCTGTTACCATCTGGGTATCTGCGCTACGGATACCCAGAAAGCATCCCCCATTCGCAGGGGGGCGCGCCTGATAGAAGAACTGATAAAAACTCCCACAGGTTATTATTATTATTATTATTATTATTATTATTTTTATTATATTAATCATGTTTCACTAATTGACATATTTAAATTCTTTAAAAAACCTATGTTGATTGAGACTGGCTGAATGAAAATTGTCCAAGCCAAGAGGAAAACAAAAATGCCATACAGTATTGCCTAAAATAAACAGTACTGAGACTGAAGCATAAATGTTTTTTGTGCGCGCTGACATATTCAAATAAACTAGTCTAGACCTGTCAAGTAACCGTTAAACGATTAGTTATTAAGGTCTAATTGTTAAAAATGGTGTTAAGTACAGAAGAGAAAGTCTGCAATACAACAACGTTGTTAACAACAACGATAACCATGAAGGTGTTTTTGAGCGAATATTGGAAAATGCGAAAGCCAGCCAGACAAGACAGCAATGCATCTTGGCTGGCTTAAAACGAACATCCTTGCAAAAAATACTGAAGGAGCTGGGTGCATTTTCGTATGTGATTCAGGTACATTTAACAACTACATTCCAGGAATTATCGCAGTATAGTATAATATTGTATTACGGTATAAAAATCCTGAATATTTGAAAAATGTATGGTTTTTCGAAGCACATTTTCATCACAAATCGATTTCTGGGCTTTGCCAGATTAGATGAAGTTCAGGAAGTTTCTTTACATAGCGCAAATGTGAGTGTCTGGTGTGCAGTTTCAGAACACGGAATCATTGGTCTATACTTTATCGAAGAAAATGGTAGAATAGTAAGTCACTCTTAGTCAACAGAGGTACATACAAATTTTAACACGTTTTATCCCTGATCTAGGTCAATTTTGTAGTGCACGTAATTTGGTATTTCGAGACCAATTTTTCCAGCAGGTTAGGACAACTTGCCATACTGCTGTCACATTTGTCAATTTCTTCAGGGACATATTTCAAAAAAAATCATTGCACGATTTACTGACTTCCCCTATTCTGCACGTTCTTCAGACTTAACATCTCTAGACGTATACATTTGGAGCATGGCTAAAACTGTTGTTTTTAAAAGGGCACCACAAACCACAAATAAAATAAAGAATGCCGTTAAAGCCTTCTTGGCAGACTTGAGACAACCTTTCTTCCATAACATTACGTGAAATCTGGAATATCGGTATGAAGTATGTCTTGAGAGAGGAGGAGCTCATTTAGAACATGTTATAAAGTGAAGGTAGCTCAGACTTGTAGGTGAACACACTGAATATGTGAAAATTATGCGTGGAGTGAGGCAAGGCTGTATTTTATATCTACTAATCTTCAATCTGTACTCTAAAAAAATATTTATCGAAGCTTTGCACGAAACTGAAAATAGTATTCTACTAAATGGTTACCGGCTAAACAACATCGGCTATGCAGATGATCCTACAGTATTTGCGGACAACTTAAGAGACCTATAAGTTCTTATTAATAAATTTACGTATTACAGTCAACAATATGGACATAATATAAACGTTAAGAATACAAAGATTATGGTAATTAGCAAGAAAAGGATAACAGAAAGTCAACTCTACGTCAACCAATCCCCTGTAGAAAGAGTGACGTAATACAACTACCTCGGCACCATAATAAATGAAGAATAACAACCAGAAGATTAGAACACGCATCGGAAAAGTTAGACCCACCTTCAATCGGACAGGGGCCTTCTTCAAGAGTCATAACCTCTCTCTTGATACAAAAGTAAGAATACTGCGATGTTACGTCTTCTCT
Source organism: Diabrotica balteata (assembly GCA_918026665.1). Lineage (NCBI taxonomy): Eukaryota > Metazoa > Arthropoda > Insecta > Coleoptera > Chrysomelidae > Diabrotica > Diabrotica balteata. Next base: position 135,661,141 of record OU898280.1, read on the forward strand.
GTCCTTTTTTATGGTGCTGAATCCTGGACCTTAAACGAAAATATGTGCAGAAAACTGCAAGCATTTGAGATGAGGCTATATCGGTGAATGCTTAAGATCGCGTGGACTGACCGAGTAACAAATGAGGAGGTCCTTAGAAGAATAAGAACCGAGAGGTATTGACTACACTCAAGCTATCCTGCAAGGAAAAATATTTGCAAAAAGGGGTCCAGGAAGAAGAAGAACATCTTCATTAAAGAATCTCAGAGTCTGGTTCAATACAACATCGGTGCAGATTTTCCGCGCTACTGCAGATAAGATAAAGATTGCTGTTCCAGAAATGAACATATTGTTTTAAAATATAAAATAAAAATATAATTCTTATACTTTTCTCAGTGTAGAATAACTAGAAGTCACTTTATCAAGTTTGAAGGCGACAGATTGGCGTCGAATATCCGTTAAATATTTTTCACACCTAAGCACTATTCCCATTCTACGCATTATGTAGTTTTTATTAGTTCAGTATCAGCTGAGCCCTTGTCGAGTTCGATACATGGCATTGAGCAGGCACCACACAGCGGGCAATTAAGCACTTCACAATTCACGTATTTAAATAATTTTCTCTCCGCCGAAATCGGGCATTTTCTCACGTTTATTTCTCATAACGGTTTGTTTTACGTGTTAAAAAGAAAGAGATTTGATATTGTACAGTAAGTTACGGCCGTGTTGGGCCTCTACTCTAAAAGGATTTAATTATAAATCAATAAACTCAAAGGTGCTTTTATTTCTCTGGAGCTATAATTGCTCAAATTAAGAATCCTTATCTTTCAACGGTCACTGAAGATCCAAACCTATGGAGATGCATCCACTCGCAAGTCCTTTGAAGTAAGGCTTGGAATCAAAAGATTTCCAACGCTCACGATGTAGGTAGCCAGTTACAAAGCTCCCTCATATTGTGTGGTCCTATCGAACACGGATTATTTAATAAAACAGGACTGAAGAAAGAAGAGGATTACACACGCCGAAGAACAACAAGAAGAAAGATTGCACAAGTTGACTCTCGTTCAAGATTAGACACCTGTGTTTTGTGAAAAGTGCGTTATGTGTTGCTAAGTGACAGCGGTAATTAAATTGGATACTTGCAAAACATTTGGTGAGGTTAAAACTCTTTCTATATTTTCTATAATCACTGCATGCACATAATTTATGTTTGGTATATATTTGTCTCGATTTTATTTGTTTACCAATATTTATATTCACTAATGGCTTTGATTTGACAACAGATCTTTCTTCTCAATATCGCTAAAGATAGCTGACAACTATTTATTATACAGATTGTCTCACAGCCCGCTCTCACGAAAAATATTTGTTCATCACTCTAGTAACAAATACTCTATTAAAATTAAAAATGCGTCTTAGTTAAAAAAGACATTTACACTAAATAAAATCATTCACTCTTATTTCTCGCTCAGCATATATTTGCAAATAAATTCACTTTAAATAAAAAATGGAAGCTTTAAAGAAAAAGCGCAAATCACTTAAAGCATCAATTACACGTATCTCAGAATGGTTTATAGCCAATAAAGACACAGAAAACGAAATACTTGATTTTGAAAATAGGAAAGAAAAACTCTTTAATTGTTTCACACAATATGAACAAATTCAATTAGAAATCGAACAGACTGATGACAGCGACCAACAATCAGCTGATCGAGAAAATGTTGAAGAAAAATACTTCAACACACTCAAAGGTTTACAAAGAAAAATAATAGAATTAAATTCAACAGAAAATAAAGCACATAGCTCAAATAATAATGCCGTTTCCAGTGCGAGGCTGCCTGAAATTAGCATGAAAACCTTCACCGGCAATTTCTCAGAATTTAATGAATTTTTTCAACTATTTGAAACTCTAATCACAAACAATTCAAGTTTAAATAATGTACAAAAGTTTATATATTTAAAATCTTTTCTCAAAGGAGAACCTTTAAACTTAATTAGCAGTATCGAAGTAGTAGACGCAAATTTTGCTATCGCTATAAAAACCCTAAAAGAAAGATATGATGACAAATCACGAGTGATTAGTACTCTTATAAAAAAGCTGTTAAAGTCTCAATCTCTAGCCAAATGCACTCCTCAGGTACTAAGAGATTTTCTTGTACACACGAAGCAAACGCTTCAAGCTCTTAGTAATCTCGAAGTTCCAATTGAACATTGGGACCTCCTTTTAATAGAAATATTTTTAGAAAAAATAGATTTCGCTTCTCACAAGGCTTTTGAATATGAAGTAGGTTCTAAGAATGTTCCAACACTCAAACAATTTTTTGAATTTTTAGAAAAAAGATGTGATGTTTTAGAGAAACTTAATTACACTGAAACTCAGTCAAAATTTAATAATAAAGTCACTCAAAAAACTGCTCATATTTCCACTATAAATAATAATAAATCTAGCTATGAAAATTGCATATTTTGTAAACAAACTGGTCATAAAATATATCAGTGTAGCTTATTTAAAGACACAAATTCTCGAGAAAGGTTTAATTTTGTAAAGCAAGCACAGCTTTGCAGAAACTGTTTTGGCACTAAGCATTTTACTGATAAATGCATCTCTAAATACACATGTAAAATTTGCAATAAAAAGCACAATACACTTTTGCATGAAGAAAATCATCTTTCTCGCACTCATGAAAATAATTTATTCTCTCCCACTCGAAGCAATCAAAGTGCTTCAAATTCACATGATGGTAATCAAATTCACGCCAATAGGCAACAATCACGCTTTAATGCACCACAAACCTCTCAATCGTCCACAAGTATACAGGATGATTCACAAACTCGCCATAGTGCACCACCTAACTCTCAAAGTCATTTTCATGCTCTTCAAACAAGTAATAATGCCCAAGCTACTCAAAGATTTAATTCTCCACATTCATATAATGAATCACCAAACACTTCTACTCACTTAAGTACTCAGACAAATGAAAATTGTCTACTCTCAGACACACAAATTCAAAATTCATCTTGCATCTCTTCTCTCTCAACTTTCAATCCAAAAAACGAAGTTTTGCTAGCCATAGCGCTGGTAACAATTTACTCTGAAAGTGGACAACCTTAATAAAACAGGACTGAAGAAAGAAGAGGATTACACACGCCGAAGAACAACAAGAAGAAGAAAGATTGCACAAGTTGACTCTCGTTCAAGATTAGACACCTGTGTTTTGTGAAAAGTGCGTTATGTGTTGCTAAGTGACAGCGGTAATTAAATTGGATACTTGCAAAACATTTGGTGAGGTTAAAACTCTTTCTATATTTTCTATAATCACTGCATGCACATAATTTATGTTTGGTATATATTTGTCTCGATTTTATTTGTTTACCAATATTTATATTCACTAATGGCTTTGATTTGACAACAGATCTTTCTTCTCAATATCGCTAAAGATAGCTGACAATTATTTATTATACAGATTGTCTCACAGCCCGCTCTCACGAAAAATATTTGTTCATCACTCTAGTAACAAATACTCTATTAAAATTAAAAATCGCGTCTTAGTTAAAAAAGACATTTACACTAAATAAAATCATTCACTCTTATTTCTCGCTCAGCATATATTTGCAAATAAATTCACTTTAAATAAAAAATGGAAGCTTTAAAGAAAAAGCGCAAATCACTTAAAGCATCAATTACACGTATCTCAGAATGGTTTATAGCCAATAAAGACACAGAAAACGAAATACTTGATTTTGAAAATAGGAAAGAAAAACTCTTTAATTGTTTCACACAATATGAACAAATTCAATTAGAAATCGAACAGACTGATGACAGCGACCAACAATCAGCTGATCGAGAAAATGTTGAAGAAAAATACTTCAACACACTCAAAGGTTTACAAAGAAAAATAATAGAATTAAATTCAACAGAAAATAAAGCACATAGCTCAAATAATAATGCTGTTTCCAGTGCGAGGCTGCCTGAAATTAGCATGAAAACCTTCACCGGCAATTTCTCAGAATTTAATGAATTTTTTCAACTATTTGAAACTCTAATCACAAACAATTCAAGTTTAAATAATGTACAAAAGTTTATATATTTAAAATCTTTTCTCAAAGGAGAACCTTTAAACTTAATTAGCAGTATCGAAGTAGTAGACGCAAATTTTGCTATCGCTATAAAAACCCTAAAAGAAAGATATGATGACAAATCACGAGTGATTAGTACTCTTATAAAAAAGCTGTTAAAGTCTCAATCTCTAGTCAAATGCACTCCTCAGGTACTAAGAGATTTTCTTGTACACACGAAGCAAACGCTTCAAGCTCTTAGTAATCTCGAAGTTCCAATTGAACATTGGGACCTCCTTTTAATAGAAATATTTTTAGAAAAAATAGATTTCGCTTCTCACAAGGCTTTTGAATATGAAGTAGGTTCTAAGAATGTTCCAACACTCAAACAATTTTTTGAATTTTTAGAAAAAAGATGTGATGTTTTAGAGAAACTCAATTACACTGAAACTCAGTCAAAATTTAATAATAAAGTCACTCAAAAAACTGCTCATATTTCCACTATAAATAATAATAAATCTAGCTATGAAAATTGCATATTTTGTAAACAAACTGGTCATAAAATATATCAGTGTAGCTTATTTAAAGACACAAATTCTCGAGAAAGGTTTAATTTTGTAAAGCAAGCACAGCTTTGCAGAAACTGTTTTGGCACTAAGCATTTTACTGATAAATGCATCTCTAAATACACATGTAAAATTTGCAATAAAAAGCACAATACACTTTTGCATGAAGAAAATCATCTTTTCTCGCACTCATGAAAATAATTTATTCTCTCCCACTCGAAGCAATCAAAGTGCTTCAAATTCACATGATGGTAATCAAATTCACGCCAATAGGCAACAATCACGCTTTAATGCACCACAAACCTCTCAATCGTCCACAAGTATACAGGATGATTCACAAACTCGCCATAGTGCACCACCTAACTCTCAAAGTCATTTTCATGCTCCTCAAACAAGTAATAATGCCCAAGCTACTCAAAGATTTAATTCTCCACATTCATATAATGAATCACCAAACACTTCTACTCACTTAAGTACTCAGACAAATGAAAATTGTCTACTCTCAGACACACAAATTCAAAATTCATCTTGCATCTCTTCTCTCTCAACTTTCAATCCAAAAAACGAAGTTTTGCTAGCCACAGCGCTGGTAACAATTTACTCTGAAAGTGGACAACCTGTACACGCAAGATGTCTTCTCGATAATGGTTCTCAATCGAGCTTTGTAACAAAAGATTTAGTAAATAAACTAAATTACTCTACTTATAATAAAAGATTACAAATTTCCACAATCTCTCAAAATTGTTCCATCTCAAATGAAATGGTAAACATTGAATTTTTCCCATATAAAAACAATGATATGAAATTTGAAGTATCATGTGCAGTTTTGGACAATATTACGTGTAAAATACCTCAGGTACCTCTAGATCGTAGCAAAATAAAAATACCAGCTGGCATAAAGCTCAGTGATCCCTCTTACTCCTCCCCAGGTAGAATCGATCTCTTATTAGGTGCAGAAATTTACTGTGATCTATTAAAGGATGGTTTAATTCATATTGGAGCAGGTCTTCCAGTGCTTCAAAACACTCATTTAGGATATGTCATGTTCGGTAACCTATCTCCACAAGTTTCATCTAAGAAAAAGATGCACTCTCACTCAAACTGTAACGATTCACACTCGAATCATATTTCTTTATTTGTTCAATCTCACACCGAAGAAGAAAATATAAATAATCTTCTCCAAAGGTTTTGGGACATTGAAGAAGTTCCCGAAATTAAGCGTTTAAGTCCTGATGATGAAAAGGCTGAGAAAATATTTAAAGCCACAACACAAATCCTACCGAATGGACAGTTTCAAGTAGATTTACCCCTATGCACGCCTAATGAAAATAATAAATTGGGCGACTCTTTCCAAATGGCGCGAAGGCGATTTCTAAATTTGGAGAACAAATTCTCAAAAAATAATTCTCTTTATAAACAATATAAATCTTTTATAGATGAGTATGTTGAATTAGGACATGCAAAATATGTTCCTTTGTCTCTGCAGAATATACACTCAGAAAACAAATATTTCTTGCCTCACCACAGTGTAGAAAAAGACACTTCTCTCACAACTCGTTTGCGCGTAGTTTTTGACGCGTCGATGAAAACCACTTCTGGTTTTAGCCTTAATGATATCATGTTAAAGGGTTATACCACACAACCAGAACTATTTGACACTTTAGTCAATTTTAGACTCTTCAAGTATGTATTCACATCTGATATAAAAAAGATGTTTAGACAAATTCGAATAAACCCCAGCCAAACTTTCTTATTAAATATTTTGTGGCGCAACTCTCCCTCGGAGCCGTTAAAATGTATACAATTGGAAACGGTTACCTATGGAACGAAACCAGCTACCTTCCTTAGTACACGATGTTTAATTGAACTCGCAAACATGCATAAGGAAGAATATCCTCTAGCTCATGATATGCTCATTAATTTGTGCTATATTGATGACATATTGTATGGTGCAAATAGTATTGAAACACTCACACTTGCGCATGAGCAAATCACTGCACTGCTACAAAAGGCAGGCATATCTCTCCACAAATGGTGTTCAAATTCACCACAATTTTTAGAAAATATTTCACAATTTTCAACTGACTCTACGTATGTTATATCTCCAGAAAATCATTCCAATAAAATATTAGGTCTTTGTTGGGACTCTAAATTAGATAGTTTCTCTATTTCAGTACCAGAAATCGAAATAAAAGATTCCTACACTAAGAGACAAGTGCTCTCGATAATCGCAAGTTTTTTCGACCCCAAGGGATTAATTAATCCTGTAATAGTAACTGCAAAAATAATAATGCAAAAAATTTGGCTTTCAAAAATTCAGTGGAATGAAAGTTTAGACTCTACACTCTTAAATGAATGGTTAAATTTTCTCAAACATATTTCAGCACTAAAACATTTAAAAATTCACAGACCTTTTTTTATTGAAAATTATATATGTAGTATACAAATACATGCATTTTCCGACGCTAGTGAAAAGGCATACGCCAGCTGCATATATATTAGAGTTACTTATAGCTCAAGAAATGTCTCTTCCACACTCATCATCTCTAAAAGTAGGGTAGCTCCACTAAAAACATTAACTTTACCTAAGTTAGAACTTATGGGTGCTGTTTTATGCAGCAAACTCACTAAAAGAATAGTTGAAATTCTAAATAATAAATTAACTCAAATAGACTCAATAAACTGCTGGACGGACTCAGAAATCGTACTTGCTTGGTTAGGCTCACATAGCTCGAGATGGTCACAGTTTGTTGCAAATAGAGTTTCTGAAATACAAGGAAACCCACAATTTAAATGGCGATATATAAAGTCAAAAGAAAACCCCGCAGATATTGCGTCAAGAGGCATGTCAGCTCCTGAACTTGTAAACTCAAAATTTTGGTTTCAAGGTCCCTCATTTCTACTTAATTATGACTTAGATTTAACTAAGTATGATTCAAAACCAAAGGTAAGTAAAATACCCGAGGAAAAGAAAATAGTTCATCTATCACAAGAAAGCCCAATAAGTTTCATTGAAAATTTAGCTCTCAAATTTTCAAATTTCTCAAGATTACAACGCAGTGTCGCACTTATTCTCAGGTACATTCACAATTTCAAGTTTCCAAATGAAAAATATGTTGGACCCTTCTCTGTTTCAGAATTAAAAAATGCTGAAAATTTAATAATAAAACTTTTGCAAAAGGCACACTTTTTTCGACAATTTTCTTGTCTTAAAAATAAGGAGATAATTTCAAATAGAACAATTTTAAAACTCAACCCATTCATAGATAATCAGCAAATGATTCGTGTAGGTGGTCGTCTAAGGTACTCAGACGTCCCATATGAACAGAAGTATCCATTACTTCTACCCTCTCATAATCACATAGTAAAATTAATGCTGCATAGTGTAGCGTTTACGCTACTAATTACCAATAATACAATTTAAAATTGTATTAATAGAAACCCCTCACGAAATTTCTTATGACCCGCCAGCGGTCGATTCAAACCACCTATACGCGCAGGTTTCGCTTTTTGGAAGGCTGGAAGGAGTTTGTGCCGAAGCCAACCGGCAGTTTGGTCAAGAAACTCACGCAGCACGTCAGCTAATTTAAAGTGACGGAATTGGAACAGAAAAATAATCTGGGACGAATAAAATAATATCTAATTCGTTAATAATATCTCAGTAATACTAATAATAAGAAGTAAATTTTAAAAATCAAGATTTTCTAATGTAAGAGTTCCACATAATAAGGATATTTTTTTTTTTTTTGGCGTGTTGCAAGTTCCAGTAAGTACATTATTTTATACGTATTATCTTTTATTATACAATAAAATTTATCCTTGCAGTTTAATATTTCTTTAGAGACTTATTTTTGAGTTCCGAAATAATTTAACTATAAAATTTCCTTGACTTACTTGCAAAGAACAGAAGGTCATTTTTTATATAGTCAAACTTAAATTCCACGTCGTTATCATTAAGTTTTTTTGGTTCAATTTTTATCTAACTTTTTTTGGTGGAATATAATAGGTCCTACAATTATTGGACAGCTATTATATTCTGCGCATGTTCATTTCCTATCATGCTGGGAAATAACTTCGGGAATTTTGACATGACAAATATATCTAACCTGATGTTTGATGTTTTGTTTTGGTAAAGTGAATCCATGCTGCTACAGCTATTGAATTACATTTATTAAATTAATTAATCCTTTTAGATTCCGTCACTGAAAATATTTATCACTTAAAAATATTCATCTAAGAATATTAACTTGAAAATATTCCCTCAAGGATGTTAGTTATTCACTTCTTTAAATAGTTGCCGTGGATTGTGGATGTTGCTGTCACCCAGAGACCAGTGACTGGTTTTGTGCCCAGGACTTATCTTACAACCATGAATTAGTTTTGTTTTGCCCAGAGGAGTTTTCCTAGGGACTTATTGTTGCCAAGATAAGTTGTTTTAACTATTTGGTTTTTGTGTTACTTTCTATTTAAATCGTGTACACTTTTTAAATATGACTAGGAGATTACAATTTTGATAATATACATTTTTTTGACATAATCTAATTCTAAAATATTGGGGATGAGGGAAAATACCTTTCATGTGTTATTAGGTTTTTTTTTGTTTAACTGGGATTTCAAGAGTAATTGACCAAACTCACTTTTTTGATATATTTTTGTAATACAATGCTTTTAATAATAATAATAATAATAAATTTTGATGTCATAATATTAAATTTTGGGAAGGGATATAAATTTCATGTGTTTTTAAAATAAATTATAAGGAGTATTGAAAACTAAATTTTTGTATGTAATATCTTTAATATATCTGTAATAGATTGATCACTTTTTGATACCTTTATAATAATGTACTTTGGATCTCATTGTAGTAGAATGAGTTAAATTTAAATGATTACCTTTTGTATTAAGACTTTGGCTACCCTAACGGACTATTCTTGTTAATACTAATATTTACATTTTATTTGGCCAGTGGTAGTGACTATTTGCTTGTGGAGGGGCTATTAGGTCCCATTTTATCTTTATACCCACTACCACTGTATATTTAGCTTTGCATTATATGTAAATTGGTTATACACATGTATCTATATACATTCTTTTTATAAATATATTTGTTGTTACTATTTTGAGTTTTATTTCAGTTCTACTAACCAGTATATAACATAGCAAAACAAGATTATTATTTAGTTTTTTTTGTATTTCAGGTTACTATCTCCAGATTTATTTGTTACTTCAAAATCTCAACTATCGTTGAGTTGGCGCCCTTCTTTTCTCTTCTTAGTGTTCTCTTTCTATAAATTTATTTCCAGTGACTTTCTTCAGTTGTATCACGTTTGATATTACCAGGTCTCATTTCTTTCTTGTCTCATTAGCTCATTATCTCTTGTTATTGTTGTTTTTTATCTTTAAAGCCACAATCCAGTGCATTGAAGCTAGCCCGAACACTCACTTGAGATTTAGTGTCTCTTTGGCCATTTAAATTTGTTCCTCTGAGCTTAGCCCGATTTTTAATATTTTCCTTCCTTCTCTTTCAGTTCTTCTGAACTTTGTCAATTCACATACATTTTATTCGTTTCAATTGGCTAGACCCAACGTGTGGCTTCTTTTCCACTTCTTCCTTTAAAAAAAATATATATCTCCTTAAACTTTTGGTTTTGATCTGGGGTTGTTGTGGTTTTCACTGGTTGTGCTTTTAGATTTTCATTTTAACTTTTAGTTTTGTTTTTCAATTTTTTTTTGGACATTACCTTATATCTATATCTTAAATTGACTTGTTTTTGCTATATACTGTGTAGACTGAATAAATTGCTTTGTTTTTGATTGATTAAATAACAATTTAAATTAATAATAAATTAATTAAAAATTTAAATAACTAAAGTTAACTATTTCACATATTTTACAAGTCCGGAGTAGCCAATAAGTTGAGTCACTACTTCAAAATAACAATTTTGAAATTTTAGGTTCCTTAGGGTGTTGTAGCAGTATATTTCAGTGGATTTCATAGCTGGACCAAAACAATTAACATTACTGGTATAGGTATCCCTTCAGAATATTAATTTGAGGACAGAGAGTAAGTTAAACTTTACCTACTTTTACTCATTCTCTCGTATATTTCTCAGTTTTGTAATATGTCTGCGTTCAAGGTAGAGCATCTGTTAGCTCCTGAATTAGAGTATGAGTTGAGAGTCTGTCATCTAACCAGTCCCTTGTTAAAAAAATGTTTTATGATGTACAGAATGTACCAGGTAAATTTCCTGATTTTAAAGTTGAACATGGTGTTTTGTATAAACATGTTTTAAGTTCCATGGATACCCTTACTGGAATGTCGGATTGGAAGATAGTCGTTCCAACTCCTAATAGAGCAGAGGTTTTGGCCACTTTTCATGACCATCCTACTGCAGCTCATTTTGGTTTCCACAAAACTTTCCGTCGAATATCTGAACTTTATTACTGGCCGAAGATGCGTCAAACTGTACGTAGCTATATCGCTAAATGCAAAATCTGTGCTACATGCAAACCGACAAATCTTCCCCAACCAGGTTTAATGGGTAATTATCGACGGATTGATTTTCCATTTCAACTTATATCTTTAGATCTCATTGGTCCTTATCCTAGGTCTTATAAAGGTTCTCAGTATGCCTTAGTAGTTGTTGATTATTTCACTAAATTTCCTTTGGTTCATACTATGTCTAAGGCAACTACTTCATCCATTATCAAATATCTTGAGAATGAGGTTTTCTTAATTTATGGTGTTCCCCAGATCGTGTCTTGCGATAATGGACCACAGTTCACGGCTAAGGCTTTCCGCGATCTCATGGCTAAATACAATGTCCAAAAGATCTGGTACAATGCGAACTATCATCCACAAGTCAACCATACCGAAAGAGTGAACAAATCAATCGTGACCGCTTTAAGATCTTATTCTTTTCCTGATCAGAGAGCTTGGGATACTCATATCCACTCTATAGTACAAGCGATCAGGACTTCTTCTCACGAAATAACCAAATGTCCTCCATCTTATTTGATGTTTGGTCGTCATGTCCCTCTTTCTGGTGATTATTTTGGTAAGATTTCCGAGAATGCCAATAACTTTCCTACAATATCAGATAAGTTACATCGCCTAGACGATATTCAGCATCTTCCTGATATTTATGTAGATGTTCGCAAACGGTTGAAGGCATCTTATGCTAGAAATAAATGCCAGTATGACCTGAGAAAGCGAGCCTTATCTTTCAGAGTTGGAGACTCCGTTTTAAAGAGGAACTTTGTCAAATCTGATAAAGTTAACTTTCAATCGGCCAAGTTATGTCAGAAGTACATACCTTGCACAGTTATTAAGGTGATTTCTCCTTTGATTTATGAGTTGAAGGAAACTTCCACTGGCAGGAAACTAGGAAGGTTTCATGTCAAAGACTTACTGGAAGATAAGACAGTAGGTCCACATAACTTGTCAGATAATTTTGATTCTTCATCTTCAGATGAAGATTAACTGGTCCCTTATCACTTCTGTATCAGTTTGGTTGCTTAAGATCTGTTTAGCTATTTTGTTTACCTAGCAAAATAATTAGATGTTGTGCTATTTTGCCTTCTATTTTTTTTTTTATCTTATCTTAATGTTAGTTATTATCTTAGTTTATGGATTTGTTAATTTTGTTGTTTGTTTTCTCTTAAAAGTCCAACTGCATATCATAGGAGTACAGGATGGATATATGGGAATTTCCCCATCTTGAGTTCTGAGTTGAATAGATATTTACAGGGATAATTCGGAAAACATTACAAATATTTTCTTAAATAGTATTGTATGGTTTTGTGGACCATGGCCATAAAGCTTATGCATTCATATTTACTTACTGGGTCGGTGTTTTAGCGTGGGTTCAGGATTGATCACCCTGGATGTGTGCCCTCACTTGACTCAGAAATAATATCAATACATATTAGTTGTTCTTTGAGTGTCTCTTAGGTTGAAATTAGAATGTGTCATTTAGAATTGGATCGTTCCGATATTCAGCAGTGAGTAAGTCTGTTTAACTTGGAGGTAATCTCCTATGCTATTATCTTCGAAAGTATTTGAGTTTTAACATATCTTATTATATACAAGTTGGTTTACCTGTCTCTCTACTAGTCATATGGATTGGTAGATGTGAGTTACCTTTATCTGCACCTAAATTGAGTTTATCTGTACCTTGATGGAGTTTATCTCATACCTGTAGTAGAGTTTATCTCGTACCTTTACCTTGAGTTTATCTCGTACCTTGACTGAGTTTATCTCGTATCTTTACCTTGAGCGTATCTTTATCTTTACCTTAATTGAGTTTATCTCGTACCTTTACCTTAATTGGTTTATCTCATATCTTTACCTTAAATTAGTTACCTTTACCTGGATAAGTTTATTTCTTATCTATATCTTATGAATATATATCTTATCTTTATCCTGATTATAGAGTCCTAAAAATCTGTCCTTTACTGTTCTTGTCGTGAGTAAAGAATTGGAACACGTCAATAGTACAGTTTAGGTATTACAGTTAGGATCTCTTTTATCTTTCCTTCTACCAAGTGTATAGCTGGTAGAAGTGAGTTTTGTGCATACCCTCTACCATGAGTAGATCTGGACGTGCAATTATCTTTTACCTTTAGTGCATATCCTTTACTATGAGTTGGGATTGCAGTTATCTTACTTACCTTTTTTTAGCATACCCTATACCATGAGTATAGTGGGCTTGCTAGTATCTAGGCTTACTTGTGCCTTTACCGATTGTGTGTTTCCCTACCGCTGCAAAAGCAAGTAGGTGTAATGTATTATTTTTTACTTGGAATTTTCAATATGTTGTTGATATCCCGAACCATATATATGTTTAGGTTTGTAGTTTCAACTAGTCCTGAGTAATTAGGCCCTCATTGAACTCTATGGTGACGAATAGAATCGGGTCGCTCTAGTGTCAACGTTGGGTAAAGTTCATAGGACTTTGTTTGAATTTCGTTGTCATGAATGGTTCTTGGGAATGTTGTGTTAGGGGTTGTTAATACACACCTATAATGTAGTTTTAACGAATGGTTGTTTTTACAAATACTTGAGAATGTAGATAAGTAGTGTTAAAAGTTAACTTGATCTGTAAGGTTATATAATTAAACTCAAAATGTATACTTTTTTTATCTTTGGTTTATACTAAATTAACATACATTATCTCATTAACAGGAAAAAAAAATGTATGACTTCGTCTCATATTCTTCGTTCCATATTTTTATTTCGTCCTTGATTTTGTTCCAATTCCTGAGCAAATGGTTGACTGGTGAGGAAAATGTTCAATTTGAACGTATCAACGTTCCTTACTGACCCAGCGTTAGATCGTTCTGTCACAAAAGAGAAAAAAAAAAAAAAAAAAAAGTTCCTTTTTTTTTTTTTTTTGCTGGAGATGAGGGAGAATGTAGCGTTTACGCTACTAATTACCAATAATACAATTTAAAATTGTATTAATAGAAACCCCTCACGAAATTTCTTATGACCCGCCAGCGGTCGATTCAAACCACCTATACGCGCAGGTTTCGCTTTTTGGAAGGCTGGAAGGAGTTTGTGCCGAAGCCAACCGGCAGTTTGGTCAAGAAACTCACGCAGCACGTCAGCTAATTTAAAGTGACGGAATTGGAACAGAAAAATAATCTGGGACGAATAAAATAATATCTAATTCGTTAATAATATCTCAGTAATACTAATAATAAGAAGTAAATTTTAAAAATCAAGATTTTCTAATGTAAGAGTTCCACATAATAAGGATATTTTTTTTTTTTTTGGCGTGTTGCAAGTTCCAGTAAGTACATTATTTTATACGTATTATCTTTTATTATACAATAAAATTTATCCTTGCAGTTTAATATTTCTTTAGAGACTTATTTTTGAGTTCCGAAATAATTTAACTATAAAATTTCCTTGACTTACTTGCAAAGAACAGAAGGTCATTTTTTATATAGTCAAACTTAAATTCCACGTCGTTATCATTAAGTTTTTTTGGTTCAATTTTTATCTAACTTTTTTTGGTGGAATATAATAGGTCCTACAATTATTGGACAGCTATTATATTCTGCGCATGTTCATTTCCTATCATGCTGGGAAATAACTTCGGGAATTTTGACATGACAAATATATCTAACCTGATGTTTGATGTTTTGTTTTGGTAAAGTGAATCCATGCTGCTACAGCTATTGAATTACATTTATTAAATTAATTAATCCTTTTAGATTCCGTCACTGAAAATATTTATCACTTAAAAATATTCATCTAAGAATATTAACTTGAAAATATTCCCTCAAGGATGTTAGTTATTCACTTCTTTAAATAGTTGCCGTGGATTGTGGATGTTGCTGTCACCCAGAGACCAGTGACTGGTTTTGTGCCCAGGACTTATCTTACAACCATGAATTAGTTTTGTTTTGCCCAGAGGAGTTTTCCTAGGGACTTATTGTTGCCAAGATAAGTTGTTTTAACTATTTGGTTTTTGTGTTACTTTCTATTTAAATCGTGTACACTT
The DNA here is from genome assembly GCA_918026665.1 of Diabrotica balteata. NCBI lineage: Eukaryota > Metazoa > Arthropoda > Insecta > Coleoptera > Chrysomelidae > Diabrotica > Diabrotica balteata. The sequence goes on from OU898280.1 coordinate 135,676,256, forward strand.
TTTAAATATGACTAGGAGATTACAATTTTGATAATATACATTTTTTTGACATAATCTAATTCTAAAATATTGGGGATGAGGGAAAATACCTTTCATGTGTTATTAGGTTTTTTTTTGTTTAACTGGGATTTCAAGAGTAATTGACCAAACTCACTTTTTTGATATATTTTTGTAATACAATGCTTTTAATAATAATAATAATAATAAATTTTGATGTCATAATATTAAATTTTGGGAAGGGATATAAATTTCATGTGTTTTTTAAAATAAATTATAAGGAGTATTGAAAACTAAATTTTTGTATGTAATATCTTTAATATATCTGTAATAGATTGATCACTTTTTGATACCTTTATAATAATGTACTTTGGATCTCATTGTAGTAGAATGAGTTAAATTTAAATGATTACCTTTTGTATTAAGACTTTGGCTACCCTAACGGACTATTCTTGTTAATACTAATATTTACATTTTATTTGGCCAGTGGTAGTGACTATTTGCTTGTGGAGGGGCTATTAGGTCCCATTTTATCTTTATACCCACTACCACTGTATATTTAGCTTTGCATTATATGTAAATTGGTTATACACATGTATCTATATACATTCTTTTTATAAATATATTTGTTGTTACTATTTTGAGTTTTATTTCAGTTCTACTAACCAGTATATAACATAGCAAAACAAGATTATTATTTAGTTTTTTTTGTATTTCAGGTTACTATCTCCAGATTTATTTGTTACTTCAAAATCTCAACTATCGTTGAGTTGGCGCCCTTCTTTTCTCTTCTTAGTGTTCTCTTTCTATAAATTTATTTCCAGTGACTTTCTTCAGTTGTATCACGTTTGATATTACCAGGTCTCATTTCTTTCTTGTCTCATTAGCTCATTATCTCTTGTTATTGTTGTTTTTTATCTTTAAAGCCACAATCCAGTGCATTGAAGCTAGCCCGAACACTCACTTGAGATTTAGTGTCTCTTTGGCCATTTAAATTTGTTCCTCTGAGCTTAGCCCGATTTTTAATATTTTCCTTCCTTCTCTTTCAGTTCTTCTGAACTTTGTCAATTCACATACATTTTATTCGTTTCAATAGAGAACATATAAGATTATGTCATGCAGGACCTCAAAATACTCTTTCCAATTTTCGTTTGAGATATTGGTGTCTAAATGGTCTCAAAGAAACTAAAAGAATAATTAACAAATGTCACGATTGTTTTAAATTTAAAGCAAAGGCAGCCACACAGTTAATGGCTGATTTACCACGGGAACGTTCATGTTTCTCCCCTCCATTTACCAATGTTGGTTTAGACTTTGGTGGTCCATTTCTCATAAAAAGCTCCAATTTAAGAAAGGCTCCAAAAATAAAATCCTACATAGCTTTGTTCGTATGTATGGTTACTCGTGCAGTGCACATCGAATTAGTCACAGGTCTTTCTACCGAAAGTTTCTTACTCGCTTTAAAAAGATTCATTAGTAGAAGAGGCTGTCCACAAATTATCTACTCAGATAACGCCACTAATTTTCTAGGAGCTAGAAATCAGTTGAGGGAAGTTGCACTATTTCTTAAACAAAAGGAAACCTCTGAATCCATATTCAATTTTCTCTCCTCTTCTGAAATCCAATGGAAATTCATTGTAGCCCATTCTCCGCATCATGGTGGAATTTGGGAGGCAGCCATAAAAAGCGCCAAATATCACATTTTAAGGCTTTTAGGCAATACCACTTTAACTTTTGAAGCCTTTAGCACAGTTCTCGCACAAATAGAAGCAGTACTAAACTCACGCCCTCTTTGTGCTATGTCAAATGATCCAAATGACTTTAACACATTGTCTCCAGGACATTTCCTGATAGGTAAACCAATTACGTCATTTCCTGAAGAGATAGTGACGGAAAAAACCTAACAATAAATTAACAATTTGGCAAAACTACATGAAGATTCAGCAATCATTTGCCAAACGCTGGAAAATTGATTACCTTAATCAACTTCAGAATCGCCCCAAGTGGTTAACACCACAGAAAAACCTTGAAGTTAACGACTTAGTTCTATTAAAGGAAGATAAAGTTCCACCCCTACACTGGCCATTGGCAAGAATTGTTGAATTGTTTACTGGTAAGGACGATAAGGTCCGTAGTGTTAAAATAAAGACTAGAGATGGATATTTTAACAGACCTATCACAAAGCTCTGTCCTCTTCCTGTGGACAAATTAGAAAATTAAAATTTTAAGTTTTGTTACATTTATATGTATTACTCTAGTTTAGGAATAGTTATTTCTTAAATTACTTTTAAGTTAAGTTTGCTTACTTTCTCAAATCACTCTTTCTTTCGTTTTGAAGTAAACACTTCAACGCGGGCAGTCTATGTTCCAGAAATGAACATATTGTTTTAAAATATAAAATAAAAATATAATTCTTATACTTTTCTCAGTGTAGAATAACTAGAAGTCACTTTATCAAGTTTGAAGGCGACAGATTGGCGTCGAACATCCGTTAAATATTTTTCACACCTAAGCACTATTCCCATTCTACGCATTATGTAGTTTTTATTAGTTCAGTATCAGCTCAGCCCTTGTCGAGTTCGATACATGGCCTTGAGCAGGCACCACACAGCGGGCAGTTAAGCACTTCACAATTCACGTATTTAAATAATTTTCTCTCCGCCGAAATCGGGCATTTTCTCACGTTTATTTCTCATAACGGTTTGTTTTACGTGTTAAAAAGAAAGAGATTTGATATTGTACAGTAAGTTACGGCCGTGTTGGGCCTCTACTCTAAAAGGATTTAATTATAAATCAATAAACTCAAAGGTGCTTTTATTTCTCTGGAGCTATAATTGCTCAAATTAAGAATCCTTATCTTTCAACGGTCACTGAAGATCCAAACCTATGGAGATGCATCCACTCGCAAGTCCTTTGAAGTAAGGCTTGGAATCAAAAGATTTCCAACGCTCACGATGTAGGTAGCCAGTTACAAAGCTCCCTCAATTGCCATGATGATCGTCTACATTCGTAACGGATAGGCACATCAAGAAGAAGAAGAATAAAATGTCAATAATATGTTTTTTAAAACAAAAAAATAATTACAAGTTCCGTACAGCTTATTTTGGGCTATACTGTAAAACAGTTTTTGCCTTCTCCTCTAAAATTAAGCGTTGATGAGGTACGAAATATTGTGGTTATTGCGACGATATGGTTGTGGAAAATGAAGTGAATTATTAATAGTTCCACATATTTTTATGTAGTTTATACTGTATCATCATCAGTTGGCGCTACAGCCCTTCGTGAGCCTTGGCCTGCTTCAAAACATTCTTCCATCCTTCCCTATTGAGTGTCTGTCTTCTCCAGCCCCTCACTCCAATCTCCATCAGATCTTCCTGTACATCGTCCAGATATCTGAGTTTAGGCCGCCTTCTTCTTCTTCATCCGACTGGCCTGTTTAGCATAGTTATTTTAGTGGGATCACTTTCATCCATCCGCAGAACGTGGCCCACCCACCTTAGTCGGTTTATTTTGATGGTTTTCACAATATCTGGATCACCAAAAAGTCTATAGAGTTCAAAGTTATACCGCCTTCTCCACAGACCCTGTTCGTTTACTCCGCCATATATGATCCTCAATACTTTTCTTTCGAAGACTCGTAGTAACTCATCATCTCGGGTCGTCATTGCCCATGTTTCCGATCCGTATGTGAGCACTGGGCGTATTATTGTTTTATAAAGTTTGCACTTTGTTGCTATTGACATACTTCTCGCTCTTAGTTGAGGGCCCAGGCCAAAATAACAGCGGTTAGCCACGCATGTTCTTTTTTTATCTCATTGGATGTATTATTTTTGTAGTCTACCAGTGATCTTAAGTAGCAGAATTCTTCTACCATTTCTATCATTTCGTGTTGCATCTCTAAGTTATTTTGTTGAATTCTTGATATGGCCGCCATATATTTAGTTTTCTGGATGTTAATCAGAAGTCCGGTGTTTTCTACGGCATTTTTGATACGTGTGAAAGCCTCCACTGCTTCATTTTGGGTTCTTCCTATTATGACGATATCATCAGCGTATGCCATTATTTGTATACTACGGGTATATATCGTACCTTTTAAGTTTATTCCCGAATCTCTCATAACTTTTTCTAACGCTAAGTTGAATAGCGTGCACGATAGCGCATCTCCCTGGCGCAGTCCTCTGTTAGTTTTAAATGGTTTTGAAACATGCCCTTGTACGCGCACTTTACATTCGACTTTCATCATTGTCATTTTAAATAAATTCTACCAAAGCTTTTGGTATTCCTAATTCGATCATCGCCGAATATAATTGGGACCTTTCAATAATATCGTACGCTGCCTTAAAGTCTACAAATATATAATTTCAGTCTCTCATGTCGTACTCCGTCGTTTTTTCTAATATTTGTCTGATGGATGATATGTGATCAATGATAGCTTTGTTTTTCAAGAAGCCTCTTTGGTAAGATCCTATTATATTGTCAGTATACCGTGCCAGTCGTTCGTTAAGTATCAGGGACACAATTTTGTATGCTGTATTAAGAAGGTAAATCCAATTCCAATCTTCTGGTAACGCGCGTTCTTGCCATACCTGTATAAGTGTATATTGTATATAATAATATAAAATTAATGTTCCACATATTCTAATTAATATAAAATTCAGAATATACTAGGCTTATATTCATGCAATTTTCATTTAAATTATACACATGCCCATATATTTGTAAATTCCCATTCATATTCCATCAAATCCTTATAAACACTTAACGTTATATTTGTGTTTTTGCGTTTGTTGTAAATTTAGTTCTGATGAAATGTTTTAATAATACAATTTATTAAAATTCCGACTTGCCAACAACTAACAACGATCCCTAGTGATATTTTGTTGTGGGATAAATTTGGGACTAACTCCCAACAAAGTTCTATATAAAGCCGTCGAGAATATGAGTTAGGTGCAAAGGTCTACTTGTCTACAGTATACAATGTGTAGCATGTGGATTTTCCACTTGGAAAATGGCTTTGTTTAACAAATAAGTGAAACATAAAATGACTATTTAATATAACAGTTAATTAGTGAAGGGGACTGAAACAGAAACCTTAAATCCAGATAGAAATAAACATATACCTACTTTATTGCTAAGGACTCAAATAACCTATTTTATTACAGTATTGTTATGACTAAATACTAACTACGTGTACACAAGTATTTTATACATATTAGGTGTGTGTAGTTCACCATCGAAATAGTTCTAATGAACGATTCTTTTAACTGAACTAATTGAACTAGTTCATTAATTTTCATAGAACTAGTTCACTGCGAACGATTTGCATTATAAATTATGTCTCGACTTCTAAAGAAGAAAATAATGAATAAATTAGAACATATAGTTATTATTTTGTAAATGGATTGACTAACTAGTTTAAAAAATATGCCGATTAGCCTCAGATAACAGATTCGTAATTCTTATGAATGTGACAATACCATAAGGTATTATCTTAATGTCATAATGGTTTGGATCTGATGCCCATGTATTGGCTTGGATGTTGCCATGCTGTGTTGTTTCTTGTATTGTAATTTTGAAATAAAAATTTTAGTTGTGGTTAAAATAATTGGAGCATTTACATAAAATATAATTTCATGTAAAAGTGAGAATGAAAATGTGTTATTTAATATTCCTAGAAAATTCACTGATTTTTTTTTATAAAGGTTCTTTTAGAAATAACCTAATTATAAATACCTATTAGTTTAAATATACGTAAGTATAAAAATAAATCATACTTGAACCATATTAAAATTTATATTTAAAACGGTTAATAAAAAACAAATCTTAATAATTTTTTGCAAACAAAAACTAACTAATCATGTAATAATTTAAACCATTTAAATCTAAACATACGATCGAAAGAAATAGTTCCGAACTACTTGTACGGTCGTGAACTAGTGAAAGACTGACTGAAAGAAAGAAATAGTTCCGAACTATGAAGTTAAATATCGATAGCAATTTACAAACTCCTTCTGATGACGGGTAGACCCAGAAACACGTGTCAGGGAGTGGTAAGAGACTCAAATTAAATCGAAACACAACCGTCATTTAGTTCCGAACTACTTGTACGGTAGTAAACTAGTAGTGAAAGACTGACTGAAAACCGAAGTAAACGGGCGGCCAGCGCCGAGCTTGTGTGATGATTGAGACGAGACATCTGGCAACCAGTTCTGTTAGGGTTTGATTTCGATGTCGGTCCTACAAATAGTTCTTTCGCGAACTAGTTCACTGAACTAGTTTACTTTTGTGAAATATGTAGTTCTGTTGAACTAGTTCGTCTAAAAGAACTAATAAGCACACCTCTAATACATATTGATTTACAGTCTCCTTTCACCGTTTATAGATTAATTAATCGGAAACCAGCTTTTAAAGAAACATTGTACACAAATTTAATTTCTTTAGCACTTAGCATACATCGAAAATTCAGTGGGTCGTCCAGAAAGTATGTCGAACAGTCGGTTCATCCTCCGATGTATTCGAAATTCATGATGGTTTTCGACCGCCGCTCTGGAGGTGGAACGAAGGTTTTTCGCTTTCATCCTCTTGCTCGTAGAGTTATGCGTCCATGACTTCTAATTAGCGAGAAGCTTGTAGCATGTTCCCTAAACTATATTTGTAGTATAAAATTTTCTAGTAATCTCTTGATCTATATATAAAATTTGATGTTCTTGTTTACACTTGAAATTCCCCAAGAAAGAATTTATCATTATATTTGGCTTTATTTTTACGTCAAGGTCAAGCGCGTTTGAAAAAAATTCCAGTGTCGCTACTCCCTTTTTGATAGGCGGGGTAAGGAAAACGATAGGAGCCGGTACTCAGATCGAGGTTGAGGGGCAAGTTTTTAGGTTGAAAAGGTTACGAGAGTGAGCAGACGTTGGTATGTAGTTTGAAGAAGCCGGCAAAATTTGCTGAAAATAGTGAATTGTACTCTATGTAATGCGCCAATTTTAAAAGAGTTATCACTGTTTCCATGTTTCTAAGCATCTAAGAGATTTGTGTCGCCTACAACAGTTTTGAAAGATATCCACATGTTCCATTTTCCTGTTTTTTAAAAAGCCTAGTCGAAGTATTTGCCTAGTGCTACCAATTTCAATCTTAAATTGCTGTCCTAGTAAAAAGCCGTTTCAAAATATTTTTCGCAGTATGAAGATAAATTTGTTCGAGTGGCAGAAAATGTAAATCCAGTTCCCAACCCAGTAATTTAAAGTTAAAGTGCCTTATATTGAAATTCAGGTAACTGTTTTTGTTTGAACTTTCAAAGTAAAAATAGACAGTTTTTATAATTATTTGCTTGCATAACAATTTCAAAAATAACAATAAAATAAATTGTAGATCTTAGGTAAGGCTAGGTTAGGTTAGGTTCCAGTGTCGCTAGTCCCTTTTTGATACGCGGGGTAAGGAAAACGATAGGAGCCGGTACTCAGATTGAGGTTGAGGGGCAAGTTTTTAGGTTGAAAAGGCTAACGAGAGTGAGCAGACGTTGGTATGTAGTTTGAAGAAGCCGGCAAAATTTGCTGAAAATAGTGAATTGTACTCTATGTAATGCGCCAATTTTAAAAGAGTTATCACTGTTTCCATGTTTCTAAGCATCTAAGAGATTTGTGTCCCTACAACAGTTTTGAAAGATATCCACATGTTCCATTTTCCTGTTTTTTAAAAAGCCTAGTCGAAGTATTTGCCTAGTGCTACCAATTTCAATCTTAAATTGCTGTCCTAGTAAAAAGCCGTTTCAAAATATTTTTCGCAGTATGAAGATAAATTTGTTCGAGTGGCAGAAAATGTAAATCCAGTTCCCAACCCAGAAATTTAAAGTTAAAGTGCCTTATATTGAAATTCAGGTAACTGTTTTTGTTTGAACTTTCAAAGTAAAAATAGACAGTTTTTATAATTATTTGCTTGCATAACAATTTCAAAAATAACAATAAAATAAATTGTAGATCTTAGGTTAGGCTAGGTTAGGTTAGGTTCCAGTGTAGCCAGTCCCTTTTTGATACGCGGGGTAAGGAAAACGATAGGAGCCGGTACTCAGATTGAGGTTGAGGGGCAAGTTTTTAGGTTGAAAAGGCTAACGAGAGTGAGCAGACGTTGGTATGTAGTTTGAAGAAGCCGGCAAAATTTGCTGAAAATAGTGAATTGTACTCTATGTAATGCGCCAATTTTAAAAGAGTTATCACTGTTTCCATGTTTCTAAGCATCTAAGAGATTTGTGTCGCCTACAACAGTTTTGAAAGATATCCACATGTTCCATTTTCCTGTTTTTTAAAAAGCCTAGTCGAAGTATTTGCCTAGTGCTACCAATTTCAATCTTAAATTGCTGTCCTAGTAAAAAGCCGTTTCAAAATATTTTTCGCAGTATGAAGATAAATTTGTTCGAGTGGCAGAAAATGTAAATCCAGTTCCCAACCCAGTAATTTAAAGTTAAAGTGCCTTATATTGAAATTCAGGTAACTGTTTTTGTTTGAACTTTCAAAGTAAAAATAGACAGTTTTTATAATTATTTGCTTGCATAACAATTTCAAAAATAACAATAAAATAAATTGTAGATCTTAGGTTAGGCTAGGTTAGGTTAGGTTCCAGTGTAGCCAGTCCCTTTTTGATACGCGGGGTAAGGAAAACGATAGGAGCCGGTACTCAGATTGAGGTTGAGGGGCAAGTTTTTAGGTTGAAAAGGCTAACGAGAGTGAGCAGACGTTGGTATGTAGTTTGAAGAAGCCGGCAAAATTTGCTGAAAATAGTGAATTGTACTCTATGTAATGCGCCAATTTTAAAAGAGTTATCACTGTTTCCATGTTTCTAAGCATCTAAGAGATTTGTGTCGCCTACAACAGTTTTGAAAGATATCCGCATGTTCCATTTTCCTGTTTTTTAAAAAGCCTAGTCGAAGTATTTGCCTAGTGCTACCAATTTTAATCTTAAATTGCTGTCCTAGTAAAAAGCCGTTTCAAAATATTTTTCGCAGTATGAAGATAAATTTGTTCGAGTGACAGAAAATGTAAATCCAGTTCCCAACCCAGAAATTTAAAGTTAAAGTGCCTTATATTGAAATTCAGGTAACTGTTTTTGTTTGAACTTTCAAAGTAAAAATAGACAGTTTTTATAATTATTTGCTTGCATAACAATTTCAAAAATAACAATAAAATAAATTGTAGATCTTAGGTTAGGCTAGGTTAGGTTAGGTTCCAGTGTAGCCAGTCCCTTTTTGATACGTGGGGTAAGGAAAACGATAGGAGCCGGTACTCAGATTGAGGTTGAGGGGCAAGTTTTTAGGTTGAAAAGGCTAACGAGAGTGAGCAGACGTTGGTATGTAGTTTGAAGAAGCCGGCAAAATTTGCTGAAAATAGTGAATTGTACTCTATGTAATGCGCCAATTTTAAAAGAGTTATCACTGTTTCCATGTTTCTAAGCATCTAAGAGATTTGTGTCGCCTACAACAGTTTTGAAAGATCCACATGTTCCATTTTCCTGTTTTTTTAAGAAGCCTAGTCGAAGTCTGTGTCTAGTGCTACCAATTTCAATCTTAAATTGTTGTCCTAGTAAGAAGCCGTTTCAAAATATTTTTCGTAGTATGAAGATAAATTTGTTCGAGTGGTAGACAATGTAAGTCCAGTTCCCAACCTCAGAAATTTAAAGTTAAAGTGCCGTATATTTAAATCCAGGTAACTGTATTTGTTTGAACTTTCAAAGTAAAAATAGACAAATCATGAATGTGTTGCTTATGTGAGTCCATTTTAAAAAGGTAAAAAATAAATTAGACTTACTCACAATCAATTAAATTTTATTACCTCAGACGACCGGTTTCGCTTTCTAAAATTTGCAAAGCATCATCGGGTCGGTGGTACAAAGTAAATTAAATGATTCCGGTACAAGAATTACTATATAGTGATTGGTGATTCATAGTTCAAACTTTCCTTTATTACTAATAAGTGATCTTCGGTCAAAGTTGTAACTGTCTAACAACTTAGGAGAAAGTTTCATGAGGGGATGGGTGTTAACAGATGATGTAGGAGTAGGATAAAACAATAACATATACCCTACAAAAACATTAAAAGAAAATGCCGAGAAAGTACTTATACATCTTTAAAATAATAAACAATTCTAAAATGGTTTATATTACTTGGCAACGCTAAAATGATTGAAAACACTTTTGGGTATTTTAACTTGAAAGATACGAACTAACAAACATGGAAAAAATTCTTCGTTTTTTTTTAAACATACATGAGGGGATTTCAATATACACCAAAAAAATCAATGGATTGCAAATACTACAAAGTTAATATGAAAAAAAAATTCTCCTTAAATTTTAATATAACAGAATTATTAACTTTCCGTAAGAGATAGTTAACGGATAAAAAATTACTAAATTCAGAAAAACCTAGCAGAGCACTGTGGTATATCATAAATATTTTTGTTAATTCTACTAGTTTTAATCGTAAGCCAGCAAAATCGCTCCGCGTAAGGGCGGTTTGGAGGTGAAAAATTATTAGGTTGGCAAAAAATTAGTGAAAAATGGGTAAAAAATATGCCATAAGCAAAAAGTTTTGTTTCTGAATTCTGCTTGCTTGAACCTTAAGTCAGCTGAATCACTCTCATTAAGGGTGGCTAGGTGGTGAAAAATTATTAGGGTGGTAATAAATTAGTAAAAAATGTGTGAAAAAATATTACGTAGGTTCATTTAGATTCCGCTCATTTGTCCCCTCAAGGTTAAAGGTCCTCAGTGATTGTATAGTTAAGCAGTTGAGCTAGATAGAGCATAAAATATTTTTACACCCTATTTTAATCTTAAGCGTGATTCCGTAAATTTTTAAAATAATTTTCAGTTGTTGTAAGTTTTCATTATCCAACGAACAAAAATATGTAACATTGCCTTGGTGTTAAGTAACTCTCAAATTATCTATCCTACGCCACTGGGAGTAAATTTACTACTACAAACATTTATTATCTCTAATTAATGGACCATTTCATTTACGTATCCCAATAAGGAAATTATAACAGTGGAACTTGAAATATGATTACATAATGATTCCAGAGTAGATGATAATGGCTTTCTATATACTCTCTAAAGGTTGTTAACTGGAATGAGAAACAGAATTGGGGTTGTAAACCAGAGATTAAGATAGAGTACTTAGTTCCGTAAGGATACATAATTGGTGTCCCATTCCTATCAATATTATAAGATATAATGTAGCAGCAATGTTGGTGTCAATAAAAAGAAGAGGCAATAGTCTAATTAAGATAATTTATAGTAGAATTTGAACAAAAAATTTAAACCGAAAATAATAAAATTCAGTTTGACAACATCCAGCCTCTATTTATCACGTCCACTGCTGGACATAGGCCTCCCTTAAACTCCTCCATTCCTCACGATTTTGTGCTCTTTGTTGCCAATTTTTAGTGATACGCCTGATGTCGTCGGCCCAACGTGTAGGTGGTCTTCCTCTACTGCGTTGTCTGCTCTTGGCCTCCAATTTGTAATTTGACAACAATGTGTACAAAAAAAATATTTTGGGATACTAACACTGCCCAGCTAACCAAAAGTAATTTTGAATATGAAGATATTTTAGTTATTAATTGTTTATTCTTCAAGTACATTTATGTTAAATACAAATGAAAATTTTTATTTTATAGTTCTAATTTTTAATGCAAAGAAAGTTGAAAATATAAAATGGTGTCGTACATACGGCATTCTTCATCTTTAATTTAATACAATGCAGTAAGTAAATCAGCTGTTTAAATAATCACTAGGAAAGACTGCAGTAAGTACAGTGCACTAAGCATAAATGCAGTATGTACAGAGAAGTTAATGCATTTTTGGTTAGTCTATTGTATTTACGGCAGTCTTACTTATTATTTTAAAACTTTTGATACACTTACTGCAAAAAATTATTTTATTTCTCGATCACTGTTGGAGATACGGCAATTTTGAGTAGCCCATTGAATTCTGCATGGTTGAAAATATGGGAAACCATATATAACTCCATAGTTAATATTTTTGAACTTACGACACTTTTTCTTAGTTGGACAGAACAGGACCGTATTATGCTTAAAAATTTTAAATTACCTTGATATTATTTTCGTAGTGGGTTATCAATGCTTTCTAAAATTAGAATAAAAAAATTATGATTTCAATAGAAAGGCATGTAAATGTACATTTTCTCTGATATATCAAAATTGAAAAAATTGGGTAAATCATATAAGTATCAAATATAAAAATACTTATATTAAACCAAGTATAAGTACTCCATTAAATAGAGGTATATTTCTAATTACGTACAACTCTATTCAGAATCACTGTCGCACTCATCACACTTATATCACTGTCATCATTAATATTGTCTACAGTTATAATTATTATTAATGTTCAAAACTATTTGAGTCCACTAGATGCAAAATTCTGTTCTTGCAAAAATTATAAAAATTGAGTTTCCGCTTAGTTATTTGTTACATAATATTACAGCTATCTGCTGATGTAAAAACTCAGCTGCAAAGTCAGGTAGTTGCTAAGAAATTGGCATTAGAAATCTTGAGTCAGATGCAAAACTCTGTATATTTTTTATAGTATTTTTTTGTTATTTTTTATAGACGTTAAAAATTTTCAAACGCTCAAATCAATTTAAATTTCCCCTTAACTCCTATTTTCGTTTAAATAGTTTTGTAGAGCACCTTTAATTTAAATAAACAAATTTATTTTGATAAAAAACTAAGCAAGTTATGGCCAGAAAACGATATTGAACGTTTTATTGAATTTTAAGGTAATGTGTTTTTAACCCCCTCTGTGGCTCAGTGGTAAGAGCGCCTGCCTTTAAACCTAAAGGTCGTGAGTTCGAATTCCACCTGGGTGGAAATTTTTGTTTATTAAAAAAAATAATAAATGAAAATAATTTCTATCCTTGTGTGATCGGTACACACCGGAGGGACCGCAGACGTTCGGATACAATTAGCGTCTCTTAGCAAAGACAATGACGTCGACTTTGCTAAGTATCAAGACAATTGCTCTACACACACACACACACCACACACACACACACACACACACACACACACACACACACACACACACACACACACACACACACACACACACACACACACACACACACACACACACACACACACACACACACACCACACACACACACACACACACACACACACACACACACACACACACACACACACACACACACACACACACACACACACACACACACACCACACACACACACACACACACACACACACACACACACACACACACACACACACACACACACACACACACACACACACACACACACACACACACACACACACACACACACACACACACACACACACACACACACACACACACACACACACACACACACACCACACACACACACACACACACACACACACACACACACACACACACACACACACACACACACACACACACACACACACACACACACACACACACACACACACACACACACACACACACACACACACACACACACACACACACACACACACACACACACACACACACACACACACACACACACACACACACACACACACACACACACACACACACACACACACACACACACACACACACACACACACACACACACACACACACACACACACACACACACACACACACACACCACACACACACACACACACACACACACACACACACACACACACACACACACACACACACACACACACACACACACACACACACACACACACACACACACCACACACACACACACACACACACACACACACACACACACACACACACACACACACACACACACACACACACACACACACACACACACACACACACACACACACACACACACACACACACACACACACACACACACACACACACACACACACACACACACACACACACACACACACACACACACACACACACACACACACACATACACGCCGTGCAATATTTATGGCAACGTGTGCATAAGCCCCAATTGTGGTTAAATTGGGAAGATGTCATAAACATAGTATCGTGACGAAGAAAAATCTGTGTGTATAGAAACCATTGATTTACACTCCGTTTTGTCGAAGCTATGAATATATATCACTTGTGGCAACGGAACCACAAATATGCTTCAACAGGTAGTGTGTAAAAAAGTTGCCAGAAGTATCTAGATATGTGATCGTGTGTAACATAGGTTGCCACAAGTATTAAAAAATTAAATGTGTTTGGAAAGCAGTGTTGTCATGTTTAAGAAAAAATCTAGATATATTTAGAAACATTTTATATTAAGCACGTATCGGTATCAATATAGTTTATACTAGAATATCTACATTAATTTTTTTGATTATTTGATGAGTTACAAAACTAGCATTAAAATATCATTGTTGTTAATTCTGAACAATACTTTAAATAAACTGAAATATCTAAATTAAAAAATTGTAAAATTAAATGTAAATTAAAATAACGATTATGCATTCAATAAAACTTGAAACATAAAAAATGCTTGGTGAATAATTCAAATAAATCTAGTCTTATTAGGACCAAGAAATTAATGTAAAACCTTGAAACAAAACTGATAGAACATCTAAAAATCCAGCATTATTAGTTACTTTTTGCTATTTTTAATACGCATAAGTTTAGTAATTTCATTTTTAACACAAAATTTAATCTTTGACCAACATCTTTCAACTAATATGGGATGTAGCTCAATGCATTTCTCACATTCATTTTTGTTTGGTACAATTCCCTTCTTAATATTAATTTTAAAATAATTGCAGACGGCTTCCTTTTCTTGATTCGTCCATGGAACTGGACCTCTGGAAATCTTTTTGGACTTTTTTGCTTTGGTTACTAAAAAAATTAACAAACAATAAATTAATAAATTATATTGTTAGCAAAAAATAGTATTCTCATTTTAATTTGGCATGTTTTTACAACACCCCAGCTACCTCAGATTACAACTGAAATATTCCATATATTGTTGACTGTTTTTTTTTTTAGTTTTGACTTAAGATTGTTCAAATAATCACTTACATTTTGTTTTGTGAATGGTCTGAACATTTTCATCATTATCAATTCCGGCTTCACCTTCCGGTTCAGCTTCTGGTTCTTCTTCCTCATCTTCTTCTAAAGTAGGCAGATCTAGAAAATAAATCATAGAAGCAAACAAATTAATACTAGTTAAATATTCAAAACATTACCTTTAATTTCTATTTCGTCAATAGATTTTCCAGCAAACTTGTTCACTTCACCTTTATCAACAGCTATAAGCAATCGACTTACTTTGGTGAGTTCAATCGCACTTTCGTGCATTCTGTAAAACTCACGATGTACTTTGATGTCATGACCTAAGTGACGAGCTAACCAGTCATATTGATTTTCTGACATGTCAAATAGTTGACATACAGTTGCTACATATTTACGCAACTTTGTTCCCGTTATTGCTGAAGGATTCTGCAAATCAATTTCTTCACATATTTTTTTCAAGCAATCATGCCCCCTAAGATTTGAACTAGATGGATTAGATCTGGCGAAAATGTATACATTTTGACTTGAAATACCACATGTAACTCTTTGTTGAATCAAAATATCAATACATTGTTTCGTATTTGGAGTTAGGATTACTGGGACCTTTTTGCCACGTTTCCCTTCAATTTCCACTACTGTCAATGACTCTGCCAGTTTTTTTTCGATTATTGTGAGAGAATTTTTTATTTCGTCCGTATTTTGCTCTGCCCAAGTTGGTCGGGAAATATAATCAGTTAGCTTCATTTTTGCTGCTTCACCCGATCTGCGTTTATTAAACAATATTATTCTAGATAAAGTTAACGTTGCAAGCCGTATCCACTTATAATTATTAGTGTAGTCTTGTATTAATTCTTGTTTAGCCTTTAACATGTTTGTATCGATATAATTACTAAGTTTCACTAAATCGGTCGTAATTGGCAAAAGTTGAGTGGAATTCAATTTTCTTCGGTAAAGTGTGGATATAGCATTGGAAGATATTCGTATGCTCCATTCCATTTTCATCAGCTGAAGGAATGATATCAATGACTTGTTTTTTTCCATATTTCCTGCTCTTAAAGCACTGCCTCTCTGAATAGCCACACATTTCTTAAGAGCATAACCCAATTTTAAAGCTAAACTCGGAGTATGAAATTCTGGTCTACAGTTACTACTAGCTGCCATGGTCATACTAATGTCTTTAGTTGCTTGAACAACCACATCGAATTTCTCAGGAACCAGAAAATCGCCAAGCGTTTGCGACCTACTGTTAGTTAATTTCTTAAGGGATATAACTAAACGAGCTAGCTGCCTCATGGTTTGTCTTATTAACTCGTTTTGAGTATCACCATACTTCTCGTACTGCATGGCTCCATATTTCAATATCAAAATATCATTGTTGCAGATGTTACCAATTTCATCATTTTTAAACTTTGCTATTATTGAATTTGTGAAATCTTTAGTAAAACCAATTCCGAATATATCAGCTACGAGAGCATTGCTTTCGGCAATAACATGACGGGATTCTTTCTGGTCATCAATATTAACTTTTTCCTTGCATGTATATTTCACATGATGCCAGATATGTTTTTTCAATAAAAATCCTAGACAGTTGGGACAAGGACCATAATTGATATCACTAACAAATTGTGCTTCATCTGATGTTGGCCGTCTAATTACTATCAGCTGACCTTTTTTTGTAGAAAGAACGTTGCAATTGTGATAGAAGTCTCCCACCCTAATCAATTCTAAGAAAGCTTGCTTTCTCTTTTGAGAACCCTTGGTATGAAGTAAACATTGTTTTACTTCTGATTCTTCGGAATGAACGGTTTCAAAGTGTCTTGCCATAAGTATAACTTGCTTACTACAGTAGTAACAAGCATGAATTTTATTTCTTACTCTTTTACCACTTTTTCTAATTGCTGCATTTATTTCAATTTCATTCCGACAATTTTTTTTCCTGTATGTTATGGACTTATCAGTAAGCTGAGAACTGTTTGTTGTACCTCCACTGTCACGATTTTTAATATTGTTACTAAATTTGTCAGATGTCTCATAGTGTGTTTTTAACCCATCACTTGCTGGTAGATCTTTATTCTTGCAATTAGAAACATTTTCAGATAATTCAGTTACGTTAACGATTTTATTTCCATTGTGGTTTAAAATTAACCCTTCACTAACAGCTAAATCTTCATCATTACAATTAGATATTATATCAATAGGTTTTTGGCTTTCACTGTAGTTGAGGCTTGTAAGATACTTGTTTATAACAAAACTTTTATCGCTTTGATTATTTTCAGTTAATATATTCAAATTTTCTTCGCTAATTACGATATTTTGAATAACGTGTATCTTTTTAGATGACGGACTGTCTGAACAATGAGACGATGGAATATACTCGCTGCCGCTAGTTTTAGTTTCACTTTCAGAGGAATCTGAAAAAATTGAGATTAAATGTGGATACAAATTAACACGCTACTCATACAATATGCGACAGTTTCACTCATGTTCGATTCCACCAAACATTGCATAAATTTAGGTAATACATAGGTACAGGAATTCCTATATACAATTTACGTGATAGGAAATACCTAATAATGTCACTCTTAGATATTATTTACACAGTGCGTCCATAAAGTAACGCATAAATTCATTATTACCTAAATAAACAATAATATTAGATGTTCCCAAAACAGGTTAATTTTGAATTCAATTTACTTTTTTTTTCAAATTATAATCTAACATACAGGGTGAACCATCTTCGTGTGATGACGTCATCACTATTTTTTTAAATGGAAACTCTTTTTTCATTTCCGGATTGCTCTTTGTGCACCTAGATCGTGAACCTATTTCACAATCTACGGTGAGCAGTAAATACAGAGAATTGGGACATATGAGGGATGCAAATTGCAAGATAGACCAACAGTTGATGAACATACAATGCGGAGATTATCAAGGAATTTTGGTATTGGAAAGTCTTCAGTATCAAAAAAAAATAAGATACCACCCTCATAAAGTACGTGTTATCCATGAATTGGCTGAAGACAACTTTGACCAAAGAACTGAATTCTGCGACTATAATATTGTACCGTTTTTAAATAAAACGAGCGGTTCGAATTTATATAAATATATTTATTTATAACTTTACAGTTCGATACTATCTTATCAACTAACTTTACTCCTAAGATCGTTACATATATATACCTAAGTTACTACGTTCTAGAAGTTCCCACCCCTAATTCGAGCACGTGACCAATTGTTCCCTTGCCTTCGCGAGTTTTGGTGATGATTCTCGAAGCGGTTTCGAGATGCAACTGTTACATGTGACATGCCGAAAGCATGTTCGTAACAATATGATGAACCAAAATAACAATTTCATTGATAACGTTTTATTTTAGGACGAGGCAACGTTTTATTTGAAAGGTAGTGTTAACCAGCAAAATACTCGTTATTAGTCGAATGAAAATGCACACTGAATGCAAGAGTCCCATACGCAAAGACCACAAAAAACCAACGCATGGGCTGGCATTATGAGAAATACAATTTTTGTTCCATATTTTTTGACGAAAATGCAACAGGTCCATTATATCTGGATTCCCTATAAAATTTATTAATTCCTGATCTGATCCAGCTTTTTCCTGGTATATTCAAATACCCACTGTTTTAAACCGCTGAATCTGGTTTCAACAGGATGGCGCACCGCCACATTTCGTAGTAACTATGCGCGATTTTTAAACAGAACTTCTTCACAAAGGTGGATAGAAATAATGGGACTAGTGGAATGTCCCGGTAGATCACCTGATATATGCCCATTAGACATCTTTTTATGGGGGTTATTTAATATCTGATATCTTTTCACAAAGAAACCTGGAAATATCCGACAACTACAAGACGAATTAGACAAGAAAGGCATATAATACCCGCAATACTACATAATGTTAGATACGAAAATAATGCCCGGTTCAGTCATTGTCTAACGATCAATGAAGAACAATTTGAACATTTATTGTAAATTTTCGTTTGTTTGATTTTGGTAGTGGATCACAGTAATTGCAAAAATACATAATTCCATTTAATTTGTTTATTACATTGAGTAGCGTATTACTTTCCATAAACAATTGTCATAAACTTTTTTTGTATTTCTGCCCACCCTGTACCAATTTTAAGCAACGTGTTATACATTTTTGAAATCAGCTCAGCAAGGCAAATCCGGAAATTGAAAAAAATGGTTTCCATTTAAAACAAAAGGTGAGCGGTCGTAGGACCGCCGACAGAAGCTTTCTTCTTCTGCACAATAGAATAGATATCATGTGGTCGTAGAAAAAATCATTTGTGTAATTCGATTGGAAAATTATTTGAGGCTTTCAATAAATTGCAACTTTAATATCGTGTAGTCATAGAAAGAATATTGTGTGTAATTTGATTGAAAAGCTATTTATCGCTTTTAATAAATTGCAACTTGCAGTTTGTTCTGCGGAAATGAAAAGTCATATTTCTTTGGTATCGTGTGGTCGTAGAAAAAATATTGTGGGTAATTCAGTTGGAAAGTTATTTGCCGCTTTGAATAAATTACCACTTCTAGTCTTGTCGAAGAAACTAGAAAATGCTTATTTCTTTAATATCGTGTAGTCGTAGAAAAAATAGTGTGTGTAATTCGATTGGAAAGCTGTTTGCCCTTTTCCATAAATGGCAACTTGTAGTTTGTTCTAAGAAAATGAAAAATTTATATTCCTTCAGTATCGTATAATTGTACAAAAAATATTCTGTATAATTCGATTTGAAAGCTATACGTCGCTTTCAATAAATGGCAACTTGCAGTTTGTTCTAAGAAACTAGAAAATGCATATTTCTTTAATATCTTGTGGTCGTAGAAAAAATATGCAGTATAATTCGATTGGAAAGCTATATGACGCTTTCAATAAATGGCAACTTGCAGTTTGTTCTAAGAAAATGGAAAATGCATATTTCTTTAATATAGTGTAGTCGTAGAAAAAATACTGTGTGTAATTCGATTGGAAAGCTATTTGCCGCTTTCAATAATTGGCAACTCGTAGTTTAAATTTATTGTACTATCTTACTATCTTGTACCATCTTACTAAAAATAATAAACAACTAAACGATTTAATAAAACGTCCACGTATAATTAAAAAATAGCTTGTACTACTTGTAGTTTGATATAAGAAAATGAAAAATTTCTTATGTCGTGCAATAAGAAGCAAGCATCAAAATGGCGATGATGTAATCACACGAATGTGATTCACCCTGTACACTAGATCATAATTTAAACAAATAGTAAATTAAAATCAATCTGTTTCAGGTATTTCTAATTTTATCGTTTATTTAACTAATAATGAATGAATGCCTTTATAGACGCACTGTATATATGGCGTGGTGAAACGTAAATTGCATTCAGTGATTTTTAAATCTGACTGGTGAAATAGGTGGATAGATATTTTGAATTGAATAGTCAAACTAAAGTACAAAAATATTACATAATATACTTACCATTTAAAGTCGTATCATTCAATAGCACGTGTTTGGAATCCAACACTTGTTCACGTTCCTCTCTGTTTAGACATTTTGTAGATTCATATTTTGGAAGAAATATAAGGTTATTTTGCAACTTATCACATGATTTGGTTTCGAGTAATTGTTGTTTTGTCTTAGATGTAATTTCATAAGCAGCATTTATTTTGTTAACAGCATTTTTCAGCTTTTGTAATCTCGTTTTGTACATGTTAATATTTCACCTACACACAATCCAAATTGCGGCAACTCAACTGTAAAGTTTAACTAGAACTAAAATAACGGTCCAGCAACATCGCATTGTTGGGTAGAGGGAGCCACTATCTTACCACGCCCCCGTTGCCACAATTTGGCTTGTGTTAGTAACATGCCTCAAACTAAATAATGGAAACTAACACATATTTTAGAGAAATTAAATTAAAAACAAATTTATAAACATTTCTTCAAAAAACGAGTATCTACTGAAATGTAAACCAAATTATCAGTTTATTGCTTCAAAATCATGACGAAATGATGTGATGTTAGTGAAATAAATACCAAAAAAATTCTGGCAACGTGTGTAAGTTGCCACAATTTTAGAAGTTACCAGAGTGCAGGCTTATTCACACACAAGTTGCCATAAATATCCTGGGACACACACACACACACACACACACACACACACACACACACACACACACACACACACACACACACACACACACACACACACACACACACACACACACACACACACACACACACACACACACACACACACACACACACACACACACACACACACACACACACACACACACACACACACACACACACACACACACACACACACACACACACACACACCACACACACACACACACACACACACACACACACACACACACACACACACACACACACACACACACACACACACACACACCACACACACACACACACACACACACACACACACACACACACACACACACACACACACACACACACACACACACACACACACACACACACACACACACACACACACACACACACACACACACACACACACACACACACACACACACACACACACACACACACACACACACACACACACACACACACACACACACACACACACACACACACACACACACACACACACACACACACACACACACACACACACACACACACACACACACACACACACACACACACACACACACACACACACACACACACACACACACACACACACACACACACACACACACACACACACACACACACACACACACACACACACACACACACACACACACACACACACACCACACACACACACACACACACACACACACACACACACACACACACACACACACACACACACACACACACACACACACACACACACACACACACACACACACACACACACACACACCACACACACACACACACACACACACACACACACACACACACACACACACACACACACACACACACACACACACACACACACACACACACACACACACACACACACACACACACACACACACACACACACACACACACACACACACACACACACACACACACACACACACACACACACACACACACACACACACACACACACACACACACACACACACACACACACACACACACACACACACACACACACACACACACACACACACACACACACACACACACACACACCACACACACACACACACACACACACACACACACACACACACACACACACACACACACACACACACACACACACACACACACACACACACACACACACACACACACACACACACACACACACACACACACACACACACACACACCACACACACACACACACACACACACACACACACACACACACACACACACACACACACACACACACACACACACACACACACACACACACACACACACACACACACACACACACACACACACACACACACACACACACACACACACACACACACACACACACACACACACACACACACACACACACACACACACACACACCACACACACACACACACACACACACACACACACACACACACACACACACACACACACACACACACACACACACACACACACACACACACACACACACACACACACACACACACACACACACACACACACACACACACACACACACACACACACACACACACACACACACACACACACACACACACACACACACACACACACACACACACACACACACACACACACACACACACACACACACACACCACACACACACACACACACACACACACACACACACACACACACACACACACACACACACACACACACACACACACACACACACACACACACACCACACACACACACACACACACACACACACACACACACACACACACACACACACACACACACACACACACACACACACACACACACACACACACACACACACACACACACACACACACACACACACACACACACACACACACACACACACACACACACACACACACACACACACACACACACACACACACACACACACACACACACACACACCACACACACACACACACACACACACACACACACACACACACACACACACACACACACACACACACACACACACACACACACACACACACACACACACACACACACACACACACACACACACACACACACACACACACACACACACACCACACACACACACACACACACACACACACACACACACACACCACACACACACACACACACACACACACACACACACACACACACACACACACACACACACACACACACACACACACACACACACACACCACACACACACACACACACACACACACACACACACACACACACACACACACCACACACACACACACACACACACACACACACACACACACACACACACACACACACACACACACACACACACACACACACACACACACACACACACACACACACACACACACACACACACACACACACACACACACACACACACACACACACACACACACACACACACACACACACACACACACACACACACACACACACACACACACACACACACACACACACACACACACACACACACACACACACACACACACACACACACACACACACACACACACACACACACACCACACACACACACACACACACACACACACACACACACACACACACACACACACACACACACACACACACACACACACACACACACACACACACACACACACACACACACACACACACACACACACACACACACACACACACACACACACACACACACACCACACACACACACACACACACACACACACACACACACACACACACACACACACACACACACACACACACACACACACACACACACACACACACACACACACACACACACACACACACACACACACACACACACACACACACACACACACACACACACACACACACACACACACACACACACACACACACACACACACACACACACACACACACACACACACACACCACACACACACACACACACACACACACACACACACACACACACACACACACACACACACACACACACACACACACACACACACACACACACACACACACACACACACACACACACACACACACACACACACACACACACACACACACACACACACACACACACACACACACACACACACACACACACACACACACACACACACACACCACACACACACACACACACACACACACACACACACACACACACACACACACACACACACACACACACACACACACACACACACACACACACACACACACACACACACACACACACACACACACACACACACACACACACACACACACACACACACACACACACACACACACACCACACACACACACACACACACACACACACACACACACACACACACACACACACACACACACACACACACACACACACACACACACACACACACACACACACACACACACACACACACACACACACACACACACACACACACCACACACACACACACACACACACACACACACACACACACACACACACACACACACACACACACACACACACACACACCACACACACACACACACACACACACACACACACACACACACACACACACACACACACACACACTACACCTCAAATTGTAAGATTGGCGAATGGATTTAGTGTCCGCAGTCATTTAAACACAAACAAACAACAAAAAGGTAATGTGTCAGTATTTTGAGCTAAAATTTGCTAAATCTTCATCTTTTGTGATGCGGAACGATATCCAAGGGGTCAAGTTTCCCCTGGGGTAATTTTGACATTTTTATCCGGCCATGCCCTTTATGGGAAATAAATAGTATCACCAATGCATGGAAGCGAAACTACTGTAAGCGTTTTATTCGATATCTTTTTTATTATAATTGATATTAAAATAATAACCAGATTCAATTTAGTAAGTAAACACAGTTTTTAATTTCAATACACGCAGGAGCAATTGGATTTGTGATCAGATAACTATGTTGTTAATCCTAACAAAGGATATATTCCGCAAAGTAAATATAGGTATGCTATTATGGATCCACGTTTATATGGATTTATATTATTTTAAATTTCTAAAAGAATAATCTAAACGATTTTTCTAAAAACAAAATTAGAATCTATTTACTTATAATTAATTTACTCAAAATAGCTTACTGAAAATATTATCTTTCCCTAGTAAACCTACTACGCTTTATTTATCTTAATGAAATGATCAATTCTAAAATAGTAAAAAATTTAGAATATTTTTTGGTCATTATTTAAAGACAGAGTAGCATCCACCTAATGGTTATTAGCGACGTATCTGTAAAATTTTACAAGTATAAGTGTGTTACATGGTTACGAAAAAGAGATTTTTACAAAACAGTACTGAAAGTGTAAATAATTTTATACAAAAAATAAATCTTAGGGAATAAAGCCATAGCTTTTAAATAGTCTATTCAGTTTTTTAAATTACTATTTTGATAGATGATAAATTTGAATCTATATTATAAAGAGATCGTTGATGTTTGAATTTGTCATTATCATCATCATTGATGCTACAGCTCTATAATAGAGCCTCGACCTTCCCAAGTCTATTACGCCATCCAGTTCTATCCATGGCCAACTGTTGCCAGTTTGCTGCGCCTGTTTTTCTACCATCCTCATCTATACCATCCCTTCATCTGAGTTTTGGCTTACCCCTACTTCTACTTCCCACAGGTTGTGACATGAGGATTCTTCTAGGAGGTTTGTTCTGCTGTGATCTTGCCAGATGTCCTACCCATCTTAGTCTTAATATTTTGATAAGAGATACTACGTCTTTACCACCAAATATATGTTTATATCTGTGATATATCTCGTAATTGTAACTTCTTCTCCAAACAACATCTGTGTCTTTAATTTATCTTAAACCACATACTTTAAAACAATAAATATTTCCTTCTACATATCATCATGCAAGTACCAGTAAAGAAAGAGTAGTTTCACATTAAGTTAGCATTAGGTTGAGAAAAAAAATATGAGCTAAGGAATATCAGAATTGGACTAACCTCTAATTGGATTAAACCTTTGCGTTTAAGTCTCCCATTATAATTCTTACATCTTGCATTTTAATGGATTTTAAAATATTGTCTAGGTCTTTGTAGAAAGTTTCAATATCGCTCTCTGGTTTGTCTGCAGTTGGATGTTTATTTTGGGTTTGTTCTAGCTCAATTGTAAGAGTATAATTCTGTTGGAGTATGGAGTCAAATTTATTACAGCTATTTACTATAAATTTGCTACATCCTTACAAAGGAGGAAAGATTAAGGAAGATGTCAGACTTACAAGATCTTTGCTATAATAGAAAGTGGTCATTTTCGTAGACATCTAGGAAATCCTCGATCATTATGTCCAGCAAGGAATGGGACTTACCAAAACTATCATAAATTTAACATTGGGCTAAAATGTGCATGCAATCAAAGAAAATTTAAATGAAATCAACTTCGGCTACTACAATTGTTTACAATCATTATGTATTTTGGATGAACGCAACCGCGGATTTGGTCAACATTGTGAAGAGCCGTAAGCTGGAGTACTTGGGACATATAATGAGAAATCAAGGCAGATACGAGCTACTCCAATGCATTTTGCAGGGTAAAATTGAAGGAAAAAGAGCCCCAGGACGAAGAAGAATATCCTGGCTTGCTAACCTGAGAGCATGGTATAGAAAGACCTCAACACAGCTATTTCGTATAGCAACCAACAAAATCATCATAGATAGAATGATCGCCAACGTTCGGAACGGACAGACATCCTAAGAAGAAGAAGATATATTTTAGACAAAAATTGTTTAATTTACTACTGTTTGTATTTTAAGAACAATTTTCAAAGTGAAAATTGAAACCTCAATAAACATACTTTAACGTTTAATTATGGCTTATTTTCATTTAAATAGTAATTATTCATTATGCAGTTTGTAACCTTATCATTGACTCTACCATGCCTCTACACAAGTGGGTTTAAAGATCAATAACTCAAAAACACAAGTGATGACAAACCTTGTTCTGAGTGAGAACATCAACATAGCTGGAACAAGTATAGAACAAACATCAGCATACAAATATCTGGGACACGAAATTCGCTTAAGTAGAGATAACCAGACCAATGAACTAATACGTAGAATAGGGTTGACATGGGCAGCTTATGGAAAGCTAAGAGATGTTTTCCAATCAGCTCTTCCCATCTGCTTGAAGAGAAAAGTCTTCGATCAATGTGTGCTGCCGGTTCTAACCTATGGTGCGGAGACGCTAACACTTACTAAGACGTCCGCAAACAAAATTCGAACAACACAGAAGGCAATGGAACGGTCCATGTTGGGATTAACCCTGAGAGACCGAATACCCAACACAGAATTGCGCCGTAGATCGGGAGTAACCAACGCAATCAAAAGAATATCAACCTTAAAATGGAACTGGGCAGGGCACGTCGCGAGAACGAAGGACGGCAGATGGACAAAACGCATTCTTGAGTAGAGACCCAGACAAGATGCCTTTAGGAATAGAGGACGACCACCAACAAGATGGACGGATGACCTGAAACGGACACATCAAAATTGGATGCAGGCGGCTCAGGACAGAAATTTGTGGGGTGAACTACGGGAGGCCTATGTTCAGCAGTGGACGAGTATGGGCTGAATGATGATGAACCTTATCATTCGGTGACTTTTTTCAAGTTTTTTTCGGTAAGAGAACGTGATTTTTGGTTTCATCATTTTTCTTTTTCATCTCTCTGTCTTTTCTTACTCGACACCATCATCATTAAACTCATTTCATTCGGGTATGTTAAAACTGAATTTTGATAAAATGTTAGTGAAATGTACAGAATTGATGAATTGAAATTTAAATTTTATGTGTTACGTAAAATCAATAATTAATTATTTCTGGTTATAATTTTACTGTATTTAACATGGATTTGGTCATCCTATTATTGAATATTTGTGACGAGCTTATATATGTATATACGAGCTATATTGTACACATAGTATGAACCCACAGTATAATTTTAATGAACATGTTCGTTATATCCTGATGCTATAAGTTTGTTATTTTTAATAAGAGCGATTTATTAAGACTTAAATATTGATTTCAAGAGTAGTAAATCTATCTGTTGCAGCTTTATCCTCGTTCATTAAATTTAATTTTGTAAAATATTTGTGTCTGCAAAATAAAATATCTGCTGCAGTTTTAAAAACAAAATAAGCAAAAAATGCAAGAACTTCTCATTCGGTTACATAAGCATTCATTAATGTTTTTCTTGCATTTTCTAATTAAGGGTCGAATGTCTATGATTATATTAAATATTTCTTCACAAAATCATCTCAAGTAAATGTTCATCTTTCTGTATGCTTGACAACTAGTAGTCCTTTATATTAGCTTAGTATTTTCTTTATGATTTCTTTTAATTTACAAAAACTCGCTATAACCTAATAAGGTTATTCGCGGAGTTAGTAACCTTATTAGATGAAAGCGGATTAATAACAGCTAATTACTCAATCAATAATTTCCTATATTATTACACTTCGGTGCAAAACAATCGACTCAAAAGCGATATTTGGGATTACACCTGTTTTAGTGTAAAAAGTATGAAAATAAAAAGATGTTATGTGCAAACAATAACTTTTTTATTAAACTTAACAAAAACTGCTATTGCATTATTTGGAAGACGCATTATAAAAGCAGTATGCAATACAAACAGAGTTTACTAAATATTAATCATTGGAACTAACGTAAGAGAGACGTAATGAACAGAGAAATCATCAATTACAAAATAAATTTCTTTATTTTTCAGTATTTGATATTACTATACCTACTCCCCAATCGATTTCGCATGGATCGGATGACTTTTCTAATAAATTCTTTAGGCATTGCTTTCCCATGCATCATTAAGCGGAGCTCTTAAGTCTGATATGCTTCTTGGTGTAAAATTTCTGTCCCGCACCCTTCATTTAAGCTCATCTAAACCATGCTCTCAGGATTTATTTCATGGCTCAACGCCGGCCAATTTATTGTAGGTACACCTATTCTGTAGGTAAATCTATCTCAGTCATATAGGTGGTGGTGATTCCTGCGGTATGGCATCTTGCATTATTCTGCATTAAAATAAAGGCATCACCAATAAATCCCGCGTATGGAACCACATGTTCGCCCAAAAACTTACATCGGTCAAACTAGTAGAAATTTTAATAAACGAATAGCAGAACATAAAATTGCTTTCAATAATAGAAAAACAGATTCTAATAGATTAATGACGAATTTAAAATTCTTCACATTCAAAATGAAGGCCTTAAGCTATCTTTGTTAGAATCTATAAAAATTAACAAATTAAAAAACACAAATATAATTTTGAATGACCAACTTGAGACAAATAGTTCTCCCCTCCTCAACCTATTTCATTAAAGACTAAAAAGTGTAAACGCATGCCAAAAATAGATCACTTGAGAAAGGCAATCAGCCGAAACAACTATAGTGATAAGAGTTTAAAATAAATTTTGTGTAAGTTTAAAAACAAAGTTTTCAGTGTTTTATTGTTACATAAATTAATTATTTTTTATTTTTGGATAGATTGTAATTTTAATTGGAGTTAATAAAAAAAAGTATACATACTTTTCTACTGGATCTACCTCATATTCCATTTTTTAATTAGGTATATTAATTTTATTTATTTCGATAATTTTTATTGCATATTTTACTATTAATGAATTATTGGTATATTTACACTTGCATGGCGTTAATCTTAATGCAACATATTTTATCATTTCAAATCGTTCGTGTCGCATATGTGAAATTTTTACTATCAAATAAAAGTACCAAAGAGAAAAGATTATCATAAAACATCGTATAATGTTACCAACCACCCCATTTGTATATTTATTCCTTATCATTAAAATAACTCATTTCAGCTAGCTTTTAGCGACCTCTATCACTAAATATTTTTATAGCAAACAATCAAAAGATATCTCGTGTCAGGAAGCCGGGAACATTATCAATAAAAGCTACAAGTCAATATCAATTAATTTATTATTGTTTGCCTCATTAGGACTGGTCGGGTGTAAAAAGAATGCTTTTAGCAGAAAATTTTATGGTTTCGTGTAATTGGTTTCGAAATTTATATTTGAAAAGGAACAAGCCGACGGTTACATTATAATTTGAATTTGGGAATTGACGAGGTTCTCACAAATAAACAATCACACTTGTTACTGCCTGATTTGTCTGTAAGATCAGACAATTGCTGCTTTTGCAGATTTTATCTATAATTTTAGATTGTTTACATCAGTTTTAGTTTTAAAACCAATATTGAATAAACCAACCTGTAATCTACCAGAATAACTGCAAGACTTCCTGAAATAATGATTTTTAGTATGTTTTCATGATTTGTGAAATTTACTGGTTGTATAAAATTATGATCTTTAACTTTGAATTTTATTTTAAATATAATAAAAAGATCTTTTTTTAATATGTTTTTTCTATTTAGTTATTAGTATGGTAATGAATGTAATTGTCTTTAGATAAAACGAATTTGTTTTTAAAAAGTGTCAAAAGTATAGCTTTTTAATACTTGTTCCCAGAATGGGAAGGTTGGCATGTTTTAGTGGGGAAATCCGGCAACAATGAAGAAACTTCTCCTTCCCGCTCAAAGTGTTCGTAACGTATTACCGATAACAAATTGTAGTTGGTTCGTTCTAGCATTGTAGTGTTGTAGTGTTTGCTCAGCATAATTTACGAAACATTTTAAAATTAGAACCTTTAGTTAGCTTATTTTCCAATTTTACCATGGACCCAAAAACGTTTTACGGGTAAGTTATACCTTTATTTTAGCGTATTCTTGTTAGCATCTTCTGTACAGTTACGTATAATACATAACATTATATGTTTCATTGTGTAAGCTACTTATTACTCAAAATTAGCACTCAAATTTGCTAAGCAGTAAGAGTCTTCAATGTAACCAGATGTAGAAATAATTTTACTTGTTTATTTTTCATCATTTGTACGAAACCACGTTTATTTTGTTCTTCAGTGACTCTTTTAAAAGATATAGATTTCTGAGTGAGACTATTGATTCATTGGTTTCTTCCTCACAAGGAACAGCTGACATAGTTCTTCTGGCACCTGATTCTGGAGACAAAGCCAATGAAAATGACGAAGATGGGGGAAATGATAAACTACTATTAGACAATCCAGGTCTACCCAAGGAAGTTTCTGGAGAAGTAGAGGTGCACGAATCAGATAATGACTCTTTCAGTAACACAGAACAATCAGGACCTTCCAAAGCAAAACGAACTGGTAAGAATTTTTCTAATAAAGAAATTACATGGAAAAAGCAAGAGAGTGTACATATTCAGACTCCATCAGTCGCACCAAGAAAAGTAGGAGAGGAGCACCTTGGAAAGTCACCTTTTGAAATATTTGGCCCGTTTTTTACACCGGATATTATGGGATTAAACCTCTTCAACCAAGAGGCCTGCTTTCTACCAATTCCTCTGCGTCCTTTGATTTTACCCATCATAATAAGTTGAAGAATATTATATCGGTCTCCCCTTACTACGTGTCCAAAATAGGCCATCTTTTTACATTTGATGTTATCAAGCAGCTCGCGAGCAGCATTTGCTCTATTAAGGACTGCCACATTTGTCAGCATAGCCGTCCATCGAATTTTTAGTATACGTCTGTGCAGCCACATTTCAGAGGCCTCCAGACGATTAATGGTGGATATTTTTAATGTGAATGCTTCGACACCGTATAAGAGGACTGACCAAATATAGCATTTAACCATACGCTTTCGAAGTTGAAGTTTCAAGTTATCATTACAGAAGAATGACCTCGTCTGCATATCTGATTGTCTTTATCAGAATTCCATTAAGTTTCACGCCCCATTCCAAATTATGCAGCGCTTCTTTAAATATTCTATCTGAATATAAATTAAATAACAGTGGGGATAGTACACTTATACGTATATTTTACATATTTCTGTTGATTTTCCGTTTATGCAAGCTGTCGCTGTTTGACGCCAGTATAACTTTTCTCTGAATCGTATGTCTTGACTATCAACTCCTTTATCTTTTAATATTGTAATTAATTTGTGATGCTGTACTCAATCAAAGGCCTTTTCATAGTCAATAAATACAACAAAGACGTCTTTCCTTTGATCTCGACATTTCTGCAGTGATACATTTAGTGCAAAGAGGGCGTCCCGAGTTCCCAGTCCATTTCTGAAGCCAAATTGTGTTTCATCCTTCACATTTATTTTTGATTCTACTGTGGATGATGCGTAGAAATATTTTCAAAGTGTGGCTCATAAGGCTTATCATTCTATAATTACTGATAATTATTAAGAATAATCCACCCTTTCAAATTACTGATCAAGAACTGAGGCAAATTCATTGACTATTGCTACTCAGTGGCTATCACTCTCTTCCCAGCGAGAACGATTACTGGTCTACGGCAGAAGATCTGTCTGCTGCATTATTTGGAAAAACTATGAGCAGAGAAACATTTCACTCTATCAAAAAATACTTACATACATACGACAATCAGAACGTCATTCCGTCTAAAGTAGCTAAGGTTCAACCTTTGTATGACAAACTTCTAGCGCAATTTCAACAATTTGGATTATTTCACGAATTATTAAGCATAGATGAAGAAATTTCTTTATATCATGGACACCATTCTGCAAAAATGTTTATAAAAAATAAACCTATAAGATTCGGGTTCAAGTTATGGATGCTTTGTGGAGTAGACGGTTATCCATATAATGCTCAAATCTATTGTGGGAAATCAGAAAATTGTTCAACGCCACTGGGAACTCGTTCTCTTCTCTTAAGGGGCTTTGAATGAGTAATAACTACAAATTTTCGTCTCACTAGCCAGTCTTTTTAAAATTTAATTGCTTCTTTAATTGCAAGGCATTTTAAATATATGGCTTTTTTATATGGCTTGCTAAGGATGTTTTAAGTCCAAAAGGTAAGCATTTTCATATCTTTTTTCTGCACTGGAATAGACCAAAAAGCAGAATTTATAATATCTTAAGTAGTACAGAATCTAGCATTCCTTGTTTAGGTTAAAATCTTGTCAATTAACGAAAAAGGTTGCGGTTCTCTGGTTCTTCTTTTTATAGATGCTAATCCATAAAGATGGTATAATATCCATATTTGTTATGGTCTTTTCTAGGTCTCCATATAGAAGACCTGTCATAAAGAAAATATCGCCCCCTCCA
The DNA here is from genome assembly GCA_918026665.1 of Diabrotica balteata. Taxonomy (NCBI): domain Eukaryota; kingdom Metazoa; phylum Arthropoda; class Insecta; order Coleoptera; family Chrysomelidae; genus Diabrotica; species Diabrotica balteata. Next base: position 135,709,730 of record OU898280.1, read on the forward strand.
TCCTCGAATCAAAATCCCACTGTCGAAAATGTTCGCGTTAACTCTCGCGCCAACCTCCGCGCCAATTCTCGCGCCAACCCCCACCCCAACTCTCACCTAGACCACGCCACCATCGACGGTATAAATGAACCGTCCCCTGTTCCCAGCCGTAGTAGTGACAGTGAATAAACTTTAAATCAAAAACTGCACAAGAAAGCCTTGAAATTAGTATTTCCACCACCAGAAAAAAATCCCATTACCTTCTGCTCGATTATATATATACAGGCAAAATATCAACAAAAATAGCCAAATACATAAAAAAGAATGAATAATACCAGCTTTCAGAACAGACAAGAACTTAGGCAAATAGGTATATTAAAAACAACAAGAGCCAAAAGAGTCACTTATACAATGGTGTATAAAAACTTAAATGTGGCGACTGCCCAAAAACTTACATCGGTCAAACTGGTAGAAATTTTAGTAAACGAATAGCAGAACATAAAAGGGCCTTTAATAATAGAAAAACAGATTTTACATATGCACTTCACCTTCTAGATCATAATCATTCTTTTAATGACGAATTTCATATTCTTCGCATTCAAAATCAAGGCCTTGAGCTATTTTTGTTAGAATTTATGGAAATTAACAAATTAAAACCACAGATACAATTCTGAATGACCAACTTGAGACAAATAGTGCTCCCCTCCTCAACCTATTTCATTAAAGTAGTAGTAGTAATAAGATTTTATAATAAGTTTTCAAAGCAAAGTTTTCAGTATTTTATTGTTGTATATTCTATACTAATATTTTTTTATTATATTCGCGTTTATGCAATAAAATATAGTTCAAAACATAGGATACTAATTTTATAAAAATAAATATTCCACCCTTTCTATTGTCTTTCACAACTGTAACACATTATTTCAACAGTTGAAGGATATAAAACATTCTGTGTTGTACAAAATAGGTTCTCCTTGAGACGTGTTAACTGGTGGAAGCCGTTGTAAAAATCTGACCCACTTGTCTGATCTCGAAAAAATTGTGTTAATCTAACTACGGAAACTGTATTAAAACTAGCATGCAATTTTGTATGGACAGTTATTTTAGTCACGCAACTGGAATAAAGATATTTAGGCCTCTCGCTCGTTGGTAAAATAAATTAGTCGATAAATGAATTAGTCAACTGGGCGAGTAGAGGATATTGAACTAGCCTTTGGGCATCCAACAAAAACGACAATTTGCAAAAGCTGGAAGTTATACACGTGTACACGTGCTATAATGCTATTAATGGGTAACACGGTTACAAAAAAATTAAAATTTTATGAATTTCTTACTTGTATTAACGTTAAGCTTAGTTTTGGAAGTAGAGAAGACGTTGATTATAATCGACTTAAATTAAAGGACAAAATTAATAATAATAAGAGAAGAACATTACCGCGAAAGTGGACTTATTGACATAGGGGTTTAATTGCAAAAACAGGTTGCCGATTTAAGAATTTATTGTCAGAAGCAGACTAAGACACCTCTTTACATCACTTAATTTGTGCTGTAAATGACACAACACTGCTTCAGGAAACCAGAAAAGCACACAAACTATCTTTCTAAGTAAGAAAAAATGCACATCTAGATCGGTAAACCTTCACATGGACGATATTCCAATAAGATCAGCTAAGACTATATTGACAATACAAGCGTCGAACAGCTGGCAGCAGGAAAGATGTTTCCAAAAACAAAGGGTTTTCTACTTGCCATTCAAGATCAGATTATTACAATCAAAAATTACGTTAAATATATTGCTGAAGGTTTTTTAAGTACCAAACGACAACTGCCGATGTGGATGTCAAGTCCTAGAAACCATCCAACATCTTTGCATCGGAAGCTGCCAGCCAAAAAGCTGCTCCAAACCGACCATCTCCCTTATTATCAATATGTCTCTGACATAATACTTCTTCTTTTCTTCCTCTATACCTTTAAGCAATTCTGCTTTTTCATACTTTTATGGAAGGTTGTCACTCCATCTTTTGCGCGGTCTTCCGATACTTCTTCTGCCGATTAGTGACTTATCTCTTGCTATTTTGACGACACGGGTCTCCTCCATTCTGCTTATGTGGTTACTCCATTTTTTTTTCTATTTTGTGTCCATTCAATAATATACTGTACGTTATATTTTCTTTTAACCCTGCGTTGGTCGCATGGTGGGTGCAACGCTCACCTTTTTACTTTTTTCTTAACTTTTTCAAAATTTTACTCACATTAGCAACTGCGCTCATTGATCCTTCCTACTACTATTGTCTATAGAATGTTTTATACAGAATTGTGATCGAGCAACCGTCAATCTATTCCAAGTATTAGTTAAACGCAGATGTCTAGAAATGAGCGATTAGCTCACCCGCGACTAACGATGTGACGATTTCGAAAAGCTACAAAGCAATTTTTGTTAGGTTAGGTTAGGTTTTATTGACTTTGTGTTTTAAATCATATAACTTTAAAATATTATTGTATAATATATTTTAAAGAAGGGGCCAGACTTTTAAAAATATATGAAGAATTGGAGCAAGAGGATTTGTTCCTTGAACAGATGCAAGAGAAAAATTTGGACGATGAAGAAAGCGACATAGATTCAGTAGAAGTCAGTTCTAATCATAAGACAGACTCAGAGTTTTCGGCCGATGATACGACAAATACTATTTTAACGTTTTGGTCTAAAGATGGTCCCAAATATATCGGCATAGACAAAAAAACCATTTAGAAAGTTCACCGTGACCGAAAAACTAGCAGCATTAGACAGCACAATATTATTAACAAACTACCGGGAGTAAAACATGTGGCAAAGGATGCTAAAACTCCATATGAAAGTTGGAACCTATTCATAACAGATGATATTATTGAAGAAATTGTGATGTGCACAAATTTGTACGTAGAGAAAATTAGAGGCAACTATACACGCGAACGAGATTTTTTAGATACTGACTGTGACGAAATAAAAGCAGTGTTTGGATTGTTGTACATGGCAGGAGTTTTGAAATCCCGACACACCAACCTAAATGACATAGGGAGCAACGATTCTACAGCACCAGAGTTATTCAAAACGGTAATGCCCCTGAAACGTTTCTATTTATTGTTTCGAGCACTACGTTTTGATAATATTCACACAAGAGCTAAACGCAAATTAATTGATCAGCTAGCTCCAATAAGAAATATATTTGAGAAATGTATACAAAGATGCCAAACCTGCTACACGCCTGGTGAGAACTGTACTATTGACGAAATGCTGGAGGGTTTCCTTGGAAGGTGTAGCTTCAGGCAATATATCCCGAGTAAAACAAACAAATATGGGATAAAAATATTTGCCTTGGCTGAGAGTCGTGTATGTTATACTGTGAAACTGGAGATTTACGCAGAAAAGCAGCCTGATGTTCCATGTTGTATTGACAACAGTCCAGCCAGTGTGGTAAAAGGATTGTGTGAACCCATAATGAATGCAGGACAAAATTTAACCTGTGATAACTGGTTCACATCAGTTCCTTTACCCATCAGTTACTTTTTACAATCAAACAAAATTGGGAGTAGATTCAGTGGACCAACTGAAGAGTCTTTATTCGGTGGCAAGAATCACATGTAGGTGGCCATTGACTGTCTTTTTTACTATGCAATAAATGGAAATTTTATATTTGGGACAAATGTATTAGATTCCTGCCAACCAAGACGTGAGTATCTGAAAATTTTAGCCAGACAACTTATTACCCCACATATGCAAAAAAGAGCAGCCCAAAACTTGCCATTTCTGCTAACTTTGCAAATTAAAAAATATCTGAATCTTCAAATCAAAATGCTCGTATTGCCCCAAGAAAAAAAATCAAAAAACAGCGTCAAAATGCGCCATGTATTTCAGATCAATTTGTAAAGAACATACAATCACCATTGGCACAGAGTGTGAACGCGACGAAGTTCCTGAATCTGAGTATTTTTTTTATTATTCTAGTTGCTGTTTCAAAATTATGCTTATTTATGTAGATGTACCAAACTTTATATTTTATATTTTATTCCTTTTTGTATTTTGTTAAAAATATTGCCTTTTTTAGCTTTGATAAATAAATCATTATATTTATGCCTTTTGTTTTTTTGACTCATAAAAAGTCAAAATAAGTCATATACATGACAAGTGAGCTTCACGCTCACCTGCGACTAATGGTGGTTCATTTAACCATGCGACTAACGCAGGGTTAATGTCTTCAATTCTCTATCGATCTCTCAGCGTATTTACTGTAATTTTTCTCAGTACTTTCATCTGTTGTTTTTGAGTCATATGACACTATTGATCCTACACTGGCTTTAAAAATTCTTGATTTTATCTCAGTGGTAATGTGTCTGTTTTGCCATAGTGTTATTAAGGCATCCTATTAGTCTTTTTGCTTTTTGTGCTTGATCTCTGATTTCTTTGTCCAGGTCTCCATAGCTAGGCAGTGTAATTCCTAGATATTTTATTTCCATTACTTCTTCAATACTGATGCCTTCAATTTTTATTATACATTTGGTTGGTTCTTTGCTGACTACTATTGTTTTATCTGTGGACCAGTCTTTGTAGACTATTTTCATCTTGGGCTATAAATATTGTGTTGTCTGCGTAACAAAGTATTTTTATTTCTTTGTTTCCCATTCTGTATCCTCTTTCTTTGTAAACGCTTTTGATGATTTTATCCATGAACAAATTGAAAAGCATGGGGCTCAACGAATTCCCCTTGTCTTATTTCGCCGCCTATTTTTGTAGGTTCTTTGTTGTTTTGGTAGATGTTTTCGAACCCCTTTTGTGTAGAATTAGAAGACATTTTACCTGTAAGTTAATCTTGTCATTGTTTGTGTATTAAATGACCATATTCTAATCTTTGGAAACAGGTATAGATTGTGTATTAACAGACTGAGGACAAAAAAAATCAATTTTATTTATTTTTTCTCTGAAACAGTAATTTGGTTTTACCAAATGATACACAGAATTTTTAGAATAAACATTAACAGTAGTAAACAAGATTTGAACTTTTTGATGGGATAGTCGTTTTTGAATGGTAATGGGGTTAGCCTGCTTAGGAGACCGGGAGCGAGGCAGTTGTAATTTGGCCATCGAAGGAAACAGTCGTTTGTTTAAAGATAGGGTGTGGTTCGTGAGTTTGGATACCGGCATTGTGAAAAGAAGTGAATAGTTTTGCAGAAGAAGATAACAAGTAGATTAGAAAAAGTCCGTGTATCTACCGTAGGCATTTTGTGAAGTATATGTGAAAGTAGTTTTACGGCATCAAGTTGACAAAAGCAGGTCCTTGTGTCATAAATAAGTAGCTGAGTTTTTGGAGAAGTGAATCAGGTGTTTTTGGGTAGTCTGCAGGAGGTTTGCAGAGACGTTAGGAAGGAGCCGAGGTGCCAAAGACGAGGAATCGCATCGTTGAGGAGACTGGGCTTTTCTGGGTATGTTCCAACATACAATTCAACAAGGAAAAAAGCTGTAAGTGTTTTGTACAATTGAAATTGGTATCTGTGAGGGATTTGTGTTGACATCATGATCATTATCATTCAAATTGAAAGAACTGAGTTTTGTTAGACTAATCAAAAGTTTAAAGTTTTGTTGTTTTTTTTTGTTTCAAGTTAAGGAAAGTTTAAGTAAAATTGGTTTTCGCTTAAAATAAATGTATGTAGATTTAAAATCTTATTATTATAAAACTTTCATTTAATTTCTTGTATGCTGATTGATAAGATAACGGCAGAATTTGATAATTATTTTATTCCTTTTTATATAAAATAAAGAATACTTAATTTTTTGTAATATACTATTCTCGGTTATTATTATCCTTCTTCTCTATCCCGATAAAGGACGACTAGAAAATCTTTGAATCCATCGAACACAGGTAATATAAGGAGTTTTATTTTACATTTGATAACAATTAAGTTATATTTTTTTGATTGGCTCAATAAAGTAATATCAAAGTCAAGATAGTTTTAAAACAGATGTTTCGTAGGCGCTGGATGATGGAGAAAACACTTTTCCATCTTTAAAAATATTAAATTTTTTTAGTAAGTAGTCTTGTGTCTTAAAGTCTTAATTTTTTCTCTTTAGTCGGGTTTTGATAATAGATTCCTAGGTCTGGGCATATTATTGGAGTATATCAAAGGAAAATTTGTCTCTTCTGGTAGGTCCTCCATATCAAACATTATATAAATAATCTATTTCATGGTATATTTGTAGACACAGTTCACGCACAATATCCTTGCGCAAAATGTTGTTTTATTGAACTATAGAAGTTGGTTTTTACTCTCTACATAGATTAGTATTACAATGATGTCTGTATACTATCAGCATCTTAAATATTTTTGTAGTGAAGTTACTAGATATTTGTTCATAGTTGACGTCTGTTCCTTCCAAAACACCTTTTGGCTGATTATTTGGACCAGAGTCGCTTTTCTACTTGTTCTCTTCGTGTTTTTATTTCTAAACTGAGGGTCACACATTTATGACCCCATTTTCCAGACATTTGTTTTTTATTTGTTGTTGCTGTTGCTTTTGTGCTTTTGGAATGTACAGTAGCTGAAATTGTTACCACATACGAGTAAATCTGCTCGAATTTTAAATATAATGTAGTAAATATTTATTACCTACATAATTAAAGCTAATTTAATGTGACAGTTGATTGATATTAGCAATTTCCAATGTCCATATTATCAGATTGGTCGATATTACACGCATTTATGTATGTCTGATTATATTTGTAACAAGGATTTTTGATCAAAATGTTTAACAGCAACTGTTAACTATCTTTTTAGTACAGTGAATAAAGGGAAAAATTAACTATTACCTCCGATTTCGGTGACCCTTTATCGATTTGCATGAAAGTTTGGGATTGAGTATATTTTACCCTCAACTTTAAAAGTGATGTATACCCAACTTGCGCTTTTAGCATTTTAGGGATGAAATCCACCCTTTTGTTAAAAATGGTAAAAAATGCAGATTTAAGCATTCTGGCCTTAATCTCGATTAGTTATTATGATTAACTATTTCTTAAATCGAAAATCATGAAAAAATAATTTTTTTATATTTCTGAAATATCATATCGCATATAAATATTACCCAAATAGTTTCTTTATTGTTTATGATATAATTTTTTATTCACTGTGAAATGTCAACCATTAAAAACTACCCCATAAAGCCGAATCATTGAAAAAAATAATTTCAAGAAACTTTAATTATTTGAATAATACATTACTGAATTGAAATCTCATTTACTGAGTATTAAAGTATTTATTTGCTTTATTATAAAATGTTTTTATATTAGCTTTAATAGCTGTAATGTAAACATAGCAAGAAAATAAAGAATAGAAAAAATAAGGGCTAAGTAGCATAGAGAAGATAATAATTATTCAAAATAATTATTATATATTCCAAATTAAATAAAGAATAAATTCAATACAGTAGCGTATACATTTAAATTATACAAAGATAACAATTGACCTAGTTTGACACAAGCCCGAATGTTTAAGAATTACGAAATCTGAAGACCTTCGTGAACATTAATACAACGAAGCGACATCCCATCGCATGTTACATTTCAACACGTGGAACAGTACAGCAGAATCAGCAAAATAAACTAGGAATGTTTGCGGGACATAAAAACTAAAAAAATTGGTCAACCAGGCAGTAGTATCGAGGAAGCGCTCAAGGCATTAATTGCCAGCTCCGAGAGCGCTCGGACGCGATAGCGTCCAGTACGCGATCAGTAATAGCTGGGCACTGTGACTGCCCGCTCAGGCAGTAATTGCCGGCGGTAGCGTCAGTCAGTCAGTATCTTTCGGCACGAAAGACGACACCAGGTGCGGATTACGCGCGATTGTTATATTTCGACGGGATATAGTTCCGTATAAGTGTCGGGTACTGGGAGTTCGAAAATCGCGACAGAGCGCGGTACCTCCACAAAAATAAATCCGATTTCCAGAGGAACTGAAGGGCGTATCATTAGCTAGAGCCTAAATACGCGAAAGGTAACAAAATTCCATATACTAACCTGAGTAAATTATAGTAGTACAGATTGTCACCCCTTTACTTTCTTGCTAAGATCTCTTCTCGTCTCCCTTCGCGCCGAACGAGTTATTATTGATTATATCTGACATCTTGTTGACTTAATTGTAAACCACATAGTATTATCAATACATTTGTGGACTCTAAATTTGGTTTTTATGTTCCTTCCAGCCGATTCAGGCAGAGACCAGAAGAGTACAAATTTTCTGCTTAGGCATATCTCGGCTTCTAAAGTAAGCCCATAGACTTAACCTTTTATAGGACCTAAGACCTAGAAGTCCTTAAACCCTATGCCGAAGTTCCTTACCTTCTCGTAAATTGCGTTGTACTAAGGTGAAGATTTTCTCACCCTCTAGTTCCAGATTTTTACAATAGGGGATATAACCTCCATAGATTTGTACATAGCTTTAATTATTTAGAAACTTTTTTATTGGTTATGATAAACTTAATATATTATAAATATATTTCAAACTTTATTAATATTATTCTTTCCATATTTCGTGAACAATTTTTTCAGTGCTTATGTGACTTATAAAAATTTAATTTGTTGGTTAACAGGAAAACCTATTAAAATAAATATTAAAATATATGAAAAGTTCATTCATTATTTATTTAAATCATCATCATCGTCATCTTGGTGCTACAGCTCTTAGAGGACCTCGACCTTCTCAAGCTTTCTACGCCATTCTGATCTGTTCCTTGCTTGCATTTTCCAGTTGCCGACTCCGATCTTCTCCGCATCTTGTGTTACCCCATCCATCCACATCAGCTTTGGTCTACCCCGTCTTCTCATTTCCACGGGTTGCGCTGTTAGAATACTTTTTATCATGTTCGATTCAGGGGCCCAGGCTACATGTCCTGCCAACTGCAGGCGGTTTCGCTTAATTATGGTAATATCTTTACCACCAAACGTATGCTTGTAGATAGTCTGCAGTTCAAAGTTATATCTACGCCTCCATATTCCGTTCTCATAGACCGCTCCGAATATCTTGCGTAGCACCTTTCTTTCAAAAATGGATGGAGCGGATTCATCTGTTTTCGTTAGAGTCCATGCCTCTGATCCATATAAGAGAACGGGGACTATCAGTGTTCTATACAGCCTTATACGAGTTTTTTAAGACAGGCGTTTATTAGCTAAGTACTTTGATGGACCATGATAACACCTGTTTGCAATTATTATTGGCTATTTATATATTTATTTAAGTAATATTTCATAATTTAATCAAACATTAATAATACTTTCATTATAAATTTTTCAATTTTCATTAGACCTCTTCGCCAATGTCTCATTTTTCATTAATTGGATGGCTATTTTGGCAATTGTCCACACTGCATGATCCGCAGACTGCATTGCAAAATAACCCTACTCTTCGATACCCGCAAGAAGCGCCGCACTCTTTTTTGCAGTTCCAAAAAATCAGTTTTAACAATTCTACTGGATCAGGTGGATTGGAATTTTTAGTTGGAAACAAAAACTCTTCAATTTTGCACCATCCCCAGTCAACTGGACGAATATTTGTAAATAAACTCTTTTGATATGTTCATCCAATGCAGCAACCGTTGGGACCAGGGATGAAAACTTTACTGCGCTATTTTTAGTGCCTTAATAAAGAACTCGTTTCGCATCTGTTCCAGATAAACTCAAAGGTCTTCGATGCGTTGTAGTTTACTCATATTCACATCTTTTGCACTCCCGTACAATAATATTGTGCAATACCTACCAGCTTGTAAAGTTGCATCGATATCAGCGGCTTTATTATAAAATATATCAATCTTCTCTTTCAAATCAGGTCTTTTGTCTAGAAGATCGATAATTTTTTTCTTCCCTTTATTATAAAAAGCAGAAGTCGAGGCACACCCAGAGAAACAATGAGAGAATAGAATATATATACTTCTATGCATGGATAGTTTAGTTCTAAGCGTTTTGAAGAATATATCATGGAGTTAACATTTTGTTTTTCAAGTTTCCTTGCTTGCATTTAATGGATTATTTTTTAGTTTCTCCATAAGATATGAAAAGCATTTTCTTTTTATAATTACTTAAAAATTTGTATTGACTAACAGCTACTGGCATATCTTTTGTAAACTTAAATTCTTTACAAGTAACCTTTTGTGACCGACCGACTATTTCTTTCTGTAGCCTTATTACTATCTTCACCGTAATAATCAAAAATAACAGTTACATTACTACCGAAATTTCTTTTCAAATAGGAAATATATTCCTCAAAGACCTTATTATAATTACAATTAATTGGCCACTTTACTCTATAGAGTAAATGACTGTCTGTTTGAGTAAGCTCTTGGCTGTCGATCGGATAGCCAAGCGGGATGGGCGGCTGGCTTCTCCTTCGCTTCAATGCGAGAGATGTCAGTTCAAATCCCCAGCTCGGTGTACAGAAAACAAAAAGGCTAACGCAGCAGTTTAAAATTCTAAATGAATCTGCGGCTTAGTCTAGAATATGCTAGTATCTGATCGGCCTATGGTGGAGCAGTACGGCAAGTACTCCTCCATAGATCCCTACCGGAAGGGCGTGTGCCGCCTAAATACCGGATATATATATATATATATATATATATATATATATATATATATATACATATATATATATATATATATATATATATATATATATATATATATATATATATATATATATATATATATATAGTAGAGTACTGTAGAGTAGCATGCCTCCATCAATTATGTATTGACATATTGCTTTCTTTAGTTGTTATCAAACGTTTGAAATACAGAGTATAATGTAGATTTGGTTGACTTTCTCATCCCAACATCATCAAATAAAGAGTTTTGGCTCCTTCCTTTATCAATAAAGTGACCTTGAACATTGCAGCTATATCTTTTGGGGTATACTGAAATATTCAATAAACACTAGCTTCTTCTATCTTCAAAATATACTTACACACATCCACACATGTATATTTCGTGAGCATATACCTATCGACACGTCCACTTCTTATTACCTATCTTTTTTCCTATATATACATACATACAAAATTTCTTGATTTTTTTACAAAAACTCCGTTAGTTTTTATTTATCAGGTTCATTCCTTCATACCATTTGAAAGGTAATTTCAAGGACTATAAAGTCGTATTCAATTTAATTTTATAAATCCCTTATTTTTTAAAGATAGAAGGTTAAAGGGCCCCGGTTACATGGTTCTCGCAGTAGAACTAAGCTTTTAAACGTTTTTATCTCAGTTATTTATTATCTTAAAAAAATAAAAGTGGGAAATTTTTTGTTAAAAAAAATCTCAAATTTTGTTCTCTAAAACATTGAGTATATATAGGTATTCTCAAAAGAAAATGAAATTTATGAAAATTTGAAAAATTCTGATTTTTTTTAAATCAAATTTTTTTTCAAAAATATGCATTCCAAACCGGTCAAAATTTTTTGGGTTATTACTTATGATAAAATAAAGAAAGTCTTATAGGGATTAATAAAGAAAGTCTTATAGGGATTTTAATTTTTTGTGGAAATGGCGTTTTATTTTTCACTTATTCCAAAAAAATTCGAAAGGGTCCTCTTATTTTCATCATAACTTGCTTAATTTTGATGCTATCAACTTTTTCCGGAGCTCATTTTATAGGTATTTTCGAGTAATTTGAACATTGTTTTATAAGTGTATTTTATTAAACGCATTGTTTTTCCGTTATTTAAGTTTGAATATTCACTTTGAATTAATATTTAAAGGTTTTTCAAGCAAAAAATTTATTTAATTTCTTATTAGTTTAAATTTTGGTTATAACAACTTTTTTTTATAAAAACTTATAGTTTTTGAGGTATTTATGGAAAACCGCTTGAAAACATACATTTTTTTCACGAACAATCAAAATGTTAAATGAAATCGTAGGCTTCCACGGCCAGAGTCAGAATTATAGTTTATTCGTCTTCCGGGTTTGGACCGTGTCATTTGTGAGTGACCCAAAAGTGGGTTCATCTCGACGTTTCGCTACAATTGTATGTAGCTTCTTCAGGAGAACAAAGAAAAAGAAAAAAGAAAACAAAAGAACAGGAAGATGGGTAGTTAGCAACGGTAACTCAGTTACTCAACGCAACCAGAGGCGAATACTAACTACCAAGATGGGCATTTGGTCACAGTAACTCAACTACTCAACGCAGCCAGAGGTGAAAACCAAATGCCAGGACAGGGATTCACGTCCAACAGCTCAGAACACTAACGCGTCGAGAGGCGGGGAGTGAATCCGACGATTACTCCGCTACCGCTCTATTTATAGTCGCGGTGCCTGTCGTGTCGGGACGTATCGGCACACTTCGTGGCGCGAACGTCAAGAAGCGCGCGCTGGCCAATCATGTGGCTGCATCGTGGTGGCGGGACCGGACGGTGGCTCTAGACTGAGATTCCAGATGGGAGACAAGTAGTATCCTTCCTCTCGATTGATATTATGGGGATTTTTTCGGATCTCTAGAGATTCGCGGATTTTCCTGGAATAAAAGAAGGGGCTCTTAGAAATAATATGGGTTTTTTCGAACAATATGGAATGACCGGTTTCTTGGCAGTGTTCGGCAACTGCAGAATGGGAGAAAAGACCTGATCGAATGCATCTTTGATGCTCTTGAATCCGAGTTTTGACGGAACGACCAGTTTCGCCAATATACACATGTCCACATGAACAAGGAATAGAATAGACACCACAGGAAGATAGGGGCGGTAATGGGTCCTTAGGAGAGGGTAGATATTGTGAGATTTTCTTGGGTGGTCGAAAAGTAGTCCTGATACCTTCTTTGCGAAGAATTTTGCCAATCCTATCAGTGACATTTCGAATATACGGAAGAAAAGCCACAGGAGTATTACCCGAAGATTCTGAATTTGTTGTCCTAGGGTGTAAAGGGGGATGTAGATGTCGGTGTGTAATATTTTGAATTGTGGACTTGGAGTAACCATTGGCGACAAGGGTTTTTTGCAGATGGCCAAGTTCTTCTCTAAGGTTGTCGGGTTCAGAAATCGAAATGGCCCGATGGATGAGAGAGTTGATCACAGAATTCTTTTGGGCAGGATGGTGGTGTGATGAAGCATGTAGGTAACGATTCGTGTGAGTCTTTTTTCTATAAACAGAGTGACCCAATCGGCCATTGGGCTTGGAGGTGACTAACACATCGAGAAAGGGAAGGGAACGATTATTTTCTACTTCCATTGTGAATTTTATACTCGGATGTTGTGAGTTAAGATGATCTAGGAAGGGAGAAAGGGTATGTTGACCATGGGGCCAGATGATAAATGTATCATCAACGTAGCGGAACCAGACTTTTGGTTTTAAAGGGTAAGATTCTAGGGCTAACCACTCAAAGGCTTCCATGAAAATGTCAGCAATGACAGGGGAAAGGGGAGAACCCATTGGTGTTCCAGATATTTGTTTGTAGAAATTGCCTCTAAAAGAAAAATATGTTGAAAGGAGGCATTTTTCGGCAAGATCTGCCAAAACCAAAGACTTGTTATCATTGGTCAAGTGATCTCGCAGAACAACTAGAGAGTCATGTATGGGGATATTGGTAAATAGGGATGATACATCGAAACTGACGAGAATATCTTGGGGATCGACTGTGAGAGAGGAGATTAAGGTGATGAAATGTGTGGAATTTCGGACATAAGAAGAGGTACGACCAGTATAGGTCTTAAACTGATTGGACAAGTACTTTGCGAGTTTGTAGGTAGGAGAGTTAATCGTAGTCACAATGGGACGAAGAGGTACGTTATCTTTATGGATTTTCGGAAGACCATAAATTCTGGGGCAGATGGAGTTTTTTGGAACTATGGACTTCTTAACATCATCGGAAAGATCGGATTGTTTGATGGCATGGGAAATTTCGCGTTCGACTCTAGGAGTGGGGTCTCGAGAAATTGTATTATAACAGGATGTATCCCTAAGTAAGTCGTTTACTTTCTCTATGTAGGAAGGAGTATCCAGGATGACTGTGGCATTACCTTTGTCTGCAGGAAGGATTATTATCTCAGAAAGAGAACGGAGATTTTTGAGAGCTATGAATTCCTCACGAGATATATTGGAAGTAGGGATTTTGGCTGTATCAAGACATTTAGCGACGTCAAAGCGGATACGGTCGGCTGGAATTTTGGGAATTGTGCGGAGTGCCGCTTCCACATTTGAAACTATTTCTTCGGTAGGAATTCTGGAAGGAGTGATAGCAAAATTAAGACCTTTAGATAGAAGACTGCTTTCTGCACTTGTTAATTGGTGAGAAGAAAGATTAACGACGGTGTTAATGAGAGGTGAATGAGAAGTAGAAGTGGTGGAATGTGATTTTTTCTTAGATACAAGGGATTGGAATTTCTTTTTGTGAGTTTCGTTGCTTAGAAGAAGGATTTTATCGGCTTGATGATAGGAAATGCGGTCTAAAAGTGACCAATCATCGACACTAAGAATACTGGAGAGTTCAAGATGCAGCTTAAAAAGTTTTTGGGATTGAAAATTAAGGGTTTTTCGAATATGTTGAATCCGTTCACGAAGTAGAGATAGGCTGGCTCGATGTAGAATTCGGGAAGAAGATGAAGAGGAAATGTGATGTTTTAGAACAAGAAAATTGGGAACCAAGTTATTATCACGACATCTAGAGAGGAAGGTGAGCGAAGAAAGTAGAGATGAAACTTTAGAGCGAAGATTGGAGAACTCTGAGGTTTTGCGGAATATAACCTCCCCGTAGAGGTTGGTCAAATGAAATCGTAGGCTTCCACGGCCAGAGTCAGAATTATAGTTTATTCGTCTTCCGGGTTTGGACCGTGTCATTTGTGAGTGACCCAAAAGTGGGTTCATCTCGACGTTTCGCTACAATTGTATGTAGCTTCTTCAGGAGAACAAAGAAAAAGAAAAAAGAAAACAAAAGAACAGGAAGATGGGTAGTTAGCAACGGTAACTCAGTTACTCAACGCAACCAGAGGCGAATACTAACTACCAAGATGGGCATTTGGTCACAGTAACTCAACTACTCAACGCAGCCAGAGGTGAAAACCAAATGCCAGGACAGGGATTCACGTCCAACAGCTCAGAACACTAACGCGTCGAGAGGCGGGGAGTGAATCCGACGATTACTCCGCTACCGCTCTATTTATAGTCGCGGTGCCTGTCGTGTCGGGACGTATCGGCACACTTCGTGGCGCGAACGTCAAGAAGCGCGCGCTGGCCAATCATGTGGCTGCATCGTGGTGGCGGGACCGGACGGTGGCTCTAGACTGAGATTCCAGATGGGAGACAAGTAGTATCCTTCCTCTCGATTGATATTATGGGGATTTTTTCGGATCTCTAGAGATTCGCGGATTTTCCTGGAATAAAAGAAGGGGCTCTTAGAAATAATATGGGTTTTTTCGAACAATATGGAATGACCGGTTTCTTGGCAGTGTTCGGCAACTGCAGAATGGGAGAAAAGACCTGATCGAATGCATCTTTGATGCTCTTGAATCCGAGTTTTGACGGAACGACCAGTTTCGCCAATATACACATGTCCACATGAACAAGGAATAGAATAGACACCACAGGAAGATAGGGGCGGTAATGGGTCCTTAGGAGAGGGTAGATATTGTGAGATTTTCTTGGGTGGTCGAAAAGTAGTCCTGATACCTTCTTTGCGAAGAATTTTGCCAATCCTATCAGTGACATTTCGAATATACGGAAGAAAAGCCACAGGAGTATTCCGCAAAACCTCAGAGTTCTCCAATCTTCGCTCTAAAGTTTCATCTCTACTTTCTTCGCTCACCTTCCTCTCTAGATGTCGTGATAATAACTTGGTTCCCAATTTTCTTGTTCTAAAACATCACATTTCCTCTTCATCTTCTTCCCGAATTCTACATCGAGCCAGCCTATCTCTACTTCGTGAACGGATTCAACATATTCGAAAAACCCTTAATTTTCAATCCCAAAAACTTTTTAAGCTGCATCTTGAACTCTCCAGTATTCTTAGTGTCGATGATTGGTCACTTTTAGACCGCATTTCCTATCATCAAGCCGATAAAATCCTTCTTCTAAGCAACGAAACTCACAAAAAGAAATTCCAATCCCTTGTATCTAAGAAAAAATCACATTCCACCACTTCTACTTCTCATTCACCTCTCATTAACACCGTCGTTAATCTTTCTTCTCACCAATTAACAAGTGCAGAAAGCAGTCTTCTATCTAAAGGTCTTAATTTTGCTATCACTCCTTCCAGAATTCCTACCGAAGAAATAGTTTCAAATGTGGAAGCGGCACTCCGCACAATTCCCAAAATTCCAGCCGACCGTATCCGCTTTGACGTCGCTAAATGTCTTGATACAGCCAAAATCCCTACTTCCAATATATCTCGTGAGGAATTCATAGCTCTCAAAAATCTCCGTTCTCTTTCTGAGATAATAATCCTTCCTGCAGACAAAGGTAATGCCACAGTCATCCTGGATACTCCTTCCTACATAGAGAAAGTAAACGACTTACTTAGGGATACATCCTGTTATAATACAATTTCTCGAGACCCCACTCCTAGAGTCGAACGCGAAATTTCCCATGCCATCAAACAATCCGATCTTTCCGATGATGTTAAGAAGTCCATAGTTCCAAAAAACTCCATCTGCCCCAGAATTTATGGTCTTCCGAAAATCCATAAAGATAACGTACCTCTTCGTCCCATTGTGACTACGATTAACTCTCCTACCTACAAACTCGCAAAGTACTTGTCCAATCAGTTTAAGACCTATACTGGTCGTACCTCTTCTTATGTCCGAAATTCCACACATTTCATCACCTTAATCTCCTCTCTCACAGTCGATCCCCAAGATATTCTCGTCAGTTTCGATGTATCATCCCTATTTACCAATATCCCCATACATGACTCTCTAGTTGTTCTGCGAGATCACTTGACCAATGATAACAAGTCTTTGGTTTTGGCAGATCTTGCCGAAAAATGCCTCCTTTCAACATATTTTTCTTTTAGAGGCAATTTCTACAAACAAATATCTGGAACACCAATGGGTTCTCCCCTTTCCCCTGTCATTGCTGACATTTTCATGGAAGCCTTTGAGTCTTTAGCCCTAGAATCTTACCCCTTAAAACCAAAAGTCTGGTTCCGCTACGTTGATGATACATTTATCATCTGGCCCCATGGTCAACATACCCTTTCTTCCTTCCTAGATCATCTTAACTCACAACATCCGAGTATAAAATTCACAATGGAAGTAGAAAATAATCGGTCCCTTCCCTTTCTCGATGTGTTAGTCACCTCCAAGCCCAATGGCCGATTGGGTCACTCTGTTTATAGAAAAAAGACTCACACGAATCGTTACCTACATGCTTCATCACACCACCATCCTGCCCAAAAGAATTCTGTGATCAACTCTCTCATCCATCGGGCCATTTCGATTTCTGAACCCGACAACCTTAGAGAAGAACTTGGCCATCTGCAAAAAACCCTTGTCGCCAATGGTTACTCCAAGTCCACAATTCAAAATATTACACACCGACATCTACATCCCCCTTTACACCCTAGGACAACAAATTCAGAATCTTCGGGTAATACTCCTGTGGCTTTTCTTCCGTATATTCGAAATGTCACTGATAGGATTGGCAAAATTCTTCGCAAAGAAGGTATCAGGACTACTTTTCGACCACCCAAGAAAATCTCACAATATCTACCCTCTCCTAAGGACCCATTACCGCCCCTATCTTCCTGTGGTGTCTATTCTATTCCTTGTTCATGTGGACATGTGTATATTGGCGAAACTGGTCGTTCCGTCAAAACTCGGATTCAAGAGCATCAAAGATGCATTCGATCAGGTCTTTTCTCCCATTCTGCAGTTGCCGAACACTGCCAAGAAACCGGTCATTCCATATTGTTCGAAAAAACCCATATTATTTCTAAGAGCCCCTTCTTTTATTCCAGGAAAATCCGCGAATCTCTAGAGATCCGAAAAAATCCCCATAATATCAATCGAGAGGAAGGATACTACTTGTCTCCCATCTGGAATCTCAGTCTAGAGCCACCGTCCGGTCCCGCCACCACGATGCAGCCACATGATTGGCCAGCGCGCGCTTCTTGACGTTCGCGCCACGAAGTGTGCCGATACGTCCCGACACGACAGGCACCGCGACTATAAATAGAGCGGTAGCGGAGTAATCGTCGGATTCACTCCCCGCCTCTCGACGCGTTAGTGTTCTGAGCTGTTGGACGTGAATCCCTGTCCTGGCATTTGGTTTTCACCTCTGGCTGCGTTGAGTAGTTGAGTTACTGTGACCAAATGCCCATCTTGGTAGTTAGTATTCGCCTCTGGTTGCGTTGAGTAACTGAGTTACCGTTGCTAACTACCCATCTTCCTGTTCTTTTGTTTTCTTTTTTCTTTTTCTTTGTTCTCCTGAAGAAGCTACATACAATTGTAGCGAAACGTCGAGATGAACCCACTTTTGGGTCACTCACAAATGACACGGTCCAAACCCGGAAGACGAATAAACTATAATTCTGACTCTGGCCGTGGAAGCCTACGATTTCATTTGACCAACCTCTACGGGGAGGTTATATTCCGCAAAACCTCAGAGTTCTCCAATCTTCGCTCTAAAGTTTCATCTCTACTTTCTTCGCTCACCTTCCTCTCTAGATGTCGTGATAATAACTTGGTTCCCAATTTTCTTGTTCTAAAACATCACATTTCCTCTTCATCTTCTTCCCGAATTCTACATCGAGCCAGCCTATCTCTACTTCGTGAACGGATTCAACATATTCGAAAAACCCTTAATTTTCAATCCCAAAAACTTTTTAAGCTGCATCTTGAACTCTCCAGTATTCTTAGTGTCGATGATTGGTCACTTTTAGACCGCATTTCCTATCATCAAGCCGATAAAATCCTTCTTCTAAGCAACGAAACTCACAAAAAGAAATTCCAATCCCTTGTATCTAAGAAAAAATCACATTCCACCACTTCTACTTCTCATTCACCTCTCATTAACACCGTCGTTAATCTTTCTTCTCACCAATTAACAAGTGCAGAAAGCAGTCTTCTATCTAAAGGTCTTAATTTTGCTATCACTCCTTCCAGAATTCCTACCGAAGAAATAGTTTCAAATGTGGAAGCGGCACTCCGCACAATTCCCAAAATTCCAGCCGACCGTATCCGCTTTGACGTCGCTAAATGTCTTGATACAGCCAAAATCCCTACTTCCAATATATCTCGTGAGGAATTCATAGCTCTCAAAAATCTCCGTTCTCTTTCTGAGATAATAATCCTTCCTGCAGACAAAGGTAATGCCACAGTCATCCTGGATACTCCTTCCTACATAGAGAAAGTAAACGACTTACTTAGGGATACATCCTGTTATAATACAATTTCTCGAGACCCCACTCCTAGAGTCGAACGCGAAATTTCCCATGCCATCAAACAATCCGATCTTTCCGATGATGTTAAGAAGTCCATAGTTCCAAAAAACTCCATCTGCCCCAGAATTTATGGTCTTCCGAAAATCCATAAAGATAACGTACCTCTTCGTCCCATTGTGACTACGATTAACTCTCCTACCTACAAACTCGCAAAGTACTTGTCCAATCAGTTTAAGACCTATACTGGTCGTACCTCTTCTTATGTCCGAAATTCCACACATTTCATCACCTTAATCTCCTCTCTCACAGTCGATCCCCAAGATATTCTCGTCAGTTTCGATGTATCATCCCTATTTACCAATATCCCCATACATGACTCTCTAGTTGTTCTGCGAGATCACTTGACCAATGATAACAAGTCTTTGGTTTTGGCAGATCTTGCCGAAAAATGCCTCCTTTCAACATATTTTTCTTTTAGAGGCAATTTCTACAAACAAATATCTGGAACACCAATGGGTTCTCCCCTTTCCCCTGTCATTGCTGACATTTTCATGGAAGCCTTTGAGTCTTTAGCCCTAGAATCTTACCCCTTAAAACCAAAAGTCTGGTTCCGCTACGTTGATGATACATTTATCATCTGGCCCCATGGTCAACATACCCTTTCTTCCTTCCTAGATCATCTTAACTCACAACATCCGAGTATAAAATTCACAATGGAAGTAGAAAATAATCGGTCCCTTCCCTTTCTCGATGTGTTAGTCACCTCCAAGCCCAATGGCCGATTGGGTCACTCTGTTTATAGAAAAAAGACTCACACGAATCGTTACCTACATGCTTCATCACACCACCATCCTGCCCAAAAGAATTCTGTGATCAACTCTCTCATCCATCGGGCCATTTCGATTTCTGAACCCGACAACCTTAGAGAAGAACTTGGCCATCTGCAAAAAACCCTTGTCGCCAATGGTTACTCCAAGTCCACAATTCAAAATATTACACACCGACATCTACATCCCCCTTTACACCCTAGGACAACAAATTCAGAATCTTCGGGTAATACTCCTGTGGCTTTTCTTCCGTATATTCGAAATGTCACTGATAGGATTGGCAAAATTCTTCGCAAAGAAGGTATCAGGACTACTTTTCGACCACCCAAGAAAATCTCACAATATCTACCCTCTCCTAAGGACCCATTACCGCCCCTATCTTCCTGTGGTGTCTATTCTATTCCTTGTTCATGTGGACATGTGTATATTGGCGAAACTGGTCGTTCCGTCAAAACTCGGATTCAAGAGCATCAAAGATGCATTCGATCAGGTCTTTTCTCCCATTCTGCAGTTGCCGAACACTGCCAAGAAACCGGTCATTCCATATTGTTCGAAAAAACCCATATTATTTCTAAGAGCCCCTTCTTTTATTCCAGGAAAATCCGCGAATCTCTAGAGATCCGAAAAAATCCCCATAATATCAATCGAGAGGAAGGATACTACTTGTCTCCCATCTGGAATCTCAGTCTAGAGCCACCGTCCGGTCCCGCCACCACGATGCAGCCACATGATTGGCCAGCGCGCGCTTCTTGACGTTCGCGCCACGAAGTGTGCCGATACGTCCCGACACGACAGGCACCGCGACTATAAATAGAGCGGTAGCGGAGTAATCGTCGGATTCACTCCCCGCCTCTCGACGCGTTAGTGTTCTGAGCTGTTGGACGTGAATCCCTGTCCTGGCATTTGGTTTTCACCTCTGGCTGCGTTGAGTAGTTGAGTTACTGTGACCAAATGCCCATCTTGGTAGTTAGTATTCGCCTCTGGTTGCGTTGAGTAACTGAGTTACCGTTGCTAACTACCCATCTTCCTGTTCTTTTGTTTCTTTTTTCTTTTTCTTTGTTCTCCTGAAGAAGCTACATACAATTGTAGCGAAACGTCGAGATGAACCCACTTTTGGGTCACTCACAAATGACACGGTCCAAACCCGGAAGACGAATAAACTATAATCAAAATGTTTTTTATCTTCCTTTTCTTCATGTACCATGTCCTTTCAGAACTTTGGTTGCCATCATAGGTATCTTAATTTTATTCACTGCTACCCTAAATAGCATCTTGTATCAACACCATACCAATCTCGCAAGTTCTTCAACCATGAGGTTCTTCTTCGTCCTGGACTGCGTTTGCCTGCTATTTTTGCATGATATTTTGTAGCAACCTATATTTGGGATTTCTCATTACATGTCCGAATTACTCCAGCTTTCTCTGCTTGATGCTTGTTATGATCTCAGTAGTCTTGCTGAGACGTTCTAGTCTTGTGAAGTTTCGAATTTTGTTCACCCAGGAAACTTTTAAAATTCTTCTATAGCTTCAGATTTCGAAAGCCTCAACGCAATTTAGATCGATTTTGTTTACAGTCCAGGACTCGGCACCATAAAGTAAGACCGAGAACACGTAGCAGTGAAGTAGGCGGATCCTCAATGCCAATTTTAGGTCTCTGTTACATAACACCTTCGACATCCTTCTAAAAGCAGCTCTAGCCTGCTCTATCCTAGATCTAATTTCGCCGTGACTTTCTGCGATACAATTTAATAGCTATCCAAGATAAACGATTTTATCAACTTGCTCAAGTTTGGTATATTTACATATATAGACGGTTTTATATGCAGTTGTTTACTTATTACGAGTATTTTGGTTTTCCGTATGTTCAGATCCAGACATACATAAAACATGCTCTAAAGTAGTGTTTGCAGATTTTCTTGACTAGAAGCTAGCAGTACTGTATCATCCGCCTATCGCAAATTATTGATGACTTCGCCGTTCACAAGTATTCCTTCTTGTTTTTCAGAAAGTGCTTTTCTGAAAATTCTTTCGTAGTAAACGTTGAAAAGCAGGAGTTACAAGAGGCATCCCTGCCGTACTCCTCTTTTAATATTGAGAGCCTGTGATTCCACACCATCTACTAAAACTGATGTTTGATTCCAATATAATTTTGCAATTATTCGAACATCTCTGCCATCCAAGCCAATGTCTTTTAGAGTTTCGATCAATATAGAGTGCTTAACACGATCAAATTCCTTTTGGAAGTCAATAAAACAACAGTGTATGTATACAGATATATCTCGACATCTTTGAGCAAGTACATTCATTCCAAACAGTGCCTCTCTTGTTCCAAACCCGTTACGGAAACCAAACTGAGTGTCATTCAGGTATTCCTCGCATTTATTTTAGATACGACCATGTATTATCTTCAGAAAAATTTTTAATAAGTGGTTTAAAAAACTTTAGGTAGTTGTCCGAAGGTATAAATGGTATTGAAAAACGAAGTTATAGCCTCCAAAACATTGGTATAATTTATAAGCTTGTATATTTCAGTTGGAATTTCATCAGGACCAGTTGCTTTGCCATCTTTTGATGATTGTATTGCTTTTATAACCTCAGGGTCCGTCGCAGTTAGTAATATCGGGAGGTGAACTACTCCTATCGTTTTCGAATAGGTTCGTGACGTTATTTTCATATTCTTCAAGTTTGTCCTCGACTTCAAATATTACTTTACCATTTTCATCCTATAGTAATGCGGTTTGTTTCTTATTGAAGATACCAGCCGCTTCTTTAACTTTTTTTACATGTTAAACGTGTAGTATCTGTTTTCAAGTTCTTCAATCTAAACATTTAGCCAAACACTGTTTAACTAACAGTGTTTGGCTAGAACTAACAGCAAAACAAGTAAAACACTGTTTGGCTAGATGTTGACTCTTTGCTTCTCGTATTTTACGTCGAATTTCTTTTTGTATGCTGTTGTAAAGTGTTTCGTTATTTTTCACTAGTCGCCGTTGTTCCATCAAATCCAATATGTCATCTGTCATCCAAGCCTGCTTTTTAGCTTTGACCTGCCTTGTAAATTTCTCACACAGATTTTTTTACTGTTATTATGATTTTATTTAAGCCCTCATCGATGTTTTCATCAATATTTTCCCAAATTAAATTTTCGTTCAGTTGTCCTTTAACTGATTCCTTAACTTTCTTGCCTTGTAATTGCTAGTATGGGATTGTGATCGGAATTTAATCTTTAATAACTCAAAAAGTATTGATTTATTTTAATAACTTTATAAAATAAATTTTGTTTATATTTAAAATCGATATAAAATCGATGGCGGTTCAATGAAATCGGAGTGAAAACCTTCAGTGACTGGACTATTTTACGTTTTATTGTTTTTATTATTATATATTGAATAAACATTAGGTCTGTTATGCAGTCAAATTAATATTTTATTACATTTCTTTAGTACACATAAAAAATTTATTTAAACTATAAAAAATTTATAAAAGAAAATTTGAAGACACACTCTACTCGCAAGTAAATATAATTTATAACTTTGTGGAAGCTAGTAAAATGTTCCTCGAAGACACTTTTATTAAATTTTTGGCGGTAAATTTTCTTTATTGGAGTTTGCTACGTTTGCCTCATTGCAGTGAGCTATTTGGAGCACAAACAACTATGCACTTTATATCCATTTGCTAAGCCGCAAAGGTTTATACAATTTTAACACAAGATAAAACCGCGTATTATGTGGGGAGTCATAGAGATTTCTTTGGAGCTTCTCCTCATAAATCAAGATATTGGGATTTTGTTAGTTTATGGTGTGTGATGTTTTTTATAATAAAATGTATTACCTGTTCTATTTTTCAAACTAAATAAAATTTTAACACTGCATTTTTTTTATGTTTTTTGTATATTATATTCTTATGATTTCTAATTTTCAAATTGTTATGTAAAATATTTAATTCTCAATTTGATCTCTCTCGGATTTTTTTTTTGTGTCGAAAATATGTGTCTCGACAGCTAATGGTCATTGACACAGGTACAATTGACATTAATGTTTACATGATTAATACTTTGCATTGGGTACAAGTTAGTAACAATACATTTTTTATAATACATTTTGTTTTAAATTAAACTGTATAATTTTGTTTTTTTTTTAGTTTAATACATATTCATATTTGCTGCTGTTTGAGATGAGTACATATGTCTTTTAGGTTATTACCAAGATTGTATTTTCTTCTGGCTGCTAGCATTGATTATAAACCATACACTAGATAGCTCACCTCGTGATAACCGAAAGACGTATCAACAACTAAATGGCGTTACTCGAAAGCCGTATCGAGATTTCTCATTCTCTCTTTGACTTGCGAGGAGGTAAGAGTAGTTTCAGGGCCGACCTTTCTCTATAGGTATATTATCTGTGACAAGAAGTATTGTGACAAGTTATAGTGAAATTTTATAAAAAAAGGGACTCAAATTTTAGATAAAATGGCCTCTGTAACGCATAAGTGTGTTTAGGCATGATGTTTTGAAAGAAACGGTGGGACAAAAATAATGTAACGACTATTTTGCTTACCACAGGGTAAGAATATGGGGGACAAGATTGGGCAAACAAAATAATCGGAACAAGTGCGTACGGCACTCAGTTGGTTGTTGGAGAGCTTGGTCGTGGATAAGTTGAAGATATGGGGGTTGGATTGGGGCAACTACAAAAAAAAGAAATAAAGGGGTACTTATACAAATCTCTTGGGACAAACAGAATGAAAATAAACCGGAAACACCTCAAGGAATTTAATAAAGGGCGCCACTTGAGGTGCCTAATTATACCTATTACAACCACTAGTTGTAACTAGGGAAATAATTGTAGAAAATCAAAAATATAGAAAAAAATATCTTATTCGTTTATTAACGTTTATTTTTGTCTCAAACAAACAGTTATCAAAAATACAGATTATAAAAGAAACATATCACGTAACATAATACAAAATAACAAAAACTTACATGTTCTTTATTTACATAAAAGATTGCTACAAATATTTTGAAAAGGTTCCTAGGTTATATAAGGCCAATTTAGATTATCAAAATTTTATGGATATCCTTTTTATGAAAAATATTGAATTTAACCTTATATATGAAATATCTTTTATATATGAAAATCAATGGATTACAACAATGGATTACAGCAAATGTCATATGTCAAGATAGCATTTTAAATCAGAATAAAATATGACATTTTTTAGCTACGACATAATCTTTAATTCACATAATCACTTAACTTTGTAAAGGCAAAACTTGCTACATCTCTGGGCATATTCTCTAACAGTAACAAGGAACCATTTATATACTCAGACAGGAACGATTAAAACAGGAACTTGGTGGAAGAATCAAGCTGACTACGGGGACATTCTATACCATACTTTTCAAAAATTGCCAGTTTCTATTGAATCGACTCTTCGATTCAAAAACTGCCCCACATTTTACATTTCAAATCTGTCGCTTCACTATAGATCGTAAACGTTTGCACCGTTTCAAATCTTTCTTAGACCCTACATTGTTACACGTCTGTCCAGTTTCAAATCTGTTCTTGGACTCCTTATTTGCGTTAAATTTTACAAATTCGACGCCATAAAATACCTCCCCCCCCTGGTGTTTACAAAACCTAAACAAACAAAAAAATCGGACCCTCGTTCTAAACGACCAAAACAACTTTTTAAATATTCCAGTTTATTGCGTTTTAACGACGAAAGATAAATAAAAACTCTTTTTTATATTACGGGGGCTTCATGAAATATAATCCTCTAGGCGACAAAAAACTTGTCGAAATAGTTATAACATGATACAAAGTAACAAAAAAAACACGTAGTTTTTAAACCGGAGTTATACCTGAATTTGTAACAAAAGGTTATGGGATTTGAAAGTACACATAGACAAAAAATATATCCAGCGTTATTTACGCATTTAAGATTTTCGTAAAAGACAAACACAGATTTTATGGCAATCTCTATGCGTACTGATGAGATAAACGGACAGGGACGTATTATAAAATTTAAAACGCTACAATAATAATATATCTTTCTTTAAATTTCCTCTGAAAGACGTACAGCGCACAAAAATTTGGAAAAAAAAACTGCTGGAATATTGATATTATATTGATGGATATCAGTGACCTGAAACAGAGGGTAATTTTCCAGCATTATTTTGCAGTGGAACATATTTACCAAAGTGGTCAAAGAAAGTTATTAAGGAAAAATGCTGTTCCTCTAAAATTAAACAGTTAACAACTGATTTAGGTGAGTACTCAACTTTAGAAATATTTTTATGTTTGCGTAATGCACTTTATCAATAAGAATAATACTATTAAAATATATTTTATATAAAATCAGTTGATATTGAGTGATTTATAAATTTTTTATACAATTAAATCAAAGGAGATTTTTCTTAAATATGAATACGTTGTTAGTATCATTCCAGAAATAATGGAGATGCTTGTTTTGCTTTAATTAAAATAACACATACATTCCAATGATCACCTATTTTAGGTGATACACCACCAGTATGATCTACATACCTTTATTGCGGTACGAAACGTAAAAGATCTACAAGAGGCGATTGTATAGTTAGGTTAACTCCATCGCCTAAGAGATCAAGTAGTAGTCTCAGTGATATGTCCAGTTTTGAAATTAATTTTTCCACAAAACATGAAATTGAATTGACAGAGCAGGTAAAAAATTGGAGTACCAAGTAAATGCTTTAAAGAAGAAGTGCCGTCAGAAGAACAGTCAACGTTGTAGAAGAATAACAAAAAACAGAAAATCGGCAACCAAATTCATGTTACAGGTTCTGTTTGAAAATAAAAGCAAATACGTGCACACTTTTGTTAATATGCAGTTTTCACACAAAACTCATTCACAATGGAGTCACAATAAAAAATATTCAGCTCTGGCCATTTAATATAAGTCTCCTAGTTGTTACAAATTTTTAATTAGATCTCTTAAGTTTAGATTACCTTCAGTAAAAACAATTCAAACTTGGTTGCGTGTCATAAAATTAGGAACTGGTTTAAACCCTTCCTTAATTGACAAGTTGAAGAAAAAAGCAGGGACAATGAATGAGTAAAAAAAAAGTTGTGTGTTAATGTTTGATGAAATTTCCACTGCCGAACTTATCTTGAACATATATTTTTTCACTCCCCAGAAAGAATTATACGGAACCAGAGGGCAAAAGCATAATTTTTTTACATCTTAGCTAGGCGTAAGCCAAATTTCATGTCAATCCAAGCGATTCTTTAAAATTAGGAGGTTTTGCAATATTTTACCGTAAGTGAATGGACTAAATCTGGAAATAAATGCTGTATATTAGCTTGAAATATTTTAGTTTGCATCAATTCTCGAAATTAATTTGTTTGAAAAGTTACAAAAAATAATTTACATGAGATGTAATTTATCACTGCTAATTTTATTGTGTATTTTATATTTTGTTATTTTTTGTATTGTATTGACAAATAAATAATTTTTAGAAAACCCTTACTGTTTTCATTAATCAATTTTTAGCGTTTTTTTTAAGTAAAATTGAAATTTCATCATATAGATTACAAGCACGTTAAAATTATTTGTTAAAATGCTGAATGTCATCCTTATATTGTCGTCTATTGTAATAGACAATCGCTGGAGCAGGGAACCCAAATTTATTTTTCAATTTTGACAAAGATTTCAATTAATGTCGCCACTAGACAGTCAGGTAGTATTTAGGCGTGAGGGGCAAGGAGGTGTAAGTGGAGTAAGAGGAGTTTAACACTGAATTCGTTTTTACCTTAGAGTGAGGTATCTAGGTGGTGGCGTTGTGGTTTATAATTAATGCCGCTAGGTAGTGTTAACAGTCAAGAAGTATATGTTTTACGGAAGTCGTGGTGTCGCAGTACTGGCACAAAATCTGATTATTGGAATTTATTAAGTGTCCATGTGTAAGGACACATTGTTGCGCCCTATTCTCAATCTCAATCAAATAATAGATTTGTCCTTTCTTTTCATTGGTGGGAGCTGGTGGTAGAAAATATTTAGTTGTAGAACGCTTATCTTGGTATCGCTCCTTTTCCAATGATCATTCCAACGGTCCATTATTTTATGTTTGATGTGTTCTTTTAGATCTGATGATGTTTGAATGTCTGTTGTTACGTTAAGAGAACATGCTTGTTTTGTTGCTTGATTGGCTTTTTCGTTACCTAGAATACCAACGTGTGATGGGACCCATAATATTGTAACTGTAATTCCAATATTTTGAAGATAATTATAGTACCTATATACTCTGGATTTCTTGAACTATTGGGTGGATAGAATGTACGTTTTTATGGACTGCTGGAGGATAGAGAGTACGTACAGATTGCTATAGTTTTATCATCATGAAGTAGATTTTTCACCGCTTGTAGTATTTCATATAGTTCTTCCTCTTCTTCTTCTTTTTATATAGACATGTGCCTCCAGTAAGTTGCCATTCCATCGTTTTCGTGGTCTTCCTACTGATCGTCGTTCTATTGGGAACCGTCTCTTGTCTATTCCACATAGTTCAGCAGTATAAATACTGCAATTGCTGGAGAGTCCAAACAAGTTGTCAGTGGGTCTGAGAAAAGGATCTCATCGAAGTTGCATTGATGTAGTATTCATAGAATCTTTGTTTGATAATGGAATGTGACATTTGGAAGTTTACATATCCATGGAGGAGTTTGTGGGACCGTGAAAGGGCTGGTCGACTACAAATTGATATCTAACAAAGGAATTACCATCTGTATAGTAGACGGTACCATTCTAGGATTATTAGTAATTGGTAATTGTCTATTACAGATCAGGTTTTTTGTGCGATTTGTGGGATTTGCTGAAACTCTAGCGAAATAGATCAGTAGAAGTTGTCGTCTTTTTGTATGTAAACATTCTAAATGAATGCTTTCCACCCTACTGGATCAGAATGCTCCTAAGCAAAGTCAAAGGAAAGTATTTTGGACTACGTTTAGTGAACGTAGTAGTGATTTGTTTGATGAAAGGATATTAAATTATTAAGATTTTTTATTTCTATTTAAAAAACTAAGTAAGAAGATAAATTGCAGGTATTTGGTTAGAATTAAGTTTAAAATAAGAAGTTATTGGTAATTGTGAACGATTTTCCAGAACGATTTCACAGAATAGTTGGACACTGAGTATAAATAATAAACACACTGAGTGAAATAAGGAAGTCGATAGAAGTACATTCAAAAACAATACTTGTCGATAACAAAAGCTAGTTTTGAGGAACACGATTACCGTTAGAAGATCGTAGATCACAGACTACATTTACTATACAGTGGTAAGAGTCAGTCTTGCCAACACAAAAACATTACTAATGACTAATATGTCTGGTTTTTTAAGGAAAAAGCTGCATATGATTGCTCGTTGTCACAGTGACATTTATTGTGATACTTATATGGACAAATTGTCATTTTACGCCTATTTTATCACTGCATTAAAATATAAATATATGTGAAAATGCCAGGAGCAGAATGGTTTACGCCAGTTGCCAATCAAAAAAATTATCAGTATTTTTGGGCAAAATTAGAAGATTCAGTACCAACAGCTGTCCCAATTGACCTCGAGAAAACACTAACTTACTTTAATAATGAAGCCAGACATGAATATATTCAAGAATATGACTTACATTTCAATTATACCAAAACATTTCCTTTGTGGGATCCAAGAAAGAACAAAGATAACGCAAACTACTTACCGGATATAAGAGAAAATATATTTCAACAAGAAAAGGACAAACCGGTTCCAGTTCTTACATCAATGACGTACGGCAGGCTTTATAAAGTTCAATACGATAAACCCGAGGTGATATATCGGCGACAACATGCAATACAAGATTTCGAAAGAAGACGTGGAGTTTTATTTCCAAAAGAAAGAAAACCAAATTAAATACGTTTAGAAAAATTGTAACCACGTTATGCATTTAAATATAAACTAAAATGTTTCTTTATTTTATTGTTTTTATGGTAGTTGAATGCAGAATATTGTTCAAATTTTAAAGCTTAATAGTCCATTGAAAAGTTACATTGACATTACATTTTTTTAAGATAATGCAATTTTATTTTTTTAATATATGGAGGTGGTTAGAGTAAGCTTAATTTCAAGATTGTGGGGTTGCTACCCTTGTCCACCGGACCCATCTTGGAAAAAGTGGGGGAAACGATTTTCGCGCTGTATCTCGTAAATTAATAGCTCTACATAAAATGATATAAGACTTTATTTGGCGTCAATTAAACTTTCTACAACTGTATTTGTATCACTTTTTATCGTAAAATTGAATATAAAAAAATTTTTGAAAAAATTTTGGTCCTTATAATTTTTTTCTGGCCATTTTACAATAAAATGACAATTGGGCAATAATATAGAGAGTTTTTCATAGAGTAATTTTCACTACAAATTTTCTTAATTTTATGAATTACTCTGGATTTTACAGCGCTCCGAAGTTAACCGGGTTCTCGAATACTCGACATCTTGGAATAAGGGGTGCAAAGGGTTTTCGTACTTTATCTCGTAAACTAACAATACTACGGAAAATTTTATTAAACATTATTTTATAGTAAATTAAATTAAATTAAATTCCTATTTCTTTTAAAAATGTAAAATAGAAAATAAAAAAAATATAAACAAAAGTAACTAACGCTTTTGACAAATTTTTTTGGGTCTTATAACATTTGTTTATTAAGGAAATTAGCAGATCTACAGAAAAATTTATACGACATTATTTGTACAATAGTTTTTTTATTTGAATTAACGTCTCTCAGGTCATTGACACGATGACATTATAATACAATTAAAGAGTATTACAAATGCAGCTTTACATTTGAAAATACACAATACATAATACACAATACTTATTTTTTACAAATTTACCTGTTATGCATAATTACAATTCAAGTTTATAGAGCACTTGAATGTCTTTTAAATATTTAAACAGACTTGCATATTTCTCAGTTTCATTCAACATTTCTTGTATATTTTCTCTCTTTCTTTGTGTAAGCCGAGTATCTAATTCTTAATCTTCTTAGAATAACCTTCTGTCTTCTGGGCCTAGGCGGTAGCTCTAAGGAAGGTATAACTGGTTGTATATTGTGCAAGTAATTCGAAGTTGTGTTCCAATTACCTTGCCATTTGTCATATATACGCTTTTTGAACATTTTTAATATCTGCATCTGCATCCTCACTTCCTGCAAGGCCTACATGTGAAGGTACCCAGACAATAGTAACAATTACTCCATGGTACCGTAAGATTATTATATATGTCATGTATTAAATTAACCAGAGGATGATCTGAGAACATATTTTAAGTTACTTGTATTGATGATAAGGAGTCTGTACAAATCGCTACCTTGCGGTCATTTGGTTCTAACATACAAAAAGCCTCGATAATACCATATAGGTCTCCAGTGTATACACTACAAACGGCAGGAAGTCTGATTAGTTTTGTAGTACTGGAAGAGGAAACAACAGCACTACCCACGCCTACATCATTTTTGGAGGCATCTATATAAAAAAACTTATTGAAACTGATTTCTTTTATGTCTAGAAACGATTGTTTAATTGTAGAATATTAAATTATCTACAACTTTATTTCAATTAGTTTTTGCATAATTATTGTAAACATGAAATAAAAAATATTTTCCTCCCCGTTTTATCTTGAATTCTTGTGAGGTTCCGTTGTCTACTCATACAGTTAAACTGTAGGTATACATTTTTAATTAGGCGTAAATCTTTGTTATCAACACTAGGTTCTTTCAGTATCTGAAGTAATTTTTGATGTTGTACCTTGTCAAATGCTTTTTCAAAGTCTATAACGCATGCGTAGACTTTGCACTTTACGTCTCGAGCTCTTTGTATCAATACTTGTATGGAAAATAGAGGCTTTTGCATTTCTAGTCCGCTTCTAATCCCAAACTGAACACTGCTAATGTTTTCTTCAAGTTTTCTATGTATACAAGAGTGAATAACAGAAAGAAAGATTTTGAGTGCATGGCTCAGTAAGCTTATAATTCTGTTATTAAAGCATCTTATGGCATTTACCTTTTTAGGGAGAGCGATGAAGATGGAAACTAGCCAATCTGTAGGAAATTCTGCAGTTTCATAGATTTTGTTCAGTAGACTCGTTAGGAGTTTAAGTTAGTTGTTTTCAAATAGTTTCAATATTTCAGCTTTTATGTTATCAGGTTCAGCTTTGTTGGTTTTTATTCTTTTGTTGCATATGTTACTTTACTGAGCGTTATTTCTTGACCTGAACATCTAGAAACACTGACTTCTGTCTATTGCTCTTCACTAAATAATTCTTTTATGTATTGGCTCTATTTCTCAAGTATTCTCGAATTATCGTAGAGCAGATTGTTGTGCTCGCCTAGTATTAAGCTATGACTTCGTGATCCGTTTCCTCCCGTTAAGTTTTTGATCTTTTCTTGTAGGTTAAAAGTGTCAAGCTCCTGTTCTAGAGATTCTATTTCCATGCATTAATCTTGTAGTCATGCTTTTTTTGCTTCTCTAATCTTTTTTAAATAAATTTGGTTATTTTTTTGTTCCTTATCTCATTCTTATTTCTGTGTTTTCTTTGTTTTTCCATTAGCTCTAATATTTCTTGTCTCATCCACGACGGTTTCTTTATATTGTTTTCTAGTTTAAGTTTATTATCCACCACTGAATTAGAAATATTTTTAATTTTATTCCACATATCATCCACACTCGATGTTTTCTTGATTAATATGTAAGATTACCATAAAGGAGGTGTAGAACCGAAGGAGGTGAGATAACAGATAGATTAGAGTCAGCTTTTACTCGCAAAAAAAGAACTAGAAGGTGGCCACTTTGCTTATTTTGGCATATAACATATAATATAAAATATATATATATATATATATATATATATATATATATATATATATTTACATAAATAAATTTACATGCAGTAGCTGGAACACGTGGAAATGAAAATGAAAGTCCAAAACATGGAAGGTGTAAAGACTGCGGATGGAAAAAATTACAGAAAATCTCGTACAAGATGTCAAGCATGTAAGAGGTTTATTTGTCCTGATCATTCAAATATCTTTTATAAAAAAATAATTGAATAATTATATAATTTTAATTGAATATTAAGTTTTATTTTATTTTTTATTACAAAAAAGAAATGTTTTTTAGTTTTGATAAATCAATAACATGAAACTACAAAAGCTTCGACGGATTAATAAAAAAAAATTGGAAATTAATTCACAACAGGTTTGAGTTTTATCCACTGGGCCCACTTCTACCCATAGACAAAGAATATAACATTTACTACGGGAAAGTAGGAAGGTTAAAGCTCTATATAAAGTTCTACTATTAGCAATTATTTAGATTTGAGCTTTCTCACCAATTAGTTACGTTTATGCATTTTAAACTTTTTTCGGTTTACCCCAAGCTGAATATGCAGCCAAACTTTTAGAAAATTAGTTTGTAAATCCTTTATTACATTGTGACCCAGAATGCAAATCTATTAACAAATTGAATGCGCTTCAGTAAACATAATTATCATTTTAATGACTTGCTGTGAATTAATATTTTTAAACGCTGTGGTGAAATATTATCCAAAAAAGCCAGTTATGCAGATTCTCTGGTCAGAAAGCCAATTTCAGATACACTTACGAATTACGTGTATACATTTTAAACTTTTTGGGTTTTCCTTATGCTGAATATGCAGCTGAATTGTTAGAAAATTAGTTTGTAGTATCTTTATTACATTGTGACCCAGAATGCAAATCTATTAACAAATTGAATGCGCTTCAGCAAACATAATTATCATTTTAATGACTTGCTGTGAATTGATATTTTTAAACGCTATGGTGAAACATTATCCAACAAAGCCAGTTATGCAGATTTTCTGGTCAGAAAGCCAATTTCAGATACACTTACGAATTACGTATATGCATTTTAAACTTTTTGGGTTTACCTCATGCTGAATATGCAGCTGAATTGTTAGAAAATTAGTTTGTAGTATCTTTATTACATTGTGACCCAGAATGCAAATCTATTAACAAATTGAATGCGCTTCAGTAAACATAATTATCATTTTATTGACTTGCTGTAAATTGATATTTTGAAACGGTATGGTGAAACGTTATCTAACAAAGTCAGTTATGCAGATTTTCTGGTCAGAAATCCAATTTCAGATACACGTACCAATTACGTATATACATTTTAACCTTTTTTCGGTTTACCCTATGCTGAATATGCAGCCGAATTGTTAGAAAATTAGTTATACCCAATAACAATATTTTATTGCAATCCACTAGTTTTGAAATTTGGTGTAGACGTAAAAATGGCTACACGTACAATAACTTGTTCCTGTAGCCGTTTAATAGCCATACAATAATTAATAAACAACTTCTTTCTGGAAAGAATACCACATCCAGACAAGCTTCTCGCCTCTGATTCAAATAGTGACTACATCTCACCAGCCTCCAATATGCTCCATCACAAAACACCACAACCGCAGTTGTATTTTTCAGTTCCTTTTTCTTTTGTCCATTACAAAACACATTTAACTCTAGCCTGAAGAGGATCTAACGATCCTAAACAGGTACTTACATTTTCATTCCTTTTCGTAATCAAAATTTCCCTAACCTATCCTGCAAAGTGAACATTGTAGCCCAGTCTGGTTAAAAAAAAAGGTCGAAAAATTTTTCGCAGATATCTGAAGCTTTTAGGACATAGGTGGGGGTTACTAGATGACGAATAGATGAGAAAGTACTCGTATTTTTACCTTTCATTTTTTTAAACAATAATTTATGGTCACAAAGTTTTTTCCCTTATATTTTCCATAATAGTATATTACTTTATGAGGCGGAGAAGCGTGAGGCGCGTAATAGAGGGCAAGTCAAGAAA
This sequence comes from Diabrotica balteata, assembly GCA_918026665.1. Classification (NCBI taxonomy): domain Eukaryota; kingdom Metazoa; phylum Arthropoda; class Insecta; order Coleoptera; family Chrysomelidae; genus Diabrotica; species Diabrotica balteata. The sequence continues at coordinate 135,744,814 of OU898280.1, forward strand.
AGTCGCTTCTTTGCCGAATAAAGTATACTATTTCTTCTTTAAATATAGCAATTTTTAACCACAAATAGTACAATTCATACGCTATTTTTACTCGGAATTAACTGTGACAACTATCAAAGTCATTTAGATATTAGAAATTAAAATAATTAAGTCGTCGATGGGATTTGCGTCTCCCTGGTTCATCGAGCAAAAAGACAAAAGAGGGAATCTAATCCTTATGAAAAGGAGACCAAAAAAGTGGCCTCTGATGGCGGACATATCCGGAAATGCGAATGCGCCAAATTTAAATTTTGCGACACTAAAAATAACAGTAGCTATATAATATTTTTCAGAATGTGTCTTAGACGAGAAAGTTTTAATTAATTATTAACGGTAATAGTCTAAAATACGACACACTTGTTAAAAAACTTCAATATAAATAAAATTTCATGTGACAGTTGGGACAAACAATAACATAACCAAACTAAATTTGACTTCTTAAACAAGGAAAGAGACTATCTTTCCTTGTTTAATGTGGCCTCTAAAGATCGCACTTCCTGTCTAACAATATTTTTGTCCCCACTACCTTTACATTCCCTCTTTTGTCTTTTTGCTCGATGCCCTGGTTACAGTTGTTTGCAATTATTAAAGACAGCTTATTGTTGTTGCAACCGCAAGTGCAAATTTAGTGCGAAAATGGAAAACCTAAACGAAATTGAGTCCGCGGCTAATGATGCAGTAGCACGTTTGGAGCCCTCCAAGTCAGGAATAAAGTATTTGTTGTTAATGACATTTGTCTTGTGGCTTTGTGACATGTTTCATATTGTTGCCATAACAAAAAAACTGCTGCCGGCGGAGACATCAAACTTTAACAGGATCAAGTTAGATAAGTATTGTCATCATTATTTGACGTTTGAAGAAAAACAATATTTATATCATTTTTTTATATCAAGAATATCTTTATTTTCCCGTTTTTTAAATTAAAATTGATAAATAATTTGATATTTTGCAAAAAAGCAGTTTTTTGAGCTAATTTATAAATTTTATTAATTTTTTTATTAACAAAATACAATGTTATTAATACATTTGAATATTGAGTTTTTTACCAGCCATTCTATGGTTGTACGTATAAGTTTGTAGCTTGAAAAATATAGAAGTTATTATAATTGTTTATAAGTAAAAACATAATGCTTTTTCAAACCTTTATTTTGTAAATAATTTCGATGAAAACGTAATACGCATTTAACTTTTGAGATAGTTTAAGTATTATAAAATCCTATGAAATTTACTAAATATGTCTAGCATTATTAAATATTTAGCCTCGGGGATAAATAAATTAAATAACTTTTAAACTATTTGACCGATTGGGGGAAAATTTCGCTCAAATTAATTTAAACGACAGTAATTCCTTGATGCTCAAATGTATTAATAACATTTTGTATTGGTAATAAAAATATTAATAAATTAGTGAAAAAAACTAATTTTTTGCAAATATCTCCGTAAATTATTTATCAATTTTAATTTAAAAACGGGAAAATAAAGACATTCTTGATATAAATATTGTTTATGTAAAATATAGACAAAAAATCAAATTCTGACCATAAATTATTGTTAAAAAAAAGCAAGGCAAAATACGAGTACTTTTTCATCTATTCGTCATCTAGTAACCCCCACCTATGTCTTAAAAGCTTCAGATATCTGTGAAAAATTTTGCCGTGAAATCGATGATTTTTGCATAACCAAACTGGGCTATTGAGTCAAATATTGTAAATGAGTACAAAGTTCCGACTAAAATTTCAACTAAAGGAATTTTTAATAGCTAGTGTATACTCATTACGTTTTATTTTATGGCCCAGTAAATAAAGTCATACCTTAGTTTGTAAATACAATAATATAAAAAAACGAAATAATATATTAACCCTGTATCACTAAACGTCATTAATTGTAATAGAAACAAGAGAATAGCGACTAAATTGTACAGAAATAAATGTCCTGAATAATTGAATGCGTAAAAACAAGCTGTAATTATCCACAATGACACAAATTGACACGTGGGAGTTAAGAGGGAGGCTTATGAAGAGCAATAAATCGGTTTGGAGACTTCTGAATAAACTAAAGTAGAAATTGATCTTATCATCTAATGTAGGTCAGATATACTTAAAATAATAGACCCACCATTATCCAAAATAAAGTGGTGAAGGACACGCCGGATAATCAAATATTCAGTAAATAAACGTAAATTTTAATCGAGATTAAAAATTACGAAATTGAGTAAAAAATACCCTTTAAGGTTATAAAATATACTGTAATTAAGTGGTCCGCCGAAACAGCTAGTGATAATAAATTTTAATAAATTTTTGGTGATAAGAGCAAGTTTTCAGTGTTATCGTAGATAAAATCAGAGCTATGTAAGAGAGGGGATATGACATACGGTGGAGTAGATGGGTTTAATTTCGCCAAATTGGTTAGTAATTCTTGTCAAAGTGTTAGTTTCAAGCAGTGGTAAATGAAAAATTTTATTTTATAAATATTTTCAACTATTTTGTCTGATCTTTTTACATTATTTCAAAGTGACTTTAGCATGGCGTGAGCTGTATATTGAGATTTTGTGCAAGTAATACTCGATTTAATAACAAAATCTCCACCGGAATAACTTTTCATAGGTTAGTATTCACGTGTAAACAGTGTACAGGGCGATATTACTTACATTTAGTGATGCTGCGTATAGAAAGAACATGTAAATTTTAATTTAGTTTATGTGGTTGTAAATTTCCTAAGGATTTTAAAACCACAAAAACCTGGATACAAATTGTAAGTAGAGAGATCTGGATCCATCAAAATATAGCAAATTGTGGTCCAAATATTTAAACTTTATTAATCTGTGTTCGTTTGCGAAAAAATGCAATCCCTTCTTCCTAAGTTGCCCTCTTTGTTACTGAAGGTTGGCTATAACTACAGCAAATTGCTCTCTATCTTGAGCTGTTCTTAGTATTGAATGTGTGTCAATACCTGTCCAGTCTCTTACAGTCTTTAACAAGGAGCATTTTCTTCTTCCTGGACCTCTTCTTCCTTCCACTTTCTCTTTCATTATCAGTCATAGGAAGTTGTATTTTTCTCCTTTGTAAATATGTCCTAGATCAGGGGTGCTCAAACTTGAACTGCTGGCGATCTACCTCAATATTTTTAGACTACTTACGATCGACTCTGAGAGACTGTAAGTGTGTGTGATGCAAGGTTGTCGTACATACACAATACACCCTACCTACCTAGGTAGGGTGTACCGTAACATATATAGATATTAGCTTTCTGTACAATATAGGTAAATTATTTTAGTCAAGGTTTGGGTTAGGTTTAGTTAGGTTCTTCTCTACAATATCAATGAAAAACTCATAGGTATTTAAAATTGCGAGTTTATTTGTTGTTACAAAACAAAAGAGTTATATATGGTGTTAAACTTAACTAAGGAGTGGCTTTGGATGTTGAAGCGTGGCACTGCATCTCCTCAGCAAACTTTTTATAAGATGGTACGTAACCACTGAGTGCTAATCGCAAGCATGATGTCATATGATCGTCAGTTAGTCGATTGCGATATTTTGACTTAATTATCTTCATTTCAGAAAATGCAGACTCGCACAAGTAAGTTGACCCAAAAAATGCCATCAGTTGAAGGGCGATTTGCCTTACATTCGGATATTTATTTTCAGATATAAAACGCCAGAAATTTGTATCAGATACTGTAGCTTTAAGATGTATATCTGATATAATCTGCACCAACTCATTTTCAACAGAACATGAGTTCATATTAAACTGACTTGCTATTTCAGTAGCTAATTCCTTAATGTTTTTACATGAAAAAGGATAACTCATAAATGATGCTATATTTTCCAATTTACTGCAATCGTAAAAACGCATTTCGACTTGTCCCAAAATATTTGATAATTCAGCCTCATACGTATCACAATTCAACTGAGGAATGCTTGTTTTCAAAGACGGAAAATGTTTCAGATCCTTTCTTTTCAGTTGATCTATCATAAGTTGCAATTTACTTTTGAATGCGTTTCTGAGATGATCATCTCAATAATAGTTTTTCCTTTACCTTGAAGCTCCAAGTTAACGCTGTTTAAGTGCATTGTGATGTCAGTCAAAAATGCCAAATCATTTAGCCATTTTTCGTTTTTTTAAAATCTGAGTGTTATCACCTCTTTCGTCTAGAAAAGCTGTTATTTCGGGCAGTAATTCTTGAAACCTTTCTAGGCATTTTCCGCGACTCAACCACCTGACGTCCGTGTAAAGAACTAAATCAGTGTGTTCAGCTGACTCCCTATCTTCCAACTGCAACTGAAAGAGCCGCCGTTGCAAGCTACGTGCACGGATGGAATTCATAATTTTTGTTGCAATGCCCATAATTTCCTTCGTGTTTAAAACTTTTGAACACAAAACATTTTGATGTATAATGCAATGGAATGAAAAAAATGAAGGGAATTCTTCATTAGCTCGACACAATGTCACAAAACCGTTTTTGTTTCCAGTCATTGCTGGTGCTCCATCGGTTGTAATGCACAATAATTTATATATTGGTAGCTCGTAGTTTTTTACAAAATTTAAGAAAACGTCATATATATCTTCGCCACGGGTCTTCCCCTTCAGAGGAATGATTGTCAAAAATTCTTCCTTGGCCAACATGTCATTGAATATCATCCGAATAAAAATACGCAGCTGGGCAGTGTCTGTCATATCGATGGATTCGTCGAACTGTAAAGAAAAATATGTACATTCCATGATATCATGTTTTAGTTTATCTGCGATGTCTTGACTCATGACTTCAATACGCCTTGTGACAGTCGGACGAGATAACTGAAGTTCTCTAATAGCAGACATGATTTCTGTTTTATTTTTAAAATCTCCAAATAAAGTCTTACCCGCTTCAATAAATCGTACATCTAGTTCAATAGTGCCACAACTCCAAAAATTCCAATTTTGAGTTAAGGCTTTAAAAAGGTTAAATATATGATACACTATCTAATGCAATACAACCTTAACTGAAATATTGTCTTGAATAAGTATAAAGTAAGATATTTCGGTATTACACTGTAGGGTTTTGAAATGCAATATGGCCATAACTAGGAGATGTGGCGATAATACACTCCGCCACAATACAACCGATGTAATTCAATACGGCCACAACTGCAAAAATTGTTAGATTAGTGGTACGATTTTATCAGTTCTCAATTATTTATGCACGAGGTATCCACGTTTTTAGTGTACAACTATTTGATTTAAAGTCTAAAAACAGTGTATAGTGATATTATTATTAACTTTATTCTTAAACGCGATGTCAAGGGCAAGAAAAATGCTTGGACTAGCTTTTCAAAGCTATCTTAAAGATGATGAGAATCTGAGAGACAATTCAGAGGTTTTTGAGGTTATGAATGACATCTCCTTTGTGTTGACGGAGGTTTGTATTTTTACATACATCACAGTGAGGTTTTACTTAATGTATGTAATTTTTTAGCTTACTCCGGTTGCGTTACCCGTGCAATCAAATCATACCGCAAATACATTTAAAGATCAAGAAAATCTACATACAGGCCCTCGCCAAGATGATTACATAGAGCAGGTATATTTTTATGAAACGAGAAACGGTTACTGGACCGGTGAAAAATAAAATAAGAGAACACATAAATTCTTTCCAAAGGGTAGAATCACATTATCTTAGAGCACAAACTACAAAGGAATACATAGGTGGTTCACTTACTTTAGCTCAAATGTATCGCTACTACAAACTACAGGAAGAGAGTGAAGGAAGGCCTGTAGCTAAAAAATGCACTTACGAGCATATTTTCAAAACCGAGTTTAACATAACTTTCTTTCAGCCAAAAAAAGATCAGTGCGCAATTTGTCAATCATATAAAAATTCTTCTGTTGAACAGCAAGCTACTCTTCATCAAACTTATAATAAATATATTCATAATAAAATTAGAAGCAGAGAAGAAAAAGCACAAGATCTAGCAAGAGCAAAAGATGATTCTCAAGTATTGGTAGCTTGTTTTGATTTGCAGGCGATCCTTCCTACACCTTGTGGAGATGTTTCAAGCTTCTACTATAAATGCCGCCTGAACTGCTTCAACTTTACAATTTTTCAGATATTGCAAAAGACTGGTTACTGTTACTTTTGGCACGAGGCTATTGCTAACCGCGGCTCAAACGAAATAGCTACGTGTCTGTTTGATTATCTTTCAAATCATTGTAATGATAAATTTTATTGCGACAATTGTGTTGGGCAAAATAAAAATAAATTTATAGTTACCGTGTATCTCTATGCAATTAGAAAAATTAATGTTAAATCAATCACACATAAATTTTTAACAGTGGGACATACCCAAAATGAAGGAGACGCCATGCACGCAACTATTGAGAGGCATAAGAAGAAAATACTTAAAAGAGGTCCCATTTATGTTCCTGTCATCATAAGATCTGCAAAAAAAAGAGGGAAATCCTTACAATGTAAAAGAAATGTCAACAGAAGACTTTTATGACTTTAAAGATCTCAATTCAAAAATTGGAGGAAATTTTACAAAGAATACAAAAGATGAAAAGGTAGTCTGGAATGATATCCAAGTTATTAAAGTTGTCAAAAGCAATCCTGAATCTTTCTTCTATAAAACAGATTATAATGACGATGATGTGGAAGCAGTAATCGATTTAAAAAAGGCGTACATAAAGCCTCCATCGATATCCGCAAAAACCAAGCAACGCCTTTTGGAACTGTGTTCTTAATATTACCTGTTCATCACAATTTTTATAAGAACTTGGTTAATAGTAATTAAAAAAAATGTTCATACACACTTGTAATAATAATAATAAAAATATTTTTTGTAAGAACTAGTTATTTTTTTTATTATGTTGCCGCCGTATCTCCTATTTATCGTTTTATAAATAATTTTCTTCACAATGCAATATCGCCATAACTATCAAAATACAATTAACGTTTTATTTTTAATAAATTGTAACAAGATCCAGCGAATAACTGTATAATTTGCTAACTAAATTGTAATTTTGAAGCCAGTCATGCTAAAAATAAATTATTTACAAGGCATAACTCGTTTGCTACAGAACGTTTTGCTCATTTCTCGAAATTATTGTATTTTGGACTTGTGGCACTATTGAACTAGGTGTGCGAAATGCTTCCTTCACCACCGATCCGTCTTCAAATGGTTTCTTGTGTTTCGCCAAAATATGAGATATTTTAAATGACGCGATCGTAGCAGCTTTTGATTGTTTGGCTGGTATTGTAAACATGGATTGTTCTTTTTTCAAACAAGATATCAAATCACTTTGTGGCGGAAAATCCTTTTCATGGTTTTTATGAACCGTTTTATGATGCCTCTCTAAGTTACCACGCTTAGGTATTGCAACTGACACACGACAAATAACACAAATGCACTTATCCTTTACCATAGAAAAGAAAAATTCTTCCTCCCAATCCTTATTAAAATGATACGTTTTAGATTTCTTCACTGCACTCATTTTCCACTATTTAATAATAAACTTTGTATCGACGTAGGATCGCTATCAAGTTACAATTCAGAATAACTCCAATTCCTGCAGGCGCAACCTTTATATCGGCGTGAACGAAAGTCTCGAATATTCCCGTCAAACGTACGGCCCGAAACTAGACTGTACTGTCTCTCATCTAGAAACAACACTTTTCTTTTCTTTTTTCTTGTGCCGCGCGTTCCTTTGATAAAGCCACCTTTTGCCGCAAGCAGTGTTATTTTATTACGTAATACATTTTTCTAGTTGATAGAATATCATCAGAAATTTGATTAATAATTATAATAAATATTGAATTAATAAAATAATTAGTTATATGTAAATATAAAATATGCTGTGTGAACAGTATTTTGTTGTCCCCACTTCTTTGAATTGCAATGATGCTTAGTCAAGCATTCTATGTATTTGTATAGTTCAGTATTAATAAAAACGTTTAACTCTGCTGACAGTAGTTTAGTTACTTACCTAATTATTAAAATTTTTTTTCTTCTCGAGATCTACTCAAAAAGCACTCGCGACCAGTCGATCGCGATCGACCGTTTGAGCACCCCTGTCCTAGATAATTCTCTCTCAGTCCCCATTCTTCTCAGCACCTTGTTGTTAGTCACGTGCTCTGTCCAAAAGAATTTCAGCATCTTTTTAAAAGCCCACACCTCAAAGGCTTCTACACGTCTCATACTTGTGACTCCGAGAATACATGTTTCCACTCCGTATAGCAATATGGAATAAATGAATGTTATTCGAATTTGCCTGTTGGCAAGTAAAGGGGGGATGGGTGTATTGTCGACCCCGAAAATTGCGTAAGTGAAAGATGCGCTTGTAAACCCGGTGTTTTGTGTTAAATCGTAAACAGTTTTTATTTCTCTTAATAATATGTATTTTTGTTACTGCTTCCAAGCACTGTAAAGCTAATGATATTTGTATAACTCTTGTTAGTATTATTAGAATTGCGATAATTATCAATATAGAATCAGTCCTACAAATTCACTATAAATAAATCGAAGAAAAAATTCTTTAAAAAAAGAAGAAAAAAATATTTTAAAGCAATTAGGTATTCAACTATACCTCTCTTAAATATGGAAAGTTTGGTATTAAATTTATCCTCTCCATCCATTTCTGGTTCCAAGAGCTAGGTCGTGGATAAAGGTTTTTTATTTGAGGGACTGGAGAAAATAACTACAGAAGAAAAAGTCAGAAAAATATTTATACATAGGTATAATTGACTTGCTACAAACAAATGTAAAATTTGTAAACAAAGTTAAATAAATCTTGAATCTTATATTGGTTTAACTGGATATTATGTAACTAATTTGTACACTTACAGTTTATGAGAAATGTATCACTTAAATTACAATTTATGATTTTAATTAAACTAGTTAATGTGAAAAATCGACTAACACTAATTACTGTAAATAATAAAGTGTTTACAGTTCGAAGATTCGAACAAGAATCTTCAATGATATAATTATATCAAACAAAAATGTTTTGTTTTGTAATATCATTTGTAAAATGTGCTCTCAAAGCATGTTAACTCAAAATTTCTCGTTAAAATATAAACAACTTTTCACGTCTGTACCTCTCTAACTTAAGTTCAAAGAATAAATCAAAGCTTGATCTTAGAATTCTGACGCTACGACGCTTAGTTAAATTACCTTTATATAGTCAGATGCAGTCACGTTCGAAAGATTTATTATTTTGAATGAGGTTGAATACATCACTTCACTCACTCAATGCTTTGTGAGGGTTGTAAACCCACTCCACGCTGTGATACATGTTATTTAAAGCCACAGAGAATTATTATCTGTAAGCCATTTGGAACGAGCTTTATAGTATAAGTGTGAAAACAAATTAGGTAAATGTTAACTTAAGAAGATATCTAACTCAGTTGAGCAAAGTTGGGATAATAGAATCTAAAAAACGGTTATACAATTTTATTTATTAAGGATTTTTATTATTAAATCTACAATTTATTCTCATTTTGCAGCAGACGAGAACTATTTATCTTTAACATTTTTCGTAAAAATTTTTACTAAACTATGTCCTTTTATAAAAATTTTCCAAGTAGTACTTCATTCTTTATAAAAGCCAGCAAGATTCTCATGGTACATTTAAGGACTTATCTTGGCTCAATACTTGATTTTCCAGTTTATATTAGCCACATGTCACCACGCATTTCACATTCTCAGAGAAAATATATGGTGATTTCTATCTTTAATTCGCATCTAACACTCATCCGATCCCATTTTCAGGTCTTATCTAGAATATATTAGGCTAGATAGTTAGGCTAATGTTGTTTAGCCATAGAATGAAAGAATGCCTTTTTTCATTTGCGTGTAAAGCTTTAATAAATATTTTTTCAGAGTAAAGATTGAAGATTAGTAAAGATAAAATAGAAGAAAAGTGAAGAAAGGAAGCATAAAGAAATGCCAAATAGGTAAACTTAAATACAAAGATGGAAATCTTATTGTAGATCTAGAGAATAAAATAAAAAGATGGGCAGAATGCCTGAATGAATTACTTGAAGACAATAGAAACAACTTAACTCAGATAATCAATGCAACTGGGTCAGACATATTGAAAGAAGTAGAATACGCAATAAGAAACGCTAAAAATGGAAAATCAAATGGACCTAATGAAATTTCTACAGAACTGTTAAAGCTTTTGAATGATATCCGTAACCATAATATTACATCTAATCAATACAATATACAGTACATATTGGTATAATACCTCAAGAATGGTTGCTGTCTACGTTTGTCAACATACCAAAGAAAACTAAGGCAATGCAATGTTCATATCATCGAACAATCTCCTTGATGAGTCACCTGCTTAAAATATTTCTTAGAGTCATCCACAACAGAATCTATCAACAGTTACATATCGATATTAACGATACACAGATGGGATTCAGAAAAGGATTAGGTACAAGAAAAGCTCTCTTTGCCTTAAAATTCCTACCACAGAGATGTCTAGATGTTAACTGAGAGGTACACGCCTCCTTTGTAGACTTTGAGAAGGCCTTTGACAAAGTATGCCACAATAAACTTAAATAAATCATGCAGGGTACGAACATCAACACCAGAGACATACAAATAATATTAAATCTGTACTGAAATCAGCGATCTAATATAAAAATGGAAGACCAAACATCGGACGAAATAGAAATACGTAGAGAAGTACGACAGGGTTGTATATTGTCACCGTTTAATGTCTACAGCGAACAAATATGCCAATAAACTCTCTCACATGCAAACAAAGGGATAATAGTCAATGGAGAAGTTATCAATAACATTGGATATGTTGACGATACTGTAATAATGGCAAGAACAGCGAAGATCTACAACATCTAGTTGAAAGTATGAATGAGATATGTAATAACTACGGCATAAGATTGAACGTAAAAAAAGCCAAATATATGACCTTCAGTAAGAATCCAATACATGATACTAGTATCGCAATAAACGGTACCCGAAAAACATGAAAAAGTAAGCGAATACAAATACATGAGAACCTTCATCAATGAAACAGCTGAACAAAATCACGAGATAAAAAGACGTATTGAAATGGCCAGGTCTACCTTTATAAAAATGAAAAAATTATTTTGTAATCGTGATATAAGTATTCATCTATGAACTAGAATGTTAAAATGCTATGTATTCAGTAATTTGCTGTAATCGCATAATTTTTACATATTCAGTGTGTTCACCTTTCATTCTGAGATTTGCGGTCTGATTCCAATTATGATTTCTATTTTTGGATATTGGTTGTTAATTCCTGCTTCTTTTAGTATTTGCATCATCTGCTGTGCTCGATCAAACGCTTTCTTGTATTCAACCTGACAAGCGTTTATGTCACATTTAAGTCTCTGTATTCTTGGAATAAGACATTTATGGAGAACCTAAACCTAAAATAAAATACCTGTTTTAAATTTAACCCTTTCCCGCATGATTTTTTGTTTCTCGTCAGAAATAAATTTTCAGATTAGAATTTTAATTTTAAATTATCCGATAATCGGATAATTATACGGACGTTGGCAACACTGGAGTCGAGTGAACGCCAGGCGCATTCTGTTTCTGACAGCGGCCGCTGCTGTCGGCCGGCTCCTCTCCACCTGTTTCGTACTGTCACGCGTGTTATCTCATTTATTCAGCCAACCTTTGTTTTGTTTTATTACGCACGCGGAGTGTTTTGCTAGCAACAATGGATACTTATATTCAAAAGAATAGAAAACGGAGTGAAGAATCAGGCGAGAGCAGTAATTTTAATTTAAGTCTTCTTCTTCTTAGGGTGCCTGTCCGTTCCGAACGTTGGCGATCATTCTGGCTATGATGATTTTATTGGTTGCTATACGAAATAGCTGTGTTGAGGTCTTTCTATACCATGCTCTCGGGTTAGCAAGCCAGGATATTTTTCTTCGTCCTGGAGCTCTTTTTCCTTCAATTTTACCCTGCAAAATGCATTGGAGTAGCTCGTATCTGCCTTGATTTCTCATTATATGTCCCAAGTACTCCACCTTATGGCTCTTCACAATGTTGACCAAATCAGCGGTTGTGATCATCCTCCGCAGTACTTCTTCATTGGTGACTTTGTCTGTCCATAGAATCTTCAGGATTCTTCTGTATAACCATAATTCAAATTTAAGTAAAAAGAAGAAATATAGGACACATAACGACTGATATTTGGATTTAGGATTTACCTGTATTACTAACGTGGAAACGTGGAACTTTCACAATGTGTTGTTTGTCACAATGTGATGGCGGCTGAAAGTATGCTTCCTAATAAACTGAAACGACATTTTGAATCAACTCACAGTCATTTACAAGGTAAGCCAAGAGACTTTTTTATAAGAAAATTGCAAGAGCTAACACATCAGGTCACGGCTTTGGTTTCAAGAGCATCAATTCCTGCCAAAGCATTGCTCGCCTCTTACATGGTACCTTACCGTGTTGCCAAATGTAAAAAACCACATACGATCGCTGAGGACCTGATCTTACCCGCAACGGTTGATATGGTAACAGTGACGATTGGAGAATCGGTATCTAAAGAAATAAAAAATGTACCTCTTTCAAACAATACGGTTAGTCACCGTATTTAAGACTTGGCAGAAGATCTTAATGAGCAAATTATGGAGAAACTTTCAGGTTTATTTGCCATTCAACTGGACGAGGGGACTGATAGCAATGATGAAGCTTAATTAATAGATATTCTGTGTAAGGTACATGCAAGAAACAAATATATGTGAGAATTTGTTATTTTGCAGAAAAATATGAGAAAGTTGCAAAGCTACTAATTTTAGTTATTATTTTTAATTAATTATTAACTGGGATAACTGTGTAGGCGTGTGTACGGATGGTGCCCGAGCGATGTCTGGACAGTATGGAGGACTACCAGCTCTCATCAAAACCAAGGTTCCAAGTGTAAAATAAACACATTGTGTTATACATAGAGAGGCCTTAGCAGCAAAAACATTTCACCTGAGTTAAGTGTTGTAATTGATATCATTATTAAAGTGATGAACTACATTAAAACACGACCTGTGAAATCAAGACTTCAGAGAAGAAATCAAAACTTTGTAAAAAAATGGGGCCCGAGCACACTTCTTTAATTTATTATTGCAACTCTCGTTATCTGTCCAAAGGCAACGTACTCGCACGTGTATACGAATTAAGAAATGAATTTTACACGTATCTACATACATAATCAACTAATGATGCGCAAAACTTTATTAATTCAGAGTTTATAATGAAATTAGCATACCTTATTGACATATTTTATAAATTGAATGATCTTAATAAGTCTTTGCAGGGAAATTAGAAGATCAAGAAATTGACTGTTTCCCTGCTTTACAAAGTATTCTACAAGAAAAATCGATAGAAATCCTCCATCCATTTTCATGAAGATCTGGAGCAATATAACTGGATCAAAAACCCTTTGCAATCATCTACACCATTGACACTTTCAACAGAGAAAGAAGAACAACTGCTAGAATTGTCCTGTGATTCCAGCCTAAAGCTTCAATACGACAAGGACAAACTATTTGAATTTGGAGCTCAGTTTCTCATGAATATCATGCCATTAGCACTGCTGCATTAAAGGTTTTATTACCATTTGCGACTTCGTGCTTGTACGAAACAGAACTTTCTGCAGTTGCAGTAATTAAAAACAAGCACAGGTCAAATATAAACTTATAAAAACAAATTTCCAAACTGGTGCTCCGATTTCATAAGCTGTGCTTAGAAAAGCAAGCACATCCCTCACGTTAACCAGCCAGTTACATAAATAAATATCCGTTTATATTTTTGTGCCTATGTTTTTATTTCATTCTTAATTTCTAATAAAAATTATAAATGTTCAAATGGTTTTTTTGTTATAACTATAATCTGTTACTAGGCTAGTACTAAAATTGGTAAATAAGTATTATTGGGGGTTGGGTTGAGGGGCGTCGCAAAAAAATAGCAAAGTGCAGTACGAATAAGTTTGGGAAGCCCTGCACTATTGTTTAGTAGTCAAATTAAAACCTGAATAGTGTAAGATATATGCAAGATGTTATTACTTAATAATTTTCATTTCCTATCTACGTCACTGGACCTAACGTCTTAAACAAAAATCTAAAATATTAATAATTCTAAAAATTAATTATTATGTCAGTCTAAATTTATTAAGTATATGTAACCGTTAATCGTTTTTAATTTTAGAAGTCATTATAATGTTCATCTCCCTTAAAGATTTGTTATCTAAATTTTGGCGTCTAATCTCATCTTTTTAACAGCATAAAAAATCGTAATTAAAGTAGCTGTGCCAGAAAGTCTATTTGGAAGAAAATTGAGGTAATGTTCAGGGAGAGTGGAATAATTACATGGGACAGGCAACACAACACAATAAAGTTCTTATCTAAGCTGTTAGTATATTCGGGATTAAAATAATAAGTAAACAGATTAGAATATTTAATATAACGAGGGATAACTTACGGAAACTCGTATCTCAAAATTTTCTATTTTCGGATTTTGTCAAAAACTTTATCTAATGGCAACGCTGCATTCGATCTCTTTTCTCGTAACTCAATATTTCTTTTAGTTTTGTTGTAAATCTCTTGTTGAAATTCTCGTATCTCAGCAACATCAGTAATTTAACTTACGCACCCTCGTATCATAGCGACGACATATTAGCAGAACATCACCCGAAGAGAACTTGCAACCTCGCATCAGTCGCATTTTGAAATGTTGTGTTAACCGTTTTCAGTGCAATAACGCTGCAAACACTGAAAGTATTCGAACATTTTATTTTGTTTTAAGAAAGTATTAGCTGTGTATTAGCATATTGGAATTTTCTTACAATTACAGGTATGTACTTTTTATGTGTAATAAAATTATTCTCATCTTCTACATAATGTTAAGGTTATGTTTGAATCGCCGTGTTTCGTTAAACTATGCCAGGTTGCCATTATGGTACACGTTTTCTAAGATCTAGTTAAAAATAATTTTAAGCGGGGTTGGATTAATTTATTTCAATGAATTCCTGTTATTTGTAATGTTCAATTTATTTGGTTTTAGAGGGTACCTGTCGAATAGAAAAAAATCAATTTTATTAGTAATAAGGATTACAAATAATTGTAATTTAAAAATAAATTACTTATTATGGGTTATAAGTAATTTTACGTTAATGCTAATTTATTGGTTTTAGTTATGAAGAGAAGTCAGACTCGTAAATTTAGCAATATCAAGTCTGGTGAACGCTAAAGATGCAGAAGAAAAAAATACAGACTGGAAATGTGCGCCATCAGCGAAAAAAATTGTTGTTTTGTCAAATCATGTAGTAAAAGAACCCGCAAATTTATATCACTTGGATGATTAGACTGGAGAGTTTTTAAATAAAAACGACTCTACCGACAACGTAGATGTTATATGTTATGCAGTTAATTATATTTATGACGAAAAATCAGGCTTGTTTATTGAACAACCAGAGCGTGATTTCACTGAAGCAAGAACTAAATCAGATATATTCCAAAATGATAGTGACTTAGAATCCCATAATCCTCCTGGAATTCCAATTCAACATCTAGATGAAACTTCAGGCATATCTTCTACTAAACGTTCACGAAGAAAACAAGGTAATCAAAAAGAGTGGACTAGAAACAAGGCTATGATGTCAAGAGAAAAAGATTCATCATATTTCAGTAAACAACGAGTAAAAAACAAGGGTTTTATTGGTTACAAAAAGCGACTAACAAGAGTACTAGGATCACCATGTGAGTCAACTGTATGTATGAAGAGCAAGAAAAGGAAATGTAGTGAAATTAGTGAAGACGACAAATATTCTTATATACGAATAACTTCGTACGTGTCCAATTTCGCCACAATTCCAGCATCTTATGGTCTTCGTTTTCTTGTATGTCATGCTTTTCATCATATTAACGAGCTGGTCAAGTTTATCTTCATCTCCTTATTTTTTTACAGTCTTAACTTTACTGAACCCACCAAAGGCCTGCGTCGACTCTAACTGTATTTTAGACTGACTAACTATTTAACATAAAATAATATAATATAAAATTTCTATTTATACTAAATACAGTTATTCTGGAATCACGGCGAAGAATCGATGAGCTTTCATCGAAAGAATTCCATCGAAAGCAGGTTTTTTATATCGTAGGGATATCGTTTCTGGTAGGTATAACACAGGTAAAATCTAGAACATATCAGAATTAGAAAGAATATTTATGAGACATATTTATCGTAACAATATTCTTACTGGATATTGATTTCTTTAACCATGTTTCACTTAAACCTACAATATCTAAATCATTTTCCAGAATAAGTTCTTTTAAATCAATAAAAAGAATACACATGACAATAACAGAAAAACATATTAGATGAAAATCGACTATTTTGAAAATCAAAATTATTTATGTATTATGCCATTTCGTCGTTTTTTAATTAGCGTGAAAATACTTTTTTTATATATTTATTTATATTGACATAATTAAATTTATATTTTTTTTACTATATTAAAATTCTTCCTAATATTTTAAACTACTTTAATGCTTCTTTAGTTATATAAAGTGTGTGGCTAATGTGTGGCATAAGTAGAAGCATTAAATAAAGTGCTATTAGAC
Source organism: Diabrotica balteata (assembly GCA_918026665.1). NCBI lineage: Eukaryota > Metazoa > Arthropoda > Insecta > Coleoptera > Chrysomelidae > Diabrotica > Diabrotica balteata. The sequence goes on from OU898280.1 coordinate 135,761,456, forward strand.
TTATAATCTAATTTTCAAACTTTTCAACTCTAGTAACCGTGGAAAGTGTTGGTTTATTTTACATACAATTTTATTTTATGACCTACAAAAAGACTATAAAACTTAGGGTGGTAAATAATTGCCAACATATTTTATGGACATCGTGGTGAGGAACAAAAAATTACTGGAGTTCATTTTAAATCCTTCTTAATTAAGAATATAAAGTTAAAACGATTTTGTTGAAGATAGGTACAGTAAAACCTTCGTTAGCCGAAATAATTGGGGGATGTCGTTTCACATAACAAGAAATTCGGCTAAAAATAACATTGTTTTTTATATTCTTGTTTTATCAAATACATAGTATTCTTAGTCAAAATCGGAAATAAAAAATAGTATGAGCTGATTTCGTAACGTTTTCTTTAACATTTAAATACAGAATAAAGCAATAAAATTAAGAAAAATAAACATGTTTAACACTTTGACTGCCACGCCAAATTAGTGCAGTGTTCCGTTGGGTCACGGCTTTTTTTTCTTCAAACTATTTCTTAATTACGCAATTAAAATAGTAAATACCGTTTTTGAGAAAAAATATTAGTGCGCATGTGTGTTTGATGTGTGTGTCAAAAGTATACACGCGGCCCAGAGAATGAAAAATGCATCTGTGCGCCACGTGTTTTTATGTAGTGTATTTTTAGTGTATTTTTTAGTTAGTGTATTTTTATATACACATTTCAGAGGGGAGTTATCACGTCTAGACTTGACGAAAACATTGATGAGCAGTAAGCTCGAGAAGGTCAGTTGTAAAGAAATATTCGCAACGTTCTGTACTTTAATTATTGTGCATAATGTCTTACGAGAAAGAACAACGGAGATTGCAGAGTTTATGGGATAAAAATATGAGCGATGATACCGGGGATCCATAACACAATGACTCAGATAATGATCATGTGTAAAAACAAGATAACTCGAGTGCTGGTAGTAGTGTATGGACTGCCAGTGAACCCTGGGTAAAATACGTAGGATTGAGGAGCTGGACCTTGAAGGTTAGTATCTTTTTTTCTTTTAGTAGTTTCTTTTGCATATTGTATAAAATTGTATTATTTACCAAAGTTAGTACACCAAAACGAAACTCAAGATTGTTTTTCAATAGGTAATAAAAATTTAGTATCAAAAAGTAAAAAAGCTTATAATGATTTTAGTATGAATGACTGGTCAAAGATTTCTGCAATTTTTTTCTGACTAACAATAACACTAGGAATATGAACTAACCTTTTTTTAAACTTTCCTAACCATTTTTTTTGTTTCAGAATCTGAGGATACCGAAACAAATGGTTCTTTAAATATTGAGCAAGATGTTGTGTCGGATTGGGGCGTAGTTGTTGGAGATCTCAAAGACTTCGGTTTTCATGGGGACATTGGTTTGGCCAAAGAAGTACAAGATATGAAAGGTGAAGATATATTTGCTTACTATAAATTATTTCTTAATGAGAAGCTAATAAATACTATAGTAACCAAAACCAATTTGTATGCGGAATATACCATAATAAAAGCCATTACGGAAGAGACCCCCATGCCGTCTTCTAGACTAAGTAAGTGGACCAAAGTGACTCGCAAAGAAATGTCAATGAAACATTCTGAAATTTATTGGACTGAAGTGGCAAATCGAATGTCTTAAAACCGCTTTGATGCGGTTGAAGACAATGAACAATCCGAAGAAGGAGACCGACTCAGCAAAATTCGATTCCTGGTTGACTCCATAAATAAGAAGTTCAAGCAAGTTATCCTGTCTGACGAAAATGTCTGTATGGACAAAACAATGGTACCCTTAAAATGACGCTTAATTTTTGGACAATATGTCAAAGGAAAACGGCATAAATTCGCAATTAAGCTCTTCAAAGTATGTCTCCCTGAAGGATATATAATACTTACCATTCTAATATATGTCGTGGAGCAGCTGATATGCTGGTGGCCACTAAGATTGTTTTTGAATGTATGAGTAAGTGTCTTGATAAAGACATGACTCTGTAATGTAAACATAGCAAGAAAATAAAGAATAAAAAAAATAAGGGCTAGTAGCATAGGGAGAATAATAATCATTCAATTAATTATTATATATTCCATATTAAATACAGTAACGTATACATTTTTAATTATACAAATAATAACAATTGACCTAGTTTGATACAAGCCTGAATGTTTAAGAATTACGAAATCTGAAGACCTTCGTGAAAATTAATACAACGAAGCGACACACCATCGCATGTTACATTCCAACACGTGGAACAGTACAGCAGAATCAGCAAAATAAACTAGGAATGTTCGCGGGACATAAAAACTGGCTGGATAGCTGGGCACCGTGACTGCCCGCTCAGGGCAGGGTTGTTAATACGAGAGGGGGCACCAGGTGCGGATTACGCGCGATTGTTATATTTCGACGGGGTATAGTTCCGTATAAGTGTCGGGTACTGAAAGAAATCCGATTTCCAGAGGAACTGAAGGACGTATCATTAGTTAGAGCCTAAATACGCGAAAGGTTACAAAATTCTATATACTAACCGGAGTAAATTATAGTATTACAGTTTGTCACCCCTTTACTTTCTTGCTAAGATCTTTCTAAGATCTCTTCTCGTCTCCCTTCGCGCCGAACGAGTTATTATTAATTATATCTGACAGCTTGTTAACTTAATTGTAAACCACGTAGTGTATTCAATACATTTGTAGACTCTAAAATTGGTTTTTATGTTCCTTCCGACCGATTCAGACAGAGACCAGAAGAGTACCTAATTTCGGCTTATACATTTATCCGGCTTCTAAAGTAAGCCCATAGACTCAAACTCTTTACAGGACCTGAGACCTAGAAGTCCTTAACCCCTATTCCGAAGTTTCTTACCTTCTCGTAAATCCACGAAGGCGAGCCAGCCCTCCAGACCAGTGGGACCAGTATTCCTTGCAGCCGCTTGCAAGGATAAGCATCCTTTAAGGTTTATATCGAGAACATTACAGTGGAGACAGCGGAGCCCCAGTAGTTGTACATTTGGCGACATCTCCCGCTTCTCAACCTTCTCGCAAATATAGCATTACAACTCTGTATACAGATAATTGGTATACCAGCACCGAATTAGCACAAAAATTACTTGAAAGAAAAATCCATCTTATTGGCACACTTTGTAGACAAAATTGAAAAAGGTGAAATTAAAAACATGGAGAAAGATAGCATCTTCTTCTTAGAGTGTCGTCTCCCTACGGAGGTTGGCAATCGTAATGGCTATTTTTTGGCATAGACGGCATAGTTATGTTCAAGTGTCTTAAATCTTAAATGGTACCATAAAGTTGCAGTAGAATTGCTTACTGGAACTTGTGTCGTAAATGCTTGAAATTTATTCAATAAAAACAATAACAAATTAGATCAAAAACAAATAATGAATTCCGAGAAGAGCTATGTTTAAAAATGCTTGCTTAAAAAAAAAAGAAAATCCTTTAGACTTCCATCTGCAACGTCCACTAAAACACAGATTGATCCAAACTGAAAAAAAGGATGTTGTGTTATATGCTACAAAAAATATAAGGATGCCAATTGGCGCGCATACGCAACAAAAAATTCAAGGCAAATTAAAACCAAATGTGAAACTTGTGAGGAACATTTTTTGTGTCTGGAATGCTTTTTTGACAATCATATTTTTTATAATAGAAAATATTTTTTTATTTTTAAGTTTTTTTTTTCTTTCTTTTATCGTATAAAATGTTTTGTTAACTTTTTACTTGTACGTACATAAAACTTTTGTAATAAATAGTTGATTTTTATTTATTATTTGCCGTTTGAATAATCAAGATTGCCCTATTACTATATGTGATCAATAGTATAAAACGGTATAGCTAATAAAATCGTAATAAAAAATTCAAACTTTATAATTTCCTACTGCTAAGTATATTCTTATGCAGCCTCCGGCTACGTTAGTTACTTACCCATATGAAATACATAGGTATTGCGCTTTTTGAATATACACATGGCTCCAACCAAACCTTTACATTATCATCATCATCACTGGCTCGACAACCCTTTTTGGGTCTTGGCCTGTTCAAGGATTCTTCTCCATTCTGACCTGTTTCGTGCTTTTTTTTTCCAGTTTTTAATTTTTAATGTTGTTATATCATTTTCTATTTGTTCTACGTATCTCAGCTTCGGTCTTCCTCTTGTTCTTTTTCCTACTGGCACTTGTTTGAATATTTTGTTTGGTATTTCGCCTTCTTCAATTCTTTCCACATGTCCAATCCAACGTAGCCTTCCTATTTTAATGAATGTTATGATATCCGGATCCTGGTATATGTTGTATAGTTCAAAGTTATACCTTCTCCGCCAAATCCCGTTTTCTTTTGTGCCCTTATATATGTGTCACAAGATGTTTCTTTCAAAGGTGGCTTATAACGTTTCCTCCCTTTTAGAGAGTGTCCAGGTTTCTGAACCGTATGTGAGTACCGGTCTTATTAAGGTTTTGTATATTTGGCATTTTGTTTTTCTGGAGACGTTATCTGATCTTAGTTGCCTAATTAAGCCATGGTAACATTTATTGGCAATAAATATTCTCCTCTTCACTTCCTCTGCAACGTTGTTATCAGACGTAACTAGGGATCCTAAGTATGTAAAGTTTTTTATGCAAACCTTTACATGTTTTTCTAAAAGTATACACGCAGCGATTTTGACCCTCACGTGTATATACTTTTGGATACACACGGCAGTCAAAGTCTTAAAATGTTTTTTTTAATCTTCTATTTCCTTTTGAGTTTTTCTTTAAAGATGATGTTTTGTAGCTATATGTCTCCCCTGTTTTATTGGCAGAACGTCCTGAGGTTTTGCTTCATTCGATTATTCAAAGAAAGGTAGATAAATCTGAAAAGTACAGAACGTTGTGCATTAACAAGAAAAATTAGGAACCTAGTCATATCCCTAACCAATTAGACCTACTGTGTAAAATTATTACCTCTAAGGCATTAATAATTTTGTTGGTGTTTTACTGCCTGTTGTCTGCTGGGGCGTCATCTTCGTCGTGTGATACACCCAGGTTGTCTGAATGAAGAACCATATCAATGATTTCCTGGTCGATGAATTCAATTTCTTCAATTCGTCGAGTTATCAGCTGCTAACCACTCACGTATCTCATCTTGGTTAATTTTGTCACATCCTGGCAAATTTTTTATTTAATTAAGTCTGCTCCGGCATTTTTCCAATGTTGCAGATTTGATTTTGGCCCTTTACTTAGCACACCAATTAACAACATGTTTCATTGTTAAAGATTTGGAAATTTCGGGAACGCTTTTGAATTCATTCGTCTCCTGTAATAACAGATGCCTTAATAATGCTACACTGTAATGTCTTTTGAAAGTCTTTATTACTCCCTGGTCTAACGGCTGAATTAAGTTCGTGGCATTCGGTGGCAAGGTAGCAAAAATTTAACAAATATGTCACCATTTTGTAGATTTTGAAGGCAAGTTGGCGCATTGTCACCAAACAACAATGCTTTGAAGGAAAGATTTTTTATTTAGGATTTTACACTTGGAACGAATTTATTTTCAAACCATTCTGAAAACAAAGTGGTCGACATCCATGAGCTTTTGGATTATATGAACAACTAGAAGTACTTTTCTGAAACATCTTTTAGAGCTTTTGAGTTTTTATTTAGTAACACACATATGCAGCAATCGGTGAGTTCTTGCTGCATTGTTAAAAAAGAGAATTATTGTTTATTGTTTATTTATTTTTTGGTCCGGTGCACTATGTTCTTGTTTTCATGCAAGTGATTTTTGGGTAGCATTTTGACATTTAATTTACTCTCATCTAGATTGTAAATTTGATATTTAGTTTAGTTTGCCAATCATTTATTCATTTCAGTTTAAAAAATATTGTTGTATCTTTATTATATTTCTAATTTATTGTCTTTAATCTAATTCATTGTCTGTATTCTAATTTATTAAAACTCACGATAATTTATTATCGATTTATTAAATAAAAATTGTACAATTATTTTATTACGTTTCGTACATCTAAACCGCGTTTCGCGGGCTTCTAATTTATCTCCTTACTGACTAACTGTCCGCTTAATAACATGTATTTATATATAAAATGCCGTTATCTTGAGAAGTCTGAAGATGAACCGATGACTCATTCAGTAGGTCTCGAAAAGTCAATCGCATTCTGGTAAATTCGGAGGGTCACCGCCGACGGCATTCTAGTTACCTGGTTTCTTTTAGTAGAGGGTTCGATTTGTTGTTTTCATAGCTTCCGTCTCAGGTAGAAATTACGAGAATGAATAAACATATTTACGGTTTTTAATATGACTCATATAATCTTTTACGTAACAATATTTATAGCATCATAGTCAGCAGTAAAAGTTCATCGAAAAATCCTTTTGGTTCATAGCCTCTTTTATTTTTTATGGTTTTTATAAGTTTGGCAATTAGGCCTTTTCCGATGTTTATTTCTTATCGATGGATTTCGTATCTTTTGGGTTTTTGTTAGAGATATTCAGTTCTGGACTCTTATAGTTCTTTCGCGCAGTGGCTTTTAAATACATCTATGTTGATGGTATGTTTGTTATACCTCCCTCCTAAGGTTTCGTATGAATTTCCATGCCTAGTAGACTAGCTTACACTTACACCACAATATATTTTGTTAAATTTGTAATTTCTGTATAAAATAATGTTTTTCGTTATGTTTAACTTAGTTTGTTAAAACAAATATGATGGTTGCTTAATTTCAATTAGTAAAGTATTTGGTAATTCTAATATGTATTTGATTTAAGATTAAACACGATATAATTTGTCCAAAGTTTGGCAAATGGTGTAAAATTAACTTTCTTAATCAGCTAATAGTCTCCCATTTTACTTATTAAACGAGGACTTAATTCTGTACCCTTTTATCATTTGTTTCCACTGTTTTATTTGGCTAATTCTTACGATTTCCAATTCTTTTTTACTCCAGTGTTCTTGGCACAAGATTATGTGATTACATGAACTGTGTGTATCTGGATTCTGCTCTATTCTTTCTAATCAGTAAAAAAGGCCATGGATTATTTCTTTGAGTAGTCGATTTATATTAAGGAACTTTATCAAATTTGTGTTATATCAGCACAATAAAATAACATTTATTGGATAAAAAGGAAACGTTCCGACCTGAACAATAATATACATTTACAACCCACGTATTTTTGCTGTAGTTTAATTTATAAAATAATTGAAAAATCTACTTAAGTAAACAACAAATAAATGGTATTATTTATTTTAAAATATGTCCAATATTTTTAAGATTCCTTTTAACTATTTGAGACCATCATATCTATATTGAATTGTTTGTTCATTGTATCCGTTGTTACAATTAATAAAATGTTAAATCAAAAACTACACAAGAAAGCCTGAAATTAGTATTTCCACCACCAGAGAAAAAACCCAGTACATTCTGCTGGATTACATATACAGGCAAAATAACAACAAAAATTACCAAACACATGAAAAAGAAAGGAATAACACCAGCTTTCCGAACAAATAACAACCTAGCAAATATATTAAAAATAACAAGAGCCAAAATAAAAACACTTAAATAGTGGTGTGTACAAACTTCAATGTAGCGACTGCCCAAAAACTTACATCGGTCAATCTGGTAGAAACTTTGTAAAACGAATAGCAGAACATAAAAGGGCCTTCAAGAATAGAAAAACAGATTCGACATACGCATTTCACCTTCTAGATCATAATCATTCTTTTAATGACAAATTTTAAATTTCAAGTAACGGTCGAATCCATCAATTATATGTTCTCTCTCTACAAGCGCTTCGAATGCTGCTTGTTTTATACATATATAGGAACCTACGTCCAGTAAAAGGTTGTGATCTTCTCTACGATGACAATGCGGTCCTTATGGCAAATAAGAAAATAGAAATATAAAAATGTAAATATTTATAGCAAAAACTAAACTAATAATAATTAACGAGAAACTTTACCTTCGGCAATCTCTGTCTGTATTATTAAAAATTGTTATTTAAAAGCATAAATGTTACTGACTTACTAATACTGGTATTTTTCTGTTAATCACTTCCTCTTTCACTACATTCTGCCGAGGAATTCGCGATACAATTGGTCTCAATTAGAATTTATTTATTTATTTATTCCTCATTTATTCCCATTTCAAATGTATTATTCAAATGGGCCATTTGAATAATATATTTTCAAGCATAATTATTGTTAGAACGACTAACTGTTTGCTCTCTTAATTTGATTGCTTCCGGTAAGTATTTATTTTTAAGCTAATGAGAAAAGTAATATTTTCTAATCTACAAATTGTCATTATACTACTTAAGTCTGGCTATAGTTCCGTCAAACGGAAACTTATTTGTATATTTTTAAGATTACTTATTATTATGATTTTTAGATATGCCTGGAAAAACGTTAAATTCCCAAGCGCAGCAGCTTGTGTTGAATTTATATGAATGTTTTAAGTTAGAAAAAAGTAATGGAGGACTTTTGGAGCCTCTTATATCTATTCAAGAGGTAAAATATGTAATGCATGTTTGTTAATCAGTTACTAATACATAATTTTTTTTTCAAGTTACCGCTGCTTTAAAAACATCATGGCGAACAATATACTCGATAAAAAAGGAAAGAAAACAATCCCGTCCTTTCAAAACAAGGCAAAAATAACGTACTTTTAAGACGCCCTCTTAAAAGTAAGACGACTGATATGACCGAAGAAACAAAAATGGGAGTACGGAATACATTATATGATACGTATTAACAGATTAAGCATTGATTTCTTCAGTGTGAATTTTATATTAAACAAGAACCTGGGTAGGTACTTCAATTTTCATGAAATTTTCTATCTACTTATTTTTGGCTATAAAAGACGGTAATGATTTTTTTTTAAAGAAAAGCATGTTACTCTGCGAAATTTGATTTATCAATTAATGAATAAAGAAGTAGTGTATCTACTATATCTAGATGTAAAAGACATCGGATTTAAATTCAAAAAAGATGACAATCGACGAGCATTAGTTGAGCAAACTATTATTGCTGCTCTAAAAGCCATATTCCTTCGTATATATATGGAAAATCATAAAAGTGTTTACAAAAGTTGTTTTTTAGATGAAACTTGGATGTACTCCAAAGGAAATAAAATAAATTCTTGGCAAGACAATACTGCCAAAAGTGTCCGAAAACTAGGAGGTTATGATTGTAAACGTTTTGTAATTGTTCACGCAAAGGATTTGCTTCGGGATCCAATTTATTGTTTTGTTCAAAATCTAACGTAGCTGATTATTATGGAGAAATAAACAACGAACTTTTTATAGTGGATAAGAACATAATTAATAGCTAATTTAAACGAGCCATCATTGGTTGTAATGGATAATGCTTGTTGGCACAGTATGCTTTTAAACAAACAACCTTTAACAACTTCTAGGAAAGATGAAATTATTAGTTGATTGATAACAATGTGCACGATATTTGCTTTTATTTGATTAAAATTCATATATATGTAATTGAAGAGTTGCTCTGAGAATGTGGTCATGAGGTGTTAAGACTGCCCCTTTTTACTGTGAATTTAACGTAATATAATTAATTTGGGCTAATTGCAAGTCTTATTACAATAAGTATATTGGTATAGATGGGCATGGGCATTCTGATACTTCTGTTTTAAATATGTAGAATAAGGCACTGGAACAATGTACTGCAGATATTTGGGAGAAATCTGTCAAGGCATACTAATGAATTTTAAAAAAATAGTATATCCGAGACAACAGTATGATGAATCTTGACATTCAAACAATTATAAAAAATCCTGCTGATAGCTCAGATTCAGACAGTGACGAGAATTAAAATACATAAGTTTCTATTTCGGTTGGCAGTTTATTGTTATATAGTTACCCAATCTTTTATGGCTTTCTTGTTTGAAGACATGTTTGGTACTTTCTCTAAGAATATGCTATGGTATGGAGCGTTATCTATCTTAATTATTAAAGACGGTTCAGACAAATTTTTTAATAGTTGATTTTTAAACTACGATAAAAAATTTGCTTGATTTATTTCTTTATGTTAGTCTATTATAGCCGATTTAGAGAAAAATATAGTCTGTGCACCTTTAATGAACTCATTTTTATTACCAGTATAAAGAATATTATATCTACAAAAAAAATATTGCAACACCTTCATGTTTTCAATATGATTACGGTTATAAATTATGCTGAATATAAATAAATATATTACGGTTTTCCATCGGTTTTACTAGATTTTAGACATATTATTCTCAACTTACCATAAGCGACATATAGATCAAGTTTCATCTATAAAAAAACTTGTATAGTTCTTCATGTTTATATTTTTTATCCCAAAATCCCGAAATCCCAAAGATTGTTCCATCAGTCCTCGCCTTCGCCTTAGATCATCCTTTAGTCATTTAAAACCAATGTCTTTCAGTTGAGTGACTAATGACATACGATAATCACTAAATAGATCTTTTTCCTTCAATCGAATCCATTAATGGGTTAAAGTCAGATAAGTGACAAAAAGAAGAGTTGCAATTCTGACTTTTTGGTCACCAGACAAAGACAAGTATTAGTAAGATTGTAGTGTTGATAACTCAATTTGTGAAAAATTTGCACCTATGTTACTGTTTCCCTAAAGATGCGATATATTAAAAATATTAATTGTTTTTATGTAATTTACTCGATAGTTTTATATTTCTCAATATTAGGTAATATTAAATCTTCTTAACAATGGTAAATTTGTTATTGTGACTTTTTTAAATTTATTCATTATCGTTCTATATTTATGTTTATACTAGTAATAGGCAGTATGAGGTTCAAGCTGTTTAATCGAGTCCATCAATCTTCTGGTATCAATCAAATGAGAGGGGAGATAGACTGCTTCATTTCTGTAAAGAAAATCAGTACAGTATAATGAACAGCTTTTTCAAGTTACCACCCAGACGTCTCTACACGTGGAAATCTCCAGCAGATGGAATAGAAGGACGCATCACAAGAAATCAAATCGATTACATAATGGTCAACAAAAGATATAAAAACGCAGTAAAAGCATGCAAGACATACCCCGGAGCTGACATCCCCACCCACCACAATCTTCTTCTTGCAACAATTAGGATAGAATTTAAAAGAACAAAAAGAAATAAGCAAATAATAGGTATTAACCTAGATAAGCTTAAAGAAGAATCCACTAGTAATAAAATACGGGAAGAAATACATAGACACTTGAGTAACAGAACAGTACAATCGACACAAACTTCTGAGGAAGAATGACACTATATTGAGAAAACACTTACAAGAGTAACAGAAGACTACCTCAAACAAGATACACGAAAAAAGAACAAACCATGGATGACAGAAGAAATTCTAAACATGATGGACGAAAGAGAAAAATACAGAGGTAAAAATGAAACAACATACAAGAAAATGCATAAGAATATCAGAATAAAGATCCAACAAGCCAAAGAAACCTGGCTAAGTGAAAGATGCCAAGAAATTGAAGAGTTGGAACAAAGACATGATACTTTCAATCTACATAAAAAAGTAAAAGAAGCCGCTGGAATATTTAAACAAACTCCTACGTCTTTCATTGAAGATAAACATGGGAACCCGCTACTGAACATAGAAGATCAAATAGGTAGATGGAGAGAATACGTGGAAAAGATGTTTCAAGACCGAGAGAGGACGAACATTTACATGCAGGAGGCATCGACTGGAACTTATATCACAAAGCAAGAAATTATCAAAGCGGCAAATCAGTTAAAGAACGGAAAAGCTGTTGGGAAAGATAATATCAAAATTGAAATAATAAAGATATTACTAGAAGAACACATCAAAGTAATGGAAGATATATTTAACAAAATATACAAAACAGGCATAATACCAAATGATTGGCTGACATCGGTGTTTATACCACCACCAAAGAAGAGAAACTCCAAGAAATGTGAAGACCATAGGATTATTAGCCTGATGAATCATATGTTGATGCTTTTCCTACGAGTAATACACAATAGCGTATACAATAAACTAGACGAACAAACTGGTCAAACTCAGTTTGGTTTTAAGAATGGGTTCGGAACAAGAGAAGTACTTTTTTCAATACGTGTGCTAGTTGAAAGATGTAGAGATGTCGATTCTGATGTATACTTGTGTTTTATAGACTTTCAGAAGGCGTTTAAGCTGGTGAAACATGATAAACTAATAGATATTTTAAGGTCATGTAATATCGACGATAAAGACTTAAGGATCGTTTTAAACCTCTACCAAGAACAAAAGGCTAAAATCAGAATATAAAGCGAAACATCTGGAAAAATCAATATCGAGAAAGCAGTAAGACAGGGATGTGTCCTATCACCTTTGCTGTTCAATGTTTACTCTGAGAAGATATTTCAGAAAGCTTTGGAAGGCACCTCGGATGGTATAATTATAAATGGGCAATGTATAAATAACCTGCGATATGCTGATGATACTGTCATACTGGCAGATAATGCTGAAGCCCTGCAACGCTTAATGGACCGAGTAACGACAGCCTGTAGAGAATTTGGAATGAAATTGAATACAAAGAAGACAAAAACGATGGTCATCAGCAAGCACCAAAACAGAAGGGTGAAGGTCAATGTCGACGGAACAGATCTGGAAAGAGTAACAAGAACAACGTACCTTGGAAGTAATCTTGATGAAACTTGGGACCACTCACTAGAGATAAGAATACGCCTGGAAAAGGCACGTACAATGTTTTACAAAATGCAAAAAGTTCTATGCAACCGCCAGCTGGGCATCTCATTGAGAACTAGAATACTTAAGTGCTATGTTTTCTCCACCTTGCTCTATGGTGTTGAAGCCTGGACAATGACAGAAGCAACACAAAAAAAATCCAAGCATTCGAACTCTGGTGTTACCGTAAAATGCTCAGAATATCCTACATGAGCCATACGACAAATGCGGAAGTCTTGCGGAGGAAGAATAAGGAAAGAGAGCTTATGCTTTAATAAAAGAACGGAAAACACAATATTTTGGTCACATTATAAGAAATCAAAAGTAGTAAACTGCTCCAACTTATAATCGAAGGCAAAGTCAATAGCAAAAGAGGACCAGGAAGAAGACGCAACTCTTGGCTTAAAAACCTACGGCAATGGACGAACATGACCTCCATAGAACTATTCAGGACTGCTACAAATAAGATTAAATGGGCAAATGTAATGGCCAACGTCCTTAAGGATAAGGCACCGTAAGAAGATCAATCTTCTCAATAGTAAAAAAGAATAAACACTTCAATAAAAAAAGAGTGTGTACTTAGTACGCACGTAAGAAGTTATACTTCTATTATATGATTTTAACGAAATAAATATATTTTAAATAGTTTATTTGTATTTTCTATTCTATTAAACTAATTTTAATACTTATTATTTGCCAAAAATGTTCTTAAAAAATAATAAGAATTAAAAAAAGTAATACTAATACTAATCCAAATACACAACAATTATAATAAATAACATATTTACTAAATTTAACTTTATAAAATGCATCCACCGGGATAATAGCCATTTCGTAATTATTACATTGACAGTAATAGGTATTAATGATAATTATCTACACATCGATGTACGTTTCATTAATTTAATATTCTGATTTAACGTGTTTGAAAATGAATCATGACACACGGGAAAAGATAGAGTGGACGTACTATATTATCGTATTATTCTTAAATAAATATATTTACAATAATTAAAATTGCTCGTTTTATTGTTAAACCCGTTACAATATGCTTTTTTTTGTGAGGAAATTAAAGGTTAAAAGATATAGCAAAAACAAACATAATATCAGGATAAATGTTATTGTCGATCCTCTTGTTAATTCTCGAAAAGTTTTTTTTACCACAACTGCATATCAAGTTAGGTTTAGATTTAATTAAAAGTTTTACTACGTAATTGATTTAACGATAGCCCGAAGCATATTCGTAATTAAAAACACAATTCCCAGTGCTTACTGATGCCAAATTAAAAGCGGGTGTGTTGGTTGCTCCTGATATTAGAAAACTTATGCCCGGTGCAAATTTGAGAAGAAACTTTTAAACTTACGTCTTATAACTTAAAGATTCGTAAAAAATGTAATAATAAAGTTTTTAGGAAATAAAAAATCAGAAAATTACTCAGTAGATTAAATGTTACAGCATTTTAAAAAAATAAAAGTTAATGTGTCTATAAAAATTCGTAAGATGGATTTGCACTGAACAGGATATATCCAAATTAGAAAAAAGATTTTACGGATTTTTAAAACGGGGTCAATAGAAACAGTTTTTAAGGCTTTCAGGCTTTGTAGTTAGGTTGCTATTTATCTAATCGTCCACGAACAATATGCAAAATGTGTGTTACGGCTAATAGGTTTAAGGGCCTAGTGAGCACATTTGAAAAACTTTTTCATAATCTCCCAGTTTATTGAATTAGGTACCTAAACATTTCTAATTTGATGCTCACATTTGTAAATCATTTTTGTTTTGATATTCAAAGCGTAAACACTCGTTGTGCGTAACAAAAAGGAAGATTGTGATTTTATAATGCCTAAAACAACCAGTGCTTCAACTTGGATTAAACCTTATAAAGAGCTGTCTATGGATATGGGAAAAATCTACTGTTCAGTCTGTGGCAAAATTGTAAGTATCTAATATTTTCTATTAAATATCTAATATTTCATACATACAGGGTGTTTCCAAATGACACTTACAACGTTTGACTGTAGATACTTCTCGAAAAATTGAACAAAACGATATAGTTAATGAGGGGTCAAACTTATTTACTTTTCGAGATACAGGGTGTTAAAATTAAAAAAAATTAAATTCTTTTAGTTAATAACAACAATAACTTTAAAACCAATAAACGTATTTACTTGAAATTTAGTACTCGTAGGTTATTTTTAAATGAAAAATAGCTTCCTTTAGTGAAAAAAAATTGTCCATGGTACAATACAATGGTGTATATTTAGAAAAATTTTTCACCTTTACTTTTTTTTATGAAGTCAGCTATTCTAAAACACAATTGTTTTTATTGTAATTGAATTAACAAAAAAAAACTTATGTTGAATTTTAAAATAAGTTATATGATGTACTAATGGTTAGTAACAAAAACTAATTTGTGGATTAATACTGCATTTAAAACATTTAGCGAGTGTTTTTTTTTCAAACCAGTTATTTAATTAACCAAAAACACCTTGTATATTTTTATATTTTAAAGGTTGGGTTAAGATAAAGGTTTTTATTTTTATTTATAGATAGCATGTGAGAAGAAATTTCAGATAGACCAACATGTGAGAACTGCTTCACACATTGCAAAAAAAGGAAAAATAGGAGGAAAACATCAAACTTCAATGGCTAAATGTTTCCAATCTACTTCAAAAAAATTAGATGAGCAAGAAACTTTTAATGAAGACTTGTGTCGCGCATTAGTGTCTGCAAACATACCGCTTTCAAAATTAGCAAATGTAAATTTTAGTTCGTTTCTAAAAAAATATTGCAAACTTAATGTTCAAAGTGATCGGTCTCTAAGAAGAAATAATGTGAACGGGCTATACTCGTCGGTGTTAATTAATATTAAGGAAGAAATTGCAGATAATTATTTTTACATATCTGTAGACGAAACCACTGATTCCTCAGGAAAGTATATTGCTCAATTATTGATTGGTGTTCTTAAAGAAGATACCTTACCAAAATCTCATCTTATTTCATGCCAGCAACTTGAGAGAACAAATGCTTTAACAATTTCGCCTTTTATACAAGAAACATTAGCAACTTTTTTTCTTCGACAACTATTCCTTCTAATAAATTACTGCTTATTTTATCGGATGCTGCTCCTTATATGGTGAAAGCAGGACAAAATTTAAAAATATTTTTCCCAGATTTAATACATGTTACTTGTGTAGCGCATGGATTAAACAGAGTTGCAGAGGAAATACGAAAAAAGTTTCCTCTTGTAAATACCATGATATCCAGTGTCAAAAAGTATTTCTTAAATCTCCTATAAGAATTCAACTTTATAAAGAAATGCTACCTAACATTCCTCTTCCACCACAACCTATTTTAACGCGATGGGGAACATGGTTAGAAGCAGCTAATTTTTATGCAGATCATTTTGTTAAAATAAAGAACATAATTAATACGTTAACAGATGAAAGTTCCGAATCTCTTTTGGATTCTACAAATCTAACTAAGTTTTAGAACAAACTTTTCAGAGTAACTTGCTTCAACAAGAACTTTCATTTATAAAATCAAATTTTAGTTTTGTTCAAAAAACAATAACTCAGTTAGAATCACCAAAACTGTCATTGTTCGAAAGTACAGCATTAATAAAAGAATTTGCGTCATGTTGTCGGAACGTTAGAGGTAATATTGGAAAAGATATTTTAAAAAAATTTGAATCTACTATGGAAAAAAATAAAGGTTACCATATTCTTTCTGAAGTAGTCAGTGTTCGAGCTGGAAATATTTCGGAAACAATTAATTTAGAACCAAATGTTTTGGTTAGTTTGAAAAATGCTCCCGTTACATCAGTTGATGTTGAACGAACTTTTTCCATATATAAATATATGTACTCAGACAGAAGCCACAAGTTTTTGTTAGAAAATTTTGAACACCACTTGGTCATTTATTGTTACCATAATTCTAAATAAATTTATTCATACTTAAAAATGATGTAGTTACTTAAAATAAATGTAAATCTTAATGAATAGTAGGAAATATTTAATTATGTACACTTTTTTTAAATAAAATTGTTACTATTTTACGATTTTTTTATTTGTTTGTATGCATATTTTGTAAAATATTTGCATATTTTCGGGTAAACACGTGCATATTTATGCGCATATTTTCTACATTTTTATTTGCATATTTGCCGAAGTATAGTTATAACTATAGGAACAAAAAATTACATGTGTAGGAAAAAATAAAAAAAGTTTTAACCTAAATCTAGATCTTCTCGCAACAGAATCTTCGTAAAAATAACAGATTGCATTAATTAACCCTCTATAGCCCCGTGTGTACTCAAGGCAACAAAGAAGTTTTTGATGCAGAAATCTTTTTTAAAACAATTTCCGACTCTAAGATGCCCTCTGTTGATTTCAGGCAACATTTGGTTATATATTTTAATATACTTAGTGCCATCTATGAACCTATGACGAAACCTGTATGGAAATTTTTAACAGTACATATGTCAAATGCACATGGCTGCCGTATTAGTTTATATTTTCGATCGTGATTTATTGTGTACAATTTATATAAAAATAAATAGAAGCATTATATCAGCATTTAGATATTGATTGCCGTTAAAATTTATTTATTTTATTATGTTGTTGCAGTACTGTGATAAAAAACAGGTATGTTGCTTTGAATCCACATTGGAGCATATCATTTTAAATTATTTTTTTAGGATGGATACAAATACGTTCTACAGGAAAAGCAATAAATTTCCGTTATTGTTTGTAAAAGTTCCCAACAAATCCGAGGAATCCGAAGACTCTGACTTTAAAGAGTGTGATAATGGAGAGAGAAGATGCTGGAAGTTGAAGTTAGAAAAGTGAGTCACACTGTATGAGTTAGACAGTGTGAGCCAGACTGTAGGAAAGAAAGACATGTCCGTCTGGAAGTGATGCCGTACTAGGAGCCATGAAGGTCATCCACGCGTTACCTTTAACGAGATTCCTCTTATAAAAAGGACAGGGAGCCTTATTGACGGTCTGTGAATAAATGAAGGTAGTGC
Organism: Diabrotica balteata; assembly: GCA_918026665.1. Taxonomy (NCBI): domain Eukaryota; kingdom Metazoa; phylum Arthropoda; class Insecta; order Coleoptera; family Chrysomelidae; genus Diabrotica; species Diabrotica balteata. The sequence goes on from OU898280.1 coordinate 135,779,199, forward strand.
TTCAGAAGTGATGCCGGCCTGACAGCGGCCATTCTGCTTCCGGGTCGCTAGATAACAGAGGAGGGTCTGGTATAGTAGGTATGCGTTCGGACTAGTTTCCGTATACCTCGGAAACTAGTACTGAGAGTAGGAGGAACGAAACTGGACTAAGGATAGTCAGGCGGCGTCTTGGACTGAGATGTCTTGAGATTTCAAACCCCCCTACAAAGACAAAAAAAAGTCTTTAAATATATAACCTAATAAAAACAAAAACCTAATAAAAATCATAACTGTCCTTTGATTAATAACAACATGGAATTATCTGTTTAAATTTTTATTTAATATTTATTGTTTTAAAATAATTTTATATAAATACAATTAACATTTTAAAACATATAATATATTAATTAAATTTTCGATCGATTTTTTTAATTTGCTATGCTACAATATATTTAAGTGTAGTTTAACTCCATTTGTATCTACACTTTACCGAAAATTACAGAACGCTTTATGGCCACAGGAAAAAAAAATTAAAAGCAAGTGGATGAACCGTAATCCAAGTTGTTAAAAAATCGTATAAATCTATGCCAATTTGTTTTAGTACCATATAAGAGAGCAAATAAAATAAATGGCAAATGCACCATTTCAGCAAATATTAAAACTTGCCACCAGTTTTATTAGGTTTTACTGTTTGAAAAGAAATCTACTCCGAGGCAAACGAAAGCAAATAAAACTTTTTGCGATAAATGATGTCAAGAGCAAACATCAGGGGTGAGATGAAAATTTGTCCACGTAAAAAGGAAAACAGGAATATCTAGGTAAATTCCTTTTATGCACCTAAGAGATCCTTACCGAAATTGGATTGGGGTATAAAGGTAAACCTTAGAATATTGCGTTTAATAATTTAAAATGCAAAGGGTAGAGCCTTTTATTACCAGAAAATACTGTACATTTATTTACCTCATTTAAATATATTAAATGAGTACATAAAATTGTATATTTATTTAAATATATAATTAACTTAAAATTGAACTGTGTGACTTTTAGTTGGGCAAGAAAAGTCTTCTTTGGAGATGAGTTCGCAAATTGATCCATAATCGAGTTTTGATTGTACTTGTGATTTGTAAATATAAATAGGACTTTTATAATTTGAGCCCCAATTACGATTGCACGCATTATGTTGAGACCAAGACAAGTTGGACAAGATTGCTCAATTTGCCTAATATGGTATTTCCCTGATAGTTTGTTACCAAAGCCTATTCCTAAAAATTTTACGTGTTCCACATACGTTAAGTTGTTTCCATATAACTGAAGATCTGGATTTGTAGAGTGCCGTTATTTTTTAGTTATATAAATTTGGTTTTCGTTGTAGAAAATTGCAATCCCACAGTTTTTGACCAGTTTTCAAGGTGATCTATTGCACATTGTAAGTTTTTCTGTATAGAAAGAATATTGTTTCCTCTTGAAGATATAACCAAATCATCAGCGTATAATCTCGCCTTAAAAAGTTTTGGAAAATTTTCTAAGATTTTGTTTATCGCTACTAAGAATAGTGTTGAACTAATAACGGATCCTTATGGTGTTCCTTTTGCTTGGTCTTTGGTGCTGGATATTGTACCATTTATCTTAACTGTAAATGGTCTTTTGTTAAGAAAATTATGAATAAAATATAGCATGTTGCATTTAACACCCCAATGAATAAGTGTGTTAAGAATGTCGTATCTCAAAGCCATGTCAAACGCTTTCGTTATATCGAAAAAGACAGCACATTTCTGACCAATTGCCAATGATTCATGTATTTCGGACTCCAGATCTATTAAATTATCTATGGTGAATCTGTTCCTGCGAAAGCCACCTTATTTACTGATTATTCATTTATTATTTAATAATTATCATTATGGATAATTATTATTATTATTTTCCAAAAACCATCTTAGGTAGATAAGAAAAACTTACCATTGAATTGCTAAGAGAAATTGGACCATAGGAATCAGGATCAGTTCGTGATTTATTTGGTTTTAGTAATGGAATTATTATTGGAGCGTTAATTTAGTGGGAAACTGGTTATTTGTCTAAATTCTGTTGTATGGGTTAAGAAGGCATTTTTTTCCATTATCTGGTAGATTTTGTAAAAAACTAACAGGAATATCATCTGGTCTTGGCACCGATTTTTTGCTAGTACTTAAAAAGTGATTAAGCTCTTCCATAGTAAATGTTATATTAAGAAGATTATCTTCAATGCCATCAAAATCTATTACTAGAACCTCGGTTAACCGATGAGATTCCGGGTTAACCGAGGCCATCTTCCGGTTTAACCGAGGAGATCCCAATATGAATTTTATAAATTTTAATGAGAAAATATCACGTCCAAATAAACAAGCGATGTAAAGAGCCTTAACTTACCGCAACCGCAATACGTGCGCTATTTGTGATTGCGTTCAAGTAATTGAAGGCATTTGTCGGGATTCTGCCGCAAAGTTCGTGTTTAACCGACTGTACTATTCGGAATCTTCCGTGAGTCGGTCTCCCACAAGACGCCAACTTGTTTTACTGTGCGTAGTAGTGGTAGTGCTTTGTTTAGTCTTTCAAGTGCGTGTTTGTAGATCAGTGATCTGTTTTACTACTCTTAATAGCGTGTGTGTAATAAGTGCAATGAGTGCTAAGCGCAAGCTTGTCGTTGTGTCTTTAGACATAAAACTAAACGCAATTTATCGTCTTGACAAGGGCGAATCAATTAAAAGTGTAGCTACTGATTTGGGTGTTGGTGAGGTTACCGTAGGTGACTGGAGGAGAAAAAGGGCAGAGTTAGAAAAATGGGGCGCTCAGAGCTGGAATAATGATTGCAATCCAGATCGAAAAACTTTAAAGAAGTATGAATATGAAAAAACTCCTGAGGCATTATTCATATGGTTTTCGGAAATGAGAAGTAAGGGCAGTTCAATGAGCGGACCTATTTTACAGGCAAAAGAGCTAGCTTTTCAAAAAAGGTTTGGCGATGGTGATGAACCCTTTACCGCTAGTTCTGGATGGTTAATGCGATGGAAGAACCGATATGGAATTCGACAACTTACTATATCTGGAGAAAAACTTTCAGCACATGTAACTGAAGTGCCTATTTTTCAAGAAACAATTTCTAAATTGATTTTGAATGAGGGCCTTACATCGGATCAAGTCTTTAACTGTGACGAAACAGGCCTGAATTTCAGAATGTTGCTGAGTAAAACCTTAGTTAGTCGGCAAGAAAGATTACCTCCTGGTTATAAGAAATGTAAAGATCGAGTTACAGTTCTAGCATGTGCTAATTCTGCAGGAAATTTGAAATTAAAACCAGTCGTAATCGGTAAGCCTAAAAAGCCACGTGCTTTTAAAAACACTAATGTGGACACCTTCCCCAGCATATATAGGAATCAGAAAAACGCATGGATGGACTCGCATATTTTCAAAAATTGGTTTTTAATGATTTTGTTCCGATTGTTGAAGCTTTTCTGAAGAAAAAATATCTTCCTCCCAATGCCATTCTTGTTCTTGACAACGCTCGATCTTATCCAGATGATGATAAACTAGTGAGCAATGGTATTAGAGCCATATTTTTACCACCTAATGTTACTTCCCTTATCCAGCCGCTTGATCAAGGTGTACTTAAAACTTGTAAACGAAATTACAAAAAGATACTGCTTGCTAAAAATGATACTGGAGAAATTAGAGGAAGGTCTAAGTGTCACTAATGCTCTAAAACTCATCACACTTAAAGATGTTGTTTACTGGTGCTCAGAGGCCTGGTATAACGTTACAGATGACACGATCAGAAGGTCATGGCGCAAACTTTTTGCTATTGATGAACGAGCAGCTGCTCTCAGAAAGCAACCGAGTTCTGAAATCGAAGAGCTTGTGGTTCTTGGCAGTCAACTCCCAGTGGCTGAGCCTATTAACGCAGCCGACATTGCAGAATGGATCAACGGAGATGAGGAGCAAGCGCTGACTGATGACGTAATTATTGAAATCCTGAATACGCCAGAAAATGATGACAAGTAAGTTTTTTATTTTATTATCTCTAAAATTTATAACCATTGTACTGTAAAATTAATCTGTCGAATATTTTTTACAGAGTTATTGTACACATTTTACACTTCATTAAACTTTAAGTTCACAAACCAAAACTTATTTTATACACGTGATAAACTGCTGAAAGCACTAAAAGCTAAATTATTTTTACAGTGAGGAATGTGATGAGCTCAGTGATCGGATCTCTCACTCACACGGCCTACGCTCTATCGAGGCAGCACTGGCCTATATTGAGCAGCAAGATGATGCTACACCAAATGATTTATTATGGCTGCGGCGCGGGCGTAACAAGGCAGCCAGCAGAAGATGCAATAACCTTACGCAAAAAACAATCAAAGACTTCTATGTTAAAAATGATAATTGATTCACATGTAGTGTATTTGAGATTCATCTGTTTTAAGGTTATGTATTATTAAGTGCGTTTTATACCAAAACAATGTGTGTTTGTCCCAATTTTTATGATAACCTAACAATCGTCTTTCGTTATTGTTTTGCAACATTTCTGAACGTACTGTATATGGTATGTTATATAAATACATTTATTTGGTTTCTTACAATTTTTAAAATGTTTCTTGTATTTATAAACTGAACAAAATTCACAAATAACTAGTTTAATATCGTTGTTTAAGTATATTGAGACATATTTATAATACCAATTACAGTATTGTACTATATTTAGGTAACGCTTAGTGTTATCCGAGTTTTGCCGCATCCGAGGTACTCTTGGTCCCAATTACCTCGGTTAATCGAGGTTCTACATTAATTTTCTGAAATTATCTTAGTATTGATAAACTCTTTAGAAAAGTTGTTATTGCTGGAGTTCATTTTAAATGTTTTTGCTAGTAGTTCTGCTATATCGTTATTAGATGTTACTATCTGTTTATTTTTGCATAGGAATGGAATTTATTTATATGTATTGCTTCCAATAATTATTTTCTTATTGTGTATCATTCATTTATTTTCTCATAAATATTTTTGTTTGTTTTACTGAAAATCACTTACAGCAATATTTTTCGTGTCGTTAATCCAATTTAACGTGATTGAATCCTCATCTATAGTATTTTTTAATTTAATTCAGATAAATCAAAAATACATTAAGTTGATTTTTGACGCTTGTAAATCCATGTCATGTTCAGTGAAAACGACACAAGCTATTGGTAATTTTCAATTTCTGCTTTTTATTAAACGACACGTGTGGTATATTGTGAAAAGCGCCAGTGATTTGCCTCTGATGGATATGTAAACCGAGTAATGGCACTGTGCAAATGGATTACCATTAAATCTTTGTATTGTGCAAATAACCACAATGTTTTTGTTTAATTAAATATTTGTATCATCTCTTATATTTTGAACTGCATTTAATGGGTATTAGTTCTTCTACGCATTTGATCTGATATTAAACTGTATTCATGTAAAACACAAAAGTTAAGTAATCTGTTATATATTTAATAGAAACGGATTTTATTTTTAAAAATAAAATATTCTAATCCTAGTTCTAATTATATCACAATTAAGTATATTATATTACAATATTTATAAGTATGTTCATATAATGTTCATTTTGCAGATAAACACGTTATTATTAACAATCGTATGACGTTTCACTACAATAGGTTATGAGAAATACATCATCATCAGCAGTAGTTCGACAAACCTTTCTGGGTCCTGGGCTTATTCTAGGATTTTCCGCCATTCTGTTCTGTTCCTTGCTTTGTTTTTCCAGTTGGTAATCTTAAGTGTTCCAAGATCTTGTTCCACTTGTTCCATGTATCCAAGTTTGGGTGTTTCCTTTGACTTTCTCCCTACTGGTGCTTGCCTCATTATATGTTTTGGTGTCCAGCGCAGACTTGACTTATATTTTTTATTACTACATTAGGATATGTATTCTTCTCTTAACTTCTTCACTGACATTGTTATCTGCGGCAACTAATGAACCTAGCTATGTAAAATTTTTCACGCTTTCGATGTTATGGTCTCCTTTTGTCAGATTCTGTAGGTTTTTTTGGTCTGTTGATTTGCTGGCCTTCATGTATTCATGTATTTGGTTTTTATTTCATTAATGTTTAGGCCACTGCTTTGTGCCGCTCTTTCTATCGCATTAAATGCTTCTATCATCTCTCTTTCGCTTCTAGCTATGATATCAACATTGGTCCTCCGGTGTTTACTTTTGGCTCTCTAACTATTTTGTCTAATGTGATGTTGAACAGAATACAGGATTGGGCCTCTCCCTGTCGTAGGCCCGTTCTCACATGGATTGTATCAGTTAATGCGTTTTGAATTTAAATTTTGCTTTTTAATTTAAGTGTTTCTTTAACTATATCAATGATATGAGTTGAAATATTAAACTCTTTCAGTGCAGTGCTGCTTATTCTTGATGGTCAATTCCCATACCAAAATTTTAGACCTCCTTTATCTTGATCGGAAAAATAACGTTATATTATTATGTTTTATATCACCACACATCGATTACAACCGCTCTATGTCTCATTTATGGCACCACTTACACAGTACATTTTATGCACAAGAGAATAAAAAAAAAGGTTGCTTATTCACCCTGACAGGGGTCTTACAATTTATCAAATTGGACAAGTAGTAAATGCTGCTTTTTCAAGAGCAGCTAATATTCAAACCGCAGTAAAAAGATTTGAAAAAACAGGAATATATCCTTTTAATAGAGATTTATTCTCTGATTATAGAGAAATACCACAGAACAACCAAATCACAATTCTGAGCAGCAGATATTATGCGCCACTACTACCAACACCACAAACAATAGAACATAACATTCTCCTTTTTCAAGTGAAACTGTGCTTTCTAACGACGCTTCTCCTGGCCCTTATAAAGAAACTTCTCCTACTTTAACAGGTGGGTCTACGTCACAAAAATCAGCTTTTCTGCTTTCACCAAAAATTTTGATGCCCCACCTCAAGAAAAGGAGCGTGTAAAAAGGAATAGTAACAAGAGGAAAAGCAAAACTGTCATATTAACATCGTCAACATACAAGGCTGAACTAGAGGCTGAAGAACAGGAGCGCAAAGAGAAACAAGAAGGTAAACATAGAAAAGACCTTTTCAACCAAAATAAAAAATCTACGACGCCTGGGATAATCTATTAAAGAAAAGAAAAACTAGAGAACTTTCCAGTTTAGAGAGTTAGAGAAAGTAGCTTATATTTCTTCCATCCATAAAAAAGGAGATAAGTTGGATTGCTCAAATTACAGAGGAATATCGGTAACTAGTACACTAAGCCGGGTGTACGGACGCATTCTTAGAAATCTCATTGAGATGGAGTATAGGGAACAAGAAGAAAAAGAACAGGCTGGTTTCCGATCTGGAAGAACTTGCACAGATAATGTCTTCTGCCTAAAACAATTAATTGGAAAAAAATTAGCAACCAATCAAGAGACCCATCTCATGTTGTTGATCTCCGTAAAACATACGACAGCGTGCCAGTAACTAAATTGTGGAAATCACTACAAGAAACTAACATTAGCTACACTTTAATCAAAGCCTTAAAAAATCTATATGAAAATTCTACATCACAAGTAAAAATTGGCAACACACTATCTAAAAAGTTCATCATTAACAAGGGTCTGCGCCAGGCTGCTGTATTTCACCAACGTTGTTCAAGATATATATTGCAAAAGCACTAAACCAGTGGAAACGTAAATGTCACGGTATGGGTATAGACCTCGGAGATGTTTGTTTATATACCTTACAATGTCATCATAGCCAATGATAAAGGAGATTTAGAGTATATCGCAAGAAAACTAAAGGAGGAATATGAACAGTGGGGATTGGAAATAAATGTAGAAAAAACTAAATACCTACCCATAGGAGCTGAGTTATCCAATATCTAACTAGAGAATAATGAAGAAATCACATCCTGTAGTGAATATACGTACCTGGGAGTAATCTTCGATAGAACGGGAAAAGACGATAAGGAAATAAAGAAAAGGGTTACACAAGCTAGAAGAACAATTGGCTGCCTAAATGGAATACTTTGGAGCTCTGAAATAGGAATAAAGCGAAAATATAACATCTATGAGTCACTAATTAAAAGCAGTCGAATTTACGGAGCAGAAACTTGGAGAATAACCGAGAACAACAGAAAAAAATTAGAAGCTGTAGAAATGGATGTGTTTAGAAGATCGTTAGGTATATCCTGCAGGGAAAGAGTTCGAAATGAGGAAGTAAGACGAAGAAGTGAAATAGATGGTTACTTAACAACAGACATTGAGAGGAAATAGTTGATTTGGTATGGTCATGTTCAAAGAATGGAAGACACAATACTACCCAAGAAGATTATGCAGTGGGTACCACCAAACCGCAAAAAACGAGAAAGACCCAAAAAGACATGGAAAGAAGGGGTAACTAAAGCAATGAAAGTTAGGCATCGGACAACGTCGAAAGACGTTAACCGATATATATATATATATATATATATATATATATATAATATATATATATATATATATATATATAATGCTTATTTTGGATAGACTAATTTTTATTTTTACGCTTATTTTGGATAGACAAACCATTGTTTTGTTTCATTTTCTTGGGCAGTAGCAGGACTGGTTCTCTGGTTTTATATATATATATATATTATATATATATATATATATATATATATAATATTATATATATATATATATATATATTCAGGTCTCAGCCTGAAGATTCTGATACGTCCTCTGATGAAGACGAGGAAGAAGGAGACGAATAAGCCTGCATTTTTTGTAACGAGATGTACAAAAACTCTTTCGAACAGGAAGGTTGGATTCGGTGCTCCAAATGTGGTGGCTGGGCACATGAAGCTTGTTCAAGCGGTGAAGGTGATGATGACACTTATATACTATTTTTGTTTATAGTTTGATTTTTATTTTTTAATACTGTTGATACTGTTTATACTAAACCTACTGTATAATAATGTTTAATATTTCATTACATGTTTAATTAAAAAATAACCTAATATTTCCATGTACCCCATTTTACCTACCCTTTGTTAAAAAACTAGGTGTGTGCACATTTTCAAAAATTTCTATTTCTATGCTTACGTAATTTTTGTTAAATACTCAATGTTTTCTGGTACCTGAAGACACACTTTAACTACATAAGTGTGTAAAATATTTTATTTATTACAAATTTTTATTTTATGTCACAAAATGTAATGGGGTTCCCATTTTGGGCAACTCTCCCCTAATTGATTCGATGCAGTTTTCAAAATAACCCTATATGAAGAATAATATATTTGTAGATCCCTAAAAGTGGTTGATTACATACCTACCCATGTGTCATCTAAGCGACAAATAAGTATATACAGTGAACAGCTAAATTATGTAATATTATTTCCAGAAACGTCTAGTTTTAAGGGGAAATCCCGAAACAGGTCGATTTTTGTTATAAAATACCCATGTTATAACGTACATGGAGTAGGGATGACGTCAGCGGTGTGGGTGTAGTGACGTAATCCTAAATTTTTTAAAATATAAATCGGTATAATGCGACACAGTATTTAAACGAGAATTTAAACCTCTATTTAACGAGATTGCAATTTTAACTAAAATATGTTTAAGGGTACAATTTTTTAATTTAAATTTAACTAAATTACAACTAATGATTTAATTCATAATGTACTTTAAAGTAACCAAATTACGCATAACAATTATTTTAAATTATATGTTCGAAATGCCATGCATCACTTCCTGCCATAACTTTCTATAGTAAATACTTAAAAAAGCAAAAATAAGTAAAAATAATAATAAACACAAAAAGTTATCTCATAAACACTGAAACTTTTTGTCAAATGTTAATTCAAGCAGATGATAGTGCCATAGTTATTGTAAATGTTTTGATTTTGTCATCAGTTGTCAATTGTAATTTTTACTTTTGAATACTAAATTATGGCTCACCTAAATGAAACACAACGCATAGAAATATTAATTCTTAGCGGATGCGGAGATAAAAAAAAAAGAACACAGAGCGAGATATGCAATTTATTCAATGCAAAATAGACATTTCAGACAGGCCAATCAGCCAATCAACCGTAAGTAAAATAGTCCTAAAATTTGGAGAAACTGGGCACGTTAACCATATTCCAAAAGATGGCGTCCTAAAATTGAAGACAATGTGAAACTTGATATTTTATTAAATGTACATGACAATCCTGACAGTAGTTCAAAACAAATCGGTGAATATGCTGGAGTTTCTCAACGATCGGTATTACGTATTTAAAAAAAAAAAGAAAAATACCATCCCTCTAAATTTAACTAAATCAGGAATTAAACGACGACGATCTGGATCACACATTTCACCAACCAAATCCTGTTTTCCGATGAAGCCACATTTTACATGGTACCGTGAATCGTCAAAATTGCAGATATTGGAGTCAAGAAAACCCACATTGTATGAATAAGTCACACACACATACACAATATCTTAGGAAAGTAAATGTATGGGCAGGGATCATTAATAACAGAATCATTGGCCCTTTTTTCTTTGAAAAAAATCTAACAGGAGGACGTTATTTAACTTTTGAGAAATCAACTTATATCAACAAGATGGTTCAACAAGATGGAGCCCCTTCGCATTACGCACGTAAATTACGTCAATTTTTTAATCATTGGCTTCCCAGGAGGTGTATCGGAAGACGAGGTGTTATAGAGTGACCAGCAAGTCGCCAGGTCTAATATCTCTAGACTTTTTCCTGTAAGTTTACAAAAAATCAAAAGTTTATGTCAATAGACCCCAAAACTTACAAGACTTAAAAGATAGAATTAGGCATGAAATGAGTCTAATTACTCCAGAAGTCATCCGCAATTTACTTAATGAATGTGTCCGTAGCAGGGATGGGCGGTGTCGATAATGTCATGTCGACAATTCGATTGTCGACATGTCGACAATCATGTCGATGTCGAGTGATTTAAATTTCTTGCCAATGTCGATAATGTCGAGTATGTCGACAATAAGCAAACGATCAGAATGACGTTCCGTGTGCACTAATTTGAAATTTTAGGTTAATCTGGCTGCGCTGACTTATTGAAAAAGTATGCATTAATGTTTCAACAAGTTGCAAAGAGACCAAATAATCTCAAACTTTTGAAACTTTTAACCTCACTATTAACTTGCAATTGTCAAATTCATAGAATATTCCATAATTGTTTGATTGCAGGTTTTTCAAGTGTAAATGAATTTTAAATAGAATCATATAGAGACAATTTATTATGTGCAAACCTCATGATAGAGTAATGCAATGTAATGAATCTAAAATATTACCATGTAGATGCAAAACCAGAAAAAAACAGCAAAACAAATTTTCATAGATTTTTAATTTTCTATCGTTACTCGTAAACTCGTAAAATTTACAGAAAGGTTTAAAAAAATTAAAAAGAAACGTAAACCTAAACGTCAGTAAACGAGGTAAGATTCAAAACCACAATCAAACATATCTCAGTACATTGAAACCTTACCTTGTTTCCTAACATTTCGTTTACTTTTTTTTAAATTTTACTAACTCTTTATTATAATAATTATAGTATAATAATTACTGAAACAGTGTTGAATCTCTTCGTGCTTTGGCAGAGACTGCATAATAAAAACATTACAACATTTTGTGGTTTTGCTAATTTTTAACCAAAGAAAACATTTAACCAATAATACATCAAATAGTTGTACTTTCCCCGTCCATATCTACAATTTCTTCCTCGTCCAGGTCATAACTATTTTTATCAGGATACTCTCCCTTTAATGAAACATAAATATGTACCAATTTCTTGGAATTAGTGAACGTTAATCTATTTCTTATCAGACTGTGAATGTGTCCCCAATTTGAAAAGAGTCTCTCGATTTGAGCTGAGGAGGCTGGCATTTTTAGAAGTCTGAGAGCCATTTTAGCAAGAATTGGGCATTCCAGTTTGACCACTCGCCAAAATACTAGAGGCTTTTCAACTCCTTTTTCCCAAAGTGTTGAGAATATTCCTGAAATTGTAAACCTAATATATTAAAAATCAAAAGAGCGATAATTTTGTCTGAAAGACTTACCCGATTTAGTGTTAAATTTGTCCCATTCTTCTATGCCCTGATTGCACAACTTTCTGAGTAAGAACTGAGTTATTCTACCAGTGTGCTCTGACGTAAGCTTGGAATTTTCATATTTCGGATGCAGATAGTACGCAGTTAATGCGTACACGTTTAACGCCATTTGTTGTCTGTGTTTCAATTTTTCTTTAAGGTTATCTGGCAGATTCAAATTGAGCCACAGATGAACGGCATCTGCTACAGATGTGTCAGATTTCTGACAAGCATTGATCAGATTACAAATGGGTTCATAAATTTCTATGTTCTGTTGAATCTCATCCACAAATTCATCGTTGAAGATTAATTCCTTGACTTTCGGCTTAATCTTTTTTTTCGTTACAGCGGCTACTTGTTTCATATATACCAGATTTTCTAGGAGACTTTTGAAAGAATCTCGGTAAGAGCACCATCTTGTTTCGGCCGGCAATTGGATTCTGCGCCCTCCCTTATCAACTATCATTTTTTCTAAATCTGGTTGCTTAAATTCTTTGAGGACAATGACCACATTGTCGACTAACTTTTTATCCAGCACGTCTTTGGCTAAAAGGTTGCCGGTGTGGCTACTGCACGTAGAGTGCCACATGTTGTGCTTGAGGAGGGATCCCATTTTAATCATTGCACTAGCATTATCCGAAACTATACCGTACGCATCTACATCGTATTTTTCTTTTGCAATTTTTTTAGATTCTGTTATTATTTCGGCAAGTTTTTCTCCAGTCTCAGACTCCGTGGTTAAATCCCAAGCATCAAGAAAGGCATTTTTTCCGTCTGCACTATGCAACATTGTCACAACCGTTTTAGAATTAGTAGATGAGTTTTTCCAACCGTCACACAAAATGACTGACTCGGTTTCCACTTTTTTACGTGAAATCTCAATACAGTCTTCATAGCACTTAATTAAAAGCGATGTACAAAGTTTTTTCCGGCCAGGAATTTTGTCTAAATAAGCAGGACGGATCGTTTTTATAAAATTTTTAAAGAGAGGTGATTCTACCACAGTAAATGGTAAGTTACAGCCGAATATAAATTTGGCTAGTGCAGTGCTTATCTTCTCCTCTTCATACTCTTGTAATATGTCCATATAGTCGGTGATTTTCTTTGATTTTTTGGCTGGTCTAGCTTGAGATGTAGCGAATAAATTTCTTTTATTCGTGCTTGTGTAGCTTGTGCTGGAGGAAGTTGGAGTACTTAAGTTAGTCAAATTACTACTCTCAGTATCAGTAGTTGATAACATCATATTTTCAACAATACTATAAGTGCCTTGAATTGCTACACCATTGTTTTCTTCCAATTCCAATAAGGCGGCATCGGTATCTAATGAATTTTCTATAATTCCATCTAGCATGTTTTCAGGTGAAGTTCCAGTCACAATAGCTAGCGAACCATCTTCCATAACTTCGTAACTACCGTTCGTTGTATTCTAAAATTCAAAATAAAAAGAAACTCTAAGGTGACTAAATATAAAGGGCGGATCTACGGACACCCTGTATACAGAAGTTGGCATAGATACAGCGTTTTGTACTTAATTCAATAGGCCAATCCGTTTTTTGCCGTAAAATACTAAACTTGGTGTTTTTTTAAATGGGACACCCTGTATATAGAGATGCAACAACGTGAAATCCTCAGAATACAAATTCTGGGGTGAAAACTGATGCAATTTATGTCCCCTTCCGAATTCTAATTAAATAGTAATCAAGAAATCTACAATAATATATAGTGCGTTATTTTCACTTCTTGCCGTTAGATGGCTATACGGTTTTTGACGCCATGTTTTCTCCAATATACTACTACCGAAATGGTGATCCATGCGTTGTTGAGTTATGCGGCTCCGAACACATTTTACGATTCATTTTTATATTATAGATAAATGTAAGTTCAAAAAGTTCCCCCCAAAATTTTTTCTAGATCCGCCCCTGCTAAATATGTAGTAGAACATACGTCCTATATACTCACTTGTGGATTAACTGTAGGTGTAAAACCTGTGTCTGAGCCAGTATTTTCGTATATCGAAACATGCGACATTTCATTATTGGATTGATTACCATTGCCACGATCTAACTTGCAGACGTTTCTTAAAATGAAAGTACGGGACGGGGTTAGTTATCAGCCGATACAAATATTAATTTCAGAGAATAAATCTCTATAGCTATCCAGCTAAAATTAATTAAAATATTTCTTCTTACCTGTGACTTTGCAATCTTGCTGCAGCTGTATTTTTTATCACATTTCCACATACACAACATTTAGCCGCGTGCTTTCCTTCTACCTTTAATACTTTGAATGATAATATATCATAGTTTTTATTCAGTTTTCTGCCACTCATTTTGATTCTGATCAGATCAGATCACATTCAAAGTTTACAACTGAATAATTTCATAACATAACCTCACTTTTTCCATTATGGACACGTTGCTGACATTGTCGACATTGTCGACATTGTTGACACGTTCTCGACATTGTCGACACGTCTGTGTCGACAATTAAAGTCGACGTGTCGATGCCCATCTCTGGTCCGTAGATTCGCATATTGTCAAGAAACCGATGGTTGGCATTTCTAGCAGTTAATAATTTAAAATAATTATTATGCATAATTTGGTTACTTTAAAGTACATTATTAATTAAATCATTAGTTGTAATTTAGTTAAATTTAAATTACAAAAAAATGTTTTTGTACCCTTAAAAAACACTTTTGTTAAAAATGTAATGTCGTTAAATAGAGAATTAAATTCTCCTTCAAATGAGGTGTCGCATTATACCGATTTCTATTTAAAAAAAAATTAACGATTGCGTCACTACACAAACACCGGTGACGTCATCCCTACTCCATGAACGCTATAAGATGTGTATTTTATAACAAAAATCGGCCTGTTTCGGTATTTCCCTCAAAACTCGACGGTTCTCGAAATAATGATAATATTCCATAATTTAGCTGTTAACTGTCTTATAGTAAATTACTAAGTTAGTGTGACATTATATTTCGTGAGCCTAAAACCTCAAATTTTAGTAACAGGTTCATATCGTTTAAATGACTAATACATTACATCATAAGGGAATATGTCATTTATATAAAATGCTTGTTGACAGTTTCAGAGTTTGCGCTTGAAAGAATTTTTGGCAACTCCTGGGTATTCATTTTTATAACATAAAAATTTTACATACGTGAAAACATTACCTGTAAATTTATTTTAACTTATTATTTTACAATTTTTAACTACCTCCGCAAACAAATCTAGTTGAGATGTTTATTTTTTCTGGAATACATTCTATTTTTAAACTACACATTCATTTTATAATACTTTCTACAACTACCGCATTTTTAAAAACCATTAATCAACTTCTGTTTATTTTTCTTTAATCGGTTGGCATGTTAAAATGTATAGGATACTTCAAAGCATATCAAAGCTGCGAACAAATATTGTTACAAATAAAAAATTTATTTTAATTCCAATAAAATATTTTGAACAATGTAGAACTGTTGGTTTGAAGTCAATGTAATATTCAAAATAAAAGCGAATATAATAATGGAATTGTGGATATAGACAGCTAAAAAATGTTTTGTCAAAAACAATATACAATGATCGTCATCATCATCATCATCATTATAATGGTGCTACAACAGCGATATTCTCAGCATCCGGTGATACCCCGTCTCCCCGTATCCACCCTCCATAGCTTTGGTGTACCTTGTCTACTTATTCCCACGGCCTACGAATGTTATATTTTTTATAATATTCGGTTCCCGGGCCCGGACAACATACCCTGTCCAATGCAGACGGTTTTGCTTGATTATAGTGATAATATATTTTCCACTTACCTATGCTTGTAGATATTCTGCAATTCAAAGTTATATCTACGCCCCCATATTCCGTTTTCACAGACTGCTCGGAATATTTTGCATAGTACCTACCTTCCTTTCAAAAATCGATAGAGAGGTTTCTTCTGTTTTGGTTAGGTTACATGCTTTTAATCCCTATTTGAGAACGGGGACTATCAGTATTCTATATAGTCCTATACCAGTTTTTTGAGATGTACATTTATTAGCTAACTACTTTAACACACCATGATAACACCTTTGTGTAATTATAATCGACCTTCTAATTTCACATGATGAATATGGTATTATTGGGGTTAACCAATCTACTTAGATATATAATATTTTAGACTGCTTTGCAGTTTTGGTCATTGACAACTAGTTCTGCGTCAATATTTTAGCTCTCGCGTTTATTAATTTGGTTCTATTTTTGTTTATATGTAATCCCATTCGTTCTTTTGCTATTTCTAGCTTGGTTAGGATTTTCGTAGTTTCGTCTTTCATTTTTGTTATAATATTCACGTCCTCAGCACATGTTATTATCTAGACTAATTTATTAAATATACTTTACCTGCTAACTTAGTTAGCGACTTTTTCTAAGGCTATCAGAATGGAGCCATATCCTTTTTTAGTTTGTAGGCCTGGCGATGCCGACTAATCGATGCCGAGAGTCTATCACCCTCCTCTGCAATTGCTTAAGTCACCACGCGAAATCGCAGGTCTTAAGAAAAATATAACGATATAAAAGTTATAGAAAAATAATAAATATTAAAAAGATTACACGTCAGCGCGCCTCCCTGCCTTAACCTCTTATGTATTTAAAATGCAGTTGACAAATCGTTTTGAATTTTAACTGCTGATAGTATCTTGGCCATCGCCACACTTACGAGAAAATGGAAAGCACTTAGAGACAATGTCAGAACAACGACATAAAAATTATTATTGGTGATTTTAACGCTAAAGTCAGTCAAAAGACTATTTATCGACCCACAATCGGCGAGCATGGTCTTCATGCTGTCAGCAACCAAAATGGTTTACGCCTGATTGAACTCGCAGCATCATTGAGAATGGTGGTGGTAAGTACATGTTTCCCTAACAAAAATATCCACAAAGCCACATGGCAATCACCAGATGGTCAAACAAAAAATCAAATTGACCATGTACTAATTTATAGTCGACATTTCTCGGACGTACTAGATGTAAGAGCATGTAGAGGTGCTAATATAGACTCTGACCACTACCTTGTAAGACCAAAACTCAGGGCTCGTATATCAAATGCTAAGAAGGACCAGAGCACAAAATTTATTAAATATAATACTGATGTGTTAAAATCTGGAGACGCTAGGGATAACTAACGGAAAATTTTAAATGAAGAGCTGACAAGAACCCACAAAACTTTAAGTATAGAAGAACACTGGACCAAATGCAAGAAAGTTATTCATACAGCTGCTTAAGGCTTTTTAAAACCTAACCGGGCTAAAATAAACAAAGATTTGTTTGACGACGAATGTAGATCCATTAACCAACAGAAAAATGAAGCATATAAGACTTTGGCTGCGCAGAACGAGTTCAAACCTGGAAGACTATGAAAATCTTGGACGAGAAAAAAAAGGACGTTTAGAAGAAAAAAGAGAGACCTACAAAAACGCTCTAAACGAGATTGTTAACCGCCACAATAGAAAAGACTCGCGAGAATTCTACCAGAAGATAAACAACTGCAGAAAATAATTCAAACCCAGAATAACAGCATAATTAGTGACAAAGAACAGATACTAAGCAGGTGGGCGAATAATTTTAAAGAACTGCTTAGCGACAGTCATGAAAAAGACCAAATAGAAATTACTTTGCCCGAAATGGATAAAAACGCTCAAGATCCGCCCCCCACCGAAGAAAAAATAAAAAAGCCATTTCAAAACTGAAGAATTATAAAGCCGCTGGTTTGGACGATCTTTCTGTCGAACTCTTTAAAAATGGTGGTGACATCTTGAATTATTCTGCGATTCGTGTGCTGGTCAGAATAAGAACTACACTCTTATACGCTTTCTACACTCACTTGTGCATAAATTCAACCGACTGGATTCAGTACACATCACATTTCCTATCCGTGGTCATAGCTATATGGAATGTGACAAAAATATGGGGAATATTAAACAAAACGTGCATATAGAACTACCTTCTGAATGGAATGATCATGTTAGAGCATCCCGTGTCAAACCATCTCCTTTTGTTATTGCATAACGTCATACTCGGGATTTTTGTAAATGGAGCTCTTACTTGGATGGTATATATAAGAAGAAATGTCCATTTCCTACTCGAGGTATTTTAGAACTGCAAATATCAAGAGCAAATACGCGAACATTGCAGCTTCGTAATACATATAATGGTGCTTGTGAATCTTATGTCATTAAAAACGTGGATAAGCGCTGCTTATCAGATAATGAAGAGTTGGGATCCAGTGTACTTTATACCAATCCAATTCCTGTGCCTGAACCAAAATACAAAGACCTTCAAGTTTTAAAACGCTTTTGTGGCCAGGCAGCTCATTAATTTTTCACAAACCTGCCTGTTTCAACCACCTCAGTTGAATGCCATGAGAATCCTGACAATTGCTTTGCTTGAAGTGAGTAAAGACAATTTTTAAATACTATATACTTAATCATTCTTATGTGCCTACAATATTTTAGTAGCTGGAAATGTTTGCTCCTTTTTAGATTCTCTGTACGTAAACTGTACACTAATGTAGCCTGTTTCTGCTATTAATTGACAGCTATATATTAATTCTTAACATTGCCATAAATGTAGACAGAGGGACTTATTATCCATGCCTGCAAAGAAATGCAGATTGTATCAGGAACTTGGATTTAAAGACCTTTTTCTTTTTCAGTTTCAAGACAATATTAAGTAGTATGGACTGGACTTCGATATTGCAAGTTTCTACTGGACTTTGGCTGTTTTTTTGTTGTTTTTAATGACATTAAAAATTAAAAGTTAATAAAAAAATTAATAGTTTAAACATTAGTTTTGATTATAATAGGCTAATAAAAATATGCTTAGTTACTTGTATAGAAGGGGATGCCGTTTTAAAGTTAAAAATTAGAATTACTCCAAACAACATATTTGTGACTTTGGCTGTTTTTCCCCTGTACCCTTCAAATATTTATAACGGTTAAATATTTCTTGTTTTTGAAAAAACATATCCAGTCGTATGCTATTGAATTACTAACATTTTAATATTCAGTTACTTCCGTTAGATTTATAAATTTGCAGTTACCTCTCCCGTTAGATTTATAAATTTGCAGTTATAGCGGTATTGAATTGGATGTGCGACTGGTCACAGATAATACACATAAGTTCGGCCCTGACACTACTCCTACCTCCTCGCAAGTCAGAGACAGAATGAGAAATCTCGATACGGTTGGTGAGTAACGCCATCTAGTTGTTGATACGTCTTTAGGTTACCACGAGGTGAGCTATCTAATGGGTGGTTTATAATCAATGACTCTAGTGAAAAACATCTTAATTTTTCATTAGTATCACTAAATGTTTCACTCAGCAAATAATCTTTATCAGCATCGGAATCATCATTATTATTATTTTGATTGGTTTTTTCTTCTGCATTATGAGAATTTGTATCTGGAAAAAATATCTCTTTTGAACAAATATTTTTCAAATATTAAAAAATAGTTTTATAAATGCCTTAAACATGCCAATAATTTTTTATAATCAACGTTATTCATTAAATGTGAGAGTTTCAAAACACGATATTAAAGTAATCATTTTTTAAAGTATTATTTGCTAAGATATTTTACACTATCCTACATAGTCCGAATAGGCATACAATATTTATTAATGAAAACTAAGCTTCCATAGGACTTTAAATTTAGTATATTTTCTCTTGAATTTACAAACTTTATCTTAAGTTTACTCAAACATTTGTTTTTAGGCTATTAAATTGTCTCTTTTGTTAAGCTCGAAACATAACCTCTAAAATATTTTTGTTCTCTTAAAGCTAAATTTAATATTTTGGAAACACGAGAATGTTTTTTGCACATTTCAAAATGTTTTGCACACTTTGACATTTCCAAATGTTAGTGATACCTAACTTTAAACAAACATACAACCTCAAGCTACTAAAGCTATTGTGTGAAAGGTACAACACACTCTGTTGTTTTATTAAAATAAACGTAGGTTTATTATTACATGTCCCTAACAAAGGGGTTTCTTTATGTTTTCTCACAAGTCTCGAATATCTGCTTGTATCGGATATCTACTTATAATGTATTTAAAATTTTCTTTTTTATTTGAAATGGACCTACTCTTACTACCTATATTGTGTATTTAGTTTTGATTTATATTCCACATAATATATCTTTCCCTCTTTCCCTCTTTTAAATTGTATAATTTTCTATTTTTTCATATATCGGATGGGCTTTGCCAAAAAGCAAATATTTTGGGCTATAGCCGGTTACAGAGTGATCTGTTTTATTCATCTATACATTCGTCGGCTATTTTTGTCCACGCTCTAATTGAATCGGTGAGAATAGAAAGCTGATATGTCTATAAACGGGCATTTATAACATTTTGTCAGAAATTTATTACCTATAAGTATGAAGACGCGCCGTATTGTATAGAAACCGGAGTTTTCTATACCTCATACTAGTAATGCTTTTTATGTCCACTTTTTCTACAAAAGCTACAACTCGTGTATATTCGTCACAAAAACACATTCAATATTTGTCACTATGGAAGGTGTACAGGATGATAATCTCGAATTAAAAATTAAAAACAGGCGAAATCCAGAGGGTTGGAAGGCTGCTATCAATAAAAGAGAAAGATAATCTGGACAAAAGTATACTGATTATAAAAGTCGTACTATTCCAAGCAAAACGATTGGAAAACCATGCAGATATGCTGTTATAACCTAAAATTTTGTTAAATATTTAATTCTTACTAGACTTATTACATTGTAGATATAAGAAGAAATACTTTTTTGCGATTATTAAAAAACAAAAATGCTCAAGACGCTTATCTTCAGTCCCTTATTGAAATATTGACAGTTGCCCGACGACGTCCTAGACAAAACACTGAAGATAACCGGAAAAAACCACATAAATACTCATTTTCGTACAGTGTGACAACAAGTACACGAGTTTCTTCTGTTAGTAAATCTGAATTTTAAGTCTGCATGCTATAACGAAACATAGAGTAGGTCGGTTGATAGAGCTTTTAGAAAAAGGACTGAAAAAATAGTCAATAGTATAAAAGCCCATATTAGGTCATTTACTAATATGGGCTAATAACTAGCACACTATACTGTGTGAAGTGAAATATTTAAACGAAAAACTAAATACAAAAATAACGCATTCGTTATTTTCAGCGAAATTTCCACATGTCCCAGTTGAATACGTATTTTATAGAGCTGTCTTCACCGACTTCTACCAGTTACGATTCAGCAGGCCTCAGATTGAGACCTACAGCAAATGCGAAGAACTAGATTGAAAAATAAAGTACCAATAGTTAAATGATAATGCTAAGAGGGTAGCAATAACTAAAAAATGGTGCATGCACGTCGATAAGAAAAGTTTTTTGCTAAAATGAATGAGTTAGAGGCCCTTACCAAAGTGGATTCATCGGTAGGAGGAATATGCATCCACTATATGCAAAATCTATTTCTACCAGTAACACCTATCCCAGATACATTTTACCTTATTCAATTTACAGCTAGTATGTTTAACATACACGATCTTAAAACCGGTAAAAGCTATTTTTACGTATATATCCAAGGAGTAGGCAAAAGCACCCTAACAAGGTATGTTCCTTCATAATGGATTATATTAAAATATTACTACTTATCTGAGGAAGCTCACATTTTTTTTAATAGAGCTGGAAGTCAAAACAAAAACCACACAGATAAGTACTGTTGCACCCAGGTTTTATACACTGCCTAAAGTTCATAAACCCACTATTTCAATGAGGCCTATTGTCTTCCATTGATACTCATAATAGTAAACTTGCTAAACACCTTAAACATATTCTCACAATTTCCTACAACGAATCCAATTAATTTTATATTAAAGATTCCTTCACATTTAGTAACTTGATTAACAATGTTAAAGTTCCAAATAATTATATATTGATTAGTTTAGATGTTGTATCACTGTTTACAAACTAACCACTAGATGCTATTCTTAACAGCATTAAAAATAACTGGAACAACATCTCTCCGCATACTAAGATCAGTTTAGATGACTTCATAAGAATGTTAACATTTATATTTGACTCCAACATATTTTTGTTCAATGGTAATTTTTTTAAACAAATTTTTGGCACTCCAATGATACAGGTGAAATTTCTTGACGTTTATGATCCATATCATATTTTATTTAAAAGAATATTTTTGGTTTGCAGACAGCGATGTGTCGATATGTAAAAATGTAGAAGATTTTTTTAAATACGCTGGCAATTTCAATTCGGTTGTTATAACTGCTTTAAAAAACGACAACCTGGGGGAATATTTGAATGAGACAAAGTAGAACGACAAGTTGCTAGTAACAAAACATCCGAAGTTATTATCCAGAACGTTACTCAACATAAATTGTCGTTTCCTTTGTATGAGAGTCATTACTCTAGAGAAATACATCGAGAAAATGTATCAACTTTACATAAAATAGTGTGCGAACACCAATATACCTACGTCTGAAATTGCTAAAAAATGCGTTTATACACATGTTTTTAATACACAATTATTTAAGTTGAAATTCGAAGTTATAGAAAATAACAGATGTGGTACTTGTGATCTAGCCGATCCATAGCAAAGATATAAATAAAAATAAAAATGCTGATAAGGATATTGCAAAACATAATAATAAACATGAATGAACTTCATGCAAAATCACTGCAAAAAGGGCTAAAAATTAACTTCAACAAAACAAAAGTAATGACAAACACGGTAGACCAAGAGGCAATAAAAATAAAAACAGAAAAAATAGAACAGGTAAATGAGTATATCTATCTAGGACAAGCAATCAGAGCTAACAGAGAAAATCAAACAGCCGAAATATCGAGACGAGTAAGAATGGGATAGGCAGCGTTCGGCAAACTTTCTTACGTTTTAAAAAATCAAACAATCCCTCTATACTTACGAAGCAAGGTATATAACTCCTGCATAATACCTGTGCTCAGCTACGGAGCACAGACATGGACATTTACACAGGCCAATTTGGATAGGATAAGGAAGGTACAAAGAGCGATGGAGAGACAAATGTTGGGTGTATCACTTAGAGATAGAAAACGTAACCAGTGGATCAGAACCAGAACAAAGACAGTAGACGCGATAGAACAAGCAGCAAAACTGAAATGGAAATGGGCTGGACACAATGAACGTCTCCAAGACGGACTATGGAACAATGCCATCGGAAAGTGGCGTCCATACAATGCAAAGAGATCAAGAGGCAGACCACAGATGAGGTGGAAAGATGACATCAGGAAACAAGGAGGTCCCACATGGCAGAGAACAGCTCAAGATAGGGAAAGATGGAGAGAACTGGGGGAGACCTATATCCAACAATGAAAGGATAGAGAATAGGTTCAAAAAAAATAATAAACATAAAGAATTGACTGCAGATCTGCAAAAATATTTGTGTATTTCGATGTTGCCCTGTGGATTGAATGTCTACAAACGGAAATTATGGACATTTGATTTCACTATTCATAAAGCATCATATGGAAGAGCTCATTCATATGGTACAAATCAAAAGCTGGTCGCGGTGGTGACGAGACTTTCTCAAATGGTCAGAATTGGTAATTCCCAATGCTGATGTCGAAGAAATAACGTTGTGGTCAGACAATTGCTACAGGCAAAATAAGAACATTATGCTAAGAGTCTGTTTATTTTGGATTTTAATAAAATGTCTGTTTATTAATTACAAATTTTTGCTTAAAAACCATACGCATATGAAGGCCGATACAATACCCGCTCCGAGAGAAAGCGAAAGAAAACAAATAATATGACTATCCAAACCCCTTCGGATTGGCAACAAATTATACGTCGTTGTTTACCTAAGATGTCAGTTCATAACGTGGAATTAAATGACTTTAAAAATTCACTGATCTATATATAAAAAATCCACAGACATTAATGCAAATTTTAAACAGGAACAAATACCGCTGTTGTACAGAAAATTTTAGATTTTCGAATGTGTCAACATCCAGGTCAGCCACGAAAACATAGGAGAACTCTATTACAAAGCAGCTTTTGACGAAGAATTTAAACACCTTAGCTTAAAAAAAACGCTACATTTTCTCAATGTCTTGCCATAAGTCGAACCCAACAAAAACCAATAGCTTTAGCAAAATACAACGATTTATTATCAATATTATCGTTTTTATTCAGTGGATGTCATGCCTATTACAAATCTCTGCCTAAAGCAGAACATGCTTTTGATTTTCCAGAATGTGGAATGAATGACTAATAAATGAACTAATAAAAATTTTTATTTCAAAAGCGAAAACACTTCAAAAGATGTTTAATTACCATAATATATTACAATATTATCCGAAGCTATAACATTATGTCATGAACTTATGTAAACGATTAGAGGTAAACAACACTAGGTTTATTAAGAAAAAATTCACCGCTTCCAAAATTAAGTTTAAACTGCAGTAACACATACAAAAGTAGGTAATTATTCTTTGTTTATTGTTACTTGTCTTTTAAATTGCAATTTAGTGTTGATAACTAAAAAATGCTTAATAATAATTATTATTTTCGTGGTACGGCATACTATAAACCGCCTTTTCTCAAAAGTACATTTTATGACCTCAGACACACAGATATATTTATAATAAAATTAAATATAATTTTAATTTTTAATATTTGCTATCTAATCTAGCTAATCTGGTTCTGCCAAATCTATTTTTTTAAAAATATTCAAAAATGCATGCATTATTACTTACGTCACCATGTCCATAAAAAATGGAGACCTACACTGTTAAAACGGCACTTTTAATAAAAACATAAAAAAATAATATTATCCAACACTTTCAGAAAATCACGTGCTTGTTCACAGCGTGTCGTGCTTTCCAGCTCTAAGTTCTCAGTTGCGATTTGTAGAGCAGTTAGCGGGAAACTGTTTGCAGGAAACGCGGTAATTTTCCGATAGGAGTTAAAGTTGCGATGTGCATCGGCGCAAAGCAAAATAGTTCCAAATGCAGACTGTGCTCTAACATGAAAAACGGAAAATTGAGAATGTGCAAAGGCATGATTTGCTATCGTTTATCAAAAGATATGTGTATGTGACTCTGCACTAGATATATTTAATTCAGTATAATGCATGTAAGCAGCTGTGTGTATATTCCTTCAAACGTATTTTCGATAAGTTATATATATCCGTATAAAGTTGACTATGCCGGAGAAATCTTTTATAAAATTTATAGAATTTAGTTGAGACGCTTATAAATATATTTTTAGTAGACATTAGCAGATAAGAGAGCACGTTTGTATTAGTAGTAAATTTCTCAACTCATCATCAGTAACATCCATCTCGTTATGAGCTAAAGCCTTCTCTAGAACAATCCTTCATTTTCCCTGTCTCTCGAATTTTTTCTCCATATTTCAATAGATTCTAAATCATCCTTTAGGTCAACGGTCGACAACAAGCGGACCGCGATCCGAATCCGGACCGCGAAAGGTTGAACTGCGGACCGAACTGCGGAATATCGAGTAAATCAAGTTCAAAATAAAACTGCTGTTAATTCTCAAATAGGAAGTGAAATAATTACTATTTAAATGTGTATAAGCCACAATTTTACTAATGTTTTTATTTTAAGAACTATTTCCGAAGTGGAAATTGAATCGTCAATAAACGTACTTTAACCTTTAATTGTGGCTTATTCCCATTTAAATAGTAATTACTTTAAAATACCACAAGAAAATAGCTTCAGAACAATAGGAAGTAAAATGATAAATAAACATAATAACAATTATGTATAAGTGATGAAATATTGTTTTCTAATAATATTGTATCTTTACAATAACTAAAATATATAAATCTTGGGAATTCTGTAAATCTGCCCACTGACTGACAGTCGTTCACTAGTTGGTCAGTCAGTGACATTACGTGCACGTCCGTTAATTTGTTTTGTGATTACTCGCGTTTTCATTCGGTATATAAAACATCTTTTTGTAGCTACGTTAATATAGATCCGAAAAGGAGAAAAGTAGACAGTGAAAATAGAAAGTTTCTGGCAGAATTAACTGAACAATATTGTTTTACACTGCCTGATAGGCCTCAAGCGGTTCTGGTGTGCCTTATATGCAATAAAACTATCACCTTAGTTAAAAGTAGAAATTTGAAGCGACACTACGAAACAACTCATCAACAGTTCCACAAAAACTTTCCTCTTGGCAGTCAGGCGCGTGAAGAAAAACTTCTAGTATATTTTAATTCTTACGAAAAATGCACAAAAATCATGAGCGACCAAGAAAAATCCACAGAGGCAGCGTTACGTGTGTGCTGGATACTTAATAAATACCAAAAACTATTTTCTAATTC
Organism: Diabrotica balteata; assembly: GCA_918026665.1. Classification (NCBI taxonomy): domain Eukaryota; kingdom Metazoa; phylum Arthropoda; class Insecta; order Coleoptera; family Chrysomelidae; genus Diabrotica; species Diabrotica balteata. Next base: position 135,805,682 of record OU898280.1, read on the forward strand.
TGAGATAGTGAAGCAATGTATGCTGGCAGTAGCTAAAGTACATCCCAGAGGTACTTTTTAGTGCGTCATTAATTATGACGTTATATAATGAATTAGGTGTATCGAGCATTATTTCATATAATTATTGAAGAATCTGACAGATTCCAGGATCGTACTTAGCCACAGAGGGTAATCCCGTATATTAATAAAAATAAAAAGTAAGCAATATTGTTTATTAAATTTATAAATATGGAAACATTCGAAATTGATGACAAAATGATTCATTTATTGAATTTTTGTATCTTCTTCTCAAGGGGCTGTCTGTGCGTCGAAAGTTGGCAATCATCACAGCGATATTTAATTTTGAGACAGTGGCTCTAAATAAATCGTTATTACATGGGTTACGTCTCCTTCGTATAGATCTTTTTCTTCGGATTTTTCTTTGCATAATGACCTGGAGTATTAGATATTTATCTCTTCTCATCACATTACCTCAACGTTGGTTATTCCATCTACCCATGAGATCTCTAATACTCTTCGGTACATCCACATCTCGAATGCCTTCAGTCTCTTCACGTGAATTCTTTTCAGTGTCCATGCTTCCATCCCGTATTATAATACGGATAGCACGTATCACCTCAGCCGTCGTATTTTTAACTTAAGGTTTAAGTTTCTACAGCAGAGAAGCCGTTGTATTCTTGTAAATGCGCTTCTGGCCTGTTTGATTCTGATTCGTATTTCTTGAGAGCTGTCATTGTTTTCATTAATAGTTGTATGTAGGTATTTGAATTCTTTTACTATTTCAATAGGCTGATTCTGTACATATATCTCACGAATGTCCTGAGTTGTCTTTGTTATTATCATGTATTTCTTGCTCTGTTAAGTGATGGTCCATATTCTTCTTCGCTTACTGCGGTCACCTAATTAAGAAGTATCTGTAGGTCTTCATGTGATTCGACTAAACGAACTGTATCATCAGTGTATCTCAGGTTATTTATGATCATGTCATTAGTTCTAATGTCTACGTTTCGTTAATCCATTGCCTTACTTAATATGTCTTCCGAGTATACATATTAAATAATACTGGTGTATGTATACACCCTTGTCAAACAACTCTGTACTTCTATTTCTTCTGATGTTATTTCTTCTATTCTCACTACTGCTTTTTGGCCATAGTATAAGTAACACAAAAAAAGACTGTTTTCAAAAATTTATTAGGTAACTTTTAAATTAATTACATAAATAAGATATAATTCTAATCATAACAACTATTTATTCACTAATGTGTAATAATAATAGTTTATTGAAAACACTGAAAACTTCCAGCAAAAAGGCAAAGAGGACTCTTAAATCTTAATTGCAATATTGTAAGTAAGTTTACCCATTTACCACAGAAGTTTGGTACTTATATCAGTGTATTATTTTTTTATTATCACTTTTTACTTCTATATATTTTATATATCGTCCCCTTAATACTACAATTAGGTAACTCAAAATTTGCTATTTTTCAGGAGAGCAGTTTTAAATTTGAAAAGAAACAAACCGTGCTGTATTACAGTAAATGAATTTTTTTCTTACTATTTATAACAAGAAGTTGAAATAAATCTAACTTCTGATTAATTGTAAGCGTTCTAAAGCCTTGTTTTAGTTTTTTTTGTTGTTGAAAATCAAGATATCTAGTTGTAGCAATTAAAATTTTTAAAAAAATTAAATATACCTAGTTGTCGACGTAACAATAAGTACAACTTTTTAATACCAAAAAAGAAATTTATTAACATATTTTGATCAAAATATAACAAAAAAAGTAGAAGAACTTAACTAATAATTATAGCCAATATTTTTCTTTCACTCGGTCTCACTTATGTCAGATTCACTTGATACTTCTCTTCCTGTTGCTTTAAAAGGCAGGTTTTCAAAATAATCCTTATTTTCCAGAGGAATTGCGGGAGGTTTGGTATTAAACAATGTCAATAGATCCTTGTATTTTTCCAGACTAATAGGGATTCTGTCCTTATACAAAGGATATGGCATTATTGTAGTTATATTTTGAGTCGATTTTGTCCTTCTCTGGCAATTTAAAGTTCTAAATTCTTCGTTAAAGTTTTCTTTAAATTTCATAATGGATGGTTCACATTTAGAAAAGAACATACAACACATTTTCTGCCATGCTACTTGCTGCCCACTTTCGTCCTTACCTCTGAAAATTAAAATTTTATCCGCATGATTTTTCCAATCCAATATTTGTTCGTGAGTAATGTTATGAATGATGTACGGTTTATCTCCTTTTCTCCGGGCACATCTAGCAATTGTTTTCCAATCTTGTGGTAAATGTGTTTTGCCTACTCTTTTGAACTCTGTTGAAATGGCTGAGTGCATGGAGTCGCACTCCATTTCACTATGGCCGGAAACTAGAAAGTTTAGTTCAATGCTTTCCAAATGTGGAATATGTTGAACAGCTGTTAAGCACATACTAGCGACGTTTTTATTTAAATTTTGTCCACCGCATCTATCACTAAAACACTGAACCTGAGTTACTTGTTCCGGCAAAGATTCAAAGTATTGGTATAAACAAGTGGCAATCTCACAGCTGCCTCGTTTTCCTTCAACCTCGGTCCACATGAAGCAATCACCCTGTTTAGACACTGTATTATAAATGGTGAAGTTAAATACTTTTAGTCTTTGTTTGTAAAATAAAGCGTTATTTGTTGGGTCATTTGGTACCAAAAGAACTTGTTGAAGATCAAAATTGCAACTTATGAGTGTACCGTTAGAATTTTCTGCTAACTGTCTACTTAATCTCTTTTCATCACGGGCTCTGTTCTTGGCTGCTATGTGAGTGAGATATTCGGTTTCCATAGATGCTTTATCGCTTAAGGGGGAGTTGTAGGCCATACAAACCCGGCACTGGTCTTTACGAGGTCGGTAAAAGCCAAGATTATATTCCTCTGAAAATACCTTTCTATAAATGGCAGAGTTAGCTGGTGTTTGATTGTTTTCACCGCATTCTTTCTTGTATAATGAATACATAATGGTGATGTTAAGGTCTGAGGATAAATATTTCCGTTGTGTTTTTGAACGGCAATAATGTGAACTGACTACTGGGAACTTCTCAATATGGTTTTTTACACTTGCTAGGATAGCAGGTGACGTGATCTTTTTTGTATGTTTTCCCCGATTGTCTACCAAAGTCGTGTTTTCTTCAGTTCTCTTTTTCATAGCTATGTCTACAATTCCTTTTCGAATTCCCAGGGTATTGATAAACATGGTTTTACAAACCTGGATTCTATTCGAATTTTTAGGTAAATAGAATAAAATGGTTTTTTGACGTCTGGACTGTTCTGCAGTATGCCATTTTTTATCTTTCTTTTCTGTATGGCCATTAATAAAGTCTCGTTTTCTTTCATAGGATTCTAACTGGTAATATCTTCGAAAAATCGACAATCTCTCTTCATAGGAAAATTTTTCTGTGCATTTTCGTTTACAGGTAGCTAAACAAGCATCCTTCATGACTACTCCTGGTACGTATTTACCCCTAGAAGATAAGTATGCTTCGCCGCGTTGTTTTCTTGATTTTGCAATATTTCTTTTCCAGTTTTGTTCATTTCTTTTCCTCTTTCTTGACTTATCTGTCGTAACAGGCAACTCTTCCATGTCATGCAAGTCGTTGTTAATAGTTTGAAAAGTTCCATTTCCGAGAGCAAGTTCATTGTCAGAAGAATCATCAGAGTCCGGATCATATTCCGAGTGATCAGGAGAATAGGGATCAGAGTCTGTTTCCGAATCGTTATAACATTGTTTAGAAGTGGATGGAAGGACCTCAGTATTCTCATCTGAAAATAAAAAATACTTTAGTACTTTTTAAACTAAGTTTAAAGAAATGTTTATATTTTTAAATTTTGCGAATGAAAGATACCTACCTATACGTTTTACAAAAAACAACTATTTAAAAAACTTTAACGAATCTTAAATAGTCTAATAGTTTTTTAGTCTTAAACCGCTAAAAAATGTAAATAATGATAACCTAAAACTTTTTAAACAACAGCGTTTTACAAATTTATTTTCATAGGTTTTACTAAATAAGTTCTAAAAATAAGTTCACCATAATATGCATACTCGGCATATTATGCTTATCACATAAAAATGGTATCCTACGGTATCAATTTTATATTTATGTTCAAAAACTAATGAATCGACAAATACCTAACCTATAAAAATAAGCTCTCCCACGATTTTAACAAATTTATTTTTCCAAATAGTATTTAAACACTCACCTTTTGTTTCTGTTAACTGGTCACGTACTAATCTTAATATATATTTGGCTCTTGTAGACATTTTTACTTTTGTTTCAAAAAATATTACGAAAAATAAAGCAACAATGTCACTCACAACGTATGCTATGATGAACTGCACAAATAGGTATCTTAAAGAATATCCGGAGGAGGCAACGCATAACACGAGTTACCCGGGCGCACAATTAGGTATGTCAAGTTAAACACTTGTTGCAGCAGAAATTTTTGGCGTTGTCAGTTGCACATTTAGATATTTCAATATGACCACTTTTAGCAACAATTTTTTTTTCCAACTTATGACATAGCTATTAGTGTGTAATTGGATTTTCATGTATAGAATGGGCATAGAACTTACCTAGTTGTAGTATTAAAAAGAGCGTCAAAAATTATATTGGTAACGGTAGATAACTCAAAATCGTAAAATTTCGAGTTACCTAGTTGTAGTATTAAGGGGACGATATTATGTAACTAGTTGTCAGTAACAATTTTTAAAAGAAATGTATCTGAAAAGTTAGTTTTGGTCCTGCCTTTCTACATAACAGAAATATGATAAAATAGTTTAACTATATTATTATTAATTATATAATATCTGTGGCTTCGAATAAAAGGGCGGATGTCCATTTTTCTGGATTTTAGGTTAATATCATTTCTATAGTAAGGACATGAGATAGTTTCATTTAAAAAAATCAGACGCCATATCTTTTAGGTGTTTACCCTTTGCAAAACATAAAGGTGGAAATAGATAAAATAAGGATAAGTAGTTTAATTACCATTAATAATCAGAAATACAACAATCATATGGTTCTTCTACAATGGGTGAACGAGAAGCATTAAGTCTCCCTTTATTTTATATTTTTTATAATATTTCTAGCATACAAATTGTTTTAAACATAGGGATATTCCAATATTAACTTTTATAAGTATATTGATGTGTATTGAGTACACATACAAACAATGGCTGATTACTGGAGTTTACATGTTGTGACACGAGCCCTTTTTATTCCAAGCGACAGATATATATGTATATGTACATAGAGACTTTAACTTACCTTTACTAAACATTCCGTATATACGAGTCCTAATGGTATGTTGGTATTTATTTAAAATCAAGTTGGGTTCACAACTAGTGGCTACTGATTCGCTTCCTTTATTGGTATAATCAGAATCTTTTTGTATTCCTTCATTTGCTAATCGCCTTACGGTTGGCAAAGAAATTTTCAACGCCTCAGCAACACGCTGAAATAAACAGTAAATAAAAAGATTTTATTTTCTGGGTAATTTTCAACTTACTTCACGAACAGCAGAAATTGGTAATAATGTTTGTCCAGCTTCCTTTTCCAATTGAAAATATTTAAGCAATTTTATTATTAGTTGTTCTAATTGCAACTTGTTATTTTTCAGTATATCTTGTCATCTTGTACAAATACAAATAAAATCACAATCACAATACTATGTAAAACACAATACAAAATAAAATCTTGTCATCTTGTACAAATACAAATAAAACCACAATCACAATAATATTTAAAATAAAATTATACAAAACAAATACCAAATAATATAAATATATTATATAGCTTCGATATTCTTTGCAAATACTGACCTGAACGACAGCCGTCACTTGCTGTTGGAACACTTCGAAAGAATGGCCAGCATAGACGAAGTTTTACGTCAACTATCAGTAATAGGCGTATTTGATTGGCTAGAGAAAGCGCGCATCTAAATATCAACGAATCAACCGTAGGTTAGGAAAGAACCGCTTATGTATGTAAGCTTATTCTAACGCTGCAATATAGTTCTGTTTAATTACGGAACTACCGCTTTCTCCGTCACATCCAACTTAATGCATCAGAAAGAAATCGAAAAACTGTGACGCACTGAAAAGTACCGCTGGGATGTTCTATAACTCACTTTTGGAGTAAAAAAAGATGTTGCCTTATCAATTCAAAGCATCTGATTGTCAGCGCTAAGTAATACACGAAGAACGGAAATTTTAGCTGCGTATATTAAAAACTCTTTTCTTAATATTTTGCAAAAGGCACCTTGCTACGCCATAGCACTTGACGAATCATGTGACATTGTTGATGATGAACAAATTTCTGTTTTTGTAAGATTTCTTGATATTTTTTTGTGAAGATCTTTAGTGAAGAGTTGCTAGCAATATTGGCACTGAAAGGTAACACTTGAGGGGAAGATTCATTCAAGGTTATTGATAAATTAATTTCTAAATCTAACATCAGTTATTGATAAATTAATTTCTAAATCTAACATCAGTTATAATAAAATGATTTCGCTTTCTACTGATGGGGCCCCAGCAATTATTGGCAAAGAAACAGGTTTAGTAAAGAGGATCAGGGATAAAAATTCAAATATAATAACATATCAGTGCATAATACACCAGACAGCCCTTTGTGAAAAAAACTTGGTGTTAGACTTAAAGAAGTCATGAACAGTTTGATGAAGTTAATTAATTTTATGAGATCTCATTCTGCTCTTCAGCACTGACATTTTAAGGAGTTTCGTTATGAATGTGATTCAGCATATTCTGACTTACTACAATATAATAATGCTCATTGCTTAAGTAAAGGTCAATTTGTTGAATATTTCTGGCTAATAAAAGAACATTTGATCTCCTTCTTACAAAATATAGATACGCACGGAGCCAGGGCACATTTTGAGTAAATAACAAACAGGCGCAACATGTTGGTTGTGACTTTTCTAAAATATATTTTAAAATATTTGAATGCGCTTAACACAGAATTCCAAGGAAATGAAAAATTAGTATGTGATCTGATACAAAGCGTGTCTGCTTTTCGTCTTAAGCTAGATATCTTTATAAAATATATTGCACAATAAGAATTCATTCATTTCCTAACTATTCTTGAATATAATAAAAATAAAGAGTGTCTCCGAAGAAGACATTGCAGTGTTCGTAAAATTTTTGGGCGATCTTAGGAACGAATTTGTTTTCAGATTCTAAGACTTTGGATAGGTAAGCAAACTATCTTTATTTCTAAAATCATCATTTGAAGTTGATGCAGCGACAGAATGGAGAGATGTGGCTGATAAGCTGTTTCATCTGTCAAAACCATTACCATAAGTGGAGATTATTGAATTACAAGATGATTTATCCTAACACGTTTATAAATCAGTATCCGCCGAAGAATTTTAGGCCAAATATATGCCAACAAAATATGAAAATTGCAGACAACTTGCAATCAATTTGACCACTATGTTTGGCTCGAAAAATCTTTCTCAAAAATGAATTTTTTGACAAACAAATATCGCTCCTGATTAACGGACGTTCACCTCGAAGATACACTTCGAATTTGTTGTTCGGCTCAAGAACCAGACCACAAACAACTAGCTCAAGACCGTCGGTGCAATTTTTTGCATTAATTTAAGGTCTTTTGTTTTATCATTAAGAATGTACCAAAATAATATACATCTTGTCATTAAATGTTATAATTTGTTTTTTTTTTTTCTGGACCTTATTCAAATTTTCTTCTAGTATCCGGATCTCACATAAAATTACTTGCTGACCCCTGCTTTAGGTTGTTATAAGGCTAAAGTCTCGGTCTTCCTTTGACTCGTCTCATCTGCCATATTCGATCATGTACGCCAAAACGACTATACAACTCAAAATTGTAACGCCGGCGTCACAAGTCCTGCTCTTGGTCATTTTGTGTAAGTGACCACGTTACTGCTCCATATGTTAACACTGCTCTTATTAGAGTTTTATACACGCTCACTTTAATTATTTTGGATGGTTTTAAGGCCATTTGTGTTCTAATGCCATAGTAATACTTATTTTTAAGAAAAACTATTCTCCTTTTAATTTCGTAAATTCTCGCTTTCTCGCCTTCTCATTAATTTTAATAATAGCAGGGCTAGATATATGAAATTATCCACACCTTTTACTTCTAACACGTCAGTTATTATAATTCTAACTTTCTGGCTACTTGATCTACTACATACACATATTTTTTTGTAACAATATCACACTAAAAACTTTATATTGTTCTGAAGCTATTTTCTTGTGGCATTTTAAATTAATTACTATTTAACTGGGAATAAGCCACAATTAAAGGTAAATATACGTTTATTGACGTTTCAGTTTCCACTTCGGAAATCGTTCTCAAAATACAAACAGTAAATTTACTGTTTGTATTGTGATCAATTATTTATATCAATATGTGATAGACTATGCATGAAGAAAACAAGACCTACAGCATATCATCCGCAATCTGATGGTATGGTAGAACGGGTGAATAGGACAGTTGGCATGTATTTGACAAAGATGGTGTCCGATCGTCAGCGAGACTAAGACCAATATCTTCCGTTCTTCACAATGGCCTACAGATCTGCTGTTAACAAATCAACAGGCCAGACACCAGCTTGAGTCCTATTCGGACGCGAGATGCGACTACCTTATGATCTAGAGTTTGGGTGTCAACCTGGAGAAGATGTAGTAGGTGAAGATTATGTTTGCGAAGAAGAATGGACGATGTACACGAGTTGGTCCGTTCTCATCTTCAGATCGCTAGTGACCGAATGAAGAAACGGTACGATGCGCAAGCCGAAGAGAGGTGTTTTAAGAAGAACGACAAAGTCTGGCTCTATAATCCCAAAAAGCGAAAAGGTTGTTCTCCCAAGTTGCAGCAGTTTTGGGAAGGTCTATACCTCATTCTGGAGATGCATGATGTCATTTACCGAATAAACAAGATTCCGAGGGGAAAGCCGATGATAGTACACCATAACCGGCTGGCGTCTTTCGAAGGTGACCACGACGTAAATGAAGAAGTGGAAGTAAACCAAGTCCAAGATGTGTCTGACCTTACGTTTGAGGAATTCATGGATGCCTATGGAAGTACCGGTAAAGCAAGACATGGTGTTTTCACTGAAGAAAGGCAAGATCTACTCGCGCTTCCCGATGACTCTGGCACTGGCCCTTACCATCCCAGCCAGTATTAAAGACGCACCAGGGTTGGCATCCATCTTTTAAAAGAAGTTCGGTCGAATTGCAGAAATTCAATGCCAAGTGCCAGCTCCCGGAAAAGCCTTGAAACTCCAAGATGCATCACGTTATCTTTTCTACCTGGTAACAAAAGACACTGCCCGTGACCAACCTATCTACCGAGATGTATGGGAAGCCTTACTTAAATTGAGAGAGCACGTACTAGAGTCCGACGTGCAAAAGTTAGCCATGCCAAAGTTGGAGTTCCGCCAATTAGATTGGAGGGTTATCCGAAATATGGTGGAGGAGCTCTTTAAAGACACCGAAGTCCAGGTGTTAGTCTGTTGCAACCCGCACAGTTACTGGTGCGGAGAGAAAACCGCCCCTTGTCATTTTTAGACAACTTGAAGGTGTAAAAGAGAGTCCAGTTGCGATACCAGCGTGCCAAAAAATATGAGTTATATTAAAAACCTGTAAATATGTTGTTTATTCACTAAGATGTTTTAGATTTTACGACACTTCGACTAGCTGGCAGAAATTCCAAGTAATAAAAAAAGAACCGGTCCATTCGAACGTTCCGGAAATAGGTTGAATGAAAAACCAGCCGTAGCCTTCCAGTATTTTCGCCAAGGGTCGACATCCTTCTAGTCTAACAGCTGTATGGGTATATAACGGGACCTTTTTAGAAAACAGGCAGTCAGAAGATAAATTCGCGACGGGTATTTAAATGTAACGCACTTATAAATAAATTTTGTAATTATTAGTCGAAAATAAATTGTTGTATAGTGGTTTAATAAATTGATATAAATTATCGTGTTAGATAAATTAGAATTAAATACTTAACAATACACTAAAACATTACTAATCAATATAAAAAAGTTGATAATCTTAATAATGTAATGCGATACATGAAAGGAGAAGTTTTGGAATTTTATTATCACATTACGTCATAAAAAAGCACCAATGTTGACGCCAATGAGGCGACTCAGGAAGATCACCATTTCTTTTAGATCCTTTCAAAAATGTTAATGCTTTTACGTTATAAAAACTCATATGGCCAAATATCTTACAAATAATACACGTTTTTCAAATGTATTTTTTTATTTTATTAATAACGTAAATATTTCAACGCATTTTTAATGTTAAGTGGAAAAACGATATAATTCCAAGTGACGTTTGGGCGCGCGTTTGTTTAAAGAATTTGATTGTCTTCAAACTTGCAATGTACAATCTATACTTTTAAAAATAAACAGTTTTTTAAGGTTTTCTCAAATGCATGATTTTAAAGTTATATCGTTTTTCCACTTACCGATTCAATTATATAGAAGTTATTTTAAACAAGTCTTTGTTTTTTTTTTTTTTTAATTTATGTAATATATTAATTTAATGCCAATTCTAGAATAAAGAAGTTTAAATAAAAAGTTTTGATGATGGAGAAACTAAAGCAATACGTTTGTTATATCTTTTTGTAAGGTTTTAAAAGCTAATTTAGGAGGTGTAGCTTTTATAGTCTAAACTAGTAGGTGTTTCAACAAAGTTGCTAAATATATTCCGTGCAGTTTAAATTGTAATGCTGTAACCATTTACGAAAATATAAAAGCAAAATTTTAAAGGATTATTTGAATGTTTAAGTAAAGTAGAACTTGGTAAATGAGTTAATTGAACAGGATGATAAAAAATGTACTAAATTTGTATATAAAAAAGAAATAACAGTTAACGTTTTTATGATCTCAGTTAAAAGAATATAAAGTCTGTTGACTGGCGGTGTACCTTTGTGAATCAGAGGCGGCGCTAAAAATATAGCTTTTTGTATTGCTTAATAATTTGACTGTATATATATATATATATATATATATATATATATATATATATATATATATATATATATATAAAATAGGAAATAAGGTTACTAATGGTTTTCAGGTAACAAAAGGACTGAAGCAAGGTTGTTGTTTATCTCCCATACTATTTAATATATATATCGACGAAGCACTCAGGCAATGGAAAAAGAAGTGTAAAGGGATGGGGCTGTCTATTGGGGATGAAACGTTATACACGCTGCATTATGCAGATGACCAGGTAGTTATTGCCCAAGACAAGGAAGACCTAGAGTATATGGCTAGAAAATTAATGGAAGAGTACAAAAAATGGGGCCTCGAAGTAAATTTACAAAAAACGCAATATCTTTGCATAGGAGGAGAAAATACTGCAGATGACCTCGACTTAGAAGACGGGAAAATTAAGAAATGCGATCAATGTATATATTTGGGGGTAAAACTAACAAAGACAGGAAGAACTGATGAAGTCATAAAAGACAGAATAACCAAAGGGAAACGAGTTACAGGTGCATTTAATTCAGTACTATGGCAGAAAAATATAAGACCGGAAACGAAAAAAAGAATATATAACACAATATTGAAACCAGTAATCGTGTTTGGCTCAGAAGTATGGCAGTTATCACAAAAACTTAAAGGTAACCTCTTGGCAGTTGAAATGGATTTTTGGAGGAGAGCAGCGGGAAAGTCTCGATTAGAACATGTGAGAAATGAGGACATAAGAAATCAAATGAATGTACAAAGATCAATTATAGAAGACATCGAAAAACAACAACTGACATGGTACGGACATGTTAGACGTACGGGGGAAGAAAGACTACCAAAAAAAATATTAGAATGGGTACCACCAGAGAAAAGAAAACGAGGACGACCACCAACAACATGGATGCAAGGAATTTCAAAAGCCATGTCAGCAAGAAATCTATTTGAAGAAGACTGGCAGAATAGACAGGCTTGGCGAACGGGAACCCAAAGGCGGATTACGCTATATACGGGATATATATATATATATATATATATATATATATATATATATATATATATATATATATATATATATGTATATATATACATATATATATATATATATATATATATATATATATATATATATATGAAAATCACTAGGTTCTCGGGAAGAACCGCGTTGAGATTGAATGCTCGACGTTTCGGCTCCCAATTTGGAGCCATTATCAAGAGGGATACGGTTCGGTTCGAGTTCTCAATCTGCCTACTCCTCTCACTCGAAACGTACCAGTATCGTGTTCTGTATTATAAATACAAGAACTGTCTCTCGGTACTGAGGTCTCAATCTGCCTACTCCTCAGTGTCGAGTGGCTACTCAATCTGCCTACTCCTCAGTGCAAATCTTTTGTGTTATAATCAAGCACAAGATGATTTTTTATTTCTACTGTCCATTTTGTGGGAAATAATACGGTTTGACAGATTTCTTTCGGTCTCATTAACATACACAGCTTCACACTGAGTACAACTAATGCTGTATACTACATTTATTTTATTTTATTTATCTATAGGATACTTAGTTTTGGAATATAAAGATGAAATACTTTTGATGTTCTTTGTTGCTATTTTTATATTGTCAATAACCTTCAGTGTTTGTATTCATTTAGGTGTTAATGATGGTATAAAAGATAGTGAATGATAATAGATGTTCTGATTATTGGATATATTATTATTAGATTTAGCAAAAAATGGTGTTAAGTTATTTATATTAAAAATATTAGAAAAAAGCATCCTATGTAGCATATCTGAACGATAAGAGTTTTCAATTAAATTGAGCACCATTTTTTGCCAAATCTCAGAACATTGTATCCAATAATTAGAACATCTATTATCATTTACTACCTTTTATACCATCATTAACATCTAAATTGATACAAATACTAAAGGTTATTGACAATATAAAAATAGCAACAAAGAACATTAAAACTATTTCATCTTTATATTCCAAAACTAAGTATCCTACAGATAAATTAGATAAAACGAATGTAGTGTACATCATTAGTTGTACTCAGTCTGAAGCTGAGTATGTTGGTGAGACCGGAAGAAATATGTCAAACCGTATGATTTCCCACAAAAGTGACTGTAGAATTAAAAAACAATGTTGTGCTTTAGCAGAGCATTTGGGAAATTTTAGAATTATAGTGATTAAATAACCAAAAACATTTGTTATTATTAATGATATAAATTTTATGAAATAAGTTTTTATGTCTAATATTCCACAAATTAATAATTTTAATTAAATATATTAGACAATTGTACGCAACTTATAGGGAAATATTTCAAATTTTTTTGACAGTTCAGCGGGTGGCAAAAGTGTATTAAGTGTTGCCGCTTTTTTAGAGTAGAAACTTTGTTTATGTTTTGATTTCTTACACAATTTGATCATAATATAATATTGTGATGTGGGTATTAGTAAAAATAGTTAGGTAATGACTGTGAATATTGATTTATAGGATTTTATTAAAAGAAAACCATGTGTTATAATTTTAACCTACATCTTACAACAAAACATATCTATCTGTCTCTTGTCACCGTTCACTCTCGGTGGACACTGTCATGGTTACTTGGTGGTATTCAGCCACGGAGCGGTGTGGCTGTTACATCCTCCCCCTTTGCACCACCCTGGCGACTCGCGGGTGGGGCAACAGAGTCTAAGCAGGAATAAAGCTCTACAGGACAGCAATGACAACGTTTTGGTCGGGGTTGTCTACGTCTGGCAATATGGTCAGGTGCAGGTTCAGCTTCAATATGAGCAAGGTCATCTCCAACATGGGGGCTCATTTCGCTATCGTCTAACCCAAGGGTCAAAGACTCTTGGCAGGAGACTAGTGGAGCAGGAAGGTCGGCTTCTGAGGATTTCACTGGACGACCTCTCCTACGGAGAGGTTGAACTGGAGCAGGGCACGGATCTTCTGGATCGGCATGGAAAGGCGTCAAGGCTGAGACATGATATTTCCCAGCAGGAACATCTGGAGTGTCGATGTGTGAAACTTCATAGGTTGTAGGGGACAGCATTTTGGTCACCTTGTAGGGTCCGTCACGACGCGGCGCGAACTTCGAAGTTATGGACTTAGACGCGTCACTTAGTGTATGCGAATCGACTAGCACAATATCACCTACTTCGAACGAAACAGAGCGGCGGTGGCAGTCTTTATACTTCTTACGTCTATCTTGAGATTGTTCATGTGTCTCGCGGGCTTCACTAAGAGCTTTACTCAAAGTTAGTAGATAGGGCGTGGTTTGTGGCACGAAGTTGTCCTTGGCTATGATGCTTCGAAAATCACGATTTGCATCATCAGGAGTTCGTAACTCGCGACCGAACGTGAGGTACGCAGGAGTAAAACCGGTTGAGTCGCACTTCACAGTGTTCATCGCGAACCGTATAGCGGGTAACTTTTCAGACCAAGACGAATGGTCATTATTTGTTAGAATAGCTAACTGAGTTTTAATGTCTCTATTCTTTCGTTCGACGGGGTTAGCTTCCGGGTGGTATACAGGTATAAGGTTCTGTTGGTACCCGAAACAATGCGCCACTTGCTGCATTACCGCACTCACGAACTGAGTACCGTTGTCACTGATGACTCGACGAGGGATTCCGTATCGTAAGATTATGTTGTCTATGAAACACTTGGCGCAGGCAGCCGCAGTAGCAGATTCTAGCGGGAATAATTCTACCCAACGACTAGCAGTGTCTTCCACTACCAGAATCCATGTATAACCTTGAGGAGAGAGGGGCAAAGGCCCAAATAAATCAATGGATAGCACTTCAAACCTCTGGGACTGAACAGGGGTTTGTAGGAGACCAGCGGGTTTGAGGTTAGAGACTTTATAGCGTTGGCACTCAAGACATTTACTTACATGGTCAGAGATAATTTTCTTCATTCCAGGCCAATAGTAGCGTTTTATTATTCTTTGATATGTCTTCTCCACTCCATAATGACCAGCAGTAGCGGAATCATGGTACTCATGCAGTATGTGAGGAATACGTGTACTAGCCACTACCAATTGGGGCTCTTCTTCATCTACTTCAGGAGTATAACGGTATAATATCCCATTGTTCATGATATATCCTCTTTCTGCCCACCTCTTGAAATCTACGCTTGTGTCAGAAGAGGGATCTTCTAAACATCTAATAATCTTGGCAACATCTGGATCATTAAGCTGCTCTTCTCGAACATCAGCAACACTAAGAGTAGGAAAATCTACTCTTACTAGATGAACTTCAGCTATGATGGGAACTTCTGTCATGGGAGGCCTTGATAGAGTATCTGCGATTACATTTTTTCTTCCTGTGATATATTCTATTTTTAGGTCATATGGCATGAGCTCTAAAGCCCATCGAGCTAACCGTCCAGTAGGGGACTTTAAGGTCATTAGCCATTTTAAGGCTTGGTGATCACTTTGCACTATGGTAGTAGCGCCTTCTAAGTATCCTCGAAATTTCTTCACTGCCCAAACCACAGCAAGAGCTTCTCGTTCTGTAGTGCTATAGTTTTGTTCAGCAGGAGTCAGGAGTCTCGAAGCATACTCTACAGGTCGTTCGTTCTCTTTCTCCCCCTGCAGAAGACATGCCCCCAAAGCATAATTGCTAGCATCTGTACGAAGGATATAAGGTAAATTGCAGTCAGCTTGTCGTAGGATTGGGGCGGAACACAATAATTGTTTCAGACATTCAAAGGCCTCTTGTTGTTCTGCTCCCCAGGTCCATTTCACATTTTTCTTGGTTAAATTCGACAAAGGTTTAGCAACATGGGAGAAATTTTCGATGAATCTACGGAACCATGAGCATGTTTGCAGGAATTTTAGCAGTTGAGTAACATTTAGGGGTGGTGTCATGTTTAATATGGCAGATACTTTATTTTCACTTGGCCGGATACCCAAAGGTGAAAGGATGTGTCCGAGATATTGGACTTCCTCACAGGCGAATGAACATTTTGCTCTATTTAGACATAATTTAAATAGGCGCATCCGGTTGAATACTTGTTTCAAATCGGCTATGTGATCAGAGAAGGATGGGGATAATATTATCAGATCATCTAAATAAGCTAGGATATTCAGATTTTGAAGACCAGCACGAAATTTATCAATCATCCTTTGGAAACTAGCGGGACTGTTACACATACCAAAGGGCATGCGTGTGTAACGAAAGGTGCCAAATTGACACACGAAGGCTGTTTTGTCACGATCAGCTGTTCGTACAGAGATTTGATGATAACCATATTTTAAGTCAAGGGTAGTCATAAATCGGGTTTCCTTTGCTGCATGCAAAATATCTTCAATACGTGGCAGAGGGTACTTATCTGCACGTGTTATTGCGTTTAAGCGTCGATAGTCTACTGTTAATCTGATACCTCCATCTTTCTTAGGCACAAGTACCACGGGTGAAGCATATGGGGACTCACACTCTTCGATTATGCCTTGAGCCAAAAGTTTATCTAATTCCTGACGCAGTAATTGCCTTTTGGGCTCTGACATACGGTAAGGTGGAACAGATATGGGTACATCATCAACCAATACAATGGAGTGTTCAGCATATGGAGTAGGGTCTTTATTATATACAAATAAATCAGAATTTTCCTTAACAATGTTGTTAAGATTGGATCTTTCTTCTAAGGATAGAGAAATTCCTTCATCTGCTCGTAGTTCCAAATGAGCAAGAGTAACGCTATTGACCTGGCAAGGAGAGCTGACCTGAGCTGGATCTGGAGCAAATGAGTAGGGGATATTAGGGACATCACCATAAAACCATGAGTCATTAGGAATGTCTAGAATGATGTTAGCTTTTCTTAAGAAGTCTGCCCCCAGTAAGGTACGACTATTTGTGTGTGTGGGCACAGAAATTAAGGAAATGCTATGAGAGCGGTTTTGTAAGATAACAACTAAATCAAATACCAAAACAGTGGTAGAAGTAGTCCTACCATCCGCTAGGGTCATGTCTACACTTTTTGTGGAAAAGGGTACCTCATCCTTCAAGAGGATATCTCTTAGCTGAGAGCCAGCAATGCTGCACTGTGCTCCCGAATCAAGATAACAATGACCTACATGACCTTCAATAGTGACCTGAACAATGGGTTTAGTTGATAGGTTTGTGGCAAGCTGTTGGTCGAAATTAACTGTTTCAGCAAGCATAAATTCAGATACTGCTGAGGATTTACTGGATGATTTGCATTTTGGACAATTACTCTTAATGAATCCAGGAGTCTTACATCCATAACACGAAATCTGATTCGAAGTAGAAAAGGTTGGTTTGGGGCTAGTACGAGAAGTTACTAAAGGAGGATTAGGTTTGGGCTCAACCGAAGATTTTCGAGAATCTGCTTCCCTGGTTCTGGCTGCGGCCAATTTTCGACATTCATCCTTCACGTGACCTGGATTTTTGCAAAAGCTACACCGTACCCGTTTTGATTCGTTTTCGTTTTTAATATTTATTTCCGGATTTTCATACGATTCTTCAGTTTGCCTCGCTTCTTTTAAGAGTTCGCTAAATGTATTGATCTTATCACGTGCTACTTTTTCACGTATTCTCCTATGCAACAAACCGTATACCATATCTAATTGAGTAGCTTCGGTTAATGTATCTGCCGGTAACTGAGCTATTATCGCGCGCGCTTTGCATACAAAAATGTCACACGGTGTTTTAGCATCTTGTTCCGTCGAAAACAGTTCCCGATATACTCTGTAGGCTGGTTTTTGAGGTCCAAAAGTCGATCGTAATAAATTAATGGCGCTGGCCCACGTGTTTACCGTATTTTTAACACCTTGAAACCACGTGGCGGCGAAACCGTCTAGCAGCATGGGTATACCCTTTAATGCGTTCGCGTCAGACACGTGGCTGCACTCTTTATAGATCTCGACCGCATCTATAAAAGCTTTTACATCAGCCCCCTTTGATCCATCGAAGCGAGAAGCGCATTTTGCTAAACTACCTGAGTCCGAAATAGGCCTTGCTATTGTATTTAATAGGGCTTGAAACTGTTCGCTTGTTAAATTTACTGAAGACATTTCTGCTGATGTTGATTCGCTTGAACTAAAAACCGTAGTCGACCTAAGCGAATAACTGTGTTTATCGTTTGTTGCCGTGATTGCAAATTTAACACAAAAATAGTAATAAAAATTAAAGGCTTACAGTTTCTGTTGCTTATTTCTTGTAAATACCCTTGAATGGAAGCTTGATATTCCCACAGGATATTTCTGAATGGTCTGTAGTGGAAGATTGATATTCCCACAGGATGTTTTGAACGATCTGTAGTGGAAGATTGATATTCCCACAGGATGTTTTTGGATGGTCTGTGCGGAGTTTCCACAGCAGTCACATACACAGTAGAATTTATTGTTGTGAAGCACTAAACTAAGTGAAAATGTCCACTAATCACCTTACAATGGCGGGAGCAAAAACACTTTTTACTGTTCACAATGAAACTTTACGATTTTCACAGTACGAACTACACTTTAAACTATTTTGCCCAAGTTGGGTGCCAGTTGTGATGTGGGTATTAGTAAAAATAGTTAGGTAATGACTGTGAATATTGATTTATAGGATTTTATTAAAAGAAAACCATGTGTTATAATTTTAACCTACATCTTACAACAAAACATATCTATCTGTCTCTTGTCACCGTTCACTCTCGGTGGACACTGTCATGGTTACTTGGTGGTATTCAGCCACGGAGCGGTGTGGCTGTTACAATATATAATAATAAATTGTATTTATAAATACGTATTATAAGTGTGATATGCCAAAACAAATAAATAGTGTATAGAAATCTGATAAGCTTTCATATAAGATAGATTATTTTGAACAAGAAATAAGTTTAAGAGGTACTAAAAGAGGTAAGTTTAATATTTAGAATATATAATTTTATATTAAAATGTTTTCCTATGTATTTTAATACGTTTTAGTAGTTTTAAAACCAAGTGTATTTACTGTTAATATAATAGTTTGACAAATAGTTGACATTTTAAAAATTCCTCACTTACTAACTATTCTGATGTTTTGGCAACGCTGTGGGTTTCTGACTACGTAAATCTTGAATGATGTGCAAGCTTTTTTATATGAAAACTGCTATATTTAAAATAAGTACTGTGTGAAATAAAAATCGACCTGTTTTAGGATTTTCACAAAATTCAATAAATATTTTGTATTCTTTTGAGTCGTAAGCCCAGTATAGGAAATGTAAATTTTAATGTTAGTTAATTGCATGGAATTCGAACATGTCGAATAATATTAAACTCAGTGACGAAGGTACAGTATAATATTGCCGAAATTACTTTAATTAATCGGAATAGAGCGAAAGGGGACCTTAACTGTTTAGAAGTCTAAATCACAAACGATTAATACAAATTATTACAATTTCAAAATTACCAATAAAAATATATACAAAAATATATTACATTTAATAAAAATGAATCTTAAACAATTAAATATGTTTTTCTACTCTCTTACTAGTAAATTGTATATTACCTACTATTTGGATGCTAAGTAAATGCATCATAACAGATACTGACAAGTAATGACTAGCACGTAATAAAAAAAAATTACGCTTCAGTTTTATAAAAATGTGTAATATCACATAAGCCTCGTAAGTCAGTTGGTCGAGTTACCACGGAAACAAATTAACAGACGTTATTTTGACAGATTAAAAATTATTAATCTGTCAGTGTAAATATAGTGGTAATTTAATTTTTATTTTTATAAGCGAAAATAATCGTAGAAAAAGTATAGTACACAACTTGAGTTGTAAGCTTATTACATGCTTGTAAAATTACTGCGCTCGCCGCTACGCGGCTCGCGCGTAACTTTTTTACTCGCATGTAATAAGCTTCTTACAACTCTCGTTATGTAATATACTATTTTCTACTCTCTTACTAGTAAATTGTATATTACCTACTATTTGGATGCTAAGTAAATGCATCATAACAGATACTGACACGTAATGACTAGCACGTAATAAAAAAAATTACGCTTCAGTTTTATAAAAATGTGTAATATCACATAAGCCTTGTAAGTCAGTTGGTCGAGTTACCATGGAAACGAATTAACAGACGTTATTTTGACAAATTAAAAATTATTAATCTGTCAGTGTAAATATAGTGGTAATTTAATTTTTATTTTTATAAACGAAAATAATGGTAGAAAAAGTATAGTACACAACTTGAGTTGTGAGCTTATTACATGCTTGTAAAATTACTGCGCTCGCCGCTACGCGGCTCGCGCGCAACTTTTTTACTCGCATGTAATAAGCTTCTTACAACTCTCGTTATGTAATATACTATTTTCTACTCTCTTACTAGTAAATTGTATATTACCTACTATTTGGATGCTAAGTAAATGCATCATAACAGATACTGACAAGTAATGACTAGCACGTAATAAAAAAAATTACGCTTCGGTTTTATAAAAATATGTAATATCACATAAGCCTCGTAAGTCAGTTGGTCGAGTTACCATGGAAACGAATTAACAGACGTTATTTTGACAGATTAAAAATTATTAATCTGTCAGTGTAAATATAGTGGTAATTTAATTTTTCTTTTTATAAATGAAAATAATCGTAGAAAAAGTATAGTAAACAACTTGAGTTGTAAGCTTATTACATGCTTGTAAAATTACTGCGCTCGCAGCTACGCGGCTCGCGCGCAACTTTTTTACTCGCATGTAATGAGCTCTTACAACTCTCGTTATGTAATCTACTATTATAACCACAGAAGTTTATAAAATGATTTAATTTAACAAATAAAATGTAGTTCGGAAAATATATATTGTTTATATCATATTTACATCAAATATCAAATGATTATTTGTTCTTTATTCGAGACTTGGTCTAAATTAAATATGATTTTAAAAAAAATATATGATTTTTCATTTTTGATGGTAAATATATCCAGATGACAGAGATGATGGAGCGGTGTAGAGGATTAGCACTGCTATAGGACTTTTTATCCAAATCCAACACTTCATAAAATGAATAATGCGATTCATACTAGTAGAGTTGTACGGTTAAATTTTATTATAAATGGATTTACATTAGGTGCGTATAAAACCTGAAGTAAATATATCACATAATGATTCAAAAATATTTCTTGGTAATTTAAAATTACCTTAATAATCATACTATTGTTTGGGTATATACATATTATTACTCCCAAAAACATTTTTGATTCTATAAGTAAATATAAACTAATACATTTATATTTTTTCTTCTTCTAGTTCCATGACCATTATTAATCGTTAGATATCATGTTGGCTACCATATTCGCTATCGTGACTTTATTGACAGCAGCTCTAAATAACGATGTAGTTGATTTTCTATACCATTGCCTTAGATTTTTCAGCCATGGTGTTCTTCTTCTACCAGGACTACGATTACCTTGAATCTTTCCCTGAATGATCAGATGTAAAAGATCATATTTTTCAGAGTGTCTCATAATCTGGCCGAAGTATTCCAGCTTGCGTTTCTTTATTATTTTGACCAACTGTGTTGTTTGGCTCAGCCGTCTAAGAACCTTCTCATTTCTAACTCTAGTCGTCTGTATATCTACATCTCAAAGGCTGTCAAGCGTTTAAGGATAGCCTCAGTTAGAGTCCATGCTTCCACTCCATACAGCAGGACAGGAAAGATGTAGCAAAGCCAATGCTAAGATCGTGACTGCAAAGTACGTTTCTCATTTTTACAAAGGCAGCTCGGGCTTGTTCTATTCGGCTTTTAATTTCTGCGGTTGGATCCCAGCTCTCATTGATATTACTACCGAGATACACGAGTTTCTCTACTCTGTCCAGTGTGGCATCTCCGACTTTTATACCGTCATCCTGGATATAATTTTGTTTGCTAACTAATACATATTTAGTTTTCTTAACGTTGAGTTTTAATCCATACTGATCACAAGTCTGTTTTATTATGTTCATTAGATTTTATAAGGTCTTCTCCGAAATTAGCAAGCACTAAGGTATCGTCGGCATGTTTAATATTGTTGACGGTTACTCCATTCACAATAATACCTTCGGTTGTCTCCATTACGGCTCCCTTAAATATTTCCTCCAAATATAAGTTTAAAAAGTAAAGGCGACAATATACAGCCTTGTCTCACTCCTCTTTTTATATTTATTTCATCCGGCAGTTCTTGTTCAACCTTTATTCTTGCCACTTGATGCCAGTACAGATTTGTAATTATTCGTAGATTTAACATATTTTCTCTATCAATAGTAACTGTTTGCTTATTCGTCCTTGCAACTCTTTCTAATCTCAGTCTTATTTTTCCTACTAAAATATTGTGATCTGTTGGTACATCTGCGCCTGGGTATGTTTTTACTGCTAATACTGAATTTCTGTACCTCTTATATATATATATATATATTATATATATATATATATATATATATATATATATATATATATATATATATATATAATCTCAGGCTTGCTAACCTGAGAGCATGGTATAGAAAGACCTCAACACAGCTATTTCGTATAGCAACCAACAAAATCATCATAGAATGAGCCAGAATGATCGCCAACGTTCGGAACGGACAGGCACCCTAAGAAGAAGAAGATCAGTATGGATTAAAACTCAACGTTAAGAAAACTAAATATATGATAGTTAGCAAACAAAATTATATACAGGATGACGGTATAAAAGTCGGAGATGCCACACTGGACAGAGTAGAGAAACTCGTGTATCACGGCAGTAATATTAATGAGAGCTGGGATATATTTATATTATATATATATATATATATATTATATATAATATATATTATATATATATATATATATATATATATATATTATATATATATATATATATCCGGTTTTTTAGGCGTTACGCCCGTCCGGTAGGGATCTATGGAGGAGTATCACCGAGACGCAAGCCCTTATCTCTTGCCGTACTGCTCCACCATAGGCCGATCAGATCCCAGCATATCCTAGTCTAAGCCGCAGATTCATCTAGAATTTTAAACTGCTGCGTTAGACTTTTTGTTTTCCGTACACCGAGCTGGGGCTCGACCCACATCCACTAAACCATTCGACAGTGAAGCGAATGAGAGGCAGCCGCACAGCCCGCTGAGCTATCTGACCGACACCTCTTATTTATACTTATACATATTATTTATACTTATACATATTGAATTGACTTATATTTATACATATGAAGTTTCTTTTATACATTTTCCTATGATATCTTCCTGTTCACCTTCACCAATCTTTGCATTAAAATCTACCATGATAATATTAAGATCGTGTTTCTTTGTAGGTGCTTTCTAAATCAGAATTTTTCAATTTCTTCTTGTTCATAGTCTTGTGTGGGTGCATATACTTGTAATATATTCACATTGATTGTTGTGGATTGTATTTGTATCATCAGTATCCTGTCTGAGAATAGGACGACGTTTTTTACAGCTTTATCTGTTTCTTTCGATACAATTATTGCTACACCATATTTTGGTTTTAAGCTATCTTCTCCTGAATAGTATACAATGTGATCATCTACAGTTACTTTTCCAAAACCTAGCCATCTCATTTCACTTATTCCAAGGATACTTGGCGTTGTGAATTTTTCCTGGTTTGTACATGCTTTTTACATTCCATGTACCTATTTTTCTTTCTTTAGAAAATGTGTTCATGTTTCTAGCTGATCGGGAGATTCTTAGCAACCCTGCTATATTTAAGGAGCGCCCGTACTCGAGGCCGTTGTTTTTATAAATACATTTATATTACATACATACGTATATAACATACATTTATATTTTTAAATATTAAACATTTGGTTAAAATAATTATATAATTTTAACTTTAATTGAATAATCATAGTATTGTTTAAATATATACATATTATTACTCACAAAAACATTTTTAAATTCTATATTGAATATGAAGTAATACATTTATATTTATAAATTTTAAACATTTGGTTAAAATAATTATGTAGTTTTGAGAAAAATAAATTTAAATTATAATATTTTTGATATGATGTGATGAGAATAGAGGTATAGAATAATATAAAATATAAAAACAAAAAAAAATTTTTTTATTGAGTTTAATGCGTCGACAACGAATGGTCATTGGCATGATACAGTGAATTTTTACAGCCAGGTACCTAGTGTAGAGTAATTGTCTTGATACTTAGCAAAGTCGACGTAATTTCCTTGGAGTGCACGAAAAACAAATAAAGAATTTTTAAATAAACTAAATATTGAAAAGAAACCAATACGGTCATTTTCTACGTAACGAAAGTTTCTGCATTCCTTAAGTGACCATTAAGGGTAAATAAGCGGGAAGAGTAGTTACTGGAAGTAAAAATATTGTTCCAATTACTTTACAGTAGAAACTTCAAGGGCTTTGAAGAAGGTATGTGTACAGCTGAACACAGAGAAATGATTGCTATTATAACCGCTAACTTCTAAGAGACGGCACATGAAGACGAAGAAATACACACATCAAAATAATCTGGAGGACAAAAACAAAATGTGAGAGTACAGAAGGATTTCAAAAAATTTATTTCAAATATTTTTAATAAAAAGATATAAACTAGTGTCCCGAATATAAAATAAACATTTTTCTTACAATTATCGCAATAGCTCTTCAGAAAATTAAAAGAGAAAATTAAATATGTCAAAAAATCGTAACAAAAAATATACAAACTAATTTATGGATGTATTAGTTTATATATTTTGTTTTGTACGGCGTTATTGCCGTATATCCGCAATAACGCGACGAATGTTGTTATGCAAGTGGTCAATCGTTTCATGTTTATAGGCGTAGACTAGCACCTTTACATATGACTACATAAAATAGTAGCAGTGTTAAATCGTACATTCTTGGAGGCCAATTCACGTTCCGGAATGTGAAACTATGCGATTATCAAACGTTTCCTTCAATAAGTCAATTGTGGCACGAGCTGTACGACATGTTGCGCCATCTTATTGAAACGACAGCTTTTGCACATCATGGCTGTTTAATTTGGGAATGAAAAAGGCAGTAATCATGGCTCTATAGCGGTCACCATTGAACATTGTTAATATATTCATATATTATGTACATTTAGTTTAAAAGTATTTTTTTAACTTTTCCAAAAACTCATAAATAAACGAATAGTAATAAATTATGTTTGATTACTATGTATACTTTTAAATTCGTATAACTTATTTATTTAATTCGAGTGTCATTTCCATTTTCAATGTAAAATTATTAACCAATAATTGATTTAGGTTAAATGAATTATCATAAACAAACCAATTTAAAATGAATATTGCGTTTACTTAATGAACTTTAGAGTGCTGTGACACATAAAGGTATCCTCCTGCTTTCCTGCCCATTTGCAGTTGCAGGTAATTAAAATCAATGCAGATTGTATTTTGCCACTTACCGAGCTCCAGTTTTCAATGTGTAGCGTTTTACATAAAAGCATTAGAGAGTGCAATTCAAAATATTTTTCTGAACGTAATGAGTTTGAGTTCAATCGTTTGGTGTAAAGATCATAATGGTATCCAATAATAGGTATATTGTGCTTTGTTTTGCAACTCGGATTTTAAAAATGGCCATGTATATTATATATTATCATCAGGAAGGCTTATCGTATTCTTTTATATTTCTGAAATAATCCCTATACTTGAATAGTCATTAGTTTTCGAGATATCTAAAGTTTTATTGATAACAATAAAACACTATACTTAGTACAATACTTATTATTATCAAAACTTTAAAGGTACGATTCCGAACACGACCACAAACTGCAAACCGCAGACCGCAGCGACAGACCTACTGGTTCATATGGTTTCTTATGAGCTGTATGTCGAGTAGAGCGGCACTGTCGCCACAGCAAGCAGAACGCTGCCACCGCAAACCGCAGGACTGCACCAGAACCAGTAGTGTCGCCGACCGCAGAGTGACAACACGTATTTTTGCTGTTTCTGGATATATCTTAGTTAGCCATTAGATGATTTTTAATGAGTATTAAATACCTTCCTTCAAATTGTCTATTTTTAAATAGAGACCTAGTCGGTTTCCTTTTTCTTTTATAATGCAAAAGTAAAAGATCGTCGTCATCTTCTTCTTCCATCAAAAGATATAACATTAATTCATCGTTGTTCATTGCGTCTGGCATCCTACTTATACGACTTTTAATATTATACTATTATAAATTCCCATCGTGCAATGCTGTTGTCGCTGTTTTGTAGATGCAGTGCAGTTCTGCTCGGAATTGGTCTGACCGCAGTCGACACTGTCGCTGCAGTCTGCGGTTTGCGGTCTGCAGTCTGCAGCCACTTTCGGAATTTAACCTTAATAGGTTTTTAATATCTTTTTGTGATACTCTATTGCATGAGTTTTTTATCACGAATTTTAATAATATCATAAGATACAAAATTTTTTTAGTATGAAAGTTCGTTGCCTGGAAATATTTAAAGTTAAATTACGAGACGTTAGTCGAGTGATTTTGTTAAAATTTTATAAGCAAAAATTGCCAAAAGGCAACCACAGAATAATAAACAATCAGAATGCCCACTCTTAGATGCCGCCTTTGAAATTTGTCAGCACGCAAACGCCATGTTTTAGACGGAAACAGACTCGAATTGAGAAATTTGTGACAAGCTACGACAGAACTGTAATTTACATTTTTAGAGATTAATAATTTAATACATTTGAAATAATTTGATCTGTTCTCCAACTAAAAGTACGAATGAAAGAGGGGAGAATTGAGAAAAATATATGGCTAGAGAAAAAGGGAATCAAAATCTAATAATGCCAGCCACGATGGACGCTATTTTGTAACGAAGATACAAATGGCGCAAATTTAATATTTGCCAGCCACGTTGGCCACGATAAGCGGCTTGCAGCTGCCCCGCATTGAAACAAAACTCTAATACCGTCATTATGTTTTATTTCTTTACTCCGTTTGGAGTACCAGAAACTGAATTCACTATGAATTTTGACCATGATGAACGGCAGATGGAATGCAATTTATCAAGCTGTTTGCTTTGAAAGCTTTAGAAGACACAGTGGTAAAAATTTAAATTCGGTTTCGCTTGGTAGAAATCGTATGATTTCTCTTTTTGTTATTAGATGGCGTAGTTACGTCCGTAAATAGCTATTTTGTTAAATATTTGTTTACGACGGGATAGATTTTGTTTTGATTCAGAGCAGTGGCTATACCGCTCTGAGGAGGCCTAAAGAGGTCGAAATTCCCTGTATCGAAATAAAAATCTAATACCGTCATTATGTTTCAATATTAGAGTTTAAGGGTGAAGCAGAATTGTTTATTTTTTTGTTTGGAAATTTATTTATAGGTTAATTAAGACATGTAGAATATAATTTTGATGGGTAGTTTACAAGTAGATTGCCAGAACATTTCATGGTGGAAAATCCCGCTGCTGAATCCATTTTAATGCTTGGGCTAAGTAACCTGAATACTGCCCTGGTGCTTTTAATGGATCATTAACGGAAGGGCTGGTAATTAGCCTTACGCTAAATCGGCGAAATAGTTGTTTACTCTTGATTTGTTATAGATGAAATAGGAAAATAAAAACTTACAGTTTTAAGTCCAAAAAAAGGAAAAATTTACACTGCACCTTTGTTTAAATTTTAGATATAAACAAAATTCTACATTTATAGTTTATTTTTATGAACGAGAGAGTAATTAGCATAATTTTAACTGGTACCTCCGACCACTCCATGGGCGTGCTCAAGATTAATTGAAAAATTACTTTGAATAATTGTAAAAAATAAATGAATTATTTCAGTGTTATAAAGTGTTATGTGTATGTAAACAAAAGTGACCTCTTTTATCACACACTATATTAGAACTGACTGGCCTACATTAAAAAGGGTTTTAAAAAATTCACATTTTTTTTAATTTTTAAAAATTACAAAAGAGAAAAAGAGTTTTTAAAACCGTCTAAGGTATGTTAAATAGATGAATAAAAATATTAATATAAAACTTACAGCTACTTGTTACAAATCCAAATCAGATTCAGAAGATGAACTTTCAGAACCAAGATTTATAATAACTGGCTCGATCATTTTATCAGTAATATTGTCCAGCTTCCACATTTTTTCCTCTTCTTTAATAGTGTGATTTACTGCCTTTTCCCAGTTTTCAGGTTTTACATTATTTACGGCCTCCAAAAACAACTGTTTAACATCATGAATTTTAAAAGTGGTATTTTTTCTTGAAACTTCACTCTTTATCTGTGCCCATACCAGTTCAATCGGGTTTAATTCACAATGATATGGTGGGGATCTAAGTACTGTCATTCCACGATTTTTGGCAATTTCATCAATTTCGTATTTTTTAAATTTTTCTTTATGAAGGGCACACAACGAATAAAGTTCCTTTCTTATAGATCCGGGATGGTACGTAATATTTTTTGAACTCAGCCAATTCTGCAAGCCTCTTTTTTTAACCACTTGGTTGTGGGCAGTCCTTCTATAAGTCTGGAGTGATAACTTGCATTATCCATTACTATTACACAGTTCTTAGGAAGAAGATCTATCATTTGTTCGAACCATTCTTGAAAGACATCAGCGTTCATGTCTTCATGGTAGTCACCGGTACGAGTTGATTCAAAAGTTAATAAACCACCTTCAACAAAACCGTCTGAACTGCCAATGTGTACTATTATCAGCCTGCGTCCCTTTCCTGATGGTGGGTTTAAACCAGTAGATAAGTTATTTACAAAAGCGTGCCTTTGACTTGTAACAGTTTCATCCTGCCAAAATTTATTTGGTGTATGACCCTCGTTGATCCATGTTTCATCAAGATAAAATATTTTTCTTTTTTGGTTTCTCATTTCCTTTATGGTTCTTAGAAAATGTCTTCTCCATATGACAATATCGCTTCTTTCTAATAAAATAGACTTTCTGGGATTCTTTTTCCAGCGGAAGCCTATTTCTTTTAAAAGTTTCCATAACGTACTTCGACTCATTTCTGGGTAATCCTTATCATCTCGAACTGAGACAAGAACTTTATCCAATGTTGGAAATTCTTGTCTAAAGAAGAATTCATGCACTTTCCGTCGAAGTCCTTCTTTAAAATGATATTCTATTTGAAATTTTGGTTTCCCTGGAGCATTACGTGGCATTTGAAAACTACCACATTTCTCTTCTTTAATAACTCTGTAAATCGTAGATTTCCCAACACCAAGTGTACTGCTAACTAACTCAACGGTCTCATCAACACTTTCACATAAACGTTTGTCTGTAAATGATTTAAAACAATTAAATATTAATGTTTTTTCATTAACTGTTAAAGGACCAATTTTTCGGCGTTTACACGGCACTTCCAAATTTTCCATAACACTAGTATACACAATAAACTGCACCTTGCAACTGAAGTACCTACTTTTAGTGAACTGTTAAGAATTTTGAATACGCCACTTGGACCTTCCTACAAAATGGAAAAAACCCACTATCACATTTTCTGTGGAATAAGTTTAGAAGGTAATTATCTAGTCAATTACTGTCGTAGATTCCTGGAATTAAAGAATTAAATGTTTGATTGTTGAAACCCTTACTTCGTGGAATGCACTCATTTCAGATAAAATAAAACGTTTTATTTTATCTAAAGAATTAAACTTTATTTTGCAAATAGGTAGGTACTTATTAAACTTTTATTGGTTATATATAACCAATAAAATAAACATCTTACATTTCTTGCAAATTCATTAGTACCTGTTAACCTCCATCACTCCGACACTGGCAACCTTATTTAGGGATTAGTAACCCTCACAACTATTGTATTCTATTCTGCTCCAACCTTTATACCTGGTGGTCATACTCAATTTAAAATTGTTTTCCTATATACTTCTGTAAACTTGTTGACAAATATCTGTTTTTCATTGAGTCACCCGTATCAACAGTTTAGGGATTTGCATACATAATTTATTGTTTTATTACTCTCTCATACATAAAAATACACTATAAAATAAAAAAATTTACTTTTTTTAGTGAAACTAACAATAATATTAAATATCAATTATGGCTAATTGCTGATATGTTCACTGTTCGAAATTTCGAACGAAAATCCTCAATTTAAATTTTGTTAATTACAAGTTGGCATTACATTTTTCATCTTACTATATTTTCTTAAACATTAGTTGACAAATTGATAAATTTATGTAGAGGAAAAAAAACAGAGTATTTCAAGGACATTTTATTTATTTATTTTTTCTATAAAATTGTAAATATCGTGTAGTAATACCGACACAGTAAATCTGCATTTACCGTTTATGTGAAATTTATAACACACCTTTCAGTTTACATAGGTATTGGTAGAAGGAAATTTATTTCAGCCATATATCGCTGTCGTGCTTCGTCGATTCTAGGCAAACTTACACACTACTGACCTCATTTATCACGATAGGTCAATTCGTTCAAAGCTCGCCCTTCCGCTATAAGTTTTGTACGAGCTTTAAGATTAAATATCGGTCGTTAATAATTTTTAATTTTTGCTGGTTTTTGCTTTAATTTTTTATATTTTTTTTTTTTCGCATAAGCCGATATTTTTATAAACTATATTTTTTAAATTCAATATGATGAATTGTGGTAGTCTACGTGAGAAGGGCACATAGGATAAAAGTGGGTTTTGAGAAAAACGACTTAGAAATTTTAACTTGTTGCTATAGATACTAATCTGTTGTTTAAAAATACAAAAAGCTTTTATGTGCCCTTTTTAGATAGAACAGGGGATTTTTGATTAAGATTAATTTGCATGTAAAGAAAAAGAAGCATTATAGAATTATAAACTTTTTTTAATTACATTTTTAATACTATATTAAACTATCCATTCAACATTTCAAATTTAATGAAGTTTACATCTTCTTCATTTAGGAATCTGAAAAGGCTTGTTACATCTTCAACTTTCTTCTGGATCACCTCTGGTCTGGGACATTTAGTTGTATTGAGCACTTGGCACTCCCTATGTTGTTGTATTGGGCACTCCCTATATACAAAATTTGGTCTGTTGCTACACTGGTACAGATAAAATAATACAACTTTTATTAAAACTTTTTTTTTGTATTCCCGAAATTAAGGAAAATAAGTGGGGGGTCAAAATATAATGGGAAACCCTGTACATACGTCAGGTATGCCTCTTGTCTTATAACTTATACTATAACTAAAACTTACACATTTAACACAAAATATATTCTTTATATTATGATTTTAAGGGCCAGTGATTCAATGAATAGTTAAATCCTGGATTAAGTAAACCATGATAAATTTAATTCAAAGATTATTTCTTTCAGGTTAACTTTCGGATTTATTACCGCTTACTGAAGCGGTGACAATGTTGCTAGTTATTAATTAACGGCTTGGAACAAATTTTATCATGAAAATTATACAGAAAAATGTGTTTTGTGGTATCAATGTTAGCTCAAGAGATTAGATCCAGAATTAAAATGGCACGGTCTACATTTATTAAGATGAGATATTTATTAAGATGCGGATAGTGAGGTGCTACGTTCTTCCAGTGTTACTATATGGAGTTGAAGCCTGTACACTGACGCAAGCCCCTGAAAAACGAATCAAAGCCTTCGAGATGTGGATATACAGAAGGATACTAAAACTATCTTATGTTGACCATGTCACCAACGTTGAGGTCCTACAGCGCATGACAAAAGAAAAGAAGTGCTTAATTTAATTAAACAACGTATGCTTAAGTACCTCGGCCACGTGATGCGAAACGATAAAAAATATCGAATTCTTCAACACGTTATGCAGGGTAAAGTATTTGGCAGAAGATGACCGGGACGCCGTCGTATCTCGTGTTGAAAAATCTCCGACACTGGTTTGGGATGACCTCAGCGGAGCTGTTTCTCAGAGCAGTCAACAAAACCATGATAGCCTTGATGATCGCCAACATTCGAAGGTATCAATGTTGATGTTTTTATAATATATAATATATATATATATAATATATATATTATATATATATATACAAATAACACAGTTTATTAGGGTTGCAGTCAGAATATTGGCCGGGATGTTAAAAAAACACTCTTTTGACTTTTTTGTCGAGCTTTCGGAATGGTTTTTATTCCTTTTTCAAGACACTGTAATAAGACAAAAATGTAAATATTTAAAAAATATCACAATTCTTCAGTGTAACTTACTAGTCGTTGAGATTATTTATAAAAGCATTGACACTCAACATTTATAACACACATTAAAACATTAAAATATACAATTATGGACAGGATACATTATAAAATTTTTAAAATTTATTGTAAAATAGTAAAACTTGGTTGATAGCATGTTTTACTTGTGTATATTAACTCATGCAGAGAATGGAAAGTAAACACAGTAATTAATATGTAATTAGGTGTAATTGATGTTATCTTTCTTTTAAAGAAATACAAGAGGCCCTATTTATAGGTGAACTATATATATATATATATAAATATATATATATATATATATATATAATATATATATATATATTATATAAGTTAATAAGTTTTAACATAGGGTTAACATTTCATTTTGCAGTTATTTGTATTAGCGATTATTTTTGAGTTTTAAATTGTAAAAAATGGAAGAAAGTAGTAAGAGAAGGAGAACTGGTGAAGAACAAATATTAATCTTTTCTTAAAAAATATACAAATATTCTCGAAAATAAGAAAAGCGATGTAGGTAGAAATTCCGAAAAATTGAAAATCTGGGAAAAAATAGCTCTAGAATGTTCTAGTGTTATTGGTTGTTTAAAAGCAAGTTTATGTTGAAGAACAAAATACAACAACATGAAAAAAGATGTAAAGAAAAAGTTTACAGAAGAATAAAGTTATTTGAGATGTACAGGAGGAGGGTCAGCAATATAAAGTCGATATTTCCAGTAGAGATAACACAATCAAGGAAATGTTAGGAGATAATATAACTGAATTTTTTTTTTAAAAAGTCCTTAAGCATATACACAAGAAAATATAATATTAAACTTTAACAATCATGCTTATTCAACTAGGTATTCAAGAAATAATGTAATTTTACCTAAATGTAATAAATCCATATATTATATATATATATATATATATATATATATAATATATATATATATATATATATATATATATTTAATTACAATACGGAGTGACTCCGTATATGTGTAAATAAAAAATAGTCAGTCATACATTAGGAGAAAAAAGAAGAATAGTAATATTAGTAGAGCCAAATATTAAAAACATTTTTTATGAACCTACCAAGAACCAATACACTGAATAAGTTCTAAACGATGAAAAAGTTTCAAAGACAACTAAAAAAATATGCTATATTTATTTCCTCTTTTTCTTTTCCTTTGCTGTTCGCTAATAGGAAAGTTGTGTATGGAATAATTAATTTACGTTTTGTTATCCTTACAATCGTGGGACTAACAAAGGATTTCCTGTGTTAAAAGTAACAAAAGAGAATTTTCTGCTATTTTCTGTACTCAGGGTGTTTCATTGGTATATGTAGATAACTTTAATTGATGAATATCACTATTTATCAATAGAAGATTTAATAAAAAAATTGTTGCATTTTAATATAATTTACAATTTTTATTATTTAAAAATTAGGTTATCATTATAATCAATATCAATAACGTTTCAATTTTTGATGTGGAAATCAAATTACTTAAATAAAGTTCTTAAACTATATATTAAATAAATTATTGTGTTTAATGGCATGACAGTAAAATTCTTTTATTAGTATTTGTATTGTAAATCATGAGTAATAACCAGGAAAAAATATTGGAACTATCCCGGCATTGTAATTATTTAGTGGTACATTTTAGCCCAGGGATATAAGTTTTTTTCGTGACACTTTAGACAAATTAAGGTCAAAAACGATAATTTTTTGCTTTTTTCGTCTACCAGCTAAAGTAAAGCTTTTGAAACAAATTTGAGAAGAGAAGAAACTTATAATAAAATCTTTAGAATGGCGTTTTCTAAACGTTCCTATCCTTAGTTGTTGCTTAGAAAGTTGCAAAATAAGTCAAAAATTTCGATTATTTATTAATCCTAGAATACGGGTCATTCGTAAATTTGGCGACACTCAAAATACATTGGGCATTTTCTCCCACTCTCGTTTATTTTAACGATTTCCTCAATTGAGTACCTTCCTGATGAATATCGAGCTTGATAGTGTCGCAGACGGTTATTATAATTTCCAATTCTAAGACCATATTTCGTCGCGTGGTTCGTAATTTTTACGAAAGTCCCGTGTTTACGTCATGTAATAAATCAGCTGGTTCTTATTGTTTGTATTTTGATTTTGAGTGTTTAGTAACAAAAAATTAAGATAAATTGTTTTTTCTATTCTCATTACATAATATACTATTTGAGTTTTTCTTATTAGGATGTCAAATAAAAAGTTTTATTAGCGGCACATATTATGAATGGGGAAGACAGTGATCCAGACTCGTTTGAAGGTAGTGGCAGTGACTGGGAAGAGGGCAATTTGGAAGCTGAATCCTCTGGCTCCGATAACGAGGTTGATGCGAAAGTATCTCCAGGTATCAATATATGATTGAGTTAAGCCTTTGTCTTGCAAAACCATGGATGCTAAAAAGATACAACACTGCAAGGTTACGTCAAAATATTTGCAATAACATAGCCGAAATCCTCAACATAACTGAAGGAGATGATGAAAATATGGCCCATGAAAAGAAGAGAAAGACTTGTTTCTACTGTCCAACCAAAAGAGCACATGACCACCAACTATTGCAAGAAGTGCAAGAAGCCAATTTGCGGAGAACACCAAGGAGATAATTGTACCGTATGTTCCTGAAAATACTCAAATATCTTCGTTTCATAATTTTATGCTTTTGTAAGATATACTAAGAATCTTAATTGTTTTCTATATAATGAATAAAATTCGGATCATTTTGTAATTGGCATAAGAATTCGGGCTAGAATCTCAAATGCGAAGAAAGATAGAAGTACCAAAACAAGGCGCCTTAATATTGAACTCCTCAAAAATCCGCAAACGGTAGAAAGGTTTCAAAACTATATCGAAACTAAATACACAAATAAAGAGAATCTAACAATTGGTGAACAATGGGAAATGTGTAAAAATTATATTAAAGACGCAGCAAATAACATTCTAGGGCCGCAAAGAGCACCACCACGCAATGAGTGGTTCGACGATTAGTGCGAGGACATTACAAGAAGAAAAAACAATGCATATAAACTGATGCAGCAAAGAAAAACCCGAGAAAAAGAACAAAAATATAAAGATCTCAGAAGAGAAGACATCCATCGAAGAAAAAAGCGAACTTATGAAAATAAAATATTGGAAGAACTTGAGGCAAGGAAAATCAAACAAGAAAATTCTATAAAAATCTGAATAATGCAATTAACAATTAAAATAACTTTTTAATCATTGACAGCAAAAAAACTGACTATATTTGGAAAGCCTGATTTTTTTACAAATTTAAAAGGAAAAAAGTTTACCTAGGACACTTTGTGCCTTTTTTTATCAATTGATAGCAGCTTTGTTTATAAGAATTAAAAGACCTTATTAGAGTCATCTGAAAGAACATACTTTTAGGTTTTATTGTGAAAAATTTAGAAAAGATTGCATTTTAATGGAAACGTTTACAAAGCTTCAAAATGGTGGTCCTCAATTTGGTCGGCTTAGAAAACTAGTGAGAGCGCAAGATGGGGAAGAAACTGTTATCTAACTGTATCTATGTTTCTTGTTTATAGATTTCGACGTTTCTTTTTTTAATTTGTATGTACTTTTGCGTTAAATAAACCATTTAATTTTGTTTAAAGAATTTTTTTTCAGTTTTTGTTGAAAAATTTGAGGTAATTTTTATTGTAAAAAATAAATATTTAGGAATAATATATACTTCTTCAATAAACTTTGTAAATATTTTATTTATAATAGATTTTATGAAAAAAAAAACAATTATCCTAGTTAATTCTTTCTACTTTAAAGTACTTACTAATATTCTTTAAAAATAAAAAACCTCAAAGAAAAATTTAAGATTTTTATCAATGTAAGAATTATCCCGATGAAAAAATTTTTATGGCAACCTATTTATTTATTTATTAATGTTTATTTATTTAACACTTTTCAAACAAATTATTAATTAATATATTTTTGCTTAACAATTACTTTCTTTTAATATTTTAAATTATTCTTAGACGTGATTTTTGTGTTTTTTTCGTAAAATACTTTAAACTTAAAGAGCAAATAAACAATTAAAAATGCCGATTTTAACGTTTTTCAATGCCATTTTTCAATATGTTTTACATCGAATTTAAAAAACAAAAAATATGAGGTGAAAATTTACAAAATATGTTCAAAATGCGCATGTCCATTTTGAATTGATATAGCATATGTCAGTTTAAAATATTCATAAACAAATTATTATACCGTTGCGTTTTGGGATATATAGACTTGACAAACATCTAAACTTTAAGTTCAAAACACATTGTTTATGTTTTATCCATAAGCTAAATCTTATTTTAATCGAAAGAATAAATATTATGCTATAACATTACAGTAAAAAGTTAACCCAAAGTTTACCACGGGAAGCTGTTTATTTATAACAATTTTTCAACAAATAAAAAATTTCATTTGTATTTGGACTATTTATTCGTTTTTTATATATTAAGCAAGCACCCGTGGTATACTTTGGGTAAACTTATTACTGTTGTAACCGTTTCAAAAGTTTTAGGAAATTCATTATAAATTCGATTATTTTTTTTTAATAAAACTGCTAACCCTATCTATCTGCCGGGTACTTGTAGCCGGCTCAAGGTTTCTACTGTAATTCTAAACTTATCCGGTAGATGAGAACGATTATTAACTTGTCAATCACGCCCCAATTCAAACCGGTAAATTATAGCGTCTGTCTCTTTTCTCTTACAAACATCCAACTGTTAGGACGTGTTTTGTGAAGTGGGTCTCTATATAGAGGTAAGCCAAAGAAAAAAGGCCTTTTTGTCTATATTTTCAGATAAATAAATATTTTTAGACCTTTAGCGGGGAGGATAAAGATCATTGATTATGTTTATTTGGCTCGAAGTTAACTGAGAAGTCATATGCTGTCGTAAACGCAGCCCAATATTTCATTATGATCTAAATGGACCCCTAATAAATAATTTAATGAAATGCTTGGAGGGTGAAAGGAAACAGAGCATATCCCTTTTGTATGGTTGCCAGCTATTGGATGATTAAGGTTGTATAATTCTTTTTTTATTATATCCTATCGAGAAAGCGAGAAATAATTATGGACTCAGAGAAAGAAAATATAGCAGTGTTTTAATTTTGTTTAAAGATTTAACTTTTCTATTATGCCTAGTTAATAAATAACTACTATAATATTTTAAGTGTAAACGAATTTCGAAATTTGGAAATAATATATAAATTCATTTGTTTTTAATAACCAATTCTTGATTTAATACGATATAAAGTTGTTTTGTTTATAGTAATGTAATTATGAAATGGTATTTTAGTATCCTTTGGGAATAACATAACTTTTAATGTTTCTTTTTATTACTGAGAAATAATAAAGTGTAATTTCGCTGTAAACTTTCTATATATCTTATTTTTTATTCTCTCTCGTCCCCTACGAGGATAAACAGGGGGTGGCGTCCAATAATAAATTATAATTTCAGATTATCTGATTGTGTTTGGATTTTTTAGATACTACGTAATTTCTATACATTTGACCATACCCCGCAATTTCTCTCCGACATTGAGCGATTCTGGTCTTGAATTTAATTTGTGTACTAAATGTTTATTAAGCATCTACGCTACACTGTAATATTGCAGCATCACATACTTCCGATTCAAATAAGATTAAGATTGTTGTAAGAAATAAACGATGAGTTTGAAACGTTAAATTCTCCTTAGATTAACGAAACCGAAAGAAATTCTCTACGTTCATCAAGTCTTTATATAAGAAGAGCAAGAGAGCCAATACCGATCCTTGCTGGAGGCGATCATTCGGTTTCATTTGAGTACTAGTATTGTCGACGACGAGCATTTATATCATCAGTGATCTTCCGGCCTAGTACAACATGCACTACTCTATATATTACTCATTGTCCCTATACAGTGTCGTATGCAGCAGATCAATTAATAGACAAGTCTTTAAGTGTAAATGGGTAGTAGTTTTTAGGTGTTAGTCTTGGTTTCTTATTTTAATTTTTTTAAATAAACTAAAATAAAAAAAAATAAAAAATAAAAACAAAATAAAAAAAATAAAAAATAAAAAATCTTAACAAATTAGAAGCGTTTGAGTTATGTTGTTGCCGTCCCATGCTCAGAATCCCGTGGACGGCACACATATCTAACGAACGTGTGCTAGAGACCGTGCACAAAGAGCCAGCATTGATCAACATCATCAAAATGAGAAAGGTCCAATAATTCTGTCATATAATGAGAGGACCTAAATATCGCTTACTCCGGTTAATCATTTAGGGCAAAATCGAAGGAAAACGTGTTGGGTCGGAAGAAAACAATTGTCCTGGCTGCGTAACATTAGTCAATGGACAGGTCAAACGGTCGAGGAACTGTTTCGTCTAGCTGCCGACCGAGAATCATTTCATCAGCTTGTCAATATGACGATAGCCAACACTTAAATACAAGCGCAGCACACAAAGAAAAAGAAGATTAGTCTTGGTAAGGAAAGATAGTAAGTATTACTTAAATTTATATTTTTTCACATTTCTTGCTTTTTTACGTTGGATAGCATTATTACTAGATTACATAATAAATAACTAAATTATAACATGTAGGACGTTTATAATTTACATTATGTTTTTTTATTTTCATTACTTATTTTAAATATATTATAGCTTTACTTAGTTATTGCATATTCGGCTTTTGGTAGTCCCCATATACCTTGCCTATCTTCTCCTTGTAAAAGACTTAAGAAATGGTTACTATTTTTCATCATTCTTTTTATTCTATTATCGTTCGCTTCTTTTGCATTTGGTTGGTAATTAAGGACACATTCTTCTTGAACCACACTATCAAGAGATCCTGGTCGATGATACCTGAGATTCTTTATAGCTTGATCTGCAGTCATTCTGTGGAAATACATTAGGTATATAGACACCATCACACCGGTACGGCCTAAACCCATTCTATCGTGAATTCCAACCGGCTGAAATATACAGACACAATTTTATTAAAATATTAGATCTTATTGAACACCAAATAAAAAACAGTTATTTAAATCAACTCTACGAATATTTTTCTAGCCCAGTAAGATGTAATACAGACACCCAAAAATGTAAAGAAATGCAGTTACATGTTATAAACTGAAAGGAATATATTTTTTCTTCAAACGTCAAATAATGATGACATTACTTATCTAACTTGATCCTGTCAAACTTTGATGTCTCCGCCGGCAGCAGTTTTTTTTTCCATTTCTTTACGGGGCGGAGGGAAAAATGTTGTCATGGCAACAATATGAAACATGTCACAAAGCAACAATACAAATGTCATTAACAACAATTAAACATCATTTTTTTTATAGTAATATTAAAAGTACAATTAGTTAATGAGGCATTTTCAAAATTGAAACCGTGCAAAAATGTTCCCTGCTCTTGATACGCATTGGTAATTGTTGATGATACTGATGGTCGAGAACAACTTTCAGCAATCACTCAAGATGTTGGCGAATCATGAGGGTTTAAAAATGTTTGAGCATTATCGTTCTTATTTCTTATTGAATCCTCTATATATTCTTCGGCAACCGTGCTTGATTTCCAGCCCCCTGTCGTTTGAGGCATTCTAGGTTTCCTCCTCCATTAATTAAAAGTGTTGCTGAAGTTCGTCTTAAAGAGTGACCCGTGTATGCGCTTGTGTAAAATAATGGGTAATTGGAGCGTTATATGAGGGTAATGGAAACGCTGTCACCAAATGAAATACACAATAGATCCTCAAGGGATGCTAACCCTGCGAGCGGCTGCAAGGAATACTGGTCACACTGGTCTGGAGGGCTGGCTCGTCTTCGTGGATTTACGAGAAGATAAGGGATTTCGGGATAGGGGTAAGAACTCCTCGGTCTCAGGTCCTGTAAAGAGTAGAGGTTATGGGCTTACTTTGGAAGCCGGAGATATGTATACGCAGAATTCTCGTGTTCTCCTAGTCTCTAGTGAGTCGGACGAAGGAACATTAAAAAAAAACCATATTAGAGTCAACAATATATTGAATCTACCCTGAAGTTCCTAATACAATCGTTAACACGTTATTCTGCGCGTCGGGAGACGATGTAGCAAGATAGTGAAAAGTTGACAGAGGTACAAATATAATTACACAGGTTAGTATAAGAAATCTGTTACCTTATGTGTATATTAGGGCTTCAACCACGACACGTTCAGTCTTCTGGAACTCGGTCAGTTGAGGGTTGCGAACTTTCGAGCTGCCACAATAACCGGACTACACGCGAATTCTGACAGAAGATACCCGGCCCCCGGAAAATCACCGACTGTCTCGCGTACTGGACGCTATCGCGTCCGGCGATCACTGCCCTGGGCGGGCAGTTACGGCGCCCCCCGTTATCACTACTGATTGACTGACTACTGACTACCGACTGTCTGGCGTCCGTCGTTTTTTCTTGTTTTATTGTGGTCGTACTTTCAACGCCGGTTCTAGTACCAAGGTCGTAGGTTCGCTGAGTTGCAGTTTTGGCGTTATGTGCCTATTTGGGTCACGGCTGTTGTTGTTAATAGTTTCGTGCTTTTTATACGTTTAAACAATTATCAAACAATGCCATAACTAGGTCAATTGTTATACTTTGTATAATTTAAATGTATAAGTTAACTGTATTAATTATCCCTTATTTAATTTGGAATATATAATAATTATCTCGAATAATTATTATCTTTTCTATGCTACTTATTGTTCCATTATCCCTTTATTCCAACTTCTCACTCACTTGCTACGCTTACATTACATTACTCCCTACGCAAAAAAAGAAAAGGGCCGAGGGGCCTTTTCCTTTTCCAACAATAAATTTATCTAGTTACATATTATATTACTTATAATCTACTATATATATTTTTTATATAAGTCCCAATTTATATTTTATCATTTACTGTTTCTTATAGAC
This sequence comes from Diabrotica balteata, assembly GCA_918026665.1. Taxonomy (NCBI): domain Eukaryota; kingdom Metazoa; phylum Arthropoda; class Insecta; order Coleoptera; family Chrysomelidae; genus Diabrotica; species Diabrotica balteata. Next base: position 135,846,808 of record OU898280.1, read on the forward strand.
TATTGTACCGTGGTCAGCGAATGTATCGTGCTGCCCCCGTATTGAACCTATGTGTATGACAAGTTGAGTTAATCTTGTATTAATCTTATTGAAACTTAACAAGTGAAAGAACTTTCCTAACTTATTACAATTGTTCGTGATTACATGTGTCCATTACGACAAGCGTATTCTAATTGTTCTATACGATTGTACTCGCGTTTTGCGTTCACTTTATCGCGTATCCCTGAGGGAATTGTCCGCACTTCACTCGCGACGTCTTGGCTGTTTTAATGTCCGTTTGCCAATTCCACGTGTCGAGTTAACTATATTGATGCGTAACTGCTGCTGTCTGCCTCCATTGGTCTGTCCTTGCTGGGTGGTCCTCTTAGGTTGCTACTGCTTTGCTTTGTCGCATTATACTTCTGCTATATTGGTATCTGGTATGTGTTTGCTGCATGTGTACCCTGGCCTGTTCTGCATGAGTTGACTGACGGCATTAGGTAAGGATGGGGCCATTAGTAATCTGTTTTTTTTTTTTAATTTCTCTTTTTGTTTGGCATCGTCGCAGTACTGTGTCTAAGTATAGCTTTTCTATTTCTCTTTGGTAGGATTGTTTGGTGTAAAGGAATTTGCTAGTGATGTAGGTCATTAGGTCTACGTTTTGAGGTAGGAATGGCATACTAGGATTTATTTTGTGTTTACTAGGAAATTTATTAGGGTTCGGCGGTGTTTAGTTTGTCATACTTCTGTGTTACATATTATAGCCCTTTTGTGTAGCGTTAGAGCAAATATGTTTTTATCTTGTTCTACTATTACCAATTCCTCTAGTGATTGTTTATTAGTGATCTTTTCAACGTGCCCTCTGTAAAGTTGTGACAATTGACTTTCACAACTGTTGTGTTTGTATTGTTCCCAGGTTATTTAGCCTATTGTAGAGTCGTATCGATCGGTAGCGATGTATATTTCAGCATTCTTCTGCTCCCATCTTCTTGATGTAGCTGTCTAGTCCTCCATTGACTATGGACGTGTGGCTGTACATCAAACAGTGAAACATGAGTCTCTCCATCGTGATGAGTCTCTCCAGTGTCACAAATCGCACTGTTATTACTTCCCGAACGGTCGCACTCCCGTAAGCAGACTTTAGTTCGCATTAGTACTTTTTACGCGTAATTCAAATGCACCTTAACCTATAAATACATGTATAGCTGCTTATTGCAGACAATTTTAGTGATAGCCCTACCTACATCTGAATTATAAACTAACCTACAGTGTATTGCATATTATTGTGCCTAATGACTATAAACTGATAAATAAATTGATATCTAAACCAATATTAATATGTTAATAATTGGGACTTGTACTTTTTAAATATTTACAATTTAATATATCATCTTTCTGTTATGTATACACCCTGTATATTAGAGTCATATATTTTTACTTCTCAACTTGTCATCACTTATTGTATATAGTTACGTATGTGTAACGAATTTTCCTTATTTGAAAAATATTTTAATTACTATATTTATTCTTAATAAAGAGTCAGAAAGTATTGTAATAATTTCTCACTCTTTTCCAAATCTTTTTAAAATAATTCAAAGGTGGAATTTATTTTGATTTCTCGTCAAACACAATGACCTGTTTTCAGTGTTATGATATTTATGTTTCAAGGCTATTAAACTATGTTTTGCTGAGGCCTGAATTTTTATATACTCACATTGTTGATGAAATTTGATACTGACTGATATAATGAACTCTTGGTGTCTGTTATAAACTACAATATTTATTTTTTTATTTAATTGTTACGTTTTTTAAACTTGACCTTTATTAGTTGTTTATTTACCAGTGGTCTGACTCAATCTTTATACTACTTTCTTAGTTGATAGGAATTAAAGTCTGTCAATCAGTTTTGACATAGCAATAAAGGATTGGCGTATGGTATCTTACCGATCCAGCTCTTACTAATCAACAGCAGCTTAGACCCCTATAAACTTTAAATTAATTTACTTATTTCTCTTTCTTAAAACTTGATTTTAGTTATAATGTACTATTATGTTTACAAAAAATTTGTTTTCATTGAACTGTGCTAATATTTAACTATGAATGCTTATATTACCTGTGTTTTGTCTTTCGTTCCTTGTTGTTACTGGCGGATTTTCTTACCTCTCAACATTGTGTACTACTGTTGGGCAAAAGTTTATTTATAATGAACACATTAGATGAGCGAGATAATAAGCTGAATATATTACGTTAATAATATATTTTTTTTTTTTTTTTACTTTTAACTTATACTTGTAATGGTATATCTTTAAATCGGATTTCTAACTTTATTGAGTTCCTTGTTAAAATTTTAGTATTATTCGAGCGGCCGTCTCTTGTAATACCAAGCTTTCAATTTTTCTTATAGTTGTTTTGATATTTTTCGCTATTCATCTATTGCGTCGAAAAACATGTCTGTGTCCTCATCGCTCTGTGTTATTTTTGCTGTCTCAATCTTGTTTATTATTCTGTTGTATGTGTTCCATCCTTTCTTTTTCGTTTTGTGGAATATGCCGCAACGTTTTCTTTCGGGCATCTTGCCTAGTCTATTCTTTATTCGTTCTGATCTTTTTGGTTGGCTGGTGTCTCCCTGACTTCCTTTTCTTCTTCTCTGCTGTTTGTTAATTGGAGTTCCTGGTTCCCATAATGGCAGTGTTGACACCTTAGACGGGTCAACTCTTTCTTCTTCCGTCTCTTCTTTTTCTTTTTAATTCTCCTATTTCTTCTTCCTCCTCCGTTGAATAATTACTTGTTTTATTCTCGTAATATTTCTTTAAAGTATTGACGTACACTACCTGTCTATTTTTTCCCTTTTTTGTACCTACTGCATACGTCACTGGTCCAACTTTTCTATAATTTGAAATGGTATGGATAGTACCATTTTTCTGTAACTTCTTTGAAAGACTTGTCGTGCTACCTAAGTCTCTCAGATATACCTTGTCTCCTTCTTCGAATTCTCTCAATTCAAATTTTATATAATTATATTCTCCTGTATTTTTCTATACACTATTTCCATTTTTCATCCATGTCCTTACGCATGGGTTTCCTATATTATTCTCCTGTTTTTCTTCTCACATTTTTCATTTTTCATCCATGTCCCTGTCCATGGGTTTCCTATTTCCATATTTTCCTATAACTTTTCTCATTTTTGCTCTAATGCTCGTGCCCCTGGCAGTCGTCGCATCTCTTCACATTTCACATATTTCTCAATACTTCTTCATAATTCGTTCCAGAAATAATCTTCTCCTATATTTCTGTACTATAAATCCTATTTATTCTTCCATATCCTTCCTGTAACATGTGGAAGGTATTAATTATAACTCTTCTTTTTCTTCACTTTTCCATTTACTTTATTAACGAAAATCACAATTCCAGATTCGTTTTGCGTTTTTATTACATCCTGTAGATACTGTATTGTCGTGCTGGAGCCGCGGGACTCTTAGCGGGTTGGGATTCTAGTACCACCCTAGCTTATCCCCTTAGCAGCCTCCTACTTGACGTAAGTTTCACCCCTTAAGGTCGAACCATATACAGCTTGCCCACATTCCTGTAAAAACTATACTTCTGGCACTGTATTCACCTTCGCATGCTGTGTGAGATATGCCTCTATTTCAGTGATATCTCACGTGTGTCCATTGATTATTCCTTCTTCTTTATGGATCTGCTTCTTTGTCTCAAGCAAAGAAACTGGCTTAAACTCTTCTACATTCAGAGTACGTTCCATAAATACATAAATAAAGTTCCATAATGTTACTTTACCGATAGTAACTAACTATGAATTTTCCGTCTCCAGCGAGTCCTTGCCTTAGCAACGATTCAGTGCTTCAGTGAAGGCCCTTAGGTCTTCCTGTCCAATTTGCACTTTCCCCTGGTACATAAACTGTAGCAAGTTACTGTAAACGATAGTAACTATTATAACTTTTCCGTCTCCAGCGAGTCCTTGCCTTTGCAACGATTCGGCCGCTTCAGTGAAGGCCCTTAGGTCTTCCTGTCCAATTTGCACTTTTCCCTGGTACATAAACTGTAGCAAGTCTCCTAGTGTCTCGCAAGTTACGTTTGTCAAAATCATTATAGGACGTTGACAAAGATTCTACTCAAATTTTCTTTGAATATGGGCCACAGCCCAAAGAACCACTTTACGTGCTTCTATGCATTTTCCTTGCGGTGCAAGCTCCACGTCTACTAAATCTTGACTGTTCCATAATGGATCCATTCCCGAACTCATATGTTCGTGGAAATCATTCCAAAATAGTGGAAAAGATTTTCTGACGCCACATCCCATTTAAATTTTCTTTAAATATGGGCCAAAGCCCAAAGAACCACTTTAAGTGCTTCTATGCATTTTCCATGCGATGCAAGCTCTACGCCTACAAAATATTGACTCTTCCATAATGAATCCATTCCCGAACTCATATGTTCGTGGAAATCATTCCAAAATAGTGAAAAATATTTTCTGACGCCACGGTCAATTATCTTCCAAAGCTCCATTAAATTCTTTTTCCCTCTTTTATATGTCCATCTCAGTATGATGTGCCAATTTATGAAGTTAACCAACAATTGTATAAAGAATTAAATTTTTGTTAAAATAAAAGAACTTAGAAATATACGCTGCCGAACTTAAAAACAAATCTGTATAAAATATTAAATAATCAAATCAAATAATAATCGATCGATCAATCAATAGTCAAATATCAAATAAGGTGTTAGTATTAATTTTTTTGAAAAATTAAGCTCTATTAAATTCTTTTTCTTTTTTTTTTTTTCAAATGAAACGTTATTTATAAATCCAAATATCGCATAATTAATTAGTTAAACAAAGTCATATCTAATTTCTCAGTGTATATCACTTAAGGAATTCGCTAACCAAGCATTTTATGCCATAATGTAATATTTTCCTTTCCGTCGCGGTGCATTTTCATGGTCAAATATACTTTTACCACGCATCAGCAACAAAATCATATGATTGTTTGGCTTACTTGTTTCAATAAAAATAGAATTTGATAACATGTAAACCGTTGGTTAACAAAATAATAATACTTAACGAAGTTTATGAGCTTATTTTTAAAAGCAATAAAACGTATGCGCTAACCTTGACCTATTTACTTAAATTCTTTATGTTCAACTAGTTAAGGAAACAATGTAATGATTACTTATTCAAATAATTATATTGAATTCCTATATTCGACTGATAATTAATAATTTCTGTTATACTTATATATCCTAAAATCTGTTAGACTGTCTATTTTATATTTTTAGTGCAATATTATGGTAATTTACGAAGTTAAAGAAACAATTATATATAGAACATCATATAATGTGTTAGTATGTATTTTTGAAAAAAATTTGTACTTGTCATCTCTTCACATATATCATAAAAGCAATTCACCTATCTTAATTTAGGATTCTAAGTCTCGGGAAGGAATTGATATGAGGCCATTCTCCAGTGATACAAGACAAAAAAAAAATCTACTATATACGAATAATTTGTGTAAAACTCCTAACAAGTTTATATAACAAAGAGAGAAAAAGGATTTTCTTCCAGAAAAGGGAGTCCTGCACTCCACACAATATTTACTGGATACCTCACTGTTTCTTTAATCTGTTGTCGTCTTAGGAAAGAGAAGAAAAAAATTGGAATGTCACTGGCGAAATGAAACGATGAAGGCTTCTTATAGCTACAAAACTTGCAAAAGTTTACAAGGATACTGAAGAAGTGACTTAATTATCCCTATTTACCGAAATTCCCCCAAACCGGGACCGCTGTCACCAATGTAATAATCTGGGACAGATTTACGAGAGTGATAAGGGCATTTTCGAGATAGGGGTAAGAACTCCTCGGTCTCAGGTCCTGTAAAGAGTAGAGGTTATGGGCTTACTTTGGAAGCCGGAGATATGTATACGCAGAATTCTCGTGTTCTCCTAGTCTCTAGTGAGTCGGACGAAGGAACATTAAAAAAAAAACCATATTAGAGTCAACAATATATTGAATCTACCCTGAAGTTCCTAATACAATCGTTAACACGTTATTCTGCGCGTCGGGAGACGATGTAGCAAGATAGTGAAAAGTTGACAGAGGTACAAATATAATTACACAGGTTAGTATAAGAAATCTGTTACCTTATGTGTATATTAGGGCTTCAACCACGACACGTTCAGTCTTCTGGAACTCGGTCAGTTGAGGGTTGCGAACTTTCGAGCTGCCACAATAACCGGACTACACGCGAATTCTGACAGAAGATACCCGGCCCCCGGAAAATCACCGACTGTCTCGCGTACTGGACGCTATCGCGTCCGGCGATCACTGCCCTGGGCGGGCAGTTACGGCGCCCCCGTTATCACTACTGATTGACTGACTACTGACTACCGACTGTCTGGCGTCCGTCGTTTTTTCTTGTTTTATTGTGGTCGTACTTTCAACGCCGGTTCTAGTACCAAGGTCGTAGGTTCGCTGAGTTGCAGTTTTGGCGTTATGTGCCTATTTGGGTCACGGCTGTTGTTGTTAATAGTTTCGTGCTTTTTATACGTTTAAACAATTATCAAACAATGCCATAACTAGGTCAATTGTTTATACTTTGTATAATTTAAATGTATAAGTTAACTGTATTAATTATCCCTTATTTAATTTGGAATATATAATAATTATCTCGAATAATTATTATCTTTTCTATGCTACTTATTGTTCCATTATCCCTTTATTCCAACTTCTCACTCACTTGCTACGCTTACATTACACTTGCATCGTTTAAATTTACATAACTAGCTACTTTTTGGGCTACTGCGCTGATCGAATGTATTCCCATGACGCTTCGGTAACACTTTCCATTTTGGTACTTGATAAAAAATCGGTTTTCTGTGAAATTTTCAGGCCGCAGTGATGCATACTTTTTATACAGTTTTAGTTTTTACCAATTATCGTAAAAGATCTAATTTGTCGTATTTTACTGTCTAGGATTTTGATAATTATTACATTTTCTTTATCCTCAATGTCCACAGTCTTCATTTTTACCATTTCGTCGCATCGACAGGCGCCGGTAACCCCAATTAACAAAACAATCTGAAATATTTTTATAATTTAGTAGAGTATACTACCTTTTTACCTTTAATCCTAAATACAACTTATATGGCGCTTCAAACTAAAATTTATCAAACTCGTCTTTAGTGAAAACTTTAGACTTCTTTGCAGTATATTCTTCTCTTGCTTTTTCAGAAAGGCACGTAACTTTAAAAATTTATTAACGGATTTTATCATAGAGTATTGTGACCACATTGTAGAAGATTTTCATTTATTTTCATTTTCCATTATATTCAAATATGCCAGTAAAACGACTTCGGTAACTTGCCGTACTCCTCTTGTATCGCACCACTCTTGGAAGTGCTTGTACGCTAACCGATACTTTATTCCGGACTTGGAAGGCCCCAAACGTGCTACTGCATCATTAGCCGCGGACTCAATTTCGTTTAGGTTTTCCATTTTCGCACTAAATTTGCGCTTGCGGTTGCAACAACAATAAGCTGTTTTTAATAATTGCAAACAACTGTCAAACAACTGTAACCAGGGAGACGCAAATCCCACCAACGATTTAATTATTTTAATTTCTAACATCTAGACGACTTTGATAGTTGTCATAGTTAATTTCGAGTAAAAATAGCGTATGAATTATACTATTTATGGTTGAAAATTGCTACGTTTGAAGAAAAAATAGTATACTTTATTCGGCAAAGAAGCGACTTTTCTTGACTTGCCCTCAAGGCGCGCCAAGTCAATATCGAGCGCATCAAGAAAAGTCATGCTTCTCCGCCTCATAAAGTAATATACTATTATTAATTGCAAAAGACTGATATATTTTGTAAAAGATAAATATTTTAAAAGTGTGTAAAGCATTTAATTTCTAGCTGATCGCTTCCAGTTAACAAAGTTATCTTAGTTATGATATAATTTTTAAAAATACCACTACAAAACCTTTAAAACTCAAAAACTGTAATAGTTTCTAAAAAGACATCAATAAGACAGTACAGAAAATACATTAAAAGTTGTGAGTATAGTATGATGATTTACTATGAATTATGATTCAACAGGAAGGTGTCTGGTAATTCTATTCTTGTCAGTTTTACAAAGGTCATTGAAGCGTCCTCAATTTTGGACAGATATAGTGAATCCAGACAAAAAATTAAGATTTGGATGCCAGTCAGATAAAGAAATAAAAAAATTTGTTTTTCAAAATCTTCCATTGAACACGCAGAGGTCCAGAAGCCCTTTGGACTCAATTTTGGAGTTCCTAGGGGTGAGAAATTTTACACTTGAAAGATGTAGTATCATAACGGAATCAGCAAAAATTCTTGAGTATTATGCCTTTAACATGAAAAAAGGCAATGGCAAAAACTATAAAGGGTCGTCGCAAAGTCAATGTGGAATACTACAGCAAAAATGCTGCAAGAAAAATATTCTATAGAGTACGTCATAAAAATTGCAGATATATCACTCAAATGTGCAAGATTGGCCAGAGATACCAAGCGAAGGCAGCTTTAAAGTGTTTAAGAAAAAAGAAAAGTCAAACCAAAAGCATTATATCCAGAAAAACTATTAAAAATCATCCAAAGCTGTGAAGAGAAAACCCCTGATTTAGCACGAAAAATATACATATGAACTTGCACAAATTTGCACATTTGAACTTGGTTAAAGAGGCAATGAGACTGTAAACTACAAGATTTATTTTTTTCCAGAAGAATTTGATGTTAGGGGAGAACAGAATTTTTTCCAAAACAAATCAAGGCGGTTCGAAAAGTTTGGCAAGCAGCAAATGGCTTGTAAGAAATTCATCAAACGAAAAGTTTTGTCCAGTTGGATTTTTTTTAAATTAATAGAAAAAAGGGGACCAAAGATTTTTTTAGACAGACTGTTTCTTAGCGTTCACCTCAACTGGAAGGATGGATCTTGGTTTAAGAACTGTTACCTAGAATCGTTTGACAGACAGAACAGAAAAGCGTTTTGACAGAGTACGCCATGATAAGCTTAGAGAGATTCTTGAAAGGAAGGACATAGATAATAAAGATCTGCGAATAATTCTCAATCTATATTGGAATCAGAAAGCTAACATCAAAATATAAACTGAAACATCACAAGCAATAGAAATACGTAGAGGAGTACGACAGGGTTGCATTTTGTCACCTCTGTTATTTAATGTATATATTGAAAGCATCTGTCAGGAAGCCCTTTTACAAGCAAACGGAGGAATCGTAATTAATGGAGAGATTGTAAATAATATTCGATACGCGGACGACACTGTACTAGTTGCAAGAACAGTAGAAGAATTACAAAGATTACTTACAGACATAAATATTGCTTGCGACAATTATGGTATAAATATCAACATTAAAAAAACCAAGTATATGGTCTTCAGTAAAAACATGACACAACCAGCGTATATTAGTATAAACGGCACTCAAGTTGAAAAAGTATCAAACTACAAATACTTGGGAACTTTAATAAACGAAACTGGAGACCAAAACAGTGAAATAAAAAGACGTATCGAAATTGCCAGAGCCACCTTCATAAAGATGAGAAAATTCTTCTGCAACAGAAATATAAGCATCCCTCTACGGTTAAGAATGCTGAGAGGCTATGTATTTAACACGCTATTATACGGTGTAGAGGCCTGGACTCTCAAACAGAACAACATGAAAAATATTGAAAGTTTCGAGATGTGGTGCTACCGTCGAATGCTGAAGATTAGTTGGGTTGAAAGAATAACAAACTGTGAAGTAATACGAAGAATAGGAAAAGACCCAGAGATTTTGTTAACGCTAAAGCGAAGAAAACTCGAATATTTTTGGTCACCTGATGAGAGGACATAAATACGCATTACTTCAAAATATAATGCAGGGAAAAATAGAAGGAAAACGGAATCCAGGCCGTAGAAGAATGTCATGGTTGCGGAATTTGAGAGAATGGTTTGGCTGCACCACTAATGAACTCTTCTAATTTGACTAAATATGTCAACAACCTAATGATTTCCAATCTCCGATAGGAGTGGCACAAAAAGAAGAAGAAGAAGACCTAGAATCAACACCGTATTTAAGTGGACAAAAATGTCAGCTGAAAAAATGAAAATAGACACAAAAAAACATAAAATAGCAAACCATTCTCATCGATCTTCAGCTGTGTTAGCCTTGTTTAAGCAAGGTGTTTCTGAACATGAGTTAATTAAATTAACGGGTCACTCAAATGCAAGCTCTCTAAAACCATATCTGCAGCTAGATCTCAGTCTCTACCAGAAATTGATCGAACATCTCATAAGAACAAGTGGAGCTGGACCTTCGAGTTCCCAAATGCTACTGGTCAATAATACACAAACGCATGCCTTGGTAAAAACGAATGGGCAAACTACTATAGCTTTTAATAATTGTACATTTAATATTGTTAAAAAATAAATAAAGATTATGTTTCGTTGGTATGATGCAATAGAGTCTTGTCGAATATCATTCGAGAGAAAATTAATTACCGGCAAAATTTTCTCCTGGTTTTATTTAAATTTGTTACCTTTTGCCAATTTTCGCTCATGAGATTTTGACAAAATCACTCGACTAACATCTCGTGATTTAACTGTCAAAATTCAATTCGCGAAAATGCCAGGCAACAAACTTTCATACCAGTTGAAAGTAGTGCCAGCAAAATTTTCTCTCTTATATACCTGAAATAATTTTTGGACATAAGTAACTTACCAGTTCGTGTTTTCTACACATCTGGACGGTTCTGATAAACTTAAAAATTTGATCAATACTAGGTGCTGTACATTCTTCGATTGGTATATAAGTCCAACTAAATTTGGATTCATTTATGTTTGGAATTTTTTCAGGACACAATGTAATAATATGTCGCATTCCTAAAATGTGATAGTTTTATGTTAACTTAAAGAGCCCAATTAATCATAAAAAATAAAAAAAATAACCTCATGGTCAAAATACGTTTCTGAAATAAACAGTTCTACTCCAATGAGTGAAGTTTGGAAAAAAGTAAAGAAAATCTTCGGTTTAAAGCAATTTTCATCTTACTGTTAAAATAAATAATGCTGCATTATCTATTTCACAAAACATTCCTAGAACTCTTGCTTCCATATCTGAACAACATTCTTTAGAAAAAAACAACAATATAAGTTTCATATTACCTTTTTATTTCTCATTAAAAAAAGCACAATACAGTAGAACTCCAATTATCCGAATTAATGGGGACCGGGACCCATTCGGATAATCAAATTATTCGGATAATCGGAGTTTATTTAATAAAAATTGCCATTGGAGAGAAAAAAAGCTACGTTTTGATATTGCACTATTTTTTAATTGAATAAAATGAAAGAAACATGATATTTTCACATGTTTTAAAATGTAAATAAAATGTACATATGTACATACATACATACATACATACGTACAAGTTTAGAAATAAAAATCATTGTCTTTTAAACATCTCCGTCAATGTAAGCTGTTTTGCGTTCTTCATCCGTTTTCGGGCAGCCAGGTCACGCATTCGCTTGACGGTGAGCAGTTGCAAGTGGTCACACTCGGACTGACGCTCCATCCAATTCAAAGCAGTCTCGAGGCCGGCAAATGCTTCACTAGCTGATGGTCCAGCGTCTACTTCAACATCAGCAGAAAGTTCTTCTTCCACTTCCACTTCAACATCTTCTCTCACACTTTCAACAATTTCATCGTCATTGAGAATTTGAAAACCAGGGTCAGACGTGTCACAAGCCATCCACTCTCCTACATCTTCAGCACTTACTTCTGTACAACCAGGAATTTTTACAATCATTTTTCTCATTTCCTCTAGTGGCAACGCATCTTCATCATCTTCATCCTCTCCATTTTCTTGTTTCTCATTTTCTTTTTTTTTTTGTTCTTCTCAGACGGTAGGCCTTTCAGTTTATTCCACGCACGTCTTAGCGTCACTGCCGTAACCAAACTCCAAGCTTCCGCTACCATGTAACAGCAGTCCTTTAAATTTATTTTGCTATGATTTGCCAAAACCAATTCTTCATCTTCAGCACCTTTGATCAGCAGTTTTCTCAGCAGTTGCCTTCTGTAATGGCGCTTCATTGTTTCAATAACAGACTGGTCCATGGGTTGCAGCAAACTTGTAACATTGGGAGGCAAAAAACGTCATTTTAAACTGCCCATTCTCTCTTTCCAACAGTTTCTGCTGTAGGATGAGTGGGTGCGTTATCAACAATTAAAAGCACCTTACTGCCTTCTTTTCCCACCGATTTTTGGTGCTTTTTCACTTCAGGAATAAACACTTCATCATACCATTCGGTAAACAAAGCTGCAGTCATCCAGGCCTTGGGTTGACTTTTGTAGAAGAGTGGAAGTTTTTTTTACGTTTTTAAATGCTCTTGGATTTTTTGATTTTCCTATCAAAAGAAGTGGTAGTTTATGATTTCCAGTGGAGTTGGCACAGTTAAGCACTGTAATACGTTCTTTTACTGACCTTATGTCCAGGGGCACTAGATTCCCTTTTAGAAGCCAAAGTGGTTTTTGGTAATGCTTTCCAAACAAGGCCAGTTTCATCGGCATTATAAACAAACTCCGGATCATAGGATTCTGCTGCAGTTTTAAATTTTTCAATAAAACTTTCAGCAGCTGCAGAGTCCGCTGAAAGCTTCTCACCAGCCAAATCTAACTCGCGTACACCATCCCTGAATTTAAAGTTCCTTAGCCAGCCGTTACTAGCCTTAAAAGATGAATAACCAAGCTTTTCTGCTAAGATTTTGGCTTTTTCACAAAGGATTGGGCCTCAAATCGGATTTCCCATAGAACGTTGCTGCAAAAACCATTTAAACACGGCATCTTCCAAATTTTTGTTGGTTGCTGTCTTCATTGTTTTCCTGGAGGAACTTCCACCTTCATTTTCAAGCACCGAAACAAAGTTTAAAAGTGTTGACTTACTGTTTTTAATGTCACAAATTGTTGCTTGTCCAACACCATAAATCTCAGACAACTTATTACCCGTTACACCTTTATCGAGTTGCTCTATAATTTTCAGTTTGTCCGCTAACGATAGCACAACACGTTTTCTTTTCGAAGCCATGGTAAAAAACAATACAAACGTAAGCCGTAGCGAAAGAGTAGCGTTTTCGAGCAAGGTCAATAGCACACTGACTAATGTAACTGAACAAACAATGACAGGTGCGCCGTGACTCATAGCACGTGTTTGTGCATACACTGACGCCGCGGACTTTGGACAATTTTCTGATTTTTTCTGAAAGTGATTCGGATAATCTGCGATTCGGATAGTCGGAGTTCGGATAATTGGAGTTCTACTATACAATATTCTCTTTTATCGACATTTGTTCTCTTTGGCACATGTTATCAGAAGAGTTGGCAAACAAATATTATTCTCTAAAATACAAAACATTACACTAAGTGGGAGCGCCCACTAAACTGGCGTGGCAAGTGGCAAGTAGCAAATAGCATGCATCTAGCATGTTACTTACAATGTAACCAATGAAAACGAATTGATTCAGTTCACACCAAAATGACAGTGACGTCATTCATTCTAATCATTCGTTTGGATTGGTTACATTTTAAATAACATGCTAGACGCGTGCTACCTGCCACTTGCCACTTGCCACGCCACTTTGGTGGGCGCTCTCACTAAGTGTTTACACGGTTTTTCTAATCGACCTCGTACTGTAACACCTTAATACATATGAGTAAGATCAATGTTGAATAATATTGACGCAACAATCCCAATCGTGTTTCACAGTAACATCCAACATCTGGCTATGTGGTTAATACATATCCCTAATTGGAACACCTCTGTACTAGAGTTCTCCAAATACTACATCAAACTTACTAATAAAAAACCAACAAACAAAATTATTGAGTGAGACTACCTCCCTAGAGAGTAACTGCATAAACGTTTTCACCGATACCTCTAAATCTAATCATAGCATTGGCTGTGAATTTGTTAGTCACATGTGAACTATTTGCTCCCTACAGTGCCGTAAAACATGCAAAGCTCTCAATTATTTCAAAACCACTGTTTCTTACCGACTCGCTCTGCTCTCTTTTTGCAATGCAGCATCTGTATCTCAAACATCCTCTAAAGAACCTAAAATAAACTAAACAAAAAATTGCCAAGAGAACAACATGCCTCCTAAATTGATATAGTTTCCATCGAATATAGGAATTATCGGCAACGAAAAGGCAGACAGAAGTGCTCGTGATACAGCAACAAGTACGGAATCTGAATAAGTATGAGAGAGTGTATCTACAGATCTCAAAATGTTTTTTTTTTTTTAATAAAAATTGTTCGGTCAGTGGCAGCACGAATGGTTTCTATCGCAATCCACACTGAGATCCCTAAAACAAGATACACGACAGTGGAAAACTAGTGCCGGTACACGGTTCATTCATTTAAACCATTCTACCGCGCCTACGTGAAGGACACAATAAGATCACACGCTGATAACTACTTTCGGGCAGTGAAAGATCCTTGCGCGACCTATGTGCATGCCTCTTACTGTCATCAATTTATTAATTAAGTGTCAAAAATACCAAAGAGAACGTTCAATAAATAACGTATCAAACCTTTACGAACTGTATTAGGAAAAAACTGTCCAGTAAAAAACTTAAATTAAGTGTCTGTAAGTGAAATTTTATTTAAAACAAAATAAATTAACCGCATCCACCTTCTATACTGACCAATCACTATATAGTTTACCCTACTCAGTCTTTTAAATAATTAAATGTAGGCTCATAAATCTTGGTGTTATTCGATCAGGCGATCTTCAGGTCTTGACTTAATAGAGAATGGATTTATTGAGAGATTGTATACAATTCAAACTCAATCGCGGTAAATCAATATTTCCTATGTAACAACGTATAAAATTCTTTGGCGCAAAATCGCAATTCTTAAGAGAGGATTCATTTATTTACGATAGCTTTATTACGATAGAGCGGAATTCTATTTTATTCTTCATTTAATTTGTGGTTTAAACATTTGTATACAACTTTTTTTCTAAAAATACGATATATAAAAAGAATAGAACATAAAATAAAAAAAACATGAAACAACACCGGATTAAAAAGAGACTGGCAATTACATTTTTTAAGATATTTTGGCTTGAATTGTGAAATGAGCTAAAAACAACCGTTGTTTACGTTGTTTACAAATTATAACAAAAAAATATTTGTATTTGGGTTGGGAATAATTTATACCAATAAACTATAATGCTTTCTGCTTTCATATAAATTTAAGTGGATAATAATTTCCCACTAATGAAAAATATATTGTGATACATACAATGATATATTAAAAATCACAAATACTTATACTTGGCAATTGTATATCACTTTAAGCTTTAAGATTTATGAAACGGTGCCAAGCATCCCTTACACATAGCCACATTACACTTAACACAAATCATATTACTTTTTTTTTCTTTGTACATAAACCACATCGACAGTATGTATTAATCTTCTCTGGGATATGAGCACCTATGCTTGAAAGCCTAACAGAATTTTCTCACGCTTTTGTTTCGCCTAGAGCGTACCTAATTTTCTTTCTAAAAGTGAAATTACACATAAATTGGTTGACTAAAATCGACAGGTATTTAAGTTGTGATAAAGGCTTCTTTCATTCCTTTTTCATTGTAATCTTGTATACTATGTAACTGTTTACAACGCAAGCCTTAATGAGGTATTCAAAAATCTTTATCCACCATCTACATGATTCGCGATTTACGAAATAGAACGACATATTCTGGTCAAACATATCTAATCCCCCATGTACTTATTATATGCCTTTATCATCCTGAGACATTAACTGGAAGACTTTCTCCTTTTACAACATATTTTGGTCAAACATATCTACTTAATAACAATTACTCACTAAAAACGTATTGATTTTGTAATAGTTTAAATTAAACATAAAAAAATTAACATAAAAATTATAATGGTTGTAACTTTGATATAAAAAACATTTATTCAAAATCGATTTATTAAAAATACACAAATCCCAATATAAATATCATGATTTAGTATCAAAATAAAGCTTCCATATATTTTTCTATAAATAATATTTACGTATTAAATCGTCAACAGGCTGCTATTAAATTACCTATAACATATCGCAATAATTTCATCAATTGATTGATTTTTTATGGCTCCGACTTTCCGACGCTCAATCATTTATAATAGACATGATGACAGTAGAAAAAAATCGCAGAAAAAAATGGTTTTAAGTATTAAAGTAGGTTAAAAGTATACACGATGTATGTTAATTGAAGAGGTGAGAGCATAAATGGGTTATGTACCAAAATCTAAACAATCCGGCGGTCACTGAGAATGAAGGTATTATGTTCTAGATTGTTTTTTTGACGCTGATTTCAGTCCTTTATACTTTGTCTCAAGGTGACTAGTCTGTACAAGGAAGATATGCAATACTAACCTTATGGGAATTTCGCCAAGACGTTGCCAGTCTTATGCAGTGAACGATGGCGTTCTCTAGTCTATCTTACAAAACAAACGGAATAAACCAGGAGTTCTCAACAAGTCCTCGCGTACAATTTTATGTAATTTACAAATATCATTTGCTAATAATTTTACATAATACTACACATTATTTGTTTCTAATAGTAACTTATCAACTTTTATCTTTTATTAGTAGCACTAGTGTAATAAAATGTGCATTAAATAAACATTTCAATATAAGGTTGAATGTTCGAATAATTAAACTTTGATGGTATACAAGGCAAATATCGAACACAGTAATTAATTAAATCTTGCCCAAGTACTTTCGATCAATAGATCATCCTCAGGGGCATCTAAAATAAGCCAAGAAACGTTTTTTTATAAAAAGGAAAATTAATTCACTTGGATAAAAAACTCCAAGTTTATGGTTGAAAAATTTTTATATGTGATAAACGTTTATAGACTTACTTCGTCAGTTGTGGCCTATCCGACATGAGCAGAATGTCATACATGTAAATTTGGACATAACAATACAATACACAAAGTCAAACAAACAACCCGACAATATTCAGAAGATTACATACAGTTCGGTTTTATAAAGAGTACTGATGACAAACCATTATGTGTTATTTGTTAATCTGCACTTTAAAATGAGTCCATGAAACCTTCAAAATTAGTGGCACTTAGATTTGAAGAGTCAGGAATACTGTGGTGAGCCAATAGATTTTTTTATAAATAAAAAGACAGAATTAATAGCTACCAAAAAACAAAAAAACTGTGTCTTTGAATTTTTCTCAGAACGCTTAATCTGAAAACCTTGTACTGGCTTTTTATGAAATATGAAAATTAATTGCTGAAATATTATTATACAATAATTGTTTGATTATCTTCACACAATTGCCGAGAAATTATTACTTTCATCAATGAAAATAGTAGCATCTGGGATATGCAATAAAAAGCAGAAAAAGCAAGTGAATTCGCTGGCTCTATCAAATAACATAGTGAATCGTAGGATTGTGGAGATAGTAGATAATATTGTAGAAACTATTATAGGTCACTTAAAGGAGTGTAACTATTTTTCCTTGCAAGTTGATGAAAGTACAGATATATCAGATAATGCTAATCCAATGTGTTTTGTAAATACGGTCTTGAAAATACTATTCACGAAGAATCTCTATTTTGTAAAGCTCTGTCTTCAAGAAAAAAAGCTGAAGAAAAATATTAAATCCGATGGATAGCTACATTAATGACAATGGAATTGGATGGAATAAATGTTTGGGACTAAGTAGCGATGGAGCACGGGCTATGACAGGGCTCGTACGAATCTATGCAATATTGTGCACTAAACTCAAGAATATTTTCTGCTTTGTGCAAAGAAAGTGAACATGGACATCTTTTTTTAAACTGCGATGTGCGTTGGCTATCAAAAGAAATTATTCTAAAAAGAAAAATTGAATTTAAGGATTAAATTTTAATATTCTTACAATAACATCCACCAACGGCTAGGGATGAAATATTTCAATTTAAAGACAGTTTTCATTATGCCAATTGGTTAATCAAGGTAGGCATCTTTGTGATATTTTTGACTTCTTGAACAATTTAAATATGACAAACAACAGAACTACAAAGAAAGGATAACGTGAATTCCTTGCCGGATAAAATTTTAGCGGCTTTCAAGGAACACCTTCTAGGACTGGAATCAAGTCTGAAGGAATATTTTCTCCACACCTACAGCAAATGAACGTAGTATTTGAACTATCGTGTGATAGGGCACTCAAAGACATATTTGACAAAATACTACTGATAAAATTTTGGCTGTCTTGGTTTTGTTACGACCTATAAGTGTAAGACTGAATTTTTAACAAAAAAAGTAATTAAATTCTATTAAACCAAAATCTTTTACCTATTTGCCAAAGATACTCCAAATTTCCCCTCGTTTGAGGCCACGCAAAGGCAGTTAGTTTCTTGTCGACCCATGTAAAGAACCAAGGTGGATACAAAGCATCTTCTTCGTTTCGTAACATTAGCCTGAAAATATTTTTAAATTTAGAATATTAATATTAATATATATATAATATATATATATATATATATATATATATATATACATATATAATATATATATAATATATATATATATATATATAAATATATATATAATATATATATATATATATATATTTACAGGGTTACGCAATTGAACTGTTACCAACTTCACATCGATATATCTGGCAAATCGATAATGACAGTTACGTCAAAGTTGGCCTTATAACACTACAGTATGTTTATAAGTCGTCAAAATCATTTGCATTTAAGTTTTATACATACAACAAAAGTTATGCGCAATGGAATTTAAACGTAATAGTGTGATTGCCTTATATTTGGCCGGAAAATCATAACCAGCTATTGCTCATCAGCTCGAACACCTCAAACTGAATCAAATGTTTGTGTATCGCACCATAACTGGTTATAATGATACTGGTAGTATTGCTAAACGCTATGGTTGTGGACGAAAAAAAAAAGCAATATCACCTAAAATGGTTCAGAAAGTGAAGGCTGGACTTGAGCGAAATCCACGTCGTGAAGATAATCAAATGGCCAAAGAACTAAAAATATCCCAGCGAAGCATGCAACGAATATTGAAAAAGGAGCTCAAGGTCAAATCCTATAAGTTCCAAAAAGCACACAATCTTACTCCAAAGCAAAAAAAGTTCGGCTTGAAAGAGCAAAGGAGTTCTTACGCCTGCACGAACGTGGAGAATTTCCGGACAGGAAATGTGTTCTCTGATGAGAAAAATTTTCCTATTCAGCAGTTTATAAACTCTCAAAATGATCGTGTTTACTTGACCGAACGTACCTATGAAAGTTTGAGCTTACGAACGGCCACCCGAAGTAATTTCCCATCTCAAGTAATGGTATGGGCAGCTGTAACCGCCCGATGGACGCTCTCAAATCGTTTTTATTGAATCTGGTGTCAAAGTGAATGCAACTTATTATCGGGAAAATGTTTTAGCAGCTGCTTTAGAGCCGTTTACACCCAAACATTTTAGTTGTAGACCATGGACCTTCCAACAAGACTCGGCACCGTCTCATAAATCTAGTGTGAACCAAGAATGGTTAAAAAACCATGTTTCACACTTCATTTCATCCACATAATGGGTTTCGAATTCGCCAGACGTAAATCCGATGGACTATTCCATCTGGTCCATTTTGGAAAGCAAGGTGAGGACTAAAAAATATGCCAGTATGGATGTGCTGAAGAAAGCGACTATACGTGAATAGGCCAAAATACCGGAAGATCACATTCGTGCAGCATGCAACTCATTTTTTAATCGTTTGAAGGTCATAGTCAAGGCAAAAGGTGGCCACATCGAGCTAAAGTGAGTGGATTCTGAAATTTTGATTGTTTTCAGACAGTTTTGTCATTTGAATCAATAAAAAATAATTTCACATAAAAAATATGGTCCTTTAAATAGGTAACAGTTAAATTGCGTAACCCTGTATATATATATAATATATATATATATATATATATATATATATATATATAATATATATATATATATATATATCCCAAAAGTCTCAATAAATTCATACTTTTGTTGAGAATGTGGAAAAAATTGTGGGAAAAATAAAAACAGGTCGATTCTTATTTTTAAATTATAATTAGTGCAGTTGAACCATCACCCGGTTAATGGCTGTTATTCTATTATTATCGAAATTAACAAATCAAACTGTAAAATTAAAACACATAAATATAAAACAGACATTTCATCAGAACTTTTCAAAGTTTCTATAATTAATTTTTTAATGCTTACTACTGTTTATTTAACACTAGAGCTATCATTTGCATTGATAAAATTACGAAACGTTTTGCTTGTTGAAATCCCATGGGAGATGTTTAATTTGTCATTTGACCCAGCATGAATCACATATAAAACAATACTACAATATGTAATGAAAAGGTATAAAAATTTGTGGACAACGCTTGAACCATCTAAGGTACGCTGATGACATCGTATTGATAACCGATAAAAAAGAAGAATTATTTGAAATGATGAAAGAACTGGACGTAGAAGCTGGAAAGATAGGCCTTAATATGAATTACAGCAAGACAAAAACATCATCACAATGAGAATCGGACAAGATGAAATAAAACAAGTTAAGGATTATATATATAATATATATATATATATATATATATATATATATCTTGGTCAAATTATAAAACTTAACAAAGAGAACCAAACAGGAGAGATCAAGAGACGAGTTAGACTGGCATGGGCGGCATTTGGCAAACTAAGCTACATTCTTAAAAACAAAAGATATCCACAGCATCTTAAGACCAAAGTATATAATTAATACGTACTCCCTGTTCTTACTTATGGTTCCCAAACGTGGACATCTACAAAAGCAAACATGGACAAAATCATAAAAACCCAAAGAGCAATGGAAAGACAAATGTTGCACATAAGACTAATGGATAAGAAGAGAAACGAGTGGATAAGAGAGAAAACAAAAGTGAGGGATGTTAGACAAGAAGTTGCAAAATTGAAATGGAGATTTGCCGGACACAATGTAAGACAAAAAGAAGACCGATGGAACAAAATTCTTATAAGTTGGAGACCGTGGGAATATAAACGAAGCAGAGGAAGGCCCCAAATGAGATGGGCAGATGATATCAGGAAGCACGTGGGCTCTAGATGGATGACTGTAGCGACAGACAGAGAAGAATGGAAAAGGATTGGGAGGCCTATGTCCAAAGATGGACCGAAGAAGGCTAATTAGATAGATTATACAATATTTAATGATACTTACCATTTAAGATAAACTTACCATTTAAGGGGATAAGTTTTTTTGGCCAAACATTTTGTTAGGGCGTTTATAACTTAGCCTGCCGATATACCAGAGACTAATAATATTACAATCACTATTTTTGCTGACGATGTGGTAATACTAGCTGTAAAGGAAGATCCTATACAAGCCTTACAAGACCTGTAACATCATCTGGACATACTCAGTGACTGTTACACAAAATGGAGAAAAGTACAAAATCAACTCAAATAACATTTATAAACCGCCACAACACATGCACATCTGTAAGAATGTACAGTACAAGAATTCCAACAGTAATAGATGCTAGATACCTTGAACTTCATCTTGATCAACGTCTCACTTATAGCAAAACATAACATAAACTAGTCCAAAAACGACAGCTCGACTTAAACTTCTGGCAAATGTATTGGTTCCTTGGACGTAAATCAAAACTCAACATCCAAAACAAAATTCTTTTATACAAACCCATACTCAAAACTATCTGGTTCTGCGTTAGGGATGTGTTGTTCACCATCGAAATAGTTCAAATGAACGATTCTTTCAACTGAACTAATGGAACTAGTTCATTAATTTTCATAGAACTAGTTCACTGCGAACGATTTGCATTATAAATTGTGTCTTAACTTCTAAAGAAGAAAACAATGAATGAATGAATGAGAACATCTATTTATTATTTTGTGAATGGATGGACTAACTAGTTTTAAAAAATGCCGATTAGCCTCAGATAACAGATTCATAATTCTTATTATGTGACAATAACATAAAGTCTTATCTTAATGTTATAATGATTCGGATCTTATGCCCATGTATTGGCTTGGATGTTGCCATGCTGTGTTGTTTCTTTTATTGTAATTTTGAAATAAAAATTTTAGTTGTGGTTAAAATTATTGAGGCATTTACATAAAATATAATTTTATGTAAAAGTGAGAATGAAAATGTGTTATTTAATGTTTCTAGAAAATTCACTGATTTTTTTTGTAAAGGTTCTTTTAGAAATAACCTAATTATAAATACCTATGAGTTTAAGTATATGTAAATATAAAAATAAATCATACGTGAACCATATTTATATGTAAAACGGTTAATAAAAAACAAATCTTAATAATTTTTTGCAAATAAAAACTAACTAATCATAATAATAATTTAAACCATTTAAACCTAAGCATACGATCGAAAGAAGTTTGTACGATAGTTCCGAACTACTTGTATGGTAGCGAACTAGTGAACGACTGACTGAAAACCGAAGAAAACGGGTGGCCGACGCCGAGCTTGTGTGATGATTGAGACGAGACATCTGGCAACCAGTTATGTTAGGGTTGAATTTCGATTTCGGTCCTACAAATAGTTCTTTCGCGAACTAGTTCACTGAACTAGTTCATTTTTGTGAAACAGTTCTCTTGAACTAGTTCGTCTAAAAGAACTAATAAGCACACCTCTATTCTGCGTGCAAAACCATCGTCGCTGAATATCATTCAAAGATTTTAGACGGAGTCACAAAATGCACATACCATTCACCACGAAAATGAGCTAGTGAGGGAATTATTCAACAATGGTTCACGCACATGGGACTAGATAGAACCTGGTCCCAAGACCTACTTTAAAACTAAACCAAAATATAATAAGGTGAGATATCATTATATCTCTCCTTAACG